>JAVKLA010000088.1:20465994-20484408 GCA_034782735.1 Sagittarius serpentarius | reverse complement strand
GATGTTTTCAGTTGTTGCTAAGTCGTGTTTAGACTCAGTCAAGGACTTTTCAGCTTCTCAGGCCCAGCCAGCAAGAAAGCTGGAGGGGCACAGGAAAGGTGGGAGGCGACACAGCCGGGACAGCTGGCCCAAACTGGCCAAAGGGGTATTCCATACCATGGGATGTCATGCCCAGTATATAAACCAGGGGGGAGTTGGCCAGGGGAGGAGCGCTGCTTAGACATCAGTTGGTGAGTGGTGAGCAATTGCATTGTGCATCGCTTGTTTTCTGTATTCCAATCCTTTTATTATTATTGTCACTTTATTGTTGTTATTATTGTCACTTTATTGTTGTTATTATTGTCATTGTTAGTTTCTTCGTTTCTGTTCTGTTAAATTGTTCTTATCTCAGCCCATGAGTTTTACCTTTTTTCTGATTCTCTCCTCCATCCCACTGGGTGGGGGGAAGTGAGTGAGCGGCTGCGTGGTGCTGAGCTGCTGGCTGGGGTTAAACAACGACACAATTTTTCAGAAGAGATCTTATGCAATAGATTTTCCCTGTCATTTGATTTTACAGACAGAAAAATGCTCGAAGAGTTAATCAATAGCCTTAGCAAGCAGAGACTGAGTCAGATGAGGCTCTAACCTCAACAGAATCCATAGGTTTTCCATGACAAAGGAATAGTATGGAGACTTTCACAAGACCCTATATACAGTTCTGTTGAAAACTGAAAACTGTTCTCTACAAACATCTTCAGAAGCCTGTTATTGAGTGAGAGATGGAGTGAAGGACCATACTCCAGTACCATCATAAGGAAATGGAGCCCTGAGTCTGCAGTTCCTCTCATGTGGCATTACTGATGTCACCAAGATCCCTGAATACTTGTCAGACTGTAGTTTTTTATTTTTATTTTATTTTTGTTATCCTGAAAGTTCAGGGTTTTTTTGTTCTTGTTTTTCTTCCTACACTACCTGAGACCCTTAGAAGGAAAACTTCCCAAAGAACTTGCCCAGTCTTACCTCTTTGTTTGTAGCCTTAATCTCACCAAGTGTGAAAAATAGTATGTACCAAAAGATTTGTCCTTGAGATTGAACCTGGATCTGCATACCTTGGAAGAGTCATATCTTTAATGGAAACATATTTCTTAGACTACTGATTTTTTTTCTTTTGCTTCTTGTCCCATGTCTTTAAAGCACAGCTTTCATACAGGTTTTTCTTAATGAAGCAGCACACCCTATTGCCTTTTTTCTTCATCTTATATTGAGGAATTGGTAGATTTATAATGATGCTTTGTTTTGGGGGAGTCTATTCTCCAAGTTCAGTTGTCGTATGGAAGACAGGTTTTGGTTGCTTGGTAGTATTATTATAAACATAATATTTAGCTCTTTGTCTAGATTTTTAAAGAGCCAGGTATTTACCTCCTTCTGGCTTTTATTGTTTAAAATCTGAAAACACCACTGCACCTTGTTTAAGTCCTCTCTTTCTCATGGTTTGCCTGCTGCGGTTTGAGTTCTTTGTTCTTTTGTGGTTGTTGCTGCTTGCTTTAGTCATTGTATCAGATCAAAAAAGGAATTAAAGCATTTGCTTTCACACTGTCACCTGTTGTTAAACTCCATTCCCCATATACTTCTCATTAATTCCCCCAGAGACAGGCTGATCCTAAGGCAGTTCAGGGATCTTTGAATTCAGGGGAATGCATGTATTGCAGGAGGTCCTACTCTGAGAACCACTGAGAAAATAAAGGGATAATAAAAGTTGCTTTATCTGTAGTTGTGAAATGGCCACAAAGGTATTTGCTCCAGTAAGGAAGACTAGTTCTATAAATTTGACTTATTCTGCCTCAGCCAGTAAGTGCAACTTCACGCTACTGTGTGTTGCTGAAAAGGGATCACTTGCTTTTTCTCTCTCCAGGGAGAGTTCTCTTCTTTCCTTGCCCTAACTCTGGGCCAGCCTTTCACTGGGCTATTTCAGCATGCTGTGTCAGAAAGAAAAATAACCACATCCTTTTGTCGTATTATGCAGCAGTTCCTCTTAACCTCGTGCTGATTTGTATGCTTTGCAATGCTTTGCTTTTGAGATTCAGCATTCTCAGTACTTTTCTGTTAATTTCGTTTATAACAGGATTTTAATACACAGAAAGCAAATGATCTCTTTGGAATGCTTAAAGTCCTAGTCTAGCTGTGTAAACCTCTCTTTCTAAGCATTTTCTAATGTTGATAGCTATATTTAGAGCATTAACTTTTTTGTGGCTTTCACAGGAGTCTTGATTTGCATTTGGTGTCTAGGCATGTAGACGTTTGGATCTGTTTCAATATACCATTCAAGTGCACGCTTAATAGCACGAGCAGCCTTTTAGTCTGGAAGATAAGACTTGCAGTCTGTAAAATATGGAAGTATGAAGTTGACTAGAGGTTTTATCAACTGAGAAATTTTGTATACTGAGCATGTGTTAGCATGGCCACCTCTTCTGAAGCCATGAGAAGTATTGGTTAGGAGTATTTCTTTTTGTATCAGTGGAAGGAAGGTGTCCAAATAAAAGACCAAAGTCAACTTCAGTGTGAGTCTTGAGTTTAGCAACATAATTTGCACTTGCTTGAAGTTATTTTTTTAGTGACTTCAAAACAGAAATTTTCACTGATGGAGTAAACATTTTACCCCATCCTTTCTGTTAAGTTGCTTTTCTCTCAGTCACAATCTTTGGACTCTCTGTGTAGTAAGAACAATGTATCATTATAATCATTGTTATTACTGCCAGAATAGATACAATATTGAATAAACAACAAGGAATGGTGTAATAGGACTGTGTGTATGTCTGATCAGAGTGCTGGTAATATCTCTAGTGGGGCCTAATTAATTTTCCCTGGTGCTGGACCAATTGATTCTCACCACTAGTGGAGTCCCATAGGTAGGATAGTGAATTTTAGTAAAAAGAAATCTTGTGTCAGATACTTTCCACATTTAGATACAATCGTTCTGCGTGGCTTTAAAAGAATGATAATATGATTCTTTATGATTTAATTCTTTATAACATTGCATTATGTATTTTATATAAACTATGTAATTGTAGATAAACTATTATATTTTCATTATACATTGTATTGTAAAGAATTAAATTGTAAAGAATTATAAAATAGAGATAAAAGCCAATATGGCTGTCCAATTTATAGTGTTCTTTAGAATATTCTTTACATAAAATAGCCTTTCTTTTTGTTTCTGGCAGTTTAGAATTCTATATGAGGCTGATTTTCAACAAGATCATTTCTAGTATGTATAGAAATATAATTTTCTGATCTCTATTTTAGTCATGTGTTGGACATATAAAATGTGGCTTATATTACTTGTTTCTGTATGCTTTAAACACAACTGTTCGCTACACAGAATGAGTTTCAAAAGAGTTCAAAATTTCGGCATAAAGATCTTTTGAAAGATTATGTTAGGCAGTGATTTGGGAGCTCACTCTTCGCTGCTTGGACCATATAATCTCTTCTAAGTTCCTAAAGCACCAAAAAATCTCTTTAAGAACTGGTGTCTTCATTTCAGTATGTTCCCTTCTACAAGGATATCTGATAGATTGAATAGAAATTTAGATTTTAAAGCTTTTATGAAGTTAAACATTATGTTACTAATGAGCAATTTTAACAAAGCAGTGTCTCTCTGTGATAAAGCTCTGTTGATTAAAATAGAAGTTGCTTTACTTTGAATAATGTCTGTAGAATGCCACTGATTTATATACGCATAGGGAATGTGTTTGCAGAAGTCTTTACATATGCGTGTTTGTGTACTACATGCAAAGGACAGGATGTACTATAACCTAAAGAGAACTCCACTAACCTGAACATTGGCTATGAAGTGTATGAACAGCATCTCCACAAAAGTTTTGATAAGCATGATTATGCATGATTTCTTGCAAAAGTACTTTATTTTAGCCAAAACATATGTGACCTGAGGAGATTGCTGGAGATTTTAAATAAAAAAATAAAAAAAAGGTAAAAAACATCCAAATAAACAGAGACTTAAGTAGGTGCTGAAGGGCTCTGTTTTAGAAGCAAAGGAAAGATGGCATATTTACAAGATACTGTAAAGGCAGTCTGCTTACAAGTAGGAAACCTTGAAGTGCTCTGCTGCTCTGTTCAGTAAACACTGCAGGAATTTTGACATATACAAAAAAAGGTCACATCAGTGATACTGACCAGGATTTCTGGCATTTCTGGTATTAGTCCTCTGAGAAAAATGAAAACAGAGTAGATAACTCTAAGGATTATTGTAGAACATGTCTAGTGAGAGAAAACTACAGCACTGGTGAAAGTGCTGCACATAACTCCAGAGAACTACAAGTCTTCATAGTTGAAGAACTGGGGAAAGTGGGGGAGAAGAAAGGGACAGACTAGGGATGGACTTCACACAGAGCAAGTTGTGACAGTTACAAGGCTTAGTGATGGCTGGGGAGACTCCAACTGCAAACTAAGGCACTCACAACATGATTTGGAAGATGGTTTGCGTAATGAAGTTTAACAAGATCTTATTTGTCACTCTGAAAGAATAGTATGTGGATACTAACAATGTCTACAATGCTGTCCTGGTTTTCATTCCTACGGTGTCTTTTTTCTATGCTACTGCATGCTTCATCCATTTGCTCACGCACAGAAGGCAATCAGCTGTGTATTCTCACTTGTCCTGTCTTACATTTCCTCATACACTGATACCCCCATATTATCATTCCCTGTAGACAACTTCTGGAAGCAAGAAAATAGGATCTTTCTTTGTACACTGCTCGTGGTTGTCAGATTACTTGCCTGTTTAGAAAAAAAGTATGCGTACCAGTATTAGTTGATGCGTATCACATCCAGAAGGCAGTATTGTTACCTGTTATTTACATTAGATTGCCCATTGTTGGACTATGACATTACCTGTTCTATCAGAGATGATAACAACGAAGATGATGAAGCAGTTGTACTCCAGTGGTAGCTAATGCAGCATTGGGCAGAGAAGAGATGCCAACAAGTTAAAATACGGAGTTAAAATATCGAAATTGGAGAGAAGATGTTGTTAGATTAAAACGTAGTACAAAGATGGAGACAGTTTGGGTAGAGGTGTCTGTATAGCATTGTTTCTTGATATTTAATAACCCACAAGACAGCTAAAGTGCTTTTTTAATTGCCCTTTGCATACTGAAAAATAAACACTTAATCAAATGAGTTTAAAGAAACTGCAAATAAATGAAAAGCATTTTTACACAAAGCTTGATGCCAGGAATTCATTGACAAAGTATATGGCTGAACCTCTTTACTTAAGCACTAGAAACTACTTTTGCCAAATCTAACATTAAAGAAGACTTTGTCCAATAATATATAACCATTATGTCTTTGATGTACAGCCATGACAATGATATTAATAAAGGATTATGGCATTGCATTAAGCAGAGGAGAAAGCTACTTTAATACCACACTATTAAGCCACCACAGTACTAAGCCACCACAGTGAACTCTGGAACAGCACAACTTATCTAACACATTAAGAACAAATTCAAGTTATTAAGCCTAATTAAATGTATTTTAACAGGATTTAGCAGCATCTATCTAGAGGTTACCAGTCCTGATTTAAATTTGTCTAGAGCCTACGCCAATGCTGCATAAGTCACTGAGAAGATTACTGTCCACTTTGGTGGTCTTTGGATCAGGCTGATCTGCAGACAGATGCAGACCGTGACATCAACATAACAAATGGAAAAATACATATTTCTGCAGCCATCCTATTATCTGGCAGCTGTTCCATTAACATCTTTCTGAACCTACAAGACTGCTACCCAGTTAATGGCTCATAATGCAGATATATAATTGTTGACTGTTTCCTGCTAAGCAAAGTAATCTCTTTGCTCTATTCACAGTTATTTAACTCTTCACTTTGAATTTCTGGAATACAATTCAGAGCCCCAAAAGGAGGGTTCAGCATCTTTCTTTTGTTCAGTGTTAAATCTCCTGCCTGCTGAGATACATGTTTCTAATCCCTCTAAGCTATTTTAGAGATAATTGTTTTGGATCTGTCCTAAATGTTAGGGATATATTTTACTGTGCCTTCATTTGTGCTGATGTTCTGTTGATCAAATTTTCCTTTCATTTTAAATCAGTGTAAAAACTAGGATATACTAGTTTTCTCCTACATTGATAACTGCTATAGAAGATAAACTGTCTAGCATAAGGACAGACTCTGAAGGAAAGTATCAAAAGGCTAGACACAGCAAAATCCAGAAGGGTTGTTTTGTCGAATGGATTCGCAAGAGAAAGAAACAGAAAACATACTGTGTGGCCTGATGTTTTCATTAGCTGTGAAATATTCAATGCAAGTTAACCTGTAGTTTTCTGTTAGAGTGTAGGCCACAGCCATCATTTTTTGCCAAGAAAAATTGTGTTTAAAAAAATTGTAATGATGCTTTCTAAACTGAATCATCTCAATCACTTTGGAAAAGAAAATATAGCAGTCCCTAAAGAAGCTGGAGTACAGATGAGTGCAGACACTACAGTTCACTACTGCCTGCCTTTGCTCTCCTTTGCATCTGCAGCTTGTGACTCTGTACCTTGAACTTCTCTCTGTCAGCAGAGGTTCTCTGTCAGGAAGAACTTCAGAAATTAAAATCACATCCCTAGAGAGATAACTCCATACAAGGCAGTGTAGTCCACTGATATACTAGTACAGAGCATAATGATTAGAAATACAGGACACTCCTGGTGGTCTTTATTGTAATTTGCTATTTATATAAACTGGAATTTAATCATTAATGAATGGAAGTGTGGAGTTTGAATGTAAAAGATACAATAGCTGTCCTAGTTTTTCTCACTGAGGGCTTTTCCCTTTGTGTCTTGCATTTGGATATAATTGGAAGTATACTGTTCTGCAGACCCTGCAAAAGAGGAGCATGCATGTGCATTCCCTTCTCAGGAAGAAAACTGTTGAACAAGTTCAAAACCTGACATTTTTGTCTGAAATTTGTGCAGTGTCCTTTCTTTCTAACATAGCACAGAAGAAAGCTTGTGTTTTAAATTTGCTGTCAAATTGGAATTATTGGAATTCGGGATGGCATACAGCTTGTGTACCTGCTTAAATCTCCTCTGTATGGAACTTGTTTGATCAGTGGTTAATTTTTCACTGCTGTATCAGCCTTGTACACTCACAGAGTGTGTATTATGGTAATATTTGCACACTGTTGCATTCAAAACCAAAGCGGCTGTTTTCTCTGCAATTTGTGTAACATTTTTGAATAATTTCCAACACAAAACGTTCAGAAATCCCTGAAGGTTTCTATAACAACAGAGGTGAGTCCAGGACTCTGAAATAAATGCTCACTGAAGTGACTGAAAGAAGCTTATTTCAGTAGGTATATTTCCATAGCAGTGAAAGTCCAGTGTATACAAACCAAATTAATTTCAAATAGTTACTTCAGGACAATGCCAGCTTTGCTAAAGTGGATGCCCAGGTTTTGCTTCTGAAAGCTCCATCTCTCATAGAAACACTTGCATAGCATATGCTTTTAAGTGTCTCGCTAACATCTTGCTTAATCATGTCATGATTTATGTTCTTTGTGTTGACCTCATGACTTCATCTTTAGGCACTTTATAATAAGACATGACGTGATACAGTGCAAATACTGTAACACTAGGGGATGGTGTTGAGGAAAGAAAATTGACTACTCATTTGTGCAGTGTCAACTTTCCGTTTGCCTCAGAATTCAATTCAATGTATCACCATTCTTGCTGCTTTGTACTACAAAATAATAAAAATCAAATAGCTGGCCCTGTTTTCCAGGACTCTGGATTTAGATTTTGATTCAGTAAGTTGATTCCCTATTCAGCAGAGCACATACTTACATCCTCTTGACATTTATTATGGAAAAAAAAATCTTGGCCCAGAGATAAAGGCACTAGCTTGAGGCTTGTGAAGACACATTTCCTTTTTCTGTTGGTTCTGTCATAATACTTGTATATGACCTTGAGCAAATCAGACTGTTTTGAAGAATAATTTAGTATCCCAGCTTCATTTACTGAAATGTGTGCTCTGAAGAGCTTTTTAAAAATGTTGCGGTCAGTCTTTCTGTGCCCCAGTGCTCAATTTGTGAAAGAAAAATAGTAGCGCTGCCTTGTTACTCTTCTGTCACAGGTGCAGTAGTAATAAAGAGTTACTCAAAGACTAGGGTAATGACTGTTTGATAGAATGCTTTCTAGGTATCTTTGATTTAAGTACATTTTTAAGTATGCTTCTGAAAGGGAACCCGAAGCTGGAAAACTTGTAAAACAATTCCTCCTAATTTTCAGGATAACTTAATTAAACTAAAATGTGCACTCCTTAGAAGCCACTTGTATTAAAAGTTTCAGTCTTCTATCTTCTGAATTCAAGCTTCTGTGGATGGCTAGAGCTCAATTAGTTATGCCATAGGATCAGTTTTGGGGAAACAAAACCAGTCATTTAACACAACTTTGCTGAACAAGCCCTGTAGCAATGTTTCATGTGCAGTATTTAAACTGGCATGTTGGTGAAAATGAGAAGAGAAGCCTTTATGTTATAGTTTTTTTATGTTTATAGTTTTTTTTTCTTTCTGTAACTAGTGGGTTAAAAAGAATTCTTATATTATTACTAACTTATTTTTATGTCACTGCACGTGTGTAAAGAGATCATGTTTGTCAGGAAAACTTCAGACTGGGATTTGTGGAAAAAATGAGAAATACTAAATATGATAAATAGAAATTCAAGGCAAACTAAAAATTACCTGAGAATTTGGGCTAAATTCTGTAAATTGTGCTAGGAAAAATGGGATGGTAATGTGAAAATGTGAAAGCACTTCATTTTGATATTTTGTTCCTATTTAATTTCAAAAGCACCAAAAGTTACCTTTTTGAAATAAAATTTCTGGAGGTGCCTTGCATTTTCAAAGGGAGTTGCATTCACTGTTTTTGTAATTGAACTTGAACCAGTAGCTTCACTGATGTATTCATAAAATATTCCAGCACAAATGGTTTGCTAATCCTGATATTTCCCTAACTTCAGCATCTACAGAACACAAACTTTTAGTAAAGGCTGAAGTATTTCAGCTTTTCTGTATGGTCTTCTTTTTGAAAAGTGGATTTGAAGTAACTGTATCTGGTGCTTTACAAGCTATGGTAAAAATTTAGATCATTCTTACCTGCTGAAGAGGGATGATGATAGCATCCAGTTTGGACACAGGCATGTAACTCAGTAACTACCACTATGTAAGACTGTTAGAACTCTAATATAAAGCCAGCTGATGCACATAGGAAGATAAGAACATGTAGTATATCACAGGTGAAACAAGAAATAGCATTATAAATTGAAGAACTGTAGTTATTTTAAGCAATAAATTAAAGCCGCCCATTAAAAAACTTGTGAAATATAATGTTATTTTAAATCAGAACAGGTTTCTCATGTCATATTTTTAGTTAGTTTGGAGAATTTCAGCCTATCCTTAATATCCATCCTGGAGCAATTAAAGATGGATATATCATTAGACTTAACAGTTTTTCAATAAAAAGGTAGTTAATTCAGTGTACAGAAACCGAATGTCTTCTCACTTTGAATTAAGGTCATTGGTAAAACAATGCAAATAGACTTCCTACTTCACAAAAGGCTAGTATGGAAGATAGCAGCAGTCTGTCCAGGTATCTCTGCAACACTTTTATGGAAAAAAAAAATTGTTTCACTTAATTTTATCAGTTACAATATTTCATTTCAGTACTTGGAAATTTGTGTCTATGTACTATTGGTGTTTTTTCTAAAGAAAAACAAAGATGTAATGCTATATGCACAATGTTATGTTAGTTCTGTTTCCAGCATGTGACTGGATGAATGGTTTAAACAGCATCTCCCAGTGAGAGGAGAAATAAATAGGCCAACACACACAGAATTTTCTTTTTTTACTGTGTACAAGTAGATCTGTCATTAAAATGATGAGGTTTGCTTTAGCGCAAAGAGAATAAATTGTATTTTAGAATAGTGATTCAAATATTTACCAAAAATCTATGCAATTGGATTACTGGTCAACTCTATGACTATACTGTGAAGAACAAGACAGTGATTAAAGTGCACATATCTTAGGGCTAATGTTACATTGGTCAGAATTTTCCAGAGTGGCAAATTGGCATTTTTTACTCTTAGTTTACATGTTTTGCTCAAGAACCTTCGTGCTTACCTGTGGGTCTTGATTCCCAGCTCTGGACGCATACTCTGCATATGTATCACATTTGGAATATCTGAGGAGCTGCAGTTTTGTTTGGACTTCATCTTTCTTTAGCTACCATCTAGTTGGATTCAAAAGTGTTTTGAGAAGTGTTTACTACAGGGATGCCCATTGGATTTTTTTTTAGATTTATAGCCAGTAATATGCATGAATTGCCTAACACAGTGCTTGCATGGTCCCTTCTCTCTTACAGTTCCGCCAGTAACAGGCTTTTCAGGCTGTAAGCCTGCCACACACATCAGTTGTGGGGTTTTTGTTATGATTAAATGAACACTAGAATAGAAAGTAGGATGGATGTTCATGTAAGAGCTGGGTATAGGGCAGAGGTACCAGTGGAGTTGTTCTCCATGGGAATTCCTCCGTCACTTCACCAAAAGAGAGCTCTTATGAACCTTATGTATCCTCATAGTGATTGACAGCATTGTTTCAAGCCAAAGTATCCAATACTACTTCCAAATGATTCTTCATAGCGATTGACAACATCATTTCAAGCCAAAGTATCCAATACTACTTCCAAAAGCTAACAGCATAACTTAATTTTGATCATTATCTCTGGGATGAACTTTAATGTAACTGTTGTGGTATTCAATTGTGCAGCTAACTGAAGCCTCAAAGAAAGAAATAAGCTGTGGCATAAATATTTAAACAGTTGTACAAGTGTTACACTATTTTTTCAGCTAAATTTCTCTTTGTAAATGTCTGAGTTCTGTAACTGAAGCAGGCTTAGTTGAAGAAGCAGTGCTTTAAATTCCTCATCAGCTGCACTTGTCTAGAATGCACCAGTGCCTGAGACACAGAACCATTTCTTAATTAAATTGAAAAAAATCTTCCGCTTCCCTTCTTTGTACTTGTCTGTTGAGCAACAAACGCTATGGTAAATCTATCAGCCTCTTAAGAAGCAGCAGTTTATCTTGTTTGGCTTTAAAGATTACAACATTTAAAATATAATTCAGTTCATGCAGGAGCCGGACCAGATATGTCTTTTTCATTTTTCAGTATTATTGATTGTTGTGAAGCTTATGACTTGGGAAACATGAGAAAGGGAAGAAAAGTCATGATTTTTTTCCTTCAGTGCTGAAGACGTGGGGGAAAATAGGTGCTTGCATTGTCTATCAAATAATGTTTTGGACCAAAATTTCAGTTCTCACATTTCAATTTGCAGGGATATGTCTAAAGCAGACACCTGTTATTAAAAATCAGACCTAGATTTTGTGAGTTAAGATGATCTATAAATTAATGTTTTGACTTGTACCAGTTTTTTTTTTCTCTTGGCTGACTTATGATTTCCAAAACAGTAGCATTTCTCTTTTTGAACTAAGGTGGTGTGTCTCCTTCTGTATGCCTTGACTGAATCAGTGCCCCAGAAAAGCATTGAAGGGCTACTGCATAGCTGGGGGATCACTTTTGAGAAAGATGCGTGATGAGATCATTACAAAATAGCCATGGCTTTTCACAAGAAAAGGAGACATCTGGAGCTCTAGTTCCACCTTGTATATTGCTTTCAGCCAATGGATATTTTTTACAGCCTGTCAGTGCTATACAGGGAGTGCAGTACGGGAGCAAATTATTGCTCTGTCTTTATCTTGGTGCTTTCAAGGATACAAAATGTCCATTCTCTCTGTTTTTCTTTCAGGCTTTTTGCTTTCTAACAATAAAGGGACCACAATGCCTTTATTTTTAAGCGATGTCAGTACTGTACTTGCTTGCTTGAATCATTCCTTGAGGCTCCAGTAGACCTGAAGTAGACGTCTCCTAGATCACAGCTATTCTGACCCCTAAATACATTTAAAGGTCCACGCATGCAATGCACTGAAATCCATCCAGACTGTGCTTTTGCATGACCGGCAAAATTTCCCCAGTCTCAGAGCAAGCGAGAGAGACATGTAATGTTAAAAATAAAATGCAAATGCCTGAGTTATTTGAATATAATCACTTTATTAATTTAACTGTCTAACAGATACTGATGACAGTCTAATAATAAGGTCCAAAATGTTCTTTCTCATTAAAGGAGTTAATGAACTCACACATCTTAAGAATTTCATTTTAATTAATTAGGAATAATTTATACAGGAGAGAGAAGTGCCAAAAAAATATTCCTGTTGAGGAGTGGAAAACTGGTAAATCTGTTAATGAGGGATGCTGGGTGCTATGACTTTAATGAAAAGATTCCTACAGTTCTCTGATTCATGTGTAGAAAGTCACTGGATGGCTGGATGTTTTCAAAATTTCAGCACTGTAGGCATTCCCACTCATTGCTCTTGTATGTGCTAAATAGTATGTAATCCCTGTAGCAGACGCAACAAACATTTGATTCAAGACAAAAAAATCTGTCCCTACATATAGGTAGGGTCTTAAAATGTGGTAAGGGTTGATATAGCTTTTAATTTCTCCATAATTTCAAAAAGTAGAAAAATGGGACGCAAATGTTTTCCTCGAATTGTGAAGTGTGGTTTCTCTTTTGAACTCTAGCTCCTTCAAAAATTAAATCTCAAAAGCTGTATTTCAGAAGCACTCATTTTGTATCTAGTCATGCACTCTATTTCTGTAAGACAAAGATGCTTTTGGCCATTATACTGTGTTACAGTGGTGGTTTTGTATTTCAGGAGTTAACAAACAGTACAATGGAAGCAGTAAGCACCTCGCTCTAAGGAAACAATTTCAGTTTTGAAAGTTTCCTGGTATTTTACACTCAGAATGAACTTTCATGACTGACTTAAAATGAGTAAACTGTATCATTTTGGTTTACGCTTCATTGTTTTAATTTCCTTTGGCTGTCATGCCCAGATTTCAGTGTATATTGGCTTCAGAAGCTTGTTAACGTTAAAAATAACTAACTTGAAATTGCTGAAACCATGAATGATATGTAAAAAGATAAGCCTTAAACCTGCAGGAAATGCTGAAAGAGGTAAATTAAGAGACGGTGGTAAGCAAGTAGATGTTTTCTAGAATTGGAATCAGCGTGCAAAGTTGTTTTAGTCATATTAACATAGTTAGGATAGTACCTCAGGAGACTTTACTGTTATTACAACCTTTTTTATATTACATTATGTAGGTACACTTCAGGAGATATAATTCCAGCTGTAATTTGAATGGACCAAAGAGTAGGGGACTAACCAGAGAGAAAGGACCGATGACTTTCGTAAGATCAACAAGCAGCTCGATGACACAGGTAGGAACAGCATTTAGACCATTTGTTTTGTACTCCTATACTCTGATGGGTACACTACACAACTTACAGACAGTGTTTTATTTTGAGCAGCAGCTGTTTCAGAGTTGTTTTTTACTTCTGCCTGATCTTTCTGGACTTGGAAATTACATGGTAACCAATATGTTGGGCAGGTTTGCTCTATCTGCAGCTCAGATTGAAAGAGTGTGTGTGTGTGTCTGTGTGTTGTGTCTTTGGTGAGAATGTGTTGCTTTTGTACGTCAGGACTGAATGCTAATTTGACTGAAAACTGTTCTTTGTCAGCACACATGGGAAGAAATCAAAAGGTAAACTTAGTGATAAATGCCCCCAAGTTGAACATAAATTATGTTAGAGGTAAACTCCATTTGTAATTATTTTTACTATCTCCAAAGCGTGCTTGCTATATGTGTGTATATATATATGTGCTTTTATTTTCAGAGACTAAAGCTTTCTTTGATTAAATATTTACAAATCAGTATAGCTTCTAAAGGCTTTTAACCTCATGCTAAGATAATATACAAGTATGCAAGCAAAGAACACTTCAGTGCAGACACACCTCAAAGAGGAGTAATAGGATACAGTTACAAAAGAAGTTCTGTTATCTTAAATTTGTATGTAGTCAACAAAGTGGGGTAATAGGCTGGAAACCAGGAGACTTGACTTGCCTTTCCTTCTAATCTGCTTGCTTCATTGTTGAGCAGACATTTTAATGGATTAAAAGCTCTTCTGAGCAAAACCTTCATTTCCTGTGTTTGTATGTATAAATGCACACTATGTGTTCATCACCTTTTTGCTTATGGCTTGTTGATCCGACCATTACAATAACAACAAAAGACAGGAAGAATTGTGTAAGCTTTTAGGCAGAAACTGCATGGTAAGGATGAAAGCAAGTAACTAAAAGTGTAGATTTACAGTTCTAACATTCAGTCCTGTTTTCTAATAACATTCCTTGTGCAGCCTTAGAAGAAAAGACTGCCAATGGGTCTTTCTGTAGGCCTTTCTTTGTTGTGATGTTGAGCCATCAGCACTGCAATTTTTTTCTTCTCCATTCTGAATGGAAACGATGAACTTTTCCATTTTAAATGGAACTAGAGGAAAGCCATGTTTTTAGGCAGGCAAACATAATTTTAGAAGTAAGTATGGAGTTGAGTTCAATAGCACCAGCTATTTTGATGGGTAGAAAAATCTTAGAGATGGATGGCAAAGCATAATGATGAGTGCTGAAGAATCTTTTTTGCTAACATGCAAGCAGTGATTGGCAAGAGAATATAAATTGGTGAAACCTGGGCAGTTTTTAGCAAATTGAGGTTGAGCAGTGCCACAAAAGACAGAGCATAGTGCCACCTAGTGCCTTCGGCAAAATCAAACTGGATATCTTCAATCGACTTTCAGGTGGGTAGGATTTCTAAAAAAGAAAATGCATGAAAGTAACATTAATGTGTTAATGTAAAAATCAGTGGGCTGTATCTTCCGTTAGGAGGCAGGTCTATTCTGACTTCCCAGGAGAGCTCTTAGGGTGTAATAAACATTCTCAGCTTGAGTGGATCCCTCTCAACACCCTTTTTACTGTTGAAATATGGGGTGTCACCTGAGCAAAGTGTATGGCATGATTATGTGTCGAATCTCAGCAAACAGTTCATTTCCCAAAGGGTGTTAGACACCATGTGTACATGAATGCAAACCTCCTGCTGAAAGGTCAGGTCTGCAAATTTTCCTGAAATCCAAATTGCAAAGTTGAGATTTTATGCAATGTTTTATCAGTCTTTTTTCATTAACTTGATGGAGCATATGGGTTTTTCAATGAAATTTTGATGTGAAAAGAGGGTAATTGTTATATAAAAATACATTGCAGTATTGTTACTAGTGTGACATTTGTACTTGGAAACACAGACCAAGTCTGCTCTTTGATGGATTGAGTTGCCCTCTGGAATTCTCTCCCTCCATTGACTGTGGAGGGAGCTGGAAGTGACAGTCTGCTTTAATTTCTCAAATGGGTGGAATGAATCCAAACCAGAGTGTGGGATATTTGGATTTGTGTACGTATACTTCTATTATACTAGGCTGCTTTGCATTTTCAAATTTCACATGAATTTCCACATGTCAAATACAGAGAAAGCAGTAGCTCATGTATCAAATACAGAGGAAACAAAATAGCTCAGCCCTGTGTGTAATCGTTGGGTGATAATATTCATGTGATAATGTAATAAGACTGGCAGAATGACAATTTCTACACTTTTCAAATTCAAAGGAAATGAGACAAACTTGAAGCATCTGATAAGACTGCCCATGTAATTCTGTTTCACTAGCAGCAGAGGACTATCTCTGTCATCTTGGCAATGGCTAAGAGTTAGCAGCTACTGCTTGTATATTAATAGGTCTCAGCTCTCCAGAAATAGGCTAGTCAAAAGTAACGTAGAGGAGAATCTCTGAATGTAGCGCCATAGAGTCCATATGCTCAGAGATGAGTACAAAAGGAAATCCTGACCAAAGATGTCTTAGTTTGGACGATTAGTATTAGAATCTATGGTCTATTGCCCTTGGATTGTCTGCATTTCAATGCTTTGAAGCTTGGGAAAAAAAAGAATAAAAATTTATAACTTTTCTTTTTGGGGTTAAGTCTAGCTCAACCAAGAGAGACTATTCTTTATTGTAATGCTGTAAAATTGTAAGCGGTGCTTGATATGTAGTGTTAAACTAAGTGAAATTCATCTTTCTGAGGAATCTAAAGTGATTTTGTGTAAACTGCTCTGCCAAGGCTTTAATTTTATCTTTACTGCTTGTCAGAACAACAGCGAGGGGAGAAGTAATACTGGGTAACTTGTGGAAAGTAAACAGCTAGGTTTGGTCTGCTGTGATCTATACAGTCCCACTATTTGATATGTGTGATATGGATTATTCATCAATTTTTGTAAATCCCCAAAGCTTCTTAATCTTAGCAGTGAATGGTATTCCTACAAAAAAAACTCTTAGCCATTTGCTATCCTCTCACTTCAAATGTCTTGGTTATCCTGTACCAGGGCAGAAACAATGTTGTATGATGCTGGGTGTTCTATCAGACAACATGACTAATGTTTACCAGCTCGCCTAACGGAATAGTTCGTAAGCAATGAATGATTTCAAAATTATTTGTTCCAATTGTTTGGTAGATACTTAATCAACAAATCTAGGGGAAAAAGAACAATAAGGTAGCATAATAAAAGGCTGCGTGCACCCTTAGTATCATTCTCCTTAGCTGCTTAGTTTAAAATAAACAGTTTTGAAAACTGAAAAGCAAAGGAAAAGAGGAAAACTGCTTAACAGATTTCAGTGTCCCTGAATTCCATTTCTGCCTTGACTGGCTGGAAAAGTAGTGGGATCAGAAGAACTTAAGAGATGTAAATTAACATATTTTTCATATTGCTTGATATATTGAAATTCATTTTTTGTTCTTGTGACCTTTATCATTCTCTTTTTCACCCCGTTACATTTATCAGAGTTCTCTAGTCAAAGTACAAAGTGAAAACTGAAGCACTAATCAAAAGTGATCAGATAAAATAGAAGTGCATTAAATAGACCAAATGAAAGACTCATCCATCCTGCTTTGAGTGTCAGAGCCCTGATGCACTCCAAGAGCTGCCCACTGCATGCTGACAGCCCTTGCTCATGGCACATAGTTCATGGTCTTAAATAAATCACAAATTGTAGGCAGTTGTCCCTTCAAAGAATCTACTTGACTTCTTTTCATCTATTAGTTGGTTTATATTTCTGAGTGTTTGACGTATCTTGGAGTGTTATATCTACCTTATATTATAAAACTCTACTGGAATAGCTATATTAATAGGTGGACAGTATTGATGAAACAATCTTGACTTTATGTAATTGAAAGTTGTATAAGTGTAATGTGTGTCATTGGAGGTCGTTTGGCAAATGAAGGTCTTTGTGGTACCATTTGTGCCTCCAGTCTTTGCAGACCAATAATTGCAACCATTGTGGATTCTTTTATTGTAATCCTTTTTCAAGTGGAATCAAGAATTCTAGAGCCTAAAACTGTGGAGAGTATCAGTAAACCACTTGACTTGAACCTGGGCTCTGAACTCCTACTCCAAGGCATGTTTTGTAATAGTTAAATGCTGTTGAGAGTGGATGTGTTATGCTGTATGGTTTCAGCTTCTTTTCTACTCTCTGCTACACTGTTGCCTGACTCTGAGCCCTTGCGTTTGTATTTAATATGGATTAAAGCTATTGCATCTATTGCTTAGGAAATACCTGGAGCATGAAAGCTGTTATATTAAATTAGTTCATTACAGTATTACATGCATAACTGCATAAACATCCATTTGGTCCTTGCTTTGATCACCTCTGATCTTGGCTGTTGCTGTTACTGCTACTGACTTCAACAAGCCTTTTTTTCCCCTTGTATGTTTTTTAATTCTAATTTGAAATTTATTCTGTTCTGTTTATTTCCCATGATAATGGCTTGCCTTTTTTTTTTTAATAGTTTTGAACTTAAATCAGTTCTATTGGGAAATTTTTACATCAGTGTTGAAAAAGCATTGATGTGCCAACGGTGTTTTGCTGCTGCTACCTGTGTTTCACCTAGAAAAGCACCTTGGTCCATCACTGAAGGGCACTGCATAAATGTAACATAGTATTATTTATTTATTATCATGGCACCACACCAACAAGCTACCTCCAAAATACATCAGTAACCAATCTACGTTGGCACATTTGTCATTCTAATTTTCTTTGTGTTCTCTCCCTGTGTGTTTTCTTTACTTATGGCTCCTTGGAACATTGCTATGGTCTTTCTCTATGATTAGACACTCGCAGTTTGTATCAAATCTACCCATTTCAGCCCTTTGGGTCATTCATCCATTAATTTATTTTTCAGTGCTTGGTGCTGTGGGTTAACTGTGGTGGGCAACTAAGCACCACACAGCTGCTCGCTCAATTCCCCCCCCCCCACCCCCCCAGCCCCACCCCCACCCCCCCCGTGGGACAGGAGAAGAGGAAAGGAAAAATAAAACC
>JAVKLA010000088.1:20398009-20465925 GCA_034782735.1 Sagittarius serpentarius | reverse complement strand
GTTTAATAGGTGAAGGATAAGTGGAAGAAGAGAGAAGAAAACAACAAAATAAGCGATGGAAAGGCAATCATTCACCACCTCCCATGGGTAGACCAATGCCCAGCCAGTTCCCAAGGAAAAGATGGCTAATGCCTCTAAAATCCCTCCTTTTCCATTCTTTTGCTGTGCGTGATGTTATATGGTATGGAATATCTCTTTAGTTAGTGCGGGTTATCTGCCCGGTTGTGTCCTTCCCAGTTTATTCTGCACTCCCCAATCTATTCACTGGTGGGCAGAGTGAGAAACAGAGAAGGCCTTCATGCTGTGCAAACGCAGTTCAGCACAAGCTAGAACATTAGTGTGTTATCAGTACAGTTTTGGTCATACGGTAAGTTTAAAACTTTCTAAATGGTACAAACTCTGAATGAGGTATCTTCTTTCATGTTACATTTTCCTTTTAAGTGACAGGGAAATCTGCCATTGCAATAGGTGACAGAGTTAATGCACTATGTGCTGAACTGTGTTACTGCTTATGCAGTATAATGTGATATGTAGATTTAGATAATTTCCTTTGGCTTTTGTAACTGCCATGCCATGGTGCCCAAAGTATGGGTACAAATTTCCACTGGATATCATCTGGCAAAGCTGAGACTACTGAGTGGGAAAAGAAACCTTGAATAGTCAGAAAATAAGCTTATGAGTTGAATGGCTTTAATACTTTTGTGAACCATTCTAAATCTACTCATACTAGAAATGCATGCAATTGTCCATAAAATAAATTGCCTTTGTCTCATAATTGTCTTTGCTAATTACCTTTTTAGCAAATTATAAGGTGACAGGGCTGAATGCTTACGTCTATTTTTCAGTAGTGCATGCTTATATTGTCCTTGTTCGCATTGATAAGAATCCCCAGTTTGAAAATGTTAGATTTCCACTTTTCCCTAGTACCTCAAGCAAAACCTGTCTGTGCAATCTGTGCTACTTGCAAATAAGAGTGCTTTATAATTGATGAGATCCACAGGCCTGTCTCTTTCTGCAGTACTTTTTCCAAATGGGAGAAAATGTTCCAAATAAAAGCTGCCTGTAATTAAAAATCATATCACACCTTTACAATGCTTGCAGTGTCCTGAGGGCTCGTTTTCTTGTTTTCTACCACAGCGGAAGACTGATTGGATTGAAAAGAAAATGCAAATTATGGAACCGGAAAGAAGCACAGAGAAAGTTTGTTTTATCACTAAGTGAAACATATGAGAATGGCTGTAGAATTAACTTGGTTCTCCTGCCTTAAATGTTAAATCTTTTATGCTCCAGAATTTGCACAAGTTCTGATCTATGAACAGGGAGAAATTTAACAGCTAGACAGAGAGAGATCTAAGCTGTTTAGAGTTAGTTCATCTTGTTTGGTTAAGATTTATCATAACGGCATCCCAGCTGTGAGGCAGGACCGTTACAGTACTTCCACTGTTCTTGTTGTTTTCCGTTTCTCCGACTAAACTTCTAGGCAGATAACAAAAGAGTTAGAAAATAACAAGAATTTAAAAATATGACTCTACTTTCTGCCTATGAAACAATACAATGTGCATGTAGTATTCAAAATCTTATAAAATATAGTTCAATATGTCTATATTTTAACAATTTAGTTGAGCTACACCAGAGAATCTGAGTGTCAGCCAGTGTTCTGTAGTCATCTTGGTAGCAAAAACATATATGGGCAGATCACGCACAAGTCTTGCTCCAATAATTAGCAATACCTCAGAAGTGAATTAATTTCATCAAAAAACCCCACATTGTCACAGCACTGAGAAGGATTTGCACCCCATATGAGTTAGGGAGCTTTTCTTATGCAGTCTGCCCAGTTTAAAATTTGAACAGCCGAACTATGAATACAGAAAAGAGTTTTCGGCACTGCCCCAGAGCACTCTCCTGCTGCTCTGGCAATCCATGTGGGAAGCAGGGCTCCCTGCTCCTCACTGCTCAAAATGAACTTCCTTGAAAAAGAAACCAGCACCCAGTTTAACTTAGCTCTGCTGTGATTATCCCTGCTTCAAAGCTATATCGGAGTTATTGTGTCATCATTTGCTCTGTACTATTACCACAGATATATCTCTGACTTCCGGAAGCAAATGCAATAAGGCAGAAAGAATCAGCTTTGATCCTTTCCCGCTGGATTACAGGATAATTTGTTTGGCCTCTGAACATGTGACGAATTATAGGGAAGGCGCATGATAAGTACTTGCACTGAGAAAACCTCTCTAAGCTACTCCCTGGAATGAAAGCAGCACTCTGGTTTCATTTATATCCCCAGACCACTCAGATTAACCCGACAGAAAATGCCCTCTGTGTTCAGTTAAGAGGTTTTTGTGCCTGGATGGGAGAGGAGTTAGAGGCTACCTGAGTGAGAGCCTAGGTCAGCGCTGAAGTGAAGACTATCGATGTAATATGGATTGTATAATATGCCATAAAGAATGAGCACTGCTATTCTGCAGAGGACAGTTGCACAGTCCTTTCTTTATGTGATTTCAAACAGAGTTCTGCACAGGCAGTTGCTATCCGATTGGCAGTTATGCTTTGACTTGTTTTTTTCCCTGCCGTGTTTCCTGAGAACAGACTGAAAATTTGGTCAGTCCAAGGCTTGAGATAAAGCATCAGAATACCCATATAAAACATAATCCACGACAGAATCCTGATAGTAAAACCAAACACATAACAATATTGAGAATGCTCAGTGCCCTGGAACTCCTCTTTAGCTAGAAATGTTAAAGCTGGCTGAGCTTGGAGAAAAAAATCTGCCTCCTCTTTGAGTCCCTGTTCCTGTTCTTTATTTAAAGAGCTTTGAGCCAGTGAACCTAGAGGGGACAAATTAATTAAAATTGGTAGAGGATTTAAAACATGAAGGTGATGCAAAACAATGTTAGAGGCCAAATTCTCAGGTGGCCTGAACTAATGTATGTCAGTGACTTCAATTAAGCTATTCTAGTTTCCTTAACAGCAAAGTATTTGGCTCTAGGTTTTGTTATCTGTCCAGAGACCTGCTTAAGGAGCCATTGATCCAAAGAGCTGCTCAAGACTGAGTGAAGACTTCTGAATCTGTATGTCAAGACCAGTGGTTTGGCCAATCTTGAGTTATTGTTGTTGGGTTTTGGGGTTTTTCTTGCCAGACCAAACCTTATTTTTCAGGTAAAAAAAAAAAGAAATAATTTTGTGTTAAATCAAACTTTTGCATTTCCTCATTTATCTAGAAAGGCCAAAAGAAATGGGGGGACAGAAGATCATAGGGTCCTGTTCTGCTGTAGGTATACAGCAGATATTACAGCATTGGGACAGGCTGGACAGCCCAGACAGGCTGTCCAGTGCCTGTGTTCTGATGTTACAAGGGCATTTGGATTATTTTGCAAGTCTAGCCATTTCCATGTGCCCTACTAAAACAAAAATTGGAAATCCTTTTTGTGTGTGTGTTTTTGTATGTGTGGAGGTTTTTTTAGCCAGATTTGGAATAATTTAGTAGCCATATCTGGTTTTTGAGTTCTCTTTTCAGTCTTTCTGGCTTGCTAATCGTTGACTGATGGGGGATTGTGCGATAACTGCTTTGGAGAGATCTCCCCTGTGCTAGAGTTCCCTGCCCTGAACTTACTCTGGCTGCTGCTTACCACTTCTCTCAAACTCCTATCCGCATCTGTGCTGCAGCATCAGAAGCAGCAGTTGCATGCCTAAGAGAAAGTGTCCTCTTTTTCACCTTAATAATGCTATACTCTTGCGAGTGGCTGGGTGAGGATTAGCACTGCAGTTCCAGCTGCATGTTTGGAGGGAAGGCAGAGCTGCAATACTTGGGCAGCAGTTGCAGTCTAGGTGATGTGTTAAAGATGAGTGCTTGCAAGATCATAATGTACATAGCAGCTTCTTTTGGGGCTTCAGACATGTGATGTTTATTTCCTAGGAGGTATTTCTAACAAGTTCATTTCTTTGCTTCTTTACTCTGCCGTACGGTTCAGAAGACAGAGAAGAACTGCTGGATGTAAAAGACTGAAGGGGAAAACCAAGGAAAGTTTCCTTGGTCTGTTAGATTTCTCCTTTGCTTTCATTTATTGGCATCCTTCTTACCAGAGTGCTGTAAGAAAGCAATGATAAACTATAATTATGGAAGAGAGTGGTCCTAGGTAACATTTTTAGTCTGCAAAAACATGTACTTCTTCCAGCTTGGTGTCATTTTTTGTGAGAATATCTACAATCAAGAAATAATAGTACATCCCTTTTGTCAGTTAGCTGTCTGCTTCAAGAAGTGAGTCCAGATGTCTACCAGAAAACAGATGTACAAACTACATAAAAACAGGTAAGACAGCTACATTATTCAGTGTATAAGTAAATCCTACTACATCCCATATCCTCCATGCATGAAAAAAATTGTTCCTTTTTTCACTCAAGAAAATGCTTCTGTTCAGAACAATGACATGCCATTTTCTGTTGTTTTTGAAATCTCCCTAATTTCCTTGCCTAATACATTTCCCAATACTTGTTTGAGGAGAGCCAATAGTGTCCTCTGGTTCAGAAGCCATCTGTCTGTTTAGACACAGAAATCTTCTATGCTGTCACTCCTTGTTAGCTTTATTTGTTATTTCAATTTCTTCTATTTACAGCAAAGAGATGCATGTTACTTTTAACATAATTAATTCTTGTCTTGCTGACCTAATGTTAATACTACAGGAAGATGTTCAGCCTTTAAGTGTGACAAACATGAGGCACTATGTATTTTAAAAATCCAAAGAAAGAAAGAAGTCCAGAAAGTGACATAAAGGGAGTGACAGACATTACCTGTCTCAGAGATGCCAACAAGAAAGAATCTTGTTGTCAAAGCTAATGAAAATTGAATCAGAACACCAAATTAATTTAGGTAGTACAGTTGAGTAGAAAAGCCAGCAACACAAATCTCACATAAAGCTGGTGGTCCAGCCCTCAACTTCATCCTAGTGATCCTTGACATAGGCTTGACACCAAGCTTCCATACTTTCACTGCCTGTCTGTATGGTGGGAACAGAGACACTGGTATAAATACGAATATCATGCTATCTGTCTTTCCCCAAAATACCCGGTCTTGGGTCCCCTGGATGTCTGGAAGCTACAGATCCAACAGAGAGAAGGGGGAAACAGGTATTAACAGGCCTATACCATATGGTTTACTTTCACATATGTATGGGTTTCCTCCTTCAAGCTAAAGTCAAGGTTAAGGTTGCAGTAAGGGTTAGCATTTCAAATAGGTTAAAAAGTGGGACCTGTAGCAAGAAGCTGTAGAGTGCTGGGTGGTAAGAAAAGACTGGAGTTCTTGGGGCCCAATGACATTTATTGTCTTTTCTTGTACAGACAGGTCCCCTCTTTCATGTTGAGACTAAGGTGAGGATTGCGTTTAGGTTTTACTGTTGGGAATGAAAGCGTCAAGTATTCAGGTGAAAACTGGAAGATCCCATTTAAAAAAAAAAAAGTGATTTATGAAGAGGTCTAGTATTAACAAGGGATGATATCAAGTGGATTTTTGTTTGTTTGATGGTTTTTTATTTGGTTTGGTTTTTTTGAGGATGAGTCTTCTCATTATAACAAGGCTAGAGTTGGGGCTAGTGGTCAAGTTACGGTTAGGCAATGCAGGGTCTTGAGTGCATGGGTTTCAGAATGACATTGCTTGCTGCCTTGGATGTGACATATTTATTATCTTGTTTCTAGCATTTTGGCTGTGTTCCAGACTATTTCATCTGTTGCTGTGCCATTATCACTGTTATCTAAGTGGCCCCGCTTCCTGACTGCGTAGATTTTAGGTCGTTAATGTTACCAGAATTCTCCAGTAAAATTATTTCTCCATCTAAGTTCCTTAACTCCCTCCTTATCTTTTCAGTAAATAAGACTGATAACTTTATCACAGAGCATGATCAGAAATTTACATGCCCTTGTTTTAGAGTCCTTTACCCTCCGTGTCAGTACTTGGTCGATTAGCAATAGATCCATTCAGGAGCATAAGTGTAGAAAGTAAAAGTACCTTTTAGACTGGTAATGACACCTTGCCTTTCTATACTTAAAATAATTATGCTCTTATTCATTCACTTCTGGCGTGTCAGGGCTTCTTTTTGTACTCCTGACTGATGAATTTGAGAAAAGTGTATTTCCTGCCTTTGACTATTAGTATTAACTTTTTCTGTTTCTAAGAAGTAACTCATGAAAATGTTGAATGAAATGGTCAGGTAGTGAAAGCAGAAAAAGTATTTTCTCCCCCTTCCCTCCCGCTGCTCTCCTTGCATGCAAAAGAGAGTGTAATTTTCTAAAACTGTTTATGACAAAGATCCAGTTACCTGTCCCTAGTATATTATTAGCTTATGCAGATATACTCACTGACATGGTCAAAATTTCATATACTCTGTCACCGCCTGATGGCATTGTAGCTGTGTCATGCTCTTTCAGGATTTTTTTTTTTGTTGTTACTACTAGTATGCCCTGACTCCGAGACTTAAAGTCCTGTATATCCCAGTAGATGGTCAGGTGCATAATTAAAATATAAAGCTTGTTTGAAAATTCCTACAGGAAGAAAAGCTTATCTTTCTAAGATACTTTGCTGGATCACTTATGACTATGTTATATGGCCCATTGCTAGTTTTTCCAAATGCTTAAAAATTTTCAGTGAATTATCCTTGTAGAGATTTCACGAGATCTGTGAATGAGAAAGCAGAAATTGCTCTGGTTTAGTAATGAGGAATTGAGGCACAGTAAGACTATGGCATTCTTTTCAGCTCATTTTAAATGCCTGAAGACTACAGGGAATATTCAAGGGGGAAAGTTCATTAACTTGTGGTCTGACAATAACATCTCATAGTTTAGTAACCAAGGTGGCTGTAAGTTGTATATCGGAATTGGAGTTCAAAGAAGTTTTTATTGAGGGGAAATGGAAGAACCAAATTAAGGTAAGGTGATAGTAGTGTATCTTCCCCTGTCATACCTGCAAATATGAATTAGATGTGGTTTATTGGGAGTGAGAGGCAACGATGCAAGTTCAGCTAGACTTCGGACAAGCAGGTTTTAAGAAATTATGCACTTGTCTATATTTTGAATTTAAGGAACCATTATCTGCTAAAATCCTGAAGTCTGGGAAAAAAAAAAAATCAGTAGTTCTGGTAGGTTTCTACATGTGAAAGACTGTGTTTTTGTATTCCCTACTAAAGCATAAAAGTAATTCCTGCTTTGAAAGACATTTTATTATGAATTTAAGTGAAGCTATGTCCTTAAGATAAAACTTTGCAATGCAGCAGTGAACAATTTTGCTAATCCTTCAGTTCCTGATCATGAGCAGAGAGAATGTTGGAAACTTCAAAAAAGGCTGTAGAGAGGAAACGTAGTTTCATCTTTAGTGAAGTTCCTGGTCCATGTAATCTTAGACTGTTTCTCTGGAGAAACTGAGACATTCTAAAGCTAGTAATTTGACAACATATGAATGGGCTCTTATTAATAAACAGGGTGATGAAACTGAAACTTCAAATGAGCAGTGTGAGATCGATTTTTGTACAACTTTATAATATTTTGACTTTCCATGAAGGTTTCCATGTTGATCTTTAAACAGAGAAGAGATGTCTTTTTACCAGAGGAATAGCTGAAAGACTTGCAATTCATGGTCTGGATTAGAAATTTTTTGTTGTTTCCTATGCTTTTTGTAGAACTGAAAACTTTCAGTAATGCCAGTGTTTGAGTATTGATTGATGTCTCGGATTGTCAGTCTGTGCCAGTGTTTTCAGATCATCCTCGTTTTCATGAAGTGCTATTTTGCCTGAGCTTTCTCTCAGAAGTGGGATTTAACATTTTTGCATTTTTCAAATAGAAAGTCAGTGATGAGATCTACAGTCATAAGATCTTTCTGTCAAAGAGCTCTCTGCTCCTGGAGCCATCAGCATGTGTGGTTCTATTACAGAAAGAAAACAAGCAGCTGCTGATGGCAAAGAGCAGTAGGGTAGCAACAGGGGGCTTAATTATGCCCAAACTGCGCAATATTTAGGCGCACCTGGCACCCTTAGGTAGGTTACATAGGTTTTTATTATAAAGATGTCTTTAAAAAAAGCTATTTAGGCTTTAGCAAACACTCTGAAAAGACATTTTATCACTAAAAGTGCTAATTCACTGAGTCTGATGAGATATGATTTTTGAAGTGTTCCCTTTAGGTGTCAGGTGTCACTTCTCGTTTCAGTGTGTCAGGTCTGTTAAGTAAAAGCAAGGCATATTATGGAGAAGCCTAATTATCTGCAGGAGTTATATGCAGCTATGAAGCACAGTGCATTGCTCATGTGCAACCTGTCTGAGGTAGAATGTGGGAGGCTGAATATACAGCACAAGGCAATGAAAATGGCAAAGAAAAATCATCAGTTTGGTGCATACAACATTCCCATAGAGTCAGGGTGACCTCCCTCCTCTTCTGACTGGTTTGGAGCAGTGTATCTTCTACTGGAGCACTTACCTCTGACATCCAACATGAGTGTCCTCTTTAAGGCATTACAGGACAGAAGAGGTTATTTTGCTCAGTGACTTCTGTTCCCTCTTATTGGAAGCAGACATGCCCTTGTTTGCTTTTTGTGCTCTGAACAATCTCAGCGTTCAGACTAAGCAGATCTTTTGTCCTGCTGCTGGTGCTGTCATTTCCTAATCCAAAACCTCTGAGTCAATGGAAGCACTAAATTAGTTGGGTTTTAGCAATTCTGTCAGGGAGCTGAACAGTTGAGGAATGAGTGTTATGGGATTGTTTTCAGTCTTCTGTCGGTTTTGGATTAAACAGGAAAGATCAAGAGATTTTTTGAAGCGCGTGTGCACAGACTCACGTATGTATTTATAGTTTATTTCCTGGCCCATTGAAGAATGAAAAAAAGTATACCTTAAAAAACCAAACCTTAACTCTATTGTCCATCATATTTCAGATTGTCTCAATAAAATTTCAGCATTTCAAGAAGATGGAATTTAATTCAGTTTAATTAGGCCCATTCAAAATTTATTTATAAATCATCTCCCATTTGATTAGAAAAACTTGGCTAGTTGTATAGAATGTAACATAGATGTTAAACTGGAAAACATGCGTCAGGTGACTGGCAAATGCTGTAGAGTTAATTTTAATTCCTTTGAGTGCAGTCTTACCATATCTAAGAAGGATTTCAAAAAGTGTCAGTCTTCCTTGAGAAAACTGTCATTATTCATAAATTATTTTTAGCTATTTCATGGTATTCCTCTAAAGGTGAACTTCATTTTGGATTTTCACTCATTAACTTCAAGAATTTCCCCGAAGCCTGATGTGTTTTCTGCTTACTCAGTATATTTAAATGGCTAACTTTGAGACTATGTTGTGTTAAAACTGATTTATATATTCTATGGCATAAGGTGTAAATTTTTAAAGCAAGTATTAAAGTTTAAGTAAACTTCTTAGTGCATCCTTGTCTTCTAAACCCTTGAGGTGAAAATAGAGTGGGGAAAACCAATGAATTTACGTTTTCCTAACTTTCTTATTTTGAGGAAGTAGTGACATTCTGAGACGTTTTCATAATAGCAGACAAACCTGAATAAAGTCAACAGAAAATAAACTATGTGACTTACCAATAAGTTCTGAGGAAACAGACAGATAGATATAAAGCATATTTTCACAGAAATAAGAAGAAAGAAATCTTACATTAACTATAGGCTTCTTAGTTTCTTCTGTATGCTTAAAGTAAAACCATTTCAGTTTTGAGCTGCTAACAGCTGATCCAGTATTCTCTAATACTCTTCTCGCATTTCTCTGGAGATTTTCAGTACTCAGAGAAAAGATAACTATGGCAGAATTCTAACACAATAAAATATATCAAGATCAGAAAGTAAGAGCTTTGCATCTTGAAAAAAATCCAGAAATTTTGAAGTGAACAATGAAAAACTTCAGGGGGTTATTAATACATTCCTCCACATTTTATTATTTTACATATGAAATTCCTATGACCTGAATGGCTTAATTTATCATACTAATGGAAAGAGATCTTGTTCTACATCACACTTTTAAATTTTATATTCTGTATTTGTTGTTGGAACAATGTCTGAGGCTTTAGGGACTTATGTGAGCTAAACTTCAGATTTTTTTTTTTTTTAATGGCCTAGAAAAGCTGGCATAGTTCCCATAGCATAAAACAGAAGTATCTTAATAGTGTATTTTTAAATGACATTGTGTACAATGAATTCTTTTCCTTTCATTTCAAACTAAAAGGCATAAATCTTAGTCTGATAGTCCTTGTAGTCATGTTCTACCTTGCATAATTTTGACACACTATCCAATTGTACTACATTTTAAATGGAGCTTGAAACACGTCTAATTTAGGAAATATTTACATATAATCAAGGAAACATGACAGGGAAATCTATTTAGTAGCAATGCAATCAACGCTGTAATTGATACTGGAAATCTTTCTAGGAGGACACAGTTAGTTTAGCAAAACAGTTACGGCTTCATATATTGCACACAGAGGAAACCAGCAAATTGCACTGCTTATTTATTTACCACCTTCATCATTGTACGTAATATTACTGTGTGGATGATGTTTTTACCTATTTAGCAAATCTGCTTTGTCATTACTCAGTAGACCAAACTGAATTTTGTGCTTGATATTCTTTTCAGCATTCATATCTGGAGGGGGGCAGGGAGAAACGCAGCCAAAAGAACCAAACCCAAAAAACCTCAACAAAACCCAGACAAAGAGAACTGTCTGAATGCTTGGTTTGATAATACAATTGTGTGTCCACAAGGACAATTCACATAAAGGAGAACCCACACTTTGAATCAGGGGCAATAGAGCGTAAGGATTTGATGTTATGGTATAGTGAGTCTTACTAGTGCTTCAGATTGTATAGATTTTTAGAGTATGTAGCCTAAGCCTTTTCCCTACCAAATCTCAAGAAATCACTGTATTTTCTTACTATGACCCATGATATCCTATAGTGCTTTCAAATAATTGTGGAGATTTTGTGGGGAAAAATTGATCTGGATTTCCACCCTGTATATTGCTGGCAATTTTGGGGGCTAGCTGTGTTTGAGTGGTACAGGTTTGCTGCCAAGCGAGCAGGTTGATAGGAAGGATGACAAGAGGTTTAGCACTGGCTGTTTCTGGCATTGTCCTACTGAAGGAATTCCTTCCTTCTCTTTCTGCCTTTCTCAAAGACATCCATCAACAGCAGCACAGAACATCCTTGGCAACTGTAGTTACTTGGGCTGGGCCCAGTGTCAGTGATTAGAGACCCCCAGGGTTTGTGAGAGCAAGATTTTCTCCGCTGAAAGGCTAAGACTCAGTCTGGACAGAATTTACTTTCTGTCTATCAACAGGATTGTGTGAGTATAACTTTGCCCACTCTTTTCCCTTAATTCCTCAGTGTTAAATTCATACTTGGCTTTATGGCAAGTATTAATTTTCTTTTCACTTTCTGTAGTTTCATTGATATACAAATATTGAAGAAGCTAATTTGTTTGTAAGCAATGTTTTATTAAACACATTTGTGTCATTCGTGTAGATTCTTGGATAACAGCCCCATTTTTATAATGCAGTAGCCTAGTGCTAGCTGTTAGGATGTGTGAATCAGTGCCTAGGAGATGAAGATTGCCAGTTATTGAAACTAGCTCTGAAAATAATAGATACAGCTCTAGGCTTGAGATGTGGATGCAGTTTATTTCCAATTGTTTTTTAGATATCTTGGTTCTTTTCTTAAGCACAAAAGTATCTATTGTCTACCAAATTAAACAGTTTATAAATCAAAATCTTCTGGCTCCTGTGTTCGGCAAGAACTCATAACTCTTCTTTTCATTTTAAACATTGACACATGCAACATTTCTTGAGCCAACTGCTAAAAGTTCCCTTCAGGTAACTTAGTGACATTGTAAGTAGCTGTACCAGCACAGAAGAATACAATCTTTCCTTTAATTTTCATTGCTATGTTTATGTGAGTTTAAGATAAGGTTACTAATTTGTTGGAGGTAAAGGTAGTCAGTGTTACATTTAGAAAGTTATGAATCTTAATATTGGTCCAAACAGAAAATGTAATATGTAATACTGCTCTAGTGAGACATTGAGCAAAACACAAAATTATGATAAAGGAATAATGGGGGTGTTTACTCTGCTAGAAAACTGTGGGATTCTGCCTGTCTAGAAATACCTCAGGAGGTGATGAATCAAGATGGAAAAGACACTTGTTCACCAATAGTTAATGAGCTCTCTGTGATAAGGGTTAGGGTGTTTAAATCTCTGATAATGTGAGTGATGTAATCTATACTACTTTAAGGAGGTGTAATGTATTTCTACAGAAATTGCTCCAAAAATATTAAAAATATTTATTTACAATTTCTATAACATTCAAAGTTCTGGGGAAAAAATATCTAATAATTTCAATAGGATGGTTTTAAACCCAATATAATAGTATGCTCTTTTCTAGTCAGTTCTTTAGTACTTTTATATAAAAGTAGTAATTTAAAAATTACTAAGGAAGTCACATTTTCAGAGCCATAATGCACAAAACAAGTTAAATAGATCATTGGATTGGCTTAGGCATCTTGTGAAAAAACATTCTGAGTCAACTCTAACACAACACGAGGAGTAAACTAGAATAATTTGCACGAAGCAAATGGGTTTGTTAGCCCATTCTTTAGTCAGGGTTATTTGCATGTTTTAAACAAGAAGTAGTCCCAGACCATAATTCACAACAGGACTTTTCCATAAAATGCTAGTAACTTGAGCAAGTAAGGGCACAGATTCCCGTATAGTTCTTTCCCACATCAAGTCCAGCTGTTTTAGGAGACAAGAAATTGAGATATAGCAGGAAATTCAAAGGCAATACAATATTCTGGCTGCCAATGAAGGCATATTTTAGTATTTAAATTGCTAATAACATTATTAAATGGAAATCTGCATCACTATAGCTATATTCAGGTAAATCCATACCATCCTTCTGATGCATGCTCCTCGCGAAAGAGAGTCTTTTTTTGGTACCAATACTATTTAAGATTTCCAGAACAGAAGGTGTTCTTTTTATTTTTTGGTTCTTAACTGTATGAAATTGTCTTCAGCATTTTTTCTTTATAAAGCTTAGATTTTCTTAACTAAATATATTTGGATCAAGAGAGTCCTTTTATTGCAAAATGTAGTAGTGGGGTCATACAAATTTTAATTTACTGGATACATGGAAGAGTACTGTAGTAGTTTCAAAATGATTGAAAGATGCGCTTCTTTTGAACCATAATAGAAATTTCCTTGTTTTGGTTCAGAATGCTGGAATTTTAATTCTTTGATCCAATCTGCATTGTGGTTACTATTGTAATCCTAAATATTTTTGTGGGAATGAAAAAACCAAACATTTCCAGCATCTTAAATGCCCATGCGATTTATGCCCATGACTTTGTTGACTGGTTTATTTATTTTGCTGGTAGACACAATATATACAAGCTTTCTTCATAGTTAGGGGGTAATCCCACTCCCACTGGAATGTCTTGAGTTTTACATAAAGAACGATGTCAGAATTCACGTTGCACCTTTGTGCTCAGTGGCACTCAGTCTATAGCTTTTGGGTTTATCTCAGTACCTCACTTGGAAGGATGATGCTCTCAGCCAGGATGTCAAAGCTAAGAAGGAAGAAATTTTCCTTTTTATTGTGCAGATCTCATTTAGATGAATTACAGAGGGGTCACAGCTTTTCATTACAGATAATCACTTTTATTAAATCACAGGCACCATGGTTTCTTCCTTCATACATATTGAAAGCCAGGCTGGAGGTAATCCAAGAAGCTTCATTTTTGCCTTAAGTAGCAAAATAAGTGAGAAATTGCATCTTTTAAACTGTATTTCAAGCCACTATTGTTTGAGGTTCCTAAGAAAAGTAAAGGATGGTAAAGACGGTTAGTAAATTATTCTAAGAATCTAAGAGATACAACTATGAAAAGACCTTTAAGGACATTTCCAAACACCGTATTTCAACATCATAAAACTGTTTAAGAAATAATTAGTTGTTAAGAAGCATCCTGGATATATTATCTTCTCCTGCACCAGAATAGTCAGTTGATATGTCTATCGGTTCCCTCTAGAAGACAATATTGCATCAGTTCTACCAACTGTTCCTTTGTTATATCACTCAGGGGAAAGTAAGTACATTGAACTGTTAGAAGAAACCCTTTGGAGCTGTCTAGAAGTGAGTAGAGTAGGATTCCTTGCACCTATTCACTTCCTTTCCAGTTCGCTTACCTCACATCTACAATTTGGCCAATTTTTTCATGCTTTCCTTGGAAATATGTTTCTTTTGTTATTGAGCTAACTGGAGAAATGTATTTCCATTGGCTTTGCTGACTGTGAAATCATAGATTTATTGGATTTCATTGAAGGGTTTTATTTAATACATACATATACAGCAGAAATAAGAGACTGAGAACTTCCTTAAAATGCTTCAGAAAAAAATCATGCAGAAGAGAGAGTAACATTATCAAAGTCCCATGACTTCTAGTTTTCTCATAAAAAGCTCTTCCTTTAGCTTGTAATGGATTGTGAAACATGAGCAACCAAACACAAAGATTATAGTACCAGAGAGTCAATATGAGTGTTTTACGAATCCAGGTGGATAAGATACAGGAATTGATCTAATTCTATAAAGTCCCTTTCTGACCATGTTACATGCTATAATTCAAACCTCTGTTTATTCTGTTTGAACTCAGCATGGAAAAAAAAATCCATAAAATGAAATGCAACAGTAAATAAAGAACGTTCGTGTTTGGAAGAAACATCAAAACTGTCAGTGCCTGTAGAAGAGCTACTTTGGGAAAACACTTTATCTTTATGTCTCTCTTATCTTTGTGCCTCTTACTGTCAATTCTGAGTCTTTGGAAGATAGGGAAACTTCGTAGTTAGTTTATGCCTTCAATGTAATGTACATTATTTTCTGTTCATATACCATCAGTGTTTCAGTAACAGCTCACTACTTGCACAAAAGGTGGTTCCTGTAGTATATTACTGCAAAATTATATAGCTATGGGGAGTAACAGGAACAGCCGCAGCAGCAAGCATTCTTTAAAATATTTTTAGTATTTGATGTCATTAAAAACTATGTTAGTAGTGTGCATAAAAAAATTGTACTTTATATTATTTGAAAGTGAACAACGCATTATTGTTTATTCACTGAGCTTCTGCAGTTTCTATGCACTTCAAAAATGCAGCCTTATGTTTTGAAAGCATGAAGGAAACATGGGCATAAAGGTCTGTATTGTCCAGGAGTGTAAAGTGGTTTTGCTTCACACATTTCAACTGAATTGTGCCACATTTATTGGCTAAAAATAAAAGCCAGAGCTGAAATAGAAAGATGGCTTAGCAACTGAGAGGCATAGATTAAATGCCCAAGTCACTTCACATGATCTGAATTACCTTTAAGAAATCACAGAGTTTTGAGATTTTTTAACGTAAACATGCCTATAAATAGGTACAGTGAGTGTGAGACTGCCAGAGACCTGGAAAAATTAGAAATGTATGGAATATAATTACTCATAGGAATCCTGCTGGTGACAAGTTTGTTTAGTTTTATTACTGCAATGAAAGCACTACTTCTAAAGATATAAAGTAACTTTTTTGTTTGCTTGGACACTAAGTCAGATAGGTAGTGTAATTTCAAATTCAGATTTAAAAAGTGAATTTAGGAGAGGTCACATGCAGGTGAAAACTGAGGAGTATTCAGGTCCGTAAGAAAACAAATGAAGTTTATAGTTCACTGTCAAAAATAAGTAATACATGAAGGAATAAATTTGGGTCAAATCTACATTGCTTGTGTTCACACAGAAAGTCAGTACTTCTAGTTTTGCATCAAGTTTTGTTAAATGGCTTGATTAGGAGGTCAGGTGTATTCTGACCCAAATCATTTTGCTGTTTTAGCTGTGAACTCTTAAGTTCTTATGGTATGTGCTATATCTGCATGGCTTTTAACATCTCCAAAGTCCTGTATGAATGCTTTTAGCAATTCAGTTGTCTTTATGTTCATGTTATACAACTGTGTAGTCGTATGACCATTGCAACATTGATCCCTGAAAACCTGAAATGTATCTGAATATCTTATTATTCCAGTGCCTTGTCCCATTACACCCACGTGAGTGAAGCAGAGCCATGCATGACCTTGCAAATCCCTTAAAGACAAAGAGATCTCGTACACGCTAAGAAGGTTACTCCTTCCCTGCAGTAGCAAAATGGTTTCCTTCTGTTCATGTACAGCTGAGAGTGTCTGAATTTTAATCTGTTTGTAATTAACAAGCTTCAGCTTCTTCACCTTGACAATAGATACCACCACCACTATACTTTTTGTCATTTTTTTCAGAACATATACTAGGCATTACAGATGTAAGTTTATTTTAAAGATATTGAGAACCAGATGTGCAATGGGGTGCTCGTTAAACAGAGGAACATGTACACCAACATGAAGACTTCACAGACACATTTCTCCTGCTGTTCTTAACTGATAGCTATAGGCAAGAGCTAGTTACTGCTGTGCTTTCTGTTAATTACATGCATTTTTCTTCCTTTGTCTCCTAATGGGTAAAAAGTAATTTACATATTCCTTTATATGAAATCTTTCTCTCAGCGGAGATGTTTGTTAGTGTAATTGAGGTGTCGTTTATCCAAGGTAGTGTCACTGCTGCTCAGTGACTATTATGTGCATATATTTCTTTTTGCAGGATGGTATACAGGCAAAGAACACTGGTAATTTTGCAATATAAAAGAGAAGCCCTCTCTATGATGAGAATTTGTCAAGATGCTGCAATTACTAATGAGCACAGGGATGAGTAGTGTGAACCCTTCCCAGAGACAGGGACTTGATTGGCAGCGTAGTCAGGTTTCAATCAGGAACAGGCTCCCTCATACCACTAATGGATTTCCTTGCTTGTATAAATTCATCCTGCTATATCAGCAAGGATGATGGTTAAATAGGCACTGGAAATAATGTTTCCTTTTCACAATACAAATCTGCATGGAGAGTTTCTATTTTTCTTTAGTATCTCAGTGACACAATTAGCAGGTTTACTGATGGCTTTGTGTTTATTTCCTGTAGCCAGTCCACAAAAGAATGAAAGTACAAAGTTAATTAGTAAAATTAACAGGGCTTTTGGTGTCATTGCAATAGTATACTACAATTTTAAATGAGAGGAAGAATTTCTGAGCTTTTCTCCCCCCATCAAACCCACATGTCCTTTTTTCTTTGCATTTGTCATGAAATCTCCCTTCCAGGCTATAGAGAAGATAAAGAGAAGATGGCTGCTTAGTATATTATATACAGATCTGACAGCCGTACAACATATTTCCTCAGTATCCGTATTACTTGCCTAGTAACTCAATTCCTTGGAATTAACCTCAACTTTGTAAGTCCCTGAGCATCTCCAAGGGGCTGATGCTTGAAAACTGAAACAGAAAACTTGCCTCCCCCTTCTTGAAAGGTTTACGCTTTTGCCTTGGAGGAGTGTATGAGGTAGTGATGCTAAGGTAAAAGCCGAATCAATTACACGTTGGATAGCTTTATAGGTGTTCTATACTGAAAAAACCCTGAAGTCAATACGGTAGAATTCACAGGGGAAAGGCATCTGACTTTGAAAGCTGAAAGTAAAAATAGTGTCATTAATACTTCTAATCATCACATATGTAAGTACATATCATGTACAGAGTCTCATAATAAAACCTGGCTTACAGGCTTTATGTGCTGTGGTCTGATGCAGCATGCACTATTCAACCATTTGAAATATTAAAATTTTGTACTGTGCTTTGTCATTGCAGACTATGCATATACGTTTTATACCAAACTGAGGTTCAGCTACAGATGATAGTAGAAAAGGAAATGAAAGAAATACTTGAGCCATTTCTTTCCATGCTCATACTCTGAATTCTCTGAAACATATACTGGAAATTTTTTGGAGAAAAAAATCTGAATTAAACTTCTTGCCAATTTATTGATGCTGTCAAACGTACTGCATGTTTTCCTAATACAAAATCTTTATGGTGGAGACTTTCCATCCCTGGAGATTTTGTGGGGGCTGGAACTACTAATCTGAGTCACATTCCTCTATCCAGCCATTGATTTTCACATCTAGGAAGCATCCTATGTTTGAGATGTCTGCTTCTCTGTCAGATTCAGTTGAATTCAACCAATAATTAATAAAAATGTTGTTAAGGAGTAACAGAGAGAAAACACTGTAATCTAAGACTCATTTCCTTAGGAAAAGTGGCTCAGTAATGGCTTAATCTTTTGTTATGTTAATTATTCAGATAAACTACCACAGAACATAGTAGAAAGAGGCAAGATGCAAATAAGGATTTTGTTTCCCTGCATGCACTCTGTGATGGACAGTGATGTGCAAAGGTCTTTTTTGTGGGGCTGTATATTTTTATCTAAAAAAATTATTTTTTTTTTACAAATTTCTCCATTTGAGCTGCTTTTTTCCTGTTTACTGCAGTTTGAATTAGTTCTGAGTTTATTAAAATGTATGAGAGAGGCCAGCGGCATGCAATCTGAAATGCTAGGGAGAACAAAATAAAGTACTGCAAATACCAAACACTTGACTCAGAACAGTCAGGTAGGGTATCCTTTCTGCATATATTGTACCCTTCAAAATCTGGTTCGAAACAAATCATCTCTCCAGCTATGCAATAAATGGGATTCTGTATATTATGCACACAAACTAATTTGTAGCTGATCAGCAGGTAACATTATCCCACCCTGGGGCATCCACAGTAGATATGTGGGCTTTGTTCTTGAACAAATAGATTTTCCATGTGTAAATTTTGTTTTAGGTAGTAAGTTTCTCCTATATTGGCAATTAATCTTCTACTGCTGATATTTCATAAATCCAGTGCAGGTCAGCTGCACATGGCAGCAGAAGTTATTGTCTTGTGGGGTTCCTCTTAAAATAGCTCTTGTAGTCTTGGTCTAGTACAAACAGTCATTTTTAAAACAGTAACGGATATCAGGTATGAAAGTTGGCAAGAAATAAATGCCAGTTTTTCCCAGTCTTAGGCCTGTAGGAATCCTTTTCTTTTTTTCTGTAGCAGCTTCTACAGCAGCTTTTGTAGCAGCATCTCTGAATCACTGGATCCCTGCTATCAGCATAGTCATGAATATTAGTTGCACTAAATGCTTCCAACAAAACATAAAACTGAACTTAATCTAGTTTTTTTCGGTTTTGCTCATTGATTTCTCCAGTCAGTCTAAGTACAGTGAATGTTCTATTATATTTATCATTAGACATCAAAACTCAGCAGCTTCAATTCCATATTGGAAGCCATGGTAGAAGATAGAGAATGATTTTAAATCAAGCCTGGAAATGCATTTCTGTAATCAGGCCCCTTTGGTTCAAATTTAAGTAAAAGGTTTGCACAAAGCTTTCATAAATCTAAGCAGCTGGACTTGACAGATGTCCAGTTAAAACTATAGAAAGGAGGGCTGGATGCTCAACAGTCCTTAGTGCACAGTCAAGCAGTTAATCCATACAGGTCTCTGTGCTACATGTAGGTCTCATGGTCTTTGATTGCATAAAGATAGAAAAAAAAAAAAGGAACAAGTAAACTATACAAGACAATCAGTAAAAAGGTACCTATTCCTTCTCCCACAGATTTAAAGCATCTCATTTAAAATGGAGGGAGTAGGGTCAAACAGGGACTATCTCTGTAGGAAAGGAATCTATTTTGTTGAAATATACTGTTCTTTAGTTTGAAGAAGGGTACGGTGATTTCTAGTTTCTTTTTTCTTTTCTTTTTTTTTTTTGGGGGTGTGTGTGTGTGTGCGTGTACCTAGTATTTCCTGAATTTCTCCATTTGATTTTGATGCAAAAGGAAAGATGCTTTGGAATTCTGAAAGTAAACTCTTGTAGCGCTCACTGAGTTGCCAGGAAGCTGGCATAGCTATTGTTTAGGCTACTGAAGATTGCACCAGAGATTTTCTAAATATATCAGCTTGTCTTACACCAGTGCAGTTCCACTGCTGTCAGTGTAACTATATAAGAGTTGACACAGGCTGGAAAATCTAGCCCAGTCTGGCTTCAGTTTTCTTCCACCTTTGTTTGAAGTGCAACGCTATTAACCAGAGGGCTTTTGTTGTAGTCCTCTGTGGCTGCTTAAAACCAATTGCATTATGATTATTTATCATACACATGAAATAAATCTGTATTTATGTAGAAATAGTATCACTGTGAGAGAAATGTGGGAAAATTTGTCATTTACCCAAATCTGGAAAGAGATCCAACTCCATGCAAATCACAGCGACTAAAAATGCAGCCAGCAGAAAGCCATTAATTATAACATCCTTCTGAAATCCACAGTTGATTGCAGCGTGTTTTTTAATGTAGATGGCGATTGGGACCAATACAGATTTTATTACTCCTGCTGTAAAGCAGAAAATTAAACCATTCTGAATTGCTTTATTTAAATGTCAGGTTGACCACAAAACAACTTGCTTTATGCCTATAATATAGAATAAATGTAATTTGCTTCCCTGCTGAGTTCCTGCATTTGCACAGGAGGATGATCGGTTTAAGGCTGTGTTGTATTTTGATATATCTTCATGTTTTATTAAGGAAAAAGATTAGAAGGTAATCTTAACTGTACCTTACAAATCTCAAATTCTTCCTAACTTTAAATATCTATGGACCATGACAACTGTCTTTGCAGTTTAATCTGATTGCTTATTAATGAAAGAGAATACTGCAAATTAGGCAACACACCTTTGAGATTACACACATTGCTACATCGTAGAGAATACAACTACTGTAAAAGATAAAGGGCATTCACACTTTTGATGAGTTATTCTGAAAATGTTCAGGTGTGATCGTGTCTGGTATAATTGCTGACAGTTTTCCTAATGCTCAATCCTATATATTCACAAAATGCTGTTGAGGAAGGTAGTCCTGCACTGCAGGAGGTGTCACACAAGGTTTGGAGGTTTTCTGGGGTCAGCTACACAAAGCCGCGGCTCCTCGTACCTGGTGTTGGCAATAGACTTTCATCAAGTGGGAGGCTGGACTAGAGATCTCCAGAGGTCCTTTCCAGTGCTAATGTTTCTATGATTCTGTGATTATTCCCTCTGTAGGAGTGATGATTTTCTGAACTTTTTCCTTAAATGAAATATTTCCCTGCATTGATGCAAATCTACTGAAAGAAAATGTTCAGTTAACTTCTGTGTATTAGTAGAATGCTCTTTTAGTTAAAGAATCTATTACCACAATGGAAAGCTCGAAGTCATTTACCTGCATTAAGTAGTATATTTAGAATCCAGTGAAATTCAGACATAAAAGCTGGGCTGGAATTTTATTTAAATTCTCTTCAGATTGAAGAATTCATGTTTTCCTGTGAAGAGCTGCAAAATAGGATAAGGGAGGTCTGTTAAATTATTACTTTTTTTTGGTAACTCTCCCAAGCTAATTAATCCAAAGAAAGAATAACTGTCAGTCTGACAAATTAAATGATCCATAGATGATATATCTGACAAGTGTATCAACACTGTCACAATAGGCTAATAATGGTAAGACATTAGCTTCCAGCCAAAGGCAGAGTGACCTCTGCTCTTTTTTGGCTACAGACTGCATTTAAAGATGGATTGTCTTCTGCGTATTTTATTTTTATCAGATGATAATTGAACATACCACTTACTTTCAACCTAATGATTTCATATCTTTTTCACAGACACTACTGATTCAGAAAATTTAATAAGTGAAAAATATTCAGTGTATTTTTAAAATATTATTTCTAGTGCTACTTAAGAATGGGAAAGAAGGTGGATAGAGCAGTGTATGTAACATGATCTGCCACCTTTCTACAGCCCATCTGTGTGATTCCACAGTATCAGAAACTTTGACCTTTGGTATCTAGAGCAGATTTTTTTTTAATTGAATTTACTGAAGAAAGGGAGTGAAATGTAAAACTGTTATTTCCTTGCCAAGCAGAAAAAGCAATGCAAAGAGAAATTTTAAGATAAGACCTACTAGTTTTCATACATCAAAAGTAGTGCATAGGATATCCTAACCACAAGCCTGTTCATCATCTCAAACCTAACACACACCTAACTGTTGATCATATAAATACAACTAATTGAAAAGCAAACTGCAGTTCCCAGATCAGACAACTGGCATAATCTTTGAAAAAAGCACTTAGTCCTTTTAACAACATTCATTACCTGATGGCAGTCATCATTCACTTCTCAATATTAATTTCAAAAGTGCTCTTGTGTACCCTGAAATTTACTGAAAGAAAGAACTGAAGTAGTTTTTAGTATTACAAAGGTAAGAGTCCAAAATAGCATGCCAGCTACTCTTTATGTTGTCAGACAGAAAAATCAGCTATTAATCATCATTAAGGTAAAATCTCACTTTAAATATAGTATTCACATTAATCTAAGCACCAAATTATAAGGCCTGTGTTGCCAAGTGAAAGCCAAGAATTTTAAGCTTCAGTTCTTTGTAGCGCAAATAGATTTACTACATCAGAGAATTTATTTTGTATGAGTCAGCTGATAAGAAAAAAACCTACAAAATCCCCCCACGTTTACTGGTGCAAGCTGCAAATTAAGAAGTTAATGACTCCAGATCACTTAAATTACATTTAATTGAAGATGATACTATGGAGCTTCAGTTCTCAATCCTTATTTCGCATTTTCTGTGCTGTTGCAGGTTTGCTTGCTTTAAATAATAATCCGTACTTCATTTCGTTTTGGCAGTGCAGTGGAAAAGAGATGAACTGTCCATACTGCAGAGCTTGAAATATGCTGAAAAATACAAAGCCATACATCCTTGAAAGTCGTTGGTAGACTTGAGTTCTTTTTCCTTTTTGAGTTTGACGTTCAAATTTTTTCTCTCTCGAAAAGCATGTTCCGTCTACAGGAATACCAAAGAAACTATTTTAATTGTAGATTACTACACATGCAAAAAGTAAAAAAATGTAAATCAGTTTAATGTGTTTCAAGGTAGAGGATATCCCGTTCAGTTTTCTTTTTTTTTTTTTTTGTCTTTGCGCTAATTTGGCCAATCTTTTCCTTTTTTAGTTATTTAGTTATTATTCTGTAAAAACGCCATGCAAACATGGCTAGTCATTTTTTTCTGACAATATTTTCAGCTGAACTTCTGTGAAGTACACCTCCCAAATAACTTCTGAAACCTTTGAATCTCTAAACTACAAAATTCCTTAGGTTTTACTCATAGTATGGTAACAGGAGCATCCATGCATCCACGCACCGCACCCAGTCCCCTGCCCCTTACTTCAGCTGCATTTTCATTCCGGCCCTTAATGCTGCCAAAGTTTCTTCTCCTGGCCTGAACAGGTGGAGATACTGGGTTTTTGATTTAACTTTTGCCCTTGTTGTGCTGGAGGGGATGAGGGGTCCTTCCATACAGTGCAGCAGCACCTAAGCACCCCTGGAAATCTATCTGTCTTCGGGTTTGCCTGTCTTGTTAAACAGGCAGATCATACACTATGTAAGCAAGAATGGCTGTATGTCTTGAAAGAGGAACTAACCTTTCTTCTGTGGAGACAAAGCACATCTATTTTTAAACTTTTACTATGTATATTTCTTTTAGCTGCCTGAGTTCATATTTAATGAAAGGTTTATTGTAGTACCAGCTCATTATGTTCTGATTTTATCATACAGTAAAGTGATGATGAAAGTGATGAAAGGCTAGTAAATTAAACGTAAACTTTTGTTGGTTATTCTGTCTACAGAAATTTTTTATCCAGTGGCTGAAGACCATGTTAATAAAATGATATGCAACATAGATAAAAGGGTGCAATGTGCAGCATAGTGGTACTGACTGTGATTTAAATGTAATCAAGATCACCAGATACTTCAGTGTCACATCAAATTATCATGTCGTTTTAGATTTTGATGTTTGCTAAATTTGATGGGCATAGATAGTGCTTTGTGATGCAGTAATAACATGGAGAATTTCTATATACGTGTTTAACAAGGTACAAGTAAAAACAATAAGGAAATGTAACTGAAAAATATTTTCTTTCAATTTTTTTAATCATATTTCACTAGCATACATTTGACTTCTGGTGGGTGCTATGTTTCTGGTGGCTGAACATCACAGTTTTGTTAGTTTTAAAAATAACTGAGTGTTCCTGCATAGTGAACTTTTCCCAGATTCTGGAATAGATAACAGAAAAAAAATCTGTGCATAATAGTGAAGGTAAATTATGCATTTAGATAAGTAGATAAATTAGACTTGTTTTAAATTGAGGCAAAATGCAGCTTTACAGGTTTCCTTCTTATTGCTTTTGGACAGTATGGAGGTAGTTGGACTGACCAGTCACACACAGATACACACACAACTTTGACTGAATGAGAACTGCAACAGATTTAAAACATATATTTTTTTCTAGCTAGAAACAAGTATGAAAGTTGAAAAGGCAATTTCCTTTTAAATTACAAGCAGAAAGAAAAGGGCAGCCAACAAACGGATCAAAAAAGAGATTACCGTAAAAAGATGGACTGATAAAGGTGAATCATCTGTAAAATTGTATTGATTTTTCTCTGTCAGAGCTAGCTGCCTCTGATGCCTGGTAACAAGCAACATGTAACATTAAAAGCAAAATATTTATAAGTTGTATGACTGTTAAGGTATAAATCACATCTATACATTTAGGGCAGTTCTGTGTTTGCATAATACAGTTTTAAAGTTTGTCTTTTTAATGCCCAGTCTCTGTCTTGAGAGTCCCATTTTCTTTTGTGAGTGATTTTTAACTTCTAGACACTTTCATCTTTTGTTTGCTTATAATGGGAGTCATTTTGCCCTCCCTTTTTTTCAGGCAGTTATTACATGGATTATTGTTTTTACTAGTTGTTTCAGCGTGAGAATGATTTATAGTGGGCAGATTTTTCTCCTAACAATGTTTTTAAGAATATAAATCTTCAGATGAGCTTTCACAACTATTCATATAAAAATTTTTTTGGTCCAAGACAATCATATTGCAACAGAGAGCTGTTTTCCGTCTGGTATAATTTACTGAGCGAGCTGGTATGTTACAACTAGTTGATAGCAAGTACTAATAAGCATGGTAATCTACTTGGATTAGGTAATTTAACTAAACGAAGCACATAGCTCACTAAAAACAGTCTACCAGCATTAGTTTGCTTTATTAACATGCATTAGTAAATTGATATTTAATTTTTGTACTTCTGGTTGACTTTTCTGATCATGCAAGCCAGCTCACAGGGAGGATCTTCTCTGTGGCAATGAGATGAGGAAAAATCTGCATGTGATACTAGATCTCAGAATCACTAGGGTCCACTGGTGTGATACAGCTTAAAGGCAAATGCCAGGCCATGTCTCACAACAGATTTCTAGTCAGCTGAGAAATGTTACATCCTTTGTGTAAGACATAACTGTGTCCTCATCTGGTAGTTATAGTCACTCATTTCTAAACTAGATTAATTGAAACCAGTATGGATGTGGAGCAGCAGGATGATCAGAGGAATAAAATTTGGTCTTACAAGGAAAAACTAGAAGAGCGTAGCTTTTTTACCATGACAAAATCAAACTAAGAGAATATGCTTGCTACCTGTATGCACATCAGAGGCATGAACACTAAAGAGGAAGAAGGCTACTGAATTTGAAAGACAGCGCTGGCGCAAGAACAACTGGATACAAATCAGTCGTGAAGACATTTAGACAGGAAGTCGCAAGATACTATTTGTCCTCTAAATGCTTCTAAACATACAAATTTCTCCAGTGACTCAGACCTTATCAGTCAAATTTTCATTCTGACACTTGCAAGTGTTCTCCAGTTACTGAGTTATGTTTCCCTATGATGTGATGCTTCCTGGTTTTCCACCTCCCTTCCTTTAGAGAGAATAAATATCTATTTTGATTGGTGTGTGAGACAATTGTGCCAGTTGGTCACGCTTTGATTTTATGTTGAAGGGGAATGTTTTAGACATGTACTTTTCCCATTACCATTTTATAGGATGAAGAAATTTTCTTCATCCCATAAGATGATTTATTTGCATGGCCCAAACATTTTGCTTCTATCGGTCTCCCAAGCAGGAAATGCTCAAATAGGGCTGACAGAAGAGCTTGAAGGTGGCAGAAGCCAGGCAGAAGATCATTTTGGTATTTTTTCTTTCCTTCCAGTAATAATGAAAGATGAGTGAGAAATACCTGTGTCTACTGCTCTGTTGTTGACATTCTAAAATCAATTGCTCAGAGTATGTTGATTAAGAAAATGTGACTATTTTAAAGCTGATCCTTGGATTTTGCAGCTGCCCGAGGAGCTTGTTGCACCAAAACAAGCCCTTTAAAGGAATTTGTTCAGGAATACAAGGATCATTTATAACCCTCTTAGTAGCATCTCAGACCCTGGGGAATTGCTCCAAGAGTTCTGCAGCTTTTAGCTAGTGGTTCCCACTCTTCAGTTTTCCACTGAAGTGCCTGAAACCATCCAGTGCAGTGCTGAGGATTCACTGAACTGCCAGGGGCTAAACCATGTCGTAGCCCATGGGCAAACAAAGCAGGGCAAAACAATAATTGGTTTGAGTGGCAGATCAATTGCACTGTTGTACTGTACTTGTGGCACAGAAAAACGTATCAAAAAGACAATTGTAAATGATTATTTTATATTCCGAGGGCTTCCCTATTGATGTTACCAGCAAGTTGAAACACAGCATGAAAAGGCTGACAACATTACTCTTTTTCTTTCAAAAATAAATTTACTGTATGTCTCCAACAGTTTAGAGGAGAATTGATACAGAATGTTCATTCAGCATATTAATGTTGAAAATAGGAGTTCACTTTTGGAGCTTGTTTTTATGTAAGTTCTCCTAAGTTTTATTAACAAAACAGAAAGCTCAGTAAGCTGTTGCAAATCATGCAGAGTTTTAGGAGACCGGGGTGACATATCTACACTAATTTTTACAAGATGCTTCTTAATCTCTCAGGCATTATCCCTTGAGAACAGAATATCCTGATAAAATAATTTGTAATTTTCTCCTAAAAATCTAAGCACCAGTACATTCTGATCCCTCAGTTCTATACACTGAAATGGTAACCTTTATCAGAAAACTAGTTTTCCTGAGCCCCAGATTTCCCCATAGGCCAGGTTATTTTCAGGCCCATGCTGAGTGTTATGATTCTGATCCTGGGCCTACAGTACATCTTGCAGAGTAAGCGTTAAGTTTTTGGGCCCAGCATGAGACTGTGTCATACAGGGATACCTCTTGTCATTTTTCATGTGAAGAAAGGGACAAATTATCAAAGCAAGAATCTTAATTTTTTCATAGATTTTTACAGGATTTATTAGTATAGGATCAGCATTATAAAATGCATGTAAATAGCTCTTGATTAGGTACAGCACTGGATTAAATGGAGTCCACTGAGCTCATCGTACAGAGCATATGCAGTGCTTTGAGTTTCAGCCTTCCTATATCTGTACCCGGAAAAATGGCTGGTGTTAACATGCGCCCATTAAGTTAGTTATTCTCTGTTAAAGTTTTCTGCTGGTTTAACCTCCCTGCCTATTTCTTTTTACATTATTTATTTACAATACTCGGTAGAATTCAGCTTTTCACAGCTGTGTGATCTTAAAAGCAGAAGTACCTAGAACCCAAAGTGCCAGATACACAAAGTATCGTATATGATATTCTTCTGATAATGATAAAAGCTGAACTATAAAGTGCAAAACACCTTGTGGTGTTCTATGATTGCTACAGTCCTCATCTTCAACTCCTACTAAGAAAGTTTATTATGTATTTTGCAAAAAAGTAAGCCACGTAAAACATCAGTTTAGCCAAGCTCTTTAACGTAGGATCTTGAAGTTTGTTTTACAAATTAGCATGAGTTAAAAAATGTTACCTATTACTATATGCATGTAAATAGAGTCTTATAATGTTTATTAGCATAAAACAGCCTAAAAGTGCAGCAGTAGCTAATAATAGGGAGCTGCTTTGTCCTTTATCTTTTCCGGGTTCATAGTCTGTGGCTTTTGAGTTCTTTCAGGTGTGACTATGCATGTAATGAAATAATTTTGTATCAATATTTTTAGAGGGAAATAACTGCTCTTAGCAGTTAATATTTCATTGTTTTGTGTTCGGGCATTTCAAGTCTTTTTCCCCATCAAGCTTTCAGGGAATAATTGTAGGACTGAAAAATGCCATTTGTTTCATTCCCATTTAATCTTTTACACTGAAAGCTAAACTGAAACCAGTTTTATGTGATGACACTGCTGTGTTGGAACAAAACACACAACTTAATAGATTTACTGAAGTAAGGAATAATATGCATTTGCACAGACCATATTCGTGAAAGTGTAATTTGAAAGACAGCAAAAATGAAGCTCCCAAATTTTAAATTGATGGGAAATTCAGTGTCTTTCAAAAGATTAATCTTATATTTTTCTAAATCTGGAGATTTGAGTGAGAATTAGGGCTCACACAGTGGAGTCTAAAATATCTTTTTTTTCAGGAGAAATTAGTCTTTGTTTTAGAATGTTATATTACTGCACAACAATTCTATAAGAAAAATAATTATTATTTAAGGAGTAATTTGATACATATTCTCTAGTAAAATAGTAAATCTTTCCCCTGAATCCTGTGAACTTATCTTTGAGAGTTGCTATGCAGTGATTGTCCATCCCTACCAGCTCTAGTCTACCTGTAATGCTTAGCAGTTTATTAAAGGAATGAGCAGAAGCAAACTGTAGCCCCAGCAGAGCAACTTCAAACCTTTAATGTTCAGATCTGGATTTAGTTTTAGCAGTCAAGGCTCATATGTAGTTTGCAATTCAAATTCTGACATTTGCTTTTGTTATTGCTTTTGGTTGCTATTGCTGTGCTGTTTATGACTTTCCCTCCTGCACTATGGGAAAAAGGTAAAAGCTTTTAAGCAGCATCACAGAGGCATAGGTGGGTAATGCTCTCTGCACAGCAACTATCTTGTATGGTAATTACCATACAAGTGATGCATGATTTTGGGGTTTGAGTTTTAGCTTGAATTCCAAAAAAAGTAGCAGCTTACAGTTTCTTGTGTTTATGGCTACTTGTGGGGCCCACCTCTCTTAACCATGAAATTCCCTCCACATTAATGATTTTTTTTTTCCCTAACTTATCCCACAAATTGTCACCAGGCGTTTTGGTCTCTTAGAAGAACCCTTATGGTTGACGGCCTGCCCTTGATGTACTCGGAAATAATTGTTTATATTGTCTTTACCTTCATATCTTATTTAAATTTCTCACATTCTTGATTGATCAGATCTTAGCTATTCCACTGAGATTTTACACAGCTCTGTGGTTGGAATCTGATGATAAGAAGTTTCACAAAGCAGCCCAAAAAAGTCTGCAGCCAAGAGCTGATGTTCCCAGAGAGCCTTCACCCACCATCAAGAACTGTTCTCTACTACAAGCAGCTAATCAGAGAAAGCAATGCATTTAACTGTTTGCTTATTGTGCATGACTCCCTGAATTACAGTTATCATAGTGCTCATATAGTCACTGTGCCAGCTAGAACTAAGCATAATATGAGCTAACAGTGTAACTGATGTTATCTGATAGTGCTACACTTTTCCTCCTGTAGTGCTTGATTTTTCTGCTGGTATTTTTCTGTTTAAGTGATTGATAATATTTTCAAAGCATTGGTGCCACGTGAAAAGAAAAAAAGGTTTTTTTTGTGAACTGTGATTTTTATCATAGTTTACAAATGTTTCATGTCTTTGAGACTCTTTGAAATGTGACAGGTGTCAATATTGGCCAATATTGTTCATAGTGTCATGCAATATTCTGGGCCGAAATGATTGAGTGAACAGTTTCTGGTGATTTCCAATTACGCTGATAGTTCAGACAACATTTCAGGCAACTGAATTTGAAAGTTACCGTTCATGTAAAATTATTTAAAATGAGAAAGAAATTGAAAAATGTCCTTTGGATTTGAATGTCTAATTGTTATCCAGATCCATCATTATGATAAACCTGCCAGAACCAACCTTAAAACATTGTCTGACAGTACGAAAACTCTGTGGGAATCCACAGCAAAATGAAAGATAAAATCAGAACTAAAAGCATCCTACAATAATTGTAGTCTCTAAGATATGTTTCTTGTCAGATGTTATACATGTGTAGTTAATAGTCTGAAACTTCATGAATATTAATCCTGAAACATCAAAGTAAGACTACTGCTGTATGACAGCAAGCTAATCTCTGAATTCAATAAACACAGTATACTTTCAATTTAGATAACGAAAGGCTTAGGGTTTTAACCAATACAAATTTTGCATAGAGGTAAAAGAATTGATAGTTTTACTATCCTGATTTACTCTGATGGAAAGGCTGCAGCACCCAGTTCTTTCTATTTAACCCTAAAGCTTTTAATCTTTTTATAATGTCTATTTCATAATGGATCACTGGTGCTTTTAAGCTGATGTTTTAGGGTACCACTATCAGAGTCATCAGTCCTGGAAGTTTTGCTTAATTCAGTGCATATTTTACTTAAGGAGGCCAGCTTGAAACTGTCGTGTTCTAAATCATGTTGGAAAACAGGGCTTGGGTGTTTTAAAGCTTTGAGTTAGGAATTGAGTCCCCAGTCTGAGACCTCTTCACAAGGCCTATTGTTCAAGAAGTAGAGTCACTTAAAGATGTTTCTAACTTTGCTTTTTTGAAAGTCCTCCTTCACTGAACACAAATGGAAGCTGAGTGCCACTTTTGGGAAGCTTGTTTACTTTGGCACCTTTATTCAAACCTATGGTGATTTTGATAGTGGAGTTGCTCTGAGCTTGGCATGCTCCCAGTGATCTTTGTCTCTTCCAGTAGATGAAAACCAGATCTGTATTCCTTAACAGTGGTATAGGAACCCTGGATTTGGTTGCTATGAGTCACTTAAGTAATTCAGAAAAGACTTACACAAAGTAAAACAAATATTTCAGCAATAGTTTACAGGAGTTGAGTTTATATCTGATAGCAAAAAGATTCTTTTCTATCCACAGGTAGGTGGTAATTAAACAGGAAAACTAAGTAAGAAACAATAAAGCAACTATGATGTTTTGTGATGATTATATTTTAAAACACAATTTCTACATTACTTCTGATAGTTCAGGTGTTAACAGAAACTTATTTTCAAAGCTCTCTGTGTGTTTCCATAACAAAATCAACAAAATATGGAAAATGCTACAATTGGGCACTTTCTTTATCATGAATAACATATGGTATGTGTGTGATTTTGTTGGTTTAAATGTGCAATTACAGTGCACCATGTAAAAGGGTGGAAATTAAATGTAAGTAAGAAAAAAGTGCTGAGAAAAAGAGGAATAGCAATCACCTAGAAACACAGAAGAGAGCATACATTTTAAAAACATTTTTTAAATATTGGACTGAGAAAGCTTGAAGACATTGCACACATGGCTGTAACTAGAGATTTTAATAATGATCTCTGTAGACAAAAAAGAAGTAGTACATCACAACCATTGAATAACTCAGTCATAGAGAATGGAAAATAAAAGTGAGTTCCACATGGTCAGTGCTCTGATTCACAATATAATGGACTGGTGAAGTAATTAAATGAGAAAAGGTTGTATGGAGGGTGCATTTGTGAAACAGATGAAAAATTAGCAATCCTTTTCCAACAACTTGGACAAAAAAAATTTGGGCTTATTACCTGTTGGAATAAGTTGACATAATTTTGGCAGTTTCTGAATGGCAATAATAGAATTGTTATTAGTTAACCATAAGCAAAACTCTGGCCTTTGCTATCTCTGTTGACAAAGTGGTAAGAGTAATTACAGCTTGTAATTCTGAAGTATACTGCCATGTATCACTCAAAAAGCCTTAAAAATAAAAGAAGTGTGATAGATGCTTTATACAAAATTGAACAAATTAAGCAGTTTGCAATACTGTATGTGCAAAGGTACCACAAACATGCTGAGAAAGCTCTGCTTGCATTATTGTCTGATTTTTACATTCCTTTTGAAATAGCATCATGTAAAGTAAATTATCTCTAAGAAACAACAGTCAGACTGGATGAGAGACTTACAGCTGTTTTTATGACTGAAATTACAGCTGAAGCGGTGAAGTTATATTTTTTGACAGTGTAGATAATCCAATGTTTCCCAGAGCTTGAAAGCAAATGTGTATTTCTTGGGCACAGAGTTATAATGTGGCACTGGAGTCTTGTGATTGGTTTCTTATAAAATTCACTCTCAAAGGTATAAGGGTGGAAAGGACCAACTGGTAAAGAATTATGTGATATATCATTAAAGTACATGAAAACTGCAAGGTGTTGCTAAACACCTTCTGCTTGTGCTGTCCTCAGTGGGATGCAAATATGTCCACTACTTCTCAAGATCAAATTTAATATCATCTCTACTTTTCCCTCTTACACTGTTGACAGGATTATAAAATACTAGGGCATGGTTTATTACAGAGGTGGCTCTTAAGTAACAGATGTTCCATAATGATAACAAAGACTGCATATTATAAATTGTCTGACTATTAAGAAGTTTCTAAACCTTTCCAATAATGCAATGTTGCTAATTGCTGTCTCTCTGCAACATCTTTAACCTAGAGGCTCTATATGCAAGAAAAAAGGAGTCGGGGCAGTGTTTGGTAAATGGCAGCCACGTAGGCGTTCAGCTTTACTAAAGAACATGACAGTAGTTGTTCCACAACATCGACCAACTGAAATAATTGTATGTCTTCTTATAGAACAAAATGGCAAGTTTCTAAAGCTGACATTATCTCTTTTCATTTCTGTAGTATTTATTGTGAAATCTGCTTCAGTTACTAGGAAATGTGCTTTTCTCGGAGCCTAAAAAAAATTGAAGAGAGAGCCCACAGAAGACAATTTTGGAGTTCATAACCCAAGCTGTATCATGAAAAGTAATTTATAGATAACAAACCATTAACCTTGAAGAAGGGAAGGTCAGCAAACTGGCAACACTTTTATTAATAAGCTGTGTGGGAAGAAAAGAGCAATATCTCAAACCCATCGCAAACAAGTGAAATGCTATGATCATTTTACACCTCAGTAAGCAGAGTTTCTTTAAGAATTCGTCTTATGAAATAAATTAGATTGAATTACGTGGGAACATACCAAACACTCACAGTAGTAAACTTTTGCGAAGAGTATTGTGAAGATCCTGACATGCATGTATGCAAGTCTGCATGTAAGAATTTTTGACCAATTGAAAATAGAGCACATGGGTAATGCTACCTCACTACTGATAGAAAGACTCTTGCCAGTTTTCCTTCTGCTACTGCCATCTCATTGCTGTCTCCTACAAGAGTTTGGCTACTTATAATGATCTATTTACAATCATTGCATGTAAAACTCTCATGAGTCCTACTTCTTTCCTGTGGTTCTTAAACACTTAAATTGCATCTACTCCTCTAAATGGTATCATTGGCTTCTCAGTATTTTGGCATCATCTGTCAATAAATTTTTACAGTAATTGGGTGATGGTAGTGTTTAGGTAAGACTGTATATTTCAGGTAAAAATTCTAGTATTAATATTCTGACTAACCCAAACTTCCATCCAACTCAGTAAGAGTCAAAGTTACATAAAACTTACAGGGAAAACCTGCATTTTTAGCAATAAAGGCCCACTCTAATACTGTCCTTTAGACATTCTGTATGTTCTTCTGTTCATTTAGGTTACAAACTAGGATGAGAGTCCTTTCTACTTGTCAGCTCAATCTCTGCATGGCAGTTAACTAATAATAAATTTAGGGAATCGAAAAGCAAACTACTTTACCTTAGTAAGGAAGTCAGTGGCTTGTCTTGCTTACTTCTTTTCCAGTATGTATTTTTCCCCTGTTTGCTTGCCTGAAAATGCATAAAAGATCCAAAGGATTCTTAGTTCCTCAAAGACAGCCCTCCTGGAAATACCAGAATTTTAAATGGATATGTCAGTAACACTGCTTCCACCATCATTCTCATCTGATGACTGCTACCATCTGGGCAACTATAAACTTTTCTTAGCCATATAGCTGTTGTGGGTTCCCAGACAAACAACAAAGCCAAGCAGCTTGGCAAAACTGCAATAAACAGAACAAAACATTCTTCCTAGGTGAAGAGTATTTGCTGCTGTCCTAAAGATTATAAAATGGTTTAGGTTGGAAGGGACGTTTGAAGATTATCTAGTTCCAACGTCCCCACCATGGGCAGTGACACCTTTCACTAGGTCAGGTTGCTCAAAGCTCCATCCAGCCTGGCCTTGAACCCTTCCAGGGATGGGACATCCACAACTTCTCTGGGCAACCTGTTCCAGATAAAATACTACAGAATTATTATATTAATAAATTGTAATTGTATTTCAGATATTTACATATAATAACCACAATCCAAGTAAGTATGCTTATAATTAAATATTATTTAAATAGGTATACTTACAATAAATGAACAGTAAATAAATCATGAATACCATAATTCAAAGGAAATTGCACATAGGAAATGCACAGCTGAACCACCTGTGCTTAGTAAAGGGAAAATTTACAAAGGGGCTGTGTCCTTTGCAAAGTCACACAACTAATATTAAGCAGCTACAGTTAAAGTATATTTTATGTTGCTTTTAGCATGATTTCCCAATGAAGCAAGGATTGTACAGTTGTATTTTTTCTGCTGGTCTACCTGTCGCTCCCACCTCTCTCTCTTCCTCCCTCAAAATGGTTTGAATTTTTGGAACAGTATTGATCGGAGAAGGAGAGGGTTCCAAGACTTGAGATATTTATAACAGGCTTGTACAAAGCATGTGCCAAGAGATTCAGGCAGTCTTCAGTGCTGGTTTTCCCCAGCAGTAACTGTGAGGCTTAACCCAGAGACATAGGAGTGCCCTGGACGACAATGTGGAAGGTAACCGGTCAGCACACACATAGCCCTGGCCCCAGAAAATGCCATCTCTGCCGCAGTCAGCAGGTGTCAAACTGGCGGATGCAGAGCATGGAGGCAGGGAGCGCATTGTTGCAAGGACTGGAGCGAATGGACAGTCTGGGAAGAGGAAAGGAGATACATTAGCAGTGCCATTTGGGGAACTTCCTCACCCCTTAGATCACCATCATGGGATAGGAACTCCATAACATTTGTAATCCTCTGTTGAAGAGGCAAAATGATTCACTCAATTATTGTCTTTTCTATTTAGTTAGCTCATCATTTGGAACTAATTTTGCTTTCTGGTTAGAGATGATGGATAGAGGATTACAATGTGAATGTACAAATGCTTTATCAGCTATTCAGCTATAAGAAATACAAATCTCTTAGTTTGACCTTAATACCATGCACAGCATTATAATGGATTTTGAAGAAAAGCAAATAATCAAGAGATAAATGCAATTTGTGACTGATACAAAGTTAACGGAGTTTGCCAGTCGTGTAGACAGCTAGATTACCATTTGGTAAGAATAAATGTGTTTGTTGCCTGTAGTAATAGAATTGGGTTTACATTTAGTACTATAAAGTGAAAAGTCATGCCTTAGGGACTAAAAATGAGGATGTCTGGATACAAGAGAAGAGGAGAAGGTCCTGAATTGCATTGATGGATGATAGGATAACTGTCATTGAGACTTGAGCATGAAAAGGGGACTTTTGTACGCATTGAATGAAGCAGTATCCCCAGGGACATGAGTCCTTGCTCTGAAGTGCAGGGTGCAGTTAGCTTCCTGCCAAAGTCCAGAGCATTTGGGCTAATGCTAACAATTTTTAGCACCTAACAAATTTTCTGATACTGAAGGATTCCAGGATACTGGTAGTACCTCATTTTCTCTTTTTCTGAAGCATATTACATATTTTGAGGCTTTTGGTCTTTTGTATATGAGTGTTTTAGTGTAATGGATTTTTGTGTGGCTTGTGATATATGGTCAAGACCTTTCTAGATTTAATGCCATTTACATTAATGACTGTGATTACAGAGGTTTGACACAGTGACCCAGAGATGTCTTCTGCTCTTAAGTTTTAAGTCAGTAGCACTACATTGATATTCATCAATGGATGATTTAAACCAATGAACAATATAGCTGATGGATGTCACCTTTTTACACAACATTTTCAAGCAGAAAGGCACTGAACCACAGAAAGTGTGAAAAAATTGACTAATATTTGCCATCAATCTCCATTTATCCTGGATGACAAGTGCATTAAAAAGCATAGGCAGTGACACTAATCCAGTGGAGATAATAGACATGACTACTGTTTAGAAAGTCATCTTTTTGTTAACTACCTCAATTGATAACTCATCAGATAAGCATATTCAATACCTTCCCCCGCCTCCTTTTAAATAGGTGAAAATCTAGATATTCCATAGTGCATACTCACGAGGTAGCACAGTCATGCTCTAGCAGCGAAATATATAGCTCTGGCAAATAAAATGTTATATACTGTCCCATCTACGCTAAACAGATACATACACAAAATACCATAATTGAGCCTGTGATAGGCTACACATATGTATTGCATAGGGGTCAACAGTAATAAGAACTTCAGATACCGTAACAGCTGTTCTCTTTAACAGAGGACATTAACATTATATACTCCTTATTTGTTATGATCTGCTTGGGAATAAATTATTTCATTATGATATATGATTAATAAGCATGCAAAAATCATTACACTAGTTAGTTGATGGTTGACTGAAAATGGAGAAATGTTCTTTACATACCAGCTGCAGAAAATGGACGTGGCAATATAATCAAACAGATCTGAGCTACAACTGAACAAGTTACAGTTCTCCATTTGAACCAATGTAACTAAATGTGGGCACATTTACAGACTACTTTGATTATGAGTACCTTAATAATCAGGGCAGTTTAACCTCTAATATTTTTCAGTGGTTTATGAATCATGTATATATATCTAACAGTAATCTCAGTGTACTGGTTTAAACATAATACTATTCTCAATCTTAAAGAGGAAAAGCGTGGGTTCAATAAACAAATGATTACAATTTCTACAACATTTCCTTACTCTTTCTGAAGGGAAGAAAAGAGGAAAATGATCTATTGAAATCTTTTCAAAGCCCTAAATATCTGGAAACCATACTTCTCTAGGGGAGGGGAGCTCTTCTCCGACTGATGTGACAGAGCTGCTGCTCATGTTCAGCTCAGCTGCTATCTTGATGATGATGTTATAGACAGAACAAAAGCTTTGTGATACATGGAAAAAGTAGTAGCCCACTGATGAAGACCATAATGTGTGAATAGTTTTATAGATTAAGGGTTTAATCCAGTCCAGTAGCCTGTACAACAGTGGCAGTAAGCACATAATTATGGAAGAGGAAAAACCACAGGCAAGTGTGTGATATTCCTCTGATACTCCTCCAACCTTCTATTATTGTTCATAAAGAGAATACGGTTTCTATGGATTTCACCTGGTTGTTGGACTGAAATTATCTGTGGGTTTTTTCTGTTGTTTGTTGACAGAGCTATTGCCTTCTCAAAATAATATTGCAAGTAAAATTTTCAGGTTTTTTAAACAGTCTTCCTCAGTTATTCTTTAATTTAAAAGACTGGTGACTTTTCAGTTTCTGTCTGCCTTTTTTTTTATGTTACTGTTGCCTATCTCATTCGTGTTTGTCACTTCACAGATACTCTGAATTGTCTCGTCTTGTCTAGGCTGCAGGTTTTGGCTTCTGAAATCTTGCAGTCTTTCAGAATTCCTGTCTTCTTTAGAATAACTTTATATTTCACTTGCTGTCTCTCGTTGTTTTCCGTGTTTTAAGAACAACTGTTGGTTCAGAAAAAGAACTGGAAATAGTTATAATGATCACATAATTTGCTGAAATTATTGTAGGTAAAAAAATTAGATACATATGCCTGCATTAAGAAGGAAACTAAGGAAATAAATTTATATCCTTTTAAATTGAAGTGACACATAATTTTAAACCATTTCAGTATTGCATACATTGATTTGAAAGACTTCTAGAATGTGTCTATGTATAGAAAACCAGCATATTTAATAAAAAATTCCTACTATTTGCTAGAATTACACATTTCCTTCTGACTGGCTTGAATGCTCCTTGAAAATGTGGTTTGATCTGTGGGTTTTCCCCTTCTAGAAAATGTGGTAAATCACATATACCTTTTTAAAGCATTAGTGGATAAGTAAATGGAAAATATTCTGTAATTGCCACAAATGTAATCTGTCAGATTATATTATATACTTTATTCGATTTTCAGCCTCAGCTGACTACTATCTGGAGTTCTATTGACATGACAGAAATTTGGCAGACAGTAAAGTGAATACTTTTTTGTTCTGGTGTCTCTTTATTCTTAAATTTTAAGCTTTATATCCTGTGAAGAACATCTGCAACAAAATAATGAGCACCAAAAGAATAATTTTCTTATGTATCTGAAGAAGTTTAGGTCATCTAATCAGTATAGGAAAGAATACCTTCTGGGCATGGTATTTAAAGGTAAAAGTAGATTAAGACCTGCTGACATAAAATCCAGGTGTTTGAGATTATTTGGACATTATACTTCACTTCTAATTCTAAGACTTGTAGATGTTTCATGTATAAGACAGTTCATTAGTTTGATTTTTGCAATCCCAATAACAAATGGTAAAAATAATATTAAGCAAGTAGCAATACCACTGTAAAAACTTTCCTCATGTCTGTAAGTTTCCAGACAAGAGTTTATAAAACTCTTCTGTATGATAGGCAAGGACATTCTGAAATTTAAAATAAATGCAATTTAGAACTATATCAATAGCTAGAGAACACAACCACACAATTGGAAAAGGGTTTGCAGCTTGTTTCTGTTTATTCTTTAAAAAGGTAAAAGCAGAGATAAAGAAATACGTGCACATTTGACTGAAGAGATTGAATGTGTTATTGCAGTCAGGTATCCTGACAGTTCGGAAGGAACCATATGCACAGATTAAAAAAAAGATAAAGCCACCATAATCAATTCTTTCCAGCCTTTCTGACTGTGTACACAGAGTGACTGCAGGCATCTAAAAGACAATGTATATTTTTTTTGCCAATGTCTAGCACATTAGGTTTCTAAGAGAGAGTAAAAAATATTATCTCCATGCTAGCTTTTCGTAGGGTCAGAACCACACTTTTCCTCCACTGTGTCTTATCCCTCACGTGGTGTCTAGCAAACAGGCAATTAATGCTATCCACCAGGTATGAGGGAAGAATCTAGCGAGTTTAATTAAAGACACTGGTGACTGTAAAGGGGGCAGACATTTAAAAAATACCCAACAAATTAAGAATTGAACAAGACAAAAGAGAATGCATATTACAAAGTATTATGTATTTTCTTTCAGATACCTCTTTCCATTTTTATAGAGGAAGATTCCATGGGTTACTCACAGGTTCAGGGAGATCAAGGTTTGGCATTTTGCTTAGATATTCAGCCTCTGACAATGCTGGGGCTTGCTTGTTATTCTGAGTGAAACATAAGGAAAAAAAAATACCACATGAAGTCTGACTCGGTCATGACTGCTTTCAGTGAATGCATTTATGCACTGATTCTTGCCAGAGCAAAACTATATGAAGACTGCACTCCCTTGGACTTCCTTTTCTTCACCTCCCTCTCTAATCCTTCACCTTCAGGAGAGCATTGCAGAGTTGATTAATAAATAGCAAATAAGGTAAAAAATGAATAGAGTAGAAAGCACTTGAATTAATGCATAACATTACTGTCTAGACACACATAAAGAAGACTACAGAACGTTTCCTGATCTTTTTTAGCTTAAACAGCATTCTACTTATCAATACGTTTTTTCTTAATTGCTTCAAATGAAAAATTCAGCAGCTGGGGAGAAGTGAACTGAAAAGAAAACCCCAGGTTCTGTTTCCAACTGTGAACAGAGCTACCTTCATAAAAATGAGATATCTATCTCTGAAGACTATTCTAGTGATCAAAAAATAAATAAATATTAAGACACAAAGAAGGATTGGTGACATGACTGCTGGTGTCAAAACTTTCTGATTTATTCCCAAAGAGAATAATGACAGTTACATCTCTCACTACATTAAAACTTGTCAAAGCTACTCATTGATTTTTAGAGTTAAACTCCCCAAGCCTAGAAGAAGGGCATGTGTTTGTTTCTTTGCTTGCTTCTTTACTTTCTGTGTCCTGGTATGCCCCAACCTTCAGGAAAATTTGCAATGGAGTATTAGTAATTTAAAAAAAAAATCTGAGATTATAATTAAAATAAAGGCAGTGTGGCCAGCAGCACTATGCCTCATTAAATATTACCTTGAATGTTTTAATTTAGTCAGTATAAAATTCTATTAAAATGTCATTTATCTCTTACTGAGAAGGTGGTGAAAAAGCAAAGAAAAGAAAGAGTCAACATTAAAAGAAGAGAGTTTTTGCTGATTACAAATATGATAGGTCAAATATTAGCCAGTATAGTGTGTGTGAGACAGTTCTCCTGGTATTGACTTTGTCTACAGGATAACAGAAGAATGCAGCTTTCAGGATAATGAGCTTTTTATGGTTCAGACAAGTGAAACTAGCAATAAAAAAGTCTGCCACTCCCATATAACTGTAAGTAATAGTGACTGTTACTTCTGCAGCTGATGGGCTCTAAATTATCACAGAAATCTCCCAGTTTGTATTACTGCTGGCCTCATCCTACAAATGGAAGCAGAGATGGGCTCACAGTGTGGACACAGCTGAAGCATTTTGAGCATTATAATTTTCAGTGTCACTTAGGTATTTTTGTCAAACTAATGGAAACTTCTGATTCTTACTAAGATTTGTATCAGAGATTATATTTACCTGATGATATGAGATAGCACAATGTTTTTTTCTTTTATAGATGTGATCTGAAACACTTACAATGTGGAGATGTCCCTGATGTCCTGCTCCCAGTTTCTTTCTCCTGTTTAAGGGATGTAAATTTTTCATGCTAAAAGTTTCCTGGTTCATTTTCAGTTTTTATAAAATCTGGGTAAGATTTAAAAATTCAGAGGAGAACTTCATTGTTTAATGTTTAAAGTAAATACTTAATATTTAACAGTCTAGTTCCCGATTGTTATACTTCATTAAAACATGTCAGGAACTATTTACTGCAGGTGACAATATGAATACCACTTTCAGCTAGAGATGCTGAAGTATAAATAATTGTGGTAGATCTGTGCACAAGGGCCTGTTCCTCACCAGCACTCAAGGGAAACGTTGAGCGCTGTGTGACTGAGTGGCTCAGCGTTGCCCACCTGTGGGGCTTACAGTAACTTGTCACCTGGAGAGAAGGGGAAAAGGAGATGACAGAGAGAATTTTGGAAGGGTTGCCTTTTTGGGGGAAGCTTCTACACACCCTGGGTCAGAATGGGTTGTAGGCAAAGAATGAAAGGACGGAATTGTTGCCAGGCACAGGGCACTGAAAAGCCCAGAGACCTGCACAGGATACACTGTGCCCCTCTCCTCTGGCAGCACAGGCACCCCGTGGTGTCCCATGGCCATGAGCTACTGCAGGAAAGCCCTTACCAGGGTGCTTTCAGCAAGTGCCTTACATCCACTGAGGCTGGGCTTCAAGGCAGATCCTCAGAAACGCTGTTCAGAAAGCTGATAGGAGTAAAATATACAATTCAAACTGAGCTTGCACTTGGAATCGGGCAGAAGTGTGGAGTTTCAAATGTACTTATTTGAAACTATGATGGTATTAACTATTCTATAACCACACTGTGTTGATATAAATGCTTAGCAAAAGTTCAGTCTGCAAAAACAGAGGTTGAGAAGGGCAGAGAAGTATGATAGGTTCAAACAAAAGAGGTAGGGAAAAAATGCAGTTCTCTTAAATAAGTTTTCTTCTTAAATCAGATTGATTTGCGTTCAGTCTCTGAAAATCTAAAACTTTGTGAAAAGATAGCCTGCTTTCCTGTGAGAACTTTTATTTTTTCTGTGTTAAGGATAGCTTTGCCATTGTTGGTTTTATGTTACTGCAATTTCAATCTGAACCTATTTTCCTGTCAAAAGCAAAACTGTCAGTGAACTTGCTGAATGGCTTTAACCTCTAAACAAAATTCAGAAAGTCTCCTGCTTCATTCCTCTAGTTCTTAAAAACACTTTGTATGTTCAGGTCAATAATTGCAGTTTCCACCCAAAGATCAGCACAACTGTGTCAGAGAATGTAGCCTTCCCATTTCTGCATTTGTAACACAGGTTTTCTGACAACACTAAAATTTCAGAGATTACTCCAGTCATCTTACGGAGTTGGGATAAATGTGTTTGATGGGTTGTTCTCTAAAACTAATGTTCAGTTACTGTTTGACTTGTGGGGCTTCCTGAACCAAAGTATTCCTTGTCAGTATTTGCTAACTGTAGGGCATTTTGGCAATCATGTTGTAAAGCATGGCTCTAAATACTTCTCACTCTTAGCATATTCCTCAAGGCTGAAATATTTTTGTGTTTAACAATGAGGTGAAATAAATTTAAAACCCAGACTGAATGTCTCAATGCAAAAGAAGAAATTTAACCTTAAATAGAAATTCTCTAGTGTACAGATTTTTATGTCATTATATTTGCTTTCCAAGAGGAAGTGTGTTTACCAAATATGGTGCTGGAAGGCAAAAATATTTTAAAGTGATTTACTTTAATGTTGATAAGGATCTATAATAAAGCTATAGTTGATATTTAATCTGAATTATAATCAGTCATAGAGAAGATGTGCTGATGGCTATACCTGCTGACTGACTTAAACTTATAGATGTACTAAATACATATTTTTCTGTTCCACAATTAATATCCTGATATTCTCAGCACTCTTAGTTCTGTGGCATTTCCACCAGTTATCAAGTAGGATATGCTTATCTAGCTCAAGCAATGTCATGGTATAGATAATCAAGTGAATACAAAGGTCTATCCAGCACACTGTGCAGCACCACGCGGAGTTAGTAGCTTGAGCTCTGGAAACAATATCCGTGTGGGCTCAAGCCAAGGTAATTAGTTCTGCCTCCCTGAAAGGGTAATTAGTCAAAGCACCACACTGAGGCAGCCCTGGTGCTTCTGGCTTCAGAGATAACTCACCACAGCCAGCTCAGGTGGCTCTGCAAGGTGCTGCTCCACCGAGCCCGGGAGTAAACATGTTTGTCCCTACCGCAGTGGAATAGCTTTGCCTCCCTTGAATTGCTGCATCTCTTAATCATTTCTTTTTGTAATCTGAAATAAGTAAAGCAGCTTTGGTTGTACTTTCCGTATGAAATGTTACCTTCATGTTAGCTAACTGAAGGTCAGATCTTTCTTCTCTTCCTTAATAAGTTCTTCAAATAAGCTACATCTGTTATGAAACTATTATGGCTGACCAGAGGACAGTCATTAAAAATACATGGTGTATTATAGGACATCATTTATACTTAATATGTGTAGTAGAGTGATCATTTAGGTAGTTTATTTTACCATGTTTGCCCCATTTATGCTGTGCAGTCACTTCTTAAATGTGTTCTCTTGAAATTATACTATTGAAGTGAAGTCTACTCCCTCTTCAGCCCTGCACACCATGTCACTGATAAACTGGCAGATGTTTCATTTGCCTCTCCTACCTTTCTTTAATCTGAATTTCCAACATTTTCCTTTTACATTACCTCATAAGGCTTTTATTTTTAAGGCAAAGTTTAACTTCTGATAGAACCACTGCTGTGATTTATAATGTAATATAATGTCCAGAGGCTCAGACACAAGCCTTTTAACTACAAGCCAAAACAAGTTGCTACCGATTATTTCAGCCAAAATACCCAAGTGCTGAAAGGGTCTTCCAGCGTTGAGTCTTACATAAACACTATAACATGACATTTATAACTGCCAGCCAGTTTTTGCAAGTATCGATATCACAAAAGTCACTGCTGAAATGTAACAGAAGTAAATACAGGATATTGAAAAATGGTCCAATGATTTTTTTTTTTTTAAAGTAAACACAAAACAAGCAAAATAACTTTCAGTTATTTGGACAGTTGTCTGCTTCCAGTTTCTGTTGCTTGTGCATGCTTAGCTGTCTGCAGAACCTCACATAGTGGGCTTCCAGGTTTTGACTGGTCTCTCGGAACCTCCAAAATATCCTTCTTCTATAGTTGAGGATTTTGCCAGTTAAATAGTAGAAAAAACCCACCCAGATGTGCATAAATGATGGAGAATGCACCAAAAAATCTTCCTATATAGGAAGTGCCTGGTACTGTCATCAGTCTTTTCGCATTACATACTCTTCAGTCTTGTTAGCACATTGTTTGAAACGCGGATCCCTACCCTCATCTTGATGTGTCAGTGTTCAATTGCTTTGTAATGACTGCTGAATAACATTTTTCTTTAACGTTTTTTTAATTTAAGAAAGATATTCTCTCTCTTGCCAAACTCTAGTTCCTCCTAGAATAGGTGTTTGGGTGCGTTTTATTCTGTCTTCCATCCGTACTACATGTCTAGCCCACTGAGCCCTCATAATTCATTCTTCAGCAGTTATGGGGTCAGATTAATAACTAGTATGATAAATATGTGACTATCAGGTTGTACATAGAATCACAGAATCATAGAATCATAGAATACCAGGTTGGAAGGGACCTCAAGGATCATCTGGTCCAACCTTTCTTGGCAAAAGCACGGTCTAGACAAGATGGCCCAGCACCCTGCCCAGCCAAATCTTAAAAGTGTCCAATGTTGGGGAATCTACCACTTCCCTGGGGAGATTATTCCAATGGGTGATTGTTCTCATTGTGAAAAATTTTCCTCTCCTCTGAGAACCTTCATGCTATCAGTCAAAAGAAGGAAAACTTCAGGGATCTTTGGTTGCAGTCTCTCTAGCTACTGAATGTACCTTTTGCATATTGACTGAGTCTCCTAACTTTTAACTTAATAGAATTAATTCTCTGCTAACTACACTCATTTATTGCGTTTGCAGAAACCCATAAAGGCACAGTCATATGCTTTATGATCAGTACTTCTTGATGCCTTGAGTATCCCTGAATCAATTTTTTCTATTTTTGATAATAGACACTGATATGATACAGTCAGCAAAACTTGGATATTTGTTGTATAAATTTAATGACAATTCTGTGTTTATAATTTGATCCACTAGCTGAGCAAGCGTTGCCAGGTATTAATTCAATCACCATATGCATGAGCTCAAAAAATACAGCAGGCAAGAACTTGAAAATCACCTAACCACCTTGACACGGATGCCCCAAGATTAAAGGATAAGATTAAGATTTAGTTACTGATTTCCCATTTTGTTATACCTTTCAAAATAATTACTAATCAATATTGAAAAGCAACAGAAAACAGATTTCCCATAACCTTGTAGACAGGCTAGATTGAAATTAATAGGAACAAAAGAATTAGTGTATTGGATAAGATTAGTCCCATTTATCTTGACACTGACAGAGGTTAACATCAGCTATTTTAGAGGAAAACTTTAGAAAGCAAACTTTATTTAAGGATGTTATAAGATAACTGTTTCCTTAGAAAGGACCTATCTACTTTCCCATTACAGTACATCTGAGGAAACACGGTCATAAGACAACACAATTTTTCTGTATTACTGAAATCAGTTGGAAACTGTAAACAGGATACTGAAAGCCTGTGTTTTTTCTTGTTCATGCTGCTCGTTTCTTGTTCCTTCTTTTTGCTTTGCTTTTTTGATTCTTTTACCTTCTCTTGTAAAAATAATATAAAGGCAGTACGTCATGTACTTCCAGAACTGTGCACTACAATTTAAAGCTCTGCTTCATCTTCCCTTTGTCTTGGAGCTGCATGTTTGAGTGCAAGAGTACATGTTTTACCATTGCAGTGCAAAGGGAAAAAGTAGCTCGTGATAATTACAGCATTATCCAAAGGCTGATCATGCCATAATGAACTGAGCTTCCATCTCCTGTTTTGCTAAATAAAGTAATGACAAGTAATTTCTGTCAGTAGTATCTCCTCGACACCTTTTGGAAAAAAAGAATATAGAATTACAATTATGTTTAAAATGTATTTTCATCACCAACACAATACTACGTTACTCAGCTGAATGTGCAAATTGTGGTATCATCTAAAGAAGACGATGCATTTCAGATTTGAACCAAACTGCTGACAGACTGAGTGACAGACTGAGTCTTGTAGAAGAGATTAAGTGAGTGGCGGCACTGCACAAGCAGCTGTGGGAAGCACTATTTACCTTGACCTTTTAAACGGTGGAAGGCAGTTTATTAGAGTGTTAGTATTTTCCTGATCTCCTGATTCAGCGAGGGGTGTAGTACAGTTTTGGTAGTGTCTAAATTGACTTCTGTAAAAGTCTGCAGTGCTATAAAGAGGTAAAAACTACGCAACTTAGCAAACCGATCAGGCTGCATGAATAATACATATTAACTATTCATGTACACAGCTGTTGTCTGAACTTTTTTGGGGTCAGTTTTAGGCTTGAAATTCACCCTAAGAATCATCACAAATCTTCATGTGCTTAATGTGCTAAAGTTACATCTCCTAAAATTATTTTTCTAGGAAGCAGGTGGTTTACAGAGAGTGTTTCAGACCTTTGCAGGGGGCAAAAATCATATTTTAAGAACATGTGCATAACAAATGGTGTGAGGAACAGATCAGAGCTGCTTAAAGACCCATTCTGTAACCAAAAAAGTGTTTCATGTAACATGATTATCCTGATATATAAGATGACCAAATCTTTTTTTTTTAGATATAGTCCTCAAGCCCCCAAATGGTAGCTGTTTATTATAACAGGGTAGAAAACACCATCAGAAATGGACCTCAGTTATTTTCCCAACTAAAATAAACCCATGGTGGTCCTGAGAAGTATTAATCACTTAATATGGCTTTTTTTCTAGATAGGGTATGCAGAAAATACTTAGCTCTGATTCAAAAAAATATTTCATGTCTTCTAGAGTGGAAAAAACCTCCTTACAAACAATGCCTTATTAAAGCAAATTGAAAGTACCGGTACTGCAGGGTCATTCATGTAATAATTAGGAGGAAAAAAAAAAAGCAGTTTAAAAATTGCTATGATAGCTTATGTGAGTTGAGATGTATTGTACCAATTCTTTCCCCTGTTTTCAGCATAAAAAGATAGTGGTTTTGTCATTCCTGTTTCTGTGTCTCACAACAGACGAAACAACTCATCAACAGACAGGCTTATGATGGATTTCGAAGTCTGCACACAAAATAGGTTTGGTAATATATGCCCAGCCCCTGTAGGATTGGGGTGACAGGAAGAAAAGACTAGATAATGCTCTGAGGAAAACCCACTATCAATCATATTCTATATTCAGTGGAAAAATGTGCCATTCCCTGAAAGATTGTGACATAGTGGGAGGTATTTTGGCAAAATATTTATGCATAGTTATTCAAATGACTGCTATTGCATTGTGTAGGTTTATGGCTGTATGACATGTATTCTTGCTAACGATTCTTGTGTGGGATAGAAAACATTTGGCATTGAACAGAAGATAATAACTGTCTTAAAGCAGATGTGTGATGATCTGGTCAGGTATCTGTAGTGACTCCCTGAATATAATAACAGAGGATTCCATTATTTAACTTTTTTAGAAGGATCTTTTGAAAAAAGTATCAATTCAAGAATTTATCATTCATTTTTTAAAGCAACTGATTTAAAACCAGAGCTGCTAAATGTTACCATGGTCTTTTTATGTTTTAAAGTGAAACTTAAGTACAGCCCCCTTCTCGATTCAGATCACTAAGTATTAACAGGTTTATTTTAAAGATGTGACCTTCTTGCATTAGGCAGAATTAATGGTATGTCTCTGAAAATGCAAAGGAAGTGGTTCAGTTATATTACAGGTGAACAGTAGGGCTTTCCAAAGCCTTGGAATGTTTTGGGGCGGTGGAGAGGCATACAGCGGCCTGCCCTGCACTGCTGCTGCTAAAAATCCCAACAGCACGCCCAGATTCAGGCACACACACACATACTATTGAATTGAACCATATCTGGAATTGAAGCTGTGTGTTAGTGTTTGGCTGAATCTGAACTGCCAAAGAAAACTCAGAATATTGACACAAGATTTATTATCCTGGTCATACACCATTTACAACAAATGCTTCATATTTCAACTTAATCAGATGTTGGCAGGTGTACCTGGCAAGACATAGATTAAGAAAATGAAGTAATAGTAGGGTAGGAGTGAATGCAGATGCAGTGTGAAGGATATGGGAAAGAAGACTGTTTAACCATATGCACTGCAACACACAGTGCCATTAAACCACCCAGACCTGAGTAAATTCAAATCTGCTCTTGTAATGCCATACCAGTGCCCACCAGAACCAACGAAAATATTTATATTGATATGAAACTGTTAAATCATTTATATGATATCTTAGAAAGAAGAATGCGCTAGTTTCATTGGAAGCAGAACTGGTTAAACAGTTCAAACACATTTTACCCTTTCATTTTTGCTGTTATTAAAATAGCATTGTTACCAATGGTACTAGTCCCTTCCCTCTTTCTTCCCCACTCCTTTTCCCCTTCCTCTCTTCAGGCTAACTCCACTTTAATAGCAATTCAACTTTCTGCAGGAAGGGATAATTTTCCCAGATATGTGGAAATCTTATCACAGCAATTGTCATGGCAAACTCACAGTTTTCCATCTTGGATTCTTATCATCTTTGCAGTAGAAAATATAAAGAAAATAGAAGTTGTACAATTATGAGAGAAGTTGGTTTGCAACTTGAGGACTTCTAAAAATTTGAGAGATCCAGAAAATTAAAAATCTAAGAAACTATTAAAGATATTCTGTATTAATTAGCAACAATTGTCATTTCTTGCATTGAAATGAAATGAGATGATCACTGCCTTTGTCTAGTAATGAGAAACAAAACCTAAAAGAAGTGTGAAATCAATTACTTCTATGATTGCTGTGTTAAGCATTATGCAATCGGAGGCTGCTTTGCATTCATAACACATCCAGAATCTCCTATCTGAATAAGCTCAATTATTCTAGCTGTTTCTCTAAACCTTTGTTTCTTCTGAAACTAAAATCTTTGATTGCAATAATAGAGCGATGTACTGCAAAATTCTTTTTCATCCTATGGTATAAATTGACAGAATCAATATGTAATAATATTTTGAAGGTCATACATTTCAATTATGCTCAAACTTATGCATAGTTTATAAATTGTTTTAATTGAGGATGTGTGAGGCAAATGCATAGGCTTTGGAAAATTGTTTCAGGTATTGTTTTATTTTTCTCATTTCTTTATTTCTTAATAAATGTTTCCAAGAACAATGAAACTCTTTTGCCTGAGACAGCCAGATAAAAAACATTGACACTTCCTTTAGTGAAAATACTGATTCATACCCATAATGTGAACATAATAATTGGAAGGTGAAGATCAACTAGTGGCATCATACTGCCATGTAGATATTTCTGTACATAAGTCAGAATTTTGTTGAATTAGAACTGTATTATTTTGACCTAAAGATAATTCTGAATTTTCTGGTTTGTGTCATGCAGTTGATTATTGAAATTATGGAGTATATGCAATACTAAATTCCTTCATATATCAAGTTCACAAATAAGACAACAGATAAGCAACCTTGTCCACTTACTTTAAAAAGAAACAAAACATGACCAAGACCTTTAAATGTTGATAAATAATATTTATAGTATTAACCTACCTGAATTATGATTATTAAAATATTAAATGTTATTCACTATTTCAGCATTGTAAATGTAACAGCCTCTTAAGAAGTTGTACTTGCTGGAGGCATATAAATTGGAGCCCTTTTGGATTAAATGGGAGGGGGGTCTTGCACTCGAGACCTTCAAGTTCACTGGATTTGTTCATTTTCTTGAGTTTTGGGAGAAATGCATGTCTGTGTTTGGTGAAGTTGTAGTCTCAAGAACAGAGCTAATTAAAATAACAAAACATAGTTTTTTATGATGGATGTGCTGTTTTGCTGAAGCTGAGGAAGTTTCACAGAAATATATTGAGCTGAATAAAAATTTTAATAGGTGGAGTGTCTGAGGTCCAGGATAAAATGTCGAGAAGAAAAAATGCATTCTTACAGTAGCTAATAATGCTCCAGTGCATTCAAAAGGAATTGGGGAAATATGGCCAGGTTCCTGTTCCACTTCATTTGGTTCATCTCTCAGTCCTTTTGCAGAACTCTTTTCTGTGCATATTAGAAGAGGCAGAGACAGACCGATTTCAAAACACGGAGGTTAGGACTCTCGTCTGGGATGTGGTCAGCTAGGCTGACCTCACTGCTGCCTGAGCCACTTCTGTGTCGTCAGCATAAAATTAAGCTGACCAAGAAAAAGTTTTCTGCAAATTGTTCACTCTTTATGAGATTAGTTTTCCACTAGCGTAGCATACTCAAGCAGGGTCTGACTGACACTGGCATGAGTGCAGGAGGGAACAGGAAGAATGTGTAGGTATGGAAGAGGGCAGTTTCATATTAGCAAATATTGCAAATACATAATGCTTGACTTCTTTCATAAACCAAGATGTCTCTGGTATCACCTACACCTATTTGAGTGTAACTGGAACAATCATGATAGTTTTCTATCTCAGATTAAGATCAATTTTCTTAATATTTTCTTAAGTATGTTTAATTTGGTTTAGTCTATGCTAATCAAAACCATTTCCTCCCCCCCCTCCCCCCCTTGTCTTAGGGAGATACAGCAAGTTCTTTTGCATACTTCTTACGCATGAAACCAATTTGATGCAGCATGCATTCTGCTTACAGGATGTTGGAATGACAATGTCTAAGATTAATTTTGGCATTTTGGGGTACATGTGGATCATGAAAAATGGAGTGCATAAGGTTTTATATGTATTCCCCAATATGAAGAATAATAATATTTCTTGTTTACTACGGTAAATCAGGTTGTTATTCTTTACTGGCTTGCAATGCTGCACTTAAATCTCACTAAACCACAAGCTTATTTCACAAGTTTGTATTAATGCATTTTGTGAGAGGCTTAGAAAAACGTCATGTCAACTGTTCTGTACAAAGAAGCTGGGGAGTTGGCAAGGACAGTGTTTTAAGGCTTATTCCTGCTTACCTAACTCTTAACTTTCAAAATCTCTTTCATACTTCCTTATATGTGTCACATGAATAACACACATAGTGCTAACAGTATGACCATGATTCTTCCAGCTTTCAGGTTGTCTCACAATCACCATTTCTCCCTTTTGGCTAGCAAATCTTTGCATTTCTTCATGGATATGAAATTCCACTACTCTCATAGAAGGCCTTTTTAAGCAGCAGTTCAGAAAATTAGAGGTGGTAACTGGAGAGAAATGGCATTTGCAAGTACATGAGCATTGGTTCTACAGCAAGGCCAAAGGGAAAAAAATGCCTGGCTGAATCTCTGACTGCACACCCTGCACACTAACTCTTGTGTGACTTCTGTCGCACAGCAATTCCAGAGTGCCTCATCTTGAGTCCTGGCAGGGATTCGGTTGAGATAGAATAGGAATATATATCTGTTATGGAATTCTGCAATGGCTTTTTTTTTCCCCTCTCAGCTCCCAGGTAGTCTCAAAATAAAGTAGGAAGCAATACAACTGGGAGACTTGCTTAGTAAAATCAATCAGCACCAAAATGGTGCTAAATTTTACACAGGTTTAAGTCTCCTTATTTTCTTGAGCGGTCAGTACACGACAGTGGAAACACTGGATGTTACTGATGTCTCTGTTCCAGAGCTATTATAATGATGGCAGAGTAGGCTGCATTCATTTCTCTTTCAGGAATGACTGTTGCTTTCAAAGCCTTTGTACCTGCTAATGCATACAGAAGAAAGAACATACCTTGCTTTTTCAAAACAACAGATGCTGACTGCAACTGAAAATGTGCTTCTCAGAAAGACAGACCTCCTCGATAGACAGCAATACATGGTAATAGAACGTATTTTGTAGATGAGTATGCAAAGTGGTTTTGATCTGAAAATCTGAAAGGAAAATATGCATTACCAATAAGTAATTCTTGAATTAGAACTCTTTGTGAAATATTATATACTTAAAACAACATAGAGAAATTGCTCCAAATTTTCCATTTTTTATTTCTTCTTTATTTTTATCTACCTTGCTCTTACATTTTTGATTCAGTAGTCTCAGAGACAATCTGCTGTATATAGATGTGTCTTTAAATACCTATTCTGTTCTGAAATTATTTATTTTTCATCAAATACCCATATTTAGAATTTATCTTGAACCTCAGTGAATCCATTGCTTGATATCCTTTTGGTTCACTTTTTACACGCTTTTGAACAAATGTCACACATTATTATGGTGTTTAGGGTTTGTGTTTCCACGTGCAAGTAATAAAAAACCAGAATACTGTGCCTCAATTTCCACACAGAATTTACATGTTCACATTTATTCATGTGAGCACCCTTACCAAATAAAGTGGGCTTTTCAGAATGTAAACTAGAATGCATGTTTAGGTATTGCTAAATACTGATTTCACACTAGAAAAGTTTATCTGCCAAATGGGCTTGATCTTAGCTACAGAGAGCTCACTGGTACAATTTCTACTGATTGCATATGAAGTCCACCTGAGGCTGACAAATGCTAGATGGTCCAGTTGACTAATGGCTTGAGGGGTGTAGAGAAGGCAAACCTCACTGACGGCTCTTTTTAATCAACCTACTCAGTAAGAATATTTTTGTCTGTTTCAAGTGGATTCCTTCATGGAGATCAAACTTTGCTCACAGATACTCCAGGATTTAAGAAGCAGGCAAAGCTCAATAAATCATTTGCTTGTTTGCTCTGTGGAAATTCAGGCACTAAGATACGTTCCCTTCATTCCGTTTTCCTTTTTAATGTTAAAATACTTGCCAAGTTAGGAACCTTTAGAAACTTATTATTGCTCTTGCAGAATTTTAATTTTACTTCTCACAGAGTTTTTGGTGTTGACCTTTAATTTAAAAATAGCTTTATATTCACTTTAAACTTCCATGAAGTTTTCTGTTTAAGACTCTGGTTTAACTGCTAAGTAACTTAGTTTCTTTTGTTTTTCTCGAAGGTCATATTTTCTTTGATTTTACCTACAAAATCTTGAGGTCAGAACATTTGCATTCAGGAAAGCTACTTAATATGCTGAAATCTAATACATGTAATACTAAATTACATGCCACAATTAGCAATAGGTGTGTAAAGTCCTTGGATTTGAACTGTTTAAAGTCAGAACAAACCAGACTTGATTCATTATGCTTTCTCTGAGATCTTAGGAGAATGATATTAAGCATCACAAGCATTTTCTCCAGGATTACTAGGGTTCAAACACTTTTTGGAATCCACAAGATTTTTAGTCTTTGTGAGTGCAGTTCCCATTTCATTGATATCTAGTAAATTGTAGCGTACATGCTTTCTTAATGATCTGGCATATAGGCATTACTGTGGCAATCACTATAACGCATGACTAAATGAGAATTTAGCAGTCTCACACAAAACAAGTCAAGTGAAGTGCACTTGGAAAACCCAAGTGGTAATACCTCCATCATTTATGTCACATGACTTGCACACATAAGTAGTGGTACTGGATCAAGACAAAGGTCCACCTCAGAACTGAGGCCAACAGCAGATACTTGGGGAAAAGTACAAGAAAATCAAGCATGTAGTATAATTTCCACATACCAGTCAAGACTCTAAATTAACTTTATGTTAACACAGGATATTCTTTTTTTTCCTCCTATAATTTAAGTGAATTTCAACATTGGAGAATGTCTTTAAATGTGACATTTGTTAATAATTTTAATTCTGAAATGGTTTCCAGTTAATACTAGACCCGGTACATTCATATCCAGGTTAAAATCCTTCAAACACACACACACAAATTTATTTCCTCTCTAGGTGAAATTTGAGCAGATACAGATGAGTCACTGCCAGTTCTAACAGCCAAGAGGCTTCTGTGCATCATCCATATTTCATCAAGCATGAACAATTCCCACTGAAATCTAAGGATTTTTACCTATGGTGTCTTCAGATATGTCAGGAATTTTATGATGTCTGTGATCTAAAAATATGCTTTTCCTCTGCACAATTTACAAGGTGTTCTGAAAGGTTAAAGATAGCCAGATTGTCAGTTGGCAGTCATCAGTGTCATTTGCCACCATTTTGTAGATGGGAAAATTGAGGCACAGAGAGGTTAAGACACGTGATGCTGATCTGGTGAGAGTGATAATCCCGGGATGAAATCACTGTTCCTCTGAATGGGAACATCTACTGTTTTCAGTTGGGCTAGCAGCGTCACTGCCGACTTTGACTTTGAACCCCATTTTTGATACTTCTGTAGCCTCTACATATCATGAGGCAAGAAGAACCCATTTTGTTTCCTGAATAAGAAAACCAGCATAACTCTCCTCCCTCCACAAGGAAGCACATAGTTTCTTTTTGCCATTATGTAGCAAAACCAGTACTTTCAAAAAAACAATGCTACAGATTTGTGACTTTAAGGGAAAAAAGAACAATAATAATATTACTCCTTTAGAAGCCCATTAATCATAGTGAAATAATCCAACTTTTTAAAAAATCATAAAATGCATAGTATACCCAGGGAAGACATGTCCAAACAGTTAAAGCACCTTATTGACAGTGTTGAAACAAATGATGCATTTTCCTCTATGAATGTGGTCTAATGGTCACAGTATAAAGGTGGGAGTGAGAAGACCCTGAAACTGAAGACTTCTGAATTTCTCATATCATTTAATGTTTGACTGGAAAAGACCTTCAAGAAATATAAGACCATATTTTGGCTTGATTTAGCCCTGTATATAGATACACATTTCTTTTCAGGCAAGACTCCCAAATGTGTTTCATACAGGCAAAAAATATCCTTTCCCAAGCCTGAATTCTTTTATGCTTCAGCAGTTTATTTGACTATAGCTATCATTTACATTGATGTATATTAGATAGCAAAAGTACCCATTACTGGAAGGGGTAGCTTTTTCAGTCCCTCTCACCATTTTCAGCTGAAAGGAAATGCATTGTGTAAAACAGTAATGAAAGTTTTCTGGCCTTTCTTTCCTGTGCTTCACGCTAGAAGCCTAAGGCACACTGAAAGATGATGAAGAAACTCTTTTTCTTGGCCAAAGTCTTATCATCAATATTGTCAGCTTTCCTCATTGCTGATATCTATTTCCTTGGTCAGTGATTTTCCCTTTCTCAGGCCTTTTTGAAGTAAATGTAATGGCAGCATCCACAGGCTATATTTGTAAACAGTGTTCTGCTTTTTTGAATTATGGGTATGGGCCATCTTGCTGGTATAAATATGAACACTTAGACCTGGACCACAAATGTACTTAGGCAATTGATTGCAGTTAAAAATTCAGTGAGAATTTGGTGCCAAATTGGTATTATGGCACATGGCTTTACCATATTTGTTCTGTGTCTGTCTACAGAACAGAGAGTTGGTATGCAGACCTACCTCTGCCTAAACTGAGGGACATATGAAATGTTTTCCAAGCTATTGCCCCAGCCTCTGCCAAGCTTTGCCGGGAGTAAAATGTTGTAGAATTCTCTACTTTTGCCTTTAATGGAGGTATTAATCCAAAGCTTCCAAAAAAACTGTTGCAAACAGGAATGAATTGAATTTTACAGTAGTGTTGGGTTAGTATTATTAAACCTGATGTATTATTACTGATGAAAAACCTCAGGCAGAAAAAGTATTAATTTTTCCAGTTCCTTTAGTTTGAGAAGTAGATCCATAAATAATACATAAATCTGTGGCTACTGTTCCTCTCCTTAAGCCATTTCTTATTTTTTGCAAATGTGTGATTTCTTTAAAGGTTAGTAGGACAACATCACAAAAGAAACAATATAACCCTAGGAAATATAACTGAAATTATTTCTAAATCGTTGTGACCTTGTGACTGCAGTTTCTGCTGATAGCAGTCACTCTATTTTTTCTGAAGATCATGAGTGAAATATCATTCTCATGCTGTAAAAGAAACCTCAGTTATTTGTACAAATATGAGAAGAAGCAAGGCACAAGACAGTTTTTTGAATGCTTCCTAGGACCATGCAGAGAAATTCTGAACAGTGTTTGGCAGTAGGACATCAGTGTTGTTTAGCAGTTGCTGTGTAATTGGGCATTTGGCACTCCCCGATGGGCTGCAAATACCTAAATTAATATTCTTTTTCTGACAAGGGGGTTAACATGCAAGATATATACTGAGACTCATCGTGTAAGTTGTCCTGCAAGTCTCTTCAGCTTTCATTGCTGAACTTGACTGCTACCCAACCAAAACTACAAGTCATTGCTGAACACTAAGGTAAAAGGTTTGGTAATTCCTGAACCTGGTTAATGCCAGGAATGTGGGAAGAGTGGCTGGAAAGCTGCCCAGCGGAAAAGGACTTGGGGGTGTTGGTCAACAGCTGGCTGAATATGAGCCAGCAATGTGCCCAGGTGGCCAAGAAGGCCAATAGCATCCTGGCTTCTATCAGACGTAGTGTGACCAGCAGGACTAGGGAAGAGATTATCCCCCTGTACTCAGCACTGCTGAGGATGCACCTGAAATACTGTGTTCAGTTTTGGGCACCTCACTACAAGAAAGATATTGAGGTGCTGGAGCGTGTCCAAAGAAGGGCAATGAAACTGGTGAAGGGTCTAGCGCACAAGTTTTATGAGGAGCGGCTGAGGGAACTGGGGTTGTTTAGCCTGGAGAAAAGAAGGCTGAGAGGAGACCTTATCACTCTCTACAGCTACCTGAAAGGAGGTTGTAGCAAGGTGGGTGCCAGTCTCTTCTCCCAAATAACAAGCAATGGGACAAAAGGAAATGGCCTCAAGTTGCACCAGGGGAGGTTTAGACTGGATTTTAGGAAAAATTTCTTCACCAGAAGGGTTGTCAAGCATTGGAACAGGCTGCCCAGGGAAGCAGTTGAGTCACCATCCCTGGAGGTATTTAAAAGATGTGTAGATGTGGTGCTTAGGGACATGATTTAGTCGTGGACTTTGCAGTGCTAGGTTAACGGTTGGACTCGATGGTCTTAAAGGTCTGTTCCGACCTAAACAATTCTATGATTCTAAGATTGTTTTGCTGTTCAGATTGATTGCTCTTTTAGTAGTTAGTGTAGTGGGTATGCAGATGCTATTAGAGGGGGAGTGGAATGGCAGATGTTCATGGCTACAGATTAATGCCTTGACTGATGAAACGTCAAAGTACAGAAGCCATGTTTTTTTAAACAATGGATATAGAGTCAATACTGCCAGCTATCTGAAAACTGTACTTGCAAAATCATTGCTAGTTAATATGTGCTAGAGCTTGGCACAGTAACATCAGGTAAGCACCTAGGAGCTTCTTCTCTGTCCATCATTAGTGTAAGAGAGAAGAATTTTCCCTATACGACTATAAAGAAGTGTCTCTCTTTTTTCTTTCTTTTAAAAAAAATTTTAATTTATTTTGTTAAGCTATGGGGAAGTAATTTGCTATGCTTTTTTGTTTTCTGATGTACATCAGAATAATTTCTCTTTCCAACTAAACTCTGATTTACAATCCATAGTTGATTTAAGAGAGTAGGTGTTGAGTACAAGGTTTCATAGACAAGACATTGCATATCATATTTTATTTAGCTCAGTATTAATATTTAGGAAGTAAAAAAAACCAAACCACAAGCTAGTGTAAAATTAATACTTAAAGTTCTATTTTGATGTGGCAAAACTTTAAAAAAATAAATTTTTTTTTTGTCTAATGATATGTGCTGGTTTTGGCTGGGATAGAGTTAATTTTATTTCTAGTAGCTGATATAGTGTTATGTCTTGGATTTAGTATGAGAAGAATGTTGATAACACCCTGATGCTTTTAGCTGTTACTAAGCAGTGTTTAGACTAAAAGTCAAGCATTTTTCAGCTTCTCGTGCCCAGCCAGCAAGAAGGCTGGAGGGGCACAAGAAAGTTGGGAGGGGACACGGCCAGGACAGCTGACCCAGACTGGCCAAAGGGGTGTTCCATACCATGGGACGTCATGCCCAGTATATAAACTGGGGGGAGTTGGCCGGGGTGGCCGATCGCTGCTTGGGAACTAACTGGGCATTGGTCAGCGAGTGGTGAGCAATTGCATTGTTCATCACTTGTTTTGTATATTCCAATTATTTTATTATTATTGTAATTTTAATATTGTTATTAGTATTATCATTATTAATTTCTTCCTTTCTGTCCTATTAAACTGTTGTTAACTCACAAGTTTTACTTTTTTTCCCCCTGATTCTCTCCCGCGTCTCACTGGGTGGGGATAAGTAAGCAAGCAGCTGTGTGGTGCTTAGTTGCTGGCTGGAGTTAAACCATGACATATTCTATCTTCACCAGGAACTTTGTCTAAGACTTGCAAGAATTGTTTCTTTACATGAATTACCAGTAAGTTTATAGCCAATACTGATTAGAGTATGTTCAAAAAAACAATGAACAAAGCATTTTCAGACTTTTAGGCATTGATTAACTCATTCTCAGCTATACATTTAGGAAAGGAGAGATCACATATAATTTTTCACAGAGAAATTAAGAATCATACATAATATATGCAATTTGCCATCTGCAAGCATTTGGCAGAGGAGGTACACGTTACCTGAAAAGAAGCTTCTATAACAACAATAATTCCTTCAGTTCATTTTCATAACCAGTATATTTTTAATGTTTGATGAAAGAGAATTTATTTATTGCTGGGTTTATTTATTTGCATCTGGTTATTTATGCAATTATTTATTTGAATGCAGACTTGAGAATTCAAACAATCGTTCACTGTCCATCACAGAGTTGTTTTAGAGGGATTTATCGGTATCACAAGTAATTAGGAATTTAATTTTATTTTTTTCCAAACTAGTGCTTCTGAATGAGTCATATTCCAGACAACCAGCTTAATACCCAATCAAAGTAAGTTGCAGAATGTAATTGCTAGGAGCTTTCTGAAAACCAGGCCTTTTAAAATTGAGTGTTAAGATCATTAGAAGCTTTTTAAAAGCATGTCCTTCTTTTTCCTTCAGTGGCTTTGACTGAAGTTAAATACAGGAGAGTGATTATGGCAGCTACCTCTCAGGTAAGCAGTGATGATTTGTGAGGAAATTAGCAGAAGCGAGTTAGGTAAATAGGGATTTGAAGGAGAAAGGACGTTCTTGATATATGGAAAGTGATAAGCTACAGGAGGGGTAAAGGATGGCAATAAATTCCCTCAGGGAAGTAAAGAATTTACTGATTAGGATGCAAATAAGTGTAAGGGAACATCTTAAATCTGATTTAAATGCCAAGACCAATTTCCAGGAGGTGGTCAGGTATCACAACAAGGCCATATCAATGAGATGACAATCCAGAAAAAAAGTTAAATAGATCTGTCAGAAGGATCAGCATGCTAAGGTGTTTTATATACAATACAAAATGATATACCAGAACACAACCAATATAGAAAAAAATGGTACAAGCTTCATCATAGCATCAGTGATATGACAGGGACTAAATATGGCATATTTAATGGCATGTGGGGTGCTGAGACAAAGGACTCAAGAGTTTGTTATTGTTTCCTCTTTTTCAGATACATTTTCTGTATCCTTTCTTATGTCTCCTTCCTTTTCTGTTCCATGTGCCTGAGAACATTAGAAGGAGCAGCTTTGTAAATTGTTACATACAGCTAAAATGGATATCTATAAAAATTAAAATTATATAAGTAGACATCTATAAAATTAAAATTCTGTAAATTGCTATGAAAAGCGGGTTACTTAGTCTAGAGAAATTATGAAAATACAATTAAATAAGCAAGGAAAACTGTATGAGGTGACTAACGTAATGATTGTATGCTTGTATTCTTTATCTTATTGTATTAATATGACATCATAAAGAGGACTGTAATTTTGGAGCACATTTCTTAGTGCTTTAATTTTACTGCAGATGAACACATTTGTACTTGTGTGCATAAAATAATATAATGTGAAGTACCAAAGTGCTCTATGACTCTTTTTATATTTTTGTTTATTGGATATATTAGGAGATACTTTTTTCAGAAGAGCGTTCCCATCCTGCTGTGCAACTTCTAGAAAACACGCTATTCTTATATTGAGGCTAAAGGAAATTTCACCCTTTGTATTTTAAAGCGTTGTGTTTGAGTTATGTTTTGTTTCAAGTACGTTCATGCAATCAAACACCTAGGCAGTAGCGGAACTTTGGCACTTAGCTATTATTCATGTCACTGGGGATTTGGTACTCAGGTGCCTCTGTGGATTGGCCTTAAGTCTTGTTTAAAGCTCCTTGGAATCAATAATTGATTGCTATAGATTGCCATGGATAAATATGTTGAGTTACATCTTGAGCTGTAGACGAGGAACTATTCTGTCTCAGACTGTGACCACAGGCTACACTGGCCCCCTCAGATCGTTGCTGGAAAGGAGTGGCTGCAGCCTTAAGAGAACAGTGAATACACTGCCTGTATCCATAGCAGTGGAGTAATCTGTCAGGCCCAAGTGCAATCTTCTCACCTAGCCTCTCTGCTGTGGGACTCAAAACTAGCAGATAGAAACTGTGTGACAGTAAGTAAAAACTCAGGCTCAAATAAAAAACATCTCATCTCTGCAGAGATGCCAGTGAAGCTACCTAAATAGTGGAGGATTCTTTGCTTTTAAAAGTAGATTGAAAGCAACCAACTTACTAGGTGTAGATGTCAAGCTACACATATATGTTTCCTGGGTTTGGAAAATTAAATTGAACCAGTGGAATAATTTAATGCATTTTGTTTATTTAGATTACTAACACATTAGGTTGTGGAAGTTAATTAGATGGCATCCTTTGGAAGTTTGGTATTAATTAAACACTCACTAAGTGCAGGAAGGAACCACCGTTAAATTCAAAATCATGATGTTCTGTGAACGTTTATTCATGCTACGAGGTGACCAAAGACCTATAATCCATCTATTATTATATTTGGTTGAACTGTTGATTAATGAAACTGTTGATTAATGAAACTGTTGATGAAGCAGAAAGGAAAATCACTCCATAGAACGTGATCAGGAAGTAGACGAGACTGAAACTGTGGTTCAGGTGTCTAACATCTGTATTATGACTCCTGACAATAAAAGAATAAAATGGCCTGGCTCCACAGAGACCCCAGCAGAGCCTGGCACAGGTATCACTTCACTATTACCCTTGAATTGAAAGCAGATAAATTCACCTCTGTAGTTACATGGGTCGTTTTAATTGCTTGTTGATGGAGTCGTCTTTTTATTTCTGGACACAGGGCAATTCTGACTGAGTGGATTTGCTTCCATTCTAAGGCTTACCTTGGCAGAGAAGGCTACTCTTTCAGCTTTGTTATATGGTTTTTAACCAAACATTTCCTTCTCTTTGGCCAAGTGTAAGACAGACCTGATATTAAGGACTTCCATGCCACTTTGACATCTTCTGGAGGAATGACGGCGCATTGTTCAGAAGAAGGAAAGGTCTCCAAAGGTTAGGGATAGCACTAAGGCAATCCAATTCAGATGTGCCTGTTGGAAGTGGGAAGAGGCAATGTCCAAGACAGACTGGGATTCTTTCTGTGGAAAAATGAAGGCATATTTGATTATAACCCATCTTTTGACCCCTTCTATTTTCTAAAGAAACATCTTTTTTTTAGGTATGAGCTTGAATAATGAGAATGCTGAAGCATATTTTACTCACTCCTGTACTTCTCTAGTCGGAGGTAGAGAAGTGTTAGGCCCCCAGTATCTGCTTTTGTTTACAACTTGCATCTAAGAGTAAATGCTACCTTTTCCTTTAGGTACCAAGACACTGCTGGGCTTTATTTAACCTATTATCTGATCGAACTACCAGTGTATTTTGTTAGAGTTTATATTCAATTGGCTGCAAGTGTTGTAAAACAAGCATAAAATAGCATTCTGGTTTTCATGAACATTTAGTTCTTGTATCATTTCTGTGCGAAAAAACCACTTTGCACTTCTGAAATGTATTTTTGCACCAGTTTCTAATGAACCTGCTTGATTTGTAAGGCTATCAAAGATAACAGTGTGAACTGGTCTTGAAGATAAGGCGTATGAAAACATTTATCTATAGGTTGCTTTGGTCTCTCTATCCTTCTTCCTTCTCACCAGTATCATTTTTTTGTAACTGTCTCTCTCCATGCTTTTACCTTAAGTACCACCAATAACAATCTATCCGCTGTTCCTTTCGTCCGTGCTGCTTGACATCAAAAGATGGCATTCTCCTTTTTTACTGCTCATCTTATGTGTATCAAGAAAGAGTGGTGGTGTTCAGTGGTGTTACCATGGCTTACTCTCACCCTTAGGCAGCATGGTAAGGCTTTAATTTCATCCTGCCTTGGACAAGGATTTTGAGGCCATGAAAGTTCAACTTAAAATAAAGCCTGACCTTATTATCATATTTACTGCTCCCACAGGATGTGTTTATATTATCTCTTTGTTTTGAATTTCTAGAGAGGAAATCACTGTGCTTTCTAGTTTCCTTCAGAGGATGATAAATCCAAGAAAGCTGTAGTCTGCAAACACACTTTCAGAAAAGACGTACAATTCTCTGTTAGTACTTTTAGGACACTTGAAGAGAAAATTTTTTCATATGTCTCATATCTAAAAAGCTAGTGATGTTATCACTAATCTTGAAAGCAAAAGCTGTTTACGTTTTTCCTGAAGTGGTAATTTTCCCGTAACTGATTTCTTCCAAAGATCTGAGCGAAACTGCAGATTTTGTGGTAGGCCTTTTCAAATCTTATGTGCTGATTTGCACATACATCATCTACTTGGACAGTTCCCTGAGAACTTTTTTGCAGTGGATTACATGGTCACAAGAACTGCCAAGCTGAGAGATCCAGCCCTAAATATAGTCAGAAGAAACAGAAGTATAGAGAAAAAGACTCCAGAACATTTCTGAATTGGAAGACAGATGGAATTCCTTTACTTTGCAGTTTTCATATTAATGAGAATCTCATTGTATATGATCTACAAAAGACAGGTGTGCTCATATCTTATGCAGTCATTAATTGCACGGTTTTGCCTAAATCCATTTTGCGTTTCCAGCAAGTAATTTTTTTTTATTCTGAAAATGACCAGTTCTATAAAAATGTTGTAATGATAAAGTGAAATGTGGAAAACAAAGTGGTTCAGCTCCAGCAAGAGGTTTAATCATTTAATGAATTAACTTTGTTAACGCAGATTGGGTAAAAGCTCTTTTCAGCAAAGATCAAAGGGGTCTGGTAATGCTATTGAGAAAGAATAACAGCTTCTTCCATGGGTCATGAGAAACTAACCAATCAAAAGCTACCTCTGAACCAAAAAGTCAATTTTATGTGTAACTGAAAAATTAGTGCGTTATTTTTCACCAGGATACTGATTTTCACCAGGATATTTTTATTGCGAGTGGCATTATCACAGCAGCCTTTGCTCATTTCCACTGCCTGCCAAAAGTTTCACTGAGGCACTGTGTCCTTCAGAGTGACAAGAGAACAACCCTGTTAGACACTGAAGGTGATGTAAATGTTCTCAGAATGCTTATGAAGGAATTTTCTTCTTTCTGCAGACTTTTAACGCTGTTTCGTACAAAAGGTTAATTGTGAGATAAGCTCCTATCTTCCTGTTTTGACTTTACTCTTGTAAAAATAGGTGATGGGAAATAATTGTGATGATCTTTAGACCTCAATTTTAAAGATTTCATTAAACTTTAGACAATGCAATTCCTTCTAAGCTTCTTCTTAACATGCATTTGTCAAACAGGTATTTATCTGCTTGTAGAGCAATGCATCTGATAGGAGGTGGCTAGTACTGAGTGTTACTTCTCTGACACTTTAAAGGCATAATTTATCCAATTAATAGCTTTCTTGAAACCTGTGTGGGTAAAATAACCCACTGAATAATTAATATTCAGATATAAATTATTGAATAAAGGTTAAAAAGTGTGTATCATAAAAGGCTACCTTCAAGTGAGTTAAAATGTTCTTACAGAATAATCTTTCTAAAATATGGTACATAACTGGCAGTAATCCAAAATAAAAATGATTTACAGAAAAAAGGTTTATAACCATTTTTCCTTTGTTTCACTAGAATCTCATTAGTTTGATTAATCGCATTATCTTGGTTGTTCATTTTGTGTACATGCTTTTCATAAAGAATCTAGGAAAACAAGAGAAATAGACAATAGACATTTTAAAGAAAACAACAGAATCATTAATTATGAGGACTAGAACAGTTAAATAAAAAGAAGGCTGAAAGCAGATCTGATAACAGCCTTTGCAGATTAGAACGCTGTGAAAATGAGTGGTGATTCTTCCTTCTCCGTGTTTTCTAAGCATAGAAGAGGATGAAATTTGTCTGACTTACAGTGAGAGGGATGTGATTTTGAAAAGTCTTTCAAAATATAAGACTTGTTGAAAGAAGATGCCTAGTCAGTTTGTGGAATGCCCAATGCTGGCTAATGCCATTGCTGAATGTTTGTCAGGGGTGCTAGAAATGACCAGATGAAGTGCTGGACTGGGAAAAAAAAAGACTGTATGACATTTTTGAACCCCTTTTCAGCTCATATTGCAATGATGGTGTACTCTCAAAATCCTGATTTTCTAACTGAACACAATTTATCTAATTTTTTTCTTTCTCTTCTGTATTCTTTGACAGAGGCCTGTTTGGTAATCTATATATTTCCTTTACAGTGCAGACACGTGTCTTCCATTTCCTATAGCTTATTATTTTCTTGTGGAGCAATTACTTCTCCAGTCTCTGAATTTATTAGATTATATCTTTATATTTTAAAAAAATATAAAATATTTATATATAAATACAGAAATAATTTATATATATATAACAAGTAATTTGTGCAACTAATTCTGAAATTTTAAGATGCAAAAATAATACAACTGGGATTATTTTCTTTCATAAATATATTTCTTCACAAAAAGATAAATTAATAGTCAAATTGTAACAGAATTTGATTGATTCTGTTGCTGTTCAGCAAAAAAATCATTTTTTAATAGAAAAGTCTGATCTTGGTACAGAAGGAAGAGCAAGACGTAATAAATGTGTTTGCTGCTTTATTTGCTATGACAAAGAAAATTCAATGTCCTTAAAACTAATATATTTTCCTTCTGTTTTAAATTAACATTAAAATTCCATGTCTCAAGAAAAATACACTTAGTACATCAGTTTAATAATTGTATTGATCCGACTGTCCTGCTAGACAATAGATTTATCTTGTACTGCTGACTGTTAGTACTTTTACAATTTTCTACCCTTTCTATTAGCAAACAATGTTAACTTAAATGTTAAAATATACTTAAAATACTCAACTGTCAAGGAATTTGAAACATTGGGAATCATCAATAGCTTCTGCAACAATTAGATCTCCAGTGATGTAAGAAAGTCTAAAAATAAATTAATTTTGGATGTCAGAAGGCAGACTCAATACTGTTTTGCTGCAGTATCTCTAATGTAATACCTAGTTTGGTGCTGCTGATCATCACTATTTTCAAACAAGGGCCTACCAGCAGAAAAATATAAGAACACTTCTTAGATCATCAGCAGAAAAAAGCTATCATACACATGGTTCACCTGTATATTCAGAGCAACATTGTTTGGTAGTGTTTCTTCATGCTCATAGAATACTTCAGACAAAAAGCACTCAACACAGTTTAACCTGGCAATAAACAGAAGTACAGTTAGCACTGTAACCAGGACAAAAAGCTCTGAGTGTGGATATAATATATGAGCTGTCTGATTTTCAGCACATAAAACATTACAATTTCTTCAGGTAAAAAGACTTAGTCACATGTGGCATTCTGTGAAGCTCATCTGTCACTACATTTAAAATAAAATACTTGAGCGTAATATATTTAGTTTTATCTTTTTTCTGCATGTGGCCTTTGTCCCTCAGAATACTTGTATTAAATCTGTTTTTACCTTCTGTTTATGTGTGATACTCCACTATTCAATTCTTCTGAATGCTTGTTTACAAACAAAGCCAAAAAGTAATTGATATTGAAATGCAAATACAATATAAGCAACCTGCCTCCATTGCATTAAGATGCTATACCATTCTGATCTCTGGCTGTGCACCCAGAATAAATACAATCCATCACTAAACACTTTTTTCATCTCATAATGGGCCGTTAGTGAACTGTCTTCGTTTGCCAAATAACAGCTGAAAGCAAACAGCTAGAAGAGGCTAAGAGTAAACACGCCACACTTGGAATTAGACAGGAGGCAGAGTTTTGGCTGTCTTCACACTTCCTCTATATTCACTGGCTTCTAGGGAGAAATTCTGTAATTCTTACCAACCTAGGGGAGAAGAAAATCAGACTAAAATATAGTTTCAGACAGCATTATAGTGGAATATACAGTATAAATGGAATAGGACATGCTGCAAATGCTGTTACATGAAAGTCATTACAGCAAAGGAGATATGGGATGCCTAGGCATTTAAAGTCCATTGAAGTTTTCTAAAAAGAGGTTAGTTTTTCACTGGAAAATGCTTATTCAATGGAATTGAAGCATTCTGTTAGCTCCGACAGGTCAAGTCTGCTGGAAGAAATGCTTCCAGCCAGCCATTTCTGGGCCACTCATTCCCTTGGACCCCATGCATGATTGTTGCTCTGCTCTGCTTGGCTGGCAAGCATCACTGCCAGCCCCCTCAGGTTGACTGCAGACTCTCCTTGCCATGCCAGAAATACTAACAAAGCTCTGTTTACATTCTTCCAACTTTTTTTTTAATTCCCGACTGGAAAATTTCTTACTGCTGAAATTTGGTTCTGGTACTGAACAAAAAGCAGCTTCACCCCTTCCCCCTCCTCACTACACTTCTGAAAATGAGATGTTTCTGCAGGATGGAAATTTTGGCTTAGTGTCTGTCCTTTCACAAAATTACCATGAATTTTGACAGAACAGAGTAATCAGCAGGCTACCACTGGAGCTGTAGATTGAACGTTAGATTGACAGAGTAATTCTAAGGGGGAGGAGTGCATTGAGGTCTAGCTTAAACTGGGAATTGGCATTACAAATCAGAATGACGGTGCATTGGCAGAGCGATGTACTGGGAGCATGATCAGGCTGCTTATCCTTCTAAACAAGTAAAACCTCAGTAAGCTTTTCCTGAGTGATTCAATCTAGTAGATATACTGTACTCAGAGCCTAAGACAGAAATTTATGCATTTATGTAAATCAAACTATAAAAAGATCAAGCAGCTTGACAACTGTGAAGTGTTGAGACGATCTCTAAAAATATCAAACAAGCAGCAAGTTAGAATGTAGTTTTGCAGACATGCAACCTTTTCTTTTCAGGCTATCCAACAAGTCAACTTGGCATCCAGGGAGTTAATCACAAATGAAACTGGCTCTCTGGGGGAGTAGAATAAATGCTAAGATAGTGTGTGCTTTAGTTCAGGTTCTGGTAAATCCTGCCTGCCTGCCTTCCTGTGTGGAAGGGGAATTGTACTGATACGTTCCAATTATATCTTTTCTCTCTTTTGAAATTTTATCTGCATAAAAAGCAAAAGAATTTGTCAGAGATTTCTGCAGTTCTGGAGGCTCAATGAATAGTGGGCTGTGGGCACCTGGGCTGCATCAGACTACAATAATCTTGACACATTCAGAATACTTTTAGCTTAACAGACATGCTCTGGTGTGTTTGCTGTTACCACATAAAAAATTTCCTGCATTAAAAATTCTATGTGCTAGGTTGAATAAATTCTTTTTAGGGAGACTTCTAGGATCCAGGATTGGATTTCTGGTCAAAATTGAAGCATTTATCTTAATTACATGCCAGAACGGTGAAAGCATGAGGGATGAGATACCTCAAAACTCACTGCTGACAGATTTGGACAATCAGTCTCTTTTCATTTGCTCCTTTTGAGGCTAATGTATTGTGTGTAAATACATTACTCTTGACCTGATTTTCCCTTGACCCAAATAAATACATTAAGCCAAATCGGAGTACGGGCTTTCAGTGAAGACCTTTGAAAGACAGGTTAAAGGAATTGTCCAGAATTGGAATAATTTTGGAAAAACAGGAAGAAAGGAAGACAGGAAGAAAGGGAGAAGGGAAGGAAGAGAAAGAAAGAAAGAAAGAAAGAAAGAAAGAAAGAAAGAAAGAAAGAAAGAAAGAAAGAAAGAAAGAAAGAAAG
>JAVKLA010000088.1:20343436-20397909 GCA_034782735.1 Sagittarius serpentarius | reverse complement strand
TTGAGAGGTGGGCCCGTGTGAACCTCATGAAGTCCTGCACCTGGGTCGGGGCAATCCCAAGCACAAATACAGGCTGGGCAGAGAATGGACTGAGAGCAGCCCTGAGGAGAAGGACTTGGGGGTCTTTGCTGATGAGAAGTTCAACATGACCTGGCTATGTGCACTTGCAGCCCAGAAAGCCAACTGTATCCTGGGCTGCATCAAAAGAAGCATGACCAACAGGTCAAGGGAGATGATTCTCCCCCTTTACTCTGCTCTCATGAGACCCCAACTGGGTTACTGTGTTCAGCTCTGGGGCCACCAACATAAGAGGGACATGGACCTGTTGGAAAGAGTCCAGAGGAGGACCACAAAGATGATCAGAGGGCTAGAGCACCTTTGCTATGAGAACAGGCTGAGAGAGTTGGGGTTGTTCATCCTGGAGAAGAGAAGGCTCTGGGGAGACCTTATAGCAGCCTTCCAGTACCTAAAGGGGGCCTACAAGAAAGCAGGGGAGGGACTTTTTACAAGGGCCTATGGTGATAGGACAAGGAGTAATGGCTTTGAACTGAAAGAAGGTAAATTTAGATGATGAGATTGTAGGAAGAAGTTCTTCACTATGAGGGTAGTGAGACACTGGAACAGGTTTTCCCAGAGGAGTTGTGTATGCCCTATCCTTGGAAGTGTTCAAGGCCAGGTTAGATAGGCCTTTGAGCAACCTGGTCTAGTGAAAGGTGTCCCTGACCATGGCAGGAGGCTTGGAACTGGATGATATTTAAGGTCCCTTCCAACCCAAACCATTCTATGATTCTGTCATTAGTAACATGTTCTGTAACGTATACCTTTTTTTTTGGTTGACGCATCTTTAATTTTGTTCTCCTTGGCAAGGAAAAACCAAACACTGACATCAGAATATTCTGTAGTATACAAAATAAGAATAGGTGAGATTTTTCATGCAGCCTTAGCTTATGGTTTTTTGGTAAGTGACGGTGGAAGAGATGATCCAAAAATACATTTGCTTATCAGTTAAAGGTCTGACTTAAGCTTATGTAGACTTATCTTGGCCAGGTTTACCCCACCTAGGCTGGGGACTGATAAAAACTGTGCAAGCTAACCCCTCCAAAACTTACCAGCTTTCTCAGACTTGTAGGCTGCAATGAGATCTTGTGCTTGGTGTTGTGCGTGCTTACAATAATTTGTTCTGTTAGCTTTTGTTCATCTACACAAGCAACAATTGCAGATTGGTTGCTGTATAACATGGGGATATTTATGCAACTGTGATTGTATGGGGTTGTCATGGTTTAACCCCAGCTGGCAACTAAGCACCACGCAGCCACTTGCTCGCTCCCCGCCACCCAGTGGGATGGGGGAGAGAATCAAAAAAGAGTAAAACTAATGGGTTGAGATAAAGAGAGTTTAATAGGAAAGAAAGGAAGAAATTAATAATAATAATAATAACAGCAACAATAATAATATGACAGTAATAATAATAAAAGAATTGGAATATACAAAATAAGTGACGCACAATGCAATTGCTTAGCACTCACCAACTGATGCCTAGTTAGTTCCTGAGCAGAGATCCACCCCCCTGGCCAGCTCCCCCTGGTTTATATACTGGGCATGACATCCCATAGTATGGAATAGACCTATGGCCAGTTTGGGTCAGCTACCCTGGCTGTGTCCCCTCCCAACTTTCCGGTGCCCCTCCAGCCTTCTTGCTGGCTGGGCATGAGAAGCTGAAAAGTCCTTGAGTTAACCTAAACACAACTCAGCAACAACTGAAAATACCAGGGTGTTATCAATATTCTTCTCATACTAATTCCAAAACACAGCACTGTACCACTTACTAGAAAGAATATTAACTCTATCCCAGCCAAAACCAGGACAGAGGTCTAATAAAAAGTGGCAGTTGGTTGCCTGTTCTGTTTTGTGTTCTGATGCTCAGAAATGCTGTCTTAAGTATTTGTATGCATTGCTTGATTGGTACCATTCATCTTGGAGTTCTTTATACTGTTCTTCAGCAAAACAGACCTAAAACTGCAGGGATTAACAGACCCCATAACAACTCCCACAAAACAGGAATGAGGCAGACCTGGCATACGCTATCCAGTGCTCCATCACCTTCACAGTCCTTGGTGGGCATAGCACAGGGACAGGAAGAAACTAGGAGAAGGAAAGACTGAGTTGCAGAGCATCTCCTAGGTAGCTGGAAGAGGCAACTGTAGGACAGAAAGCCTCTCAAGCTGAACCAATATTTGAGAGGCACAATAAACACACAATCTTTCCTTTGCCCCCCCAGGTTTTCTTCCTTAGTCTGTGTCTTTTATGCTTCAGATCTTGAGCTGCACAGCATGTAATCTGCGGTGTGGGAGGCAGAGAGTCCATGACTGAGCTGCTGATATAAGTTAAGTTATATATTGCCCATAAATTGTTATTTTCTGGGGCTTATCGTCTTCATTAAAAATCACTTTGAGCTGAACATTTCTATTATTTTATCAGCTCAAAGCTAGCTGTTTATGCCTCTAAAAAAAAAAAATCCATTTTGCACTTTCTGAGTTTTTAAGCTTTTATCGAAACCTTTCAAAAGGAACTCTCTTTCAAATCTTTTAAAAGAAGAAACCACAAACAACATTTTTAACAGAGTTCCTCTTTTTTGAAGTATACTGGATCAAATCATGAGTGGTACTGTGGAAATCAACAACTTTTTAAAATTACCCAAATCCAGAGTTAGCTGAGATTGCTATAAAACCACTCATTATGTAATGATGGCCATAAAACAGCAATTATACTCTTTTGTTCTGAGTTTTAATTATGTAATTGCAATGACTATGTTGATTGAATTCTTAGAATGTTTAATGGTGTTAAACAAAATATTATGACGTTTTAGCTTATGTTCTTCAGAAGTACTTTTAAATTACACCAGAATTCACATGCTTTCCCTCCCCTTCCTTGTATGTTTTATTTTTCATTAATGGGGGAGTTTCTTTTGAGAGAAGCAGAGTTAAAATGAAAACACAGTGCACATTGGATCCAATTTCCACATCTGGATCTTCCTACAAGTACTAATTTCCACCTTCCTGCTTTAAAAGGAGCTTAGTACTTTGCAGCATCATACAGATCATACAGAATAAGTACATTAAAACTTAATACGTAATAGAGACAAATTCCTGATTAAAAGGGGAAGTTTTAAGGCACTGAACAAAGTGTTGATATGGCCTCCTTTGGCATATCTTTGCAATTCTATTCATTTATGTTCAAGAAAGATTGAGCTAAAATCAGAAAAGGAGAAAAAAGATTACTAATATAATTAGGAGAACGGACAGTTGATCATACAGGAGGAAACTAGGGGCTGTCATTCATTCTCATAGAATGAAGTCTGAACGGGGACATCATTGCTATATATAAAAAGGGGGGAAGGGAGAAGTATAACGGTGATATAAGAATAAATTGATATAGACGAGACATTAACACTTTCAGACTGGCAGTTTAGAAGCAGTTTCCCACCCACCAGAGCACTGAAATGCAGCAGCAGCCATTCTGTTAGAATAAGGGAAAAGAGCCCAATTTTTCTTAAGATCAGCCTCAGTACACTGATGAAGAGGACTCACGGCCACGGTGCTTGTGACTGAAGAGAATCTGACCTTTTAATGCAGAATTACCCCTTCTGCCTTGTGCTTTACTTTTTCCCCAGCATAGCAAAGCATTTAAGCAAGTTGCAAAGTCCTGCTGAAGTGAGAACTATCCTGTGCTGAATTGAGGTTGCTGCCATGATTTCCTGTCTACTCCAATCCATTTAATCCCCATACTCTCATAAACAATTTTGGGAGCCAGTGGTTCCCTGAACTTTCAAAGAAAGTAGGAGATGCTGAGGCTGAAGAGTCTTTGTATAGGTCCCTGAAAAGCCTGAGACCCGAGGCTGGCATCACTGCTCATTCCACAAAGGGAGGAAGTACGAACGGATGGACAGATGAACATGACACATCTGCCCCAATTAAACCCCCAGTGGGGACACATCTATCCCCATTGACAGTAGTGAGACTTTTGTTGGACCCAGTGGAAGAGGAGATAAATACTAAGTCCTTTTAAAAACCTCACTGATAAGATTCAGTATCGTCTAAAGCATTTGCCACTTAATTTTTTTATTGTTCTCTATGTGATTCCAAGTGACAGGGTAATGGAGCATTTCTATCATCACACATGTTGCTCAGCTACTCCCTTTTTTAGCCATTTTAATTCATTAGTTAAGATCTTATATCATCTAATTCAGTCCAATTGCTTTCAGTTAGATTTCAATGAAGCTTGCACTGGACTATGCAAGACTGCTTTTAAGGATGCCAGGGATACTGGCTTTTTCTGAGTGGTCCTACTAGGAAATAAGGTTTTCAGCCCCAATGTGTTCGTTTATTTAAACTTTACTCCATTTGGGTCTTGTCTGAAAATAAGATAGGTCATCTGGAATTACTTTTAGTGATATACCATGAATATCCATAGTTTGCAAATGCATTCAATAGAGAATGTGTAGCTAAATACTAGCACAAATTTTCATTCCTTGGAGATCAATGCATAGGTCTTGGCTGCATTAAGGGCAAATTTCAAGCTTAATGTAATTACTGCATCTTCCAAATTGGGTGATACTAATATACTGATCTCTTTGGGACAGGAGCTGTTGGTTGCTATATTATTGGACGATACCTATCATGCTGGTGTTGTAACTTGATTGAAATTTCTAGGTGTTACTATGAGATCTGAATATCAAATTATAATCAGAAAAGCTTGGTGGCTTTTCTCCCCTCCTAATTTGTCAAATTGCTCAATACATTTTTCTCTAGCATTTCAGCCTTTTCCATTTGGCAAATATTGATGGTTTTTCCAGAGCTTTAATGGAGGTAAGACTGTTACCAAAAAAAAACCAAAGCCAAACAACAATTGCATGCATTTCTGTAACAGTTAAAAGACAGAAAGCTTTTACTTTTTTCCAGAATAAGAACTCAAATTAATATACAGTCTAAGATCCTTCTCAGCTTTTTGAAGTCTTCTACTGAGTCAATCATACCTTCTCTGAATTGTAGTAACATGCAGTACCTTTATAAAAGTACTTGACTATTGCCTGTCCTAAGCAGGACTTAACTTGTACCTGTTTATTAGTGTCAGCAAACATTACATACAGGTATCACTAAGAAAACTTACAGGACCAATGTTAACAGTCTTTAGCTATGCTAAAAATTATAATACCTAACTCCAAAGTAGCCTTGCAGCTGTAATTGTTACTCAGGCAAAACTTTAAATAATAAGCAGAAGATTTTTTTCTTTTTTTTGTCCCAATAATCTATGATCAAATCCCAAATTTGTAATGGTAACGTTATACAAATCCAGTATAAGCGATATCAGCACTATATAAATATGTATGAAATTCATTTTGATACAGCACCAATTTTTTCTTTGGAATGAGGAGGTATAGAGTAAACTGGAAGGAGGGGAAGAAGAAAAAAACAAAGCAAGCCCAAGGTAGACAAGCTCATACTGAGTGGCTAAGCAAAATCCCCATCTACCTGCCTCCGAATTAATTACATATGTATACAAGTATCTCTCAACTGAAGAGTCAACTAAAGCAATTTTTAAAGCAGCAGCTGAAAATGGATAAAGGCAGCAGCCTTTAGTAGTACATCTGGCAGCTTTAAGAGCACTTGACCTTATGTCAGTCCAAGCTTGGGAGTTCCCAAGCACAAGCTATCAAGTCTTTTTGGTTCACTTCAGGTGTATGCAGTTTCCTTTAGAGCAACCACCTCTCTAAAGCAAAGCAAGGAATGAGAAAAGGTTGTTCACAGAGATTGACTGATAATGCTGTCACATGCCTTGTAACACTGGGGAAAATGCACGCAACTTGTTAGTTCATTTAGAGGCATGCTCTTTCTCTCATTGTGCTGGTTATGCTGTTGTGCATCATGATGAATTTTGGAGGCTTTTGTTTTGCCCTTTAGACAGCACATATGCAGAGGCATTGCATTATTCATTCTCTGTGTATGATACCTCTTGTGGTTTAAAGTGTACAGAATATTTGTCATTAGATAAATCACAGGCATCCTAAGCTGTAAGATGCAGTTTTTACACAGAGATTTTCAGCAGTTTATTATATTGTAGCCATGTGCCATCTTTATGGAAGAACAGACTACTTGTATGCATGAGAATATTCCAAGTCCATACAATTTCAGCCTTATTCTGGAAGAGAACGCTATTATTAGTCAGTAAGGCTGGTCTGAGCAGTGCCAGGTGCTTTAAATTAATTGGAAACAGGAGAGAATTGTTAATTGATGACCCCTTTTGGAAACATGACCACTAGTCTTTCTATGTTGTATTTTTTCATTTTAAAAAGACTAAAACTCCTTTCCTTCTGCCTTTTGTGTTCAGAGTCCAAAGTATTCATCAGAGTGACTGTCTTTACCCTGTGTTGCTAAAGCACTTAGAATAAAGAGACCCCCTACCTGGAAAAACAGTTTTGTAGAAGTCATATTCTTAGCTCAAACAAAATGAATCATTTAATTTGTGGGGCAGGTGGGAAAGGGTTGAGGTGCGTGCTGCTCTTAAATAACGCTAAGGACCATTTCCCTTCCCCAAAGGATCTGCTGCCTGAGCAGATATTCTAAAAATCTTCAGTGTGAATTTGACCACATTATCTAACATAAGAGCAATTACAGATCGATACCCACCCACCTTTCTAGTCTACTGATTTCAGTCTAATAGTCCTACTTATACTATGCCCTGTGCCTTTGAAAACATTATGTTACACTTTCCAAAATGGTGCAAAGAATACGTAAGACCTCAAAGACACATTCCCAGGGATTTGATTCTACCAGTAAAACATTCTTCTCATGGAGGGCAGTAGTGTTTAAAATCCCAGAAAGCTCTGCCCTTGCCCAAAACAACCTGTGATGTGAACCACAGCTTGCTGCAGGACAAGGTGATACAGTACTATCCCTCCCTACAGCAGCTGGGAGTAAAGCAATGTGCAAGCTGTAAAGTATTTTTCATGATGATGTGTTATTTGACAAGGAGCTACTGAAATTCCTTCAATATTAGCGTCACTTAGGGAGACCTCTAACCCTAGATATACATATTCACAGAACTGGGATTTTCCTAAAAGATGTGCAATGGAAGAAGCTACTCAGAAAGCCAGTGGAACTGGTGGTTACTGTAATCTTGACCATAAAGACCTGTCTGGTTTCATTGGAAGCATGCTTACACCAGAGTCACTGCTCATCCTAAGTTTTTACAACTGTAAGGTAATCAGTGATATCTACCAACGGTGCGGGGGAGAAAACCCCAGGAAATTAATGCAGTAAATCAGTGATTATAACAGAGTTGACAAACCAGTTACGAAGTAAACCACAGCATCTTGTTCTTCCATTTCTGCTGACTAACAAGGAGTCTGTCTCTTCATAGTCCATATTTTCTCTTATCTCTTGTTTGTATATCTGGTTTTGTTTTCCGATGATTGGTTTATATTTTTTTGGCCATGTTGGAATGACAAGACAGTGACATCTGGTGATCAGTTTTGTGTATTCGTTTTATTTTTTGACACTTTACCATAAAGCAGTTACCCCAAATTCTGGTACTTACTGTGGAAAAATTAATAAACAGATCAATTATTTTCAAAAAGACAGACCTCAGCAGGTCCCATGAAGTGTATCAGAATGTCACAATTTTGGCCTAGTCTGCTAGAGAACTAAATATTAAGTGATCGCTTACCCATGTAGCCATCTGTCTGCCCATTGCCACCACGCTGTTTACAGTCAGGTCCTACGTTGTCCCCATGCGCAGGGAGCTGTGTCATTTACATCCGCTGGGTGTTTGGCCTGAGCTGTTGACTGACCACAGATGTACAGGGTTGTGTGTTATTTTTGGACTTGGAGGAAGCAATCACTGAAATTGGTTGCTGACTTTTCTATATACTTCAAAAAAACAAAGCAAAAAACCCCCTCAACTCCTCAACCTAATCTGCTGTCACAGCTTTGTTGTTTTTTTTTTTTCCCCTAAGTGGGCTGCCGGCAGGGCTCCTGCTAATAGCCTGATGTCTCAGCATGCTATGATTTTTGGACCTATTAATTTCATAAACAGAAACATCAGTGCTTCTCCTCCCTTCAGGCTTTAAAGGGCATGTCTATACTCAGTCTCTATCAGCACAGTGCCGTGGCTGCTAAAGCTATCTCTCTGCTATATCACACTGCTGCTGTAGCTCTCAAATATTCCTGGGGTTGTTCTGGTGATACTGGAAAGTAGGTTGAATTTATCCACAGATTCATGAGTAAGACAGACATCAAGAGCAATAAAGTACAGAGCTGCCTCTTTAATCAAATGAGTTTCCTGCATTGTCCTGTAAGGAGCCGAGGATAAATGACACTCCGTTATGCCATCATCCTCCTTGGCACTGCTAGTGCTGTGCTCCATTAGGATAAACAAGGCTGCTGTTCTGGGAAGCGGTATGACCCAATGTTTTATTACCTTCTCCTCTGCCTGGTTGTAGCCTGCCTTGGGAGGGAGAGGGGTGGCACCAAATCCATACCGTCCGCCTGTCCCAGGGCAAGGGGAGAGCAGGAGGCCCATGGCCTCCTCTTCATCAGAGAAAGGAACCAAATACCTTGTGGTTTTCCCTCAGCTCATCACCAGAGCTGCCCTGGGGCAGTGCTGCTTCTCAGAGCAAACTTGTGTTTCGCTGCAGCTTCCCTCCTGATGAAGTGAGAATTTGCTTTCACAGAAGAATGTTTAAAATCTTACTTGTAGATGGTCTTTTATACTTTAGTAAAGCTTTCAAAAATGAGATTTTTCTTTTGAGATCCAATGCTTTTCTAATTTTGAGTAGAGGGGGAAATACTGCCTTTAGAGAGATTTTCAGTCAGATGACAATACAGGAATACAAGTACAAGAAAAGGGAAATTAATTTTGTCATCAGGTTATAAAGAAAGACCACATGATTCCTCTGTGCTGTGAGAGTTTGCAGGCAGACTACCTGGGTGTGCTCTGGGGAACAGAAAAATGAATTATCTTTCTCTGTGTTTAAAAAAAGCACCCAAACCAAAAAATCCAACATTATCATTTGGGTGTGTACATTAAGAAAATCAAGTTAAAACAGATGTGCCCCAAAGAACTGGTCAATACCAGAATCCAGTGATGCCAAAGCACCACTGTACAAAGTAGGTAACTCAGATATTTAAGGCAACAGTCTGCATCGTTCTCCCTTAGCTCACTCAATAACATAGCCACTTTCTTTCATAAAAATAGTTCTTAGAAAAAGCTGTTTGAGCAGGGAGGAAAGGGTGACTAGATACGTCAATGAGACCTGTAGCATCACAGTGCATGGAGAAGCCGTGACGCTCCATCCTCTTCCATTCCTGTTGAAGGCCTTTTCTCTGAGGTGATGGATGTGGCTCCACGGGCACAGTCACGCTGATCTTGGGTCAATGTGTGTGTGTCTGGGGTTAAAGTGTACAAATCCTGCCCTGAAGAGAGCTCAGGCAGCGTCCTCACGCATCCGCAGACCTCCAGCTCCTGCTTGAGCCTCCAGAGATTTCTGCCCACTGCGGCACGGTGGCCCTGGGGACCCACTGGGACACTGGCAGGATGGATCTTGAACTCCTCCAGTCCAGGGCCACCTGTTTAGCACACAGACAAATAAACCACCTTCTTCTTTGTCTGCTCTCAGGGCCTGGCCGGGCTGGTAGCAGAGGTCACAACCTTTTCCTTCGTGCTATGCGTGCCCTCCTCTGCCATTTCATCATATTGTCTGGAGATAAATTTAAATCATCATAAATTACTAATCTGTGCTATTAGTATCTCCACTGAGGTGAATAAAGTGCTACAAAATTTATTAAGTCTAATTTCTTTGCATATTGGTTCTTTCTATATTCCCAGCTCCTGCAGGGTTTAGTAGATATGCAAATTATGTTTGATCCATTTTTGGAAGTAAGTTTTAATTATTAATATTGTAATAAAACAATTAGAATAATTTTTGGAGTTGTTAAAGATATTTTAAGTTCATGTCATTTTCCTAACCATACTGCTGGGTATAAATAAAAACGGTTATCGCAGTCTCCTGACCTAATGGGAGTAACCTGGCAAGTGGTATCGTTCCAAAGATTTTTTTCAGTCTTTCTTTTTTCACCATCATATGAGCAAAGATGGATTTTTCCATAATATCATTATAAAACATTCATAAACAATAATGTTTTCCTTATTGCAAGTGGTATGTTTTAAATTACATTTAAAGCATCTGAAAGTAATTTATCCCAGAGCTACATTGCGTCACTTGAGAAAAGAAAATCAAAATTGCTTTTGAATTTGGTATGACTTCAGTACTACTTGTAATGGCAGCTGAAGTTGCTGTTTAGAAAAACCGAGTCCCTAAGCATCTTGAGGTACAATACCTCTGTGTGTGTGTGGATATGTGTATGTAATTTCCTCAGCCTCTTGAGTACTTTAAAGCTTCACTTTCTCATTCAGGTGTCTCTGCGTCCCTTGACCTTGTGAGCATTTTAACACTGTACTTTCCAAAAATGACTGTTGCAGCTGCAATTGAACATTTTAATTTGTTTTGAGTGCTGTTTTGCAATGGCTAATACTATAAAGCCAAATCAGACAAATTACAATGCATGTTCATAGAAATTAATTATTCCTAATGATTTCCTGCCCAAACATATATTCCTTTCTATGAATGAAATAGAAAGCTGGTTCTTTACTTTGGGAAAATGTCCGTATGTTTACACAGATCTTAACTTACGATCTTGTTATAGTTTAGAATTATAAAAAAATGTATTTCTATTACAACTTTGCAGGTTATGTGTTTTTTTCTTTTCCTTTTTTTTCTTCTTGACCCTCATCCTCTCCCCGCAGCCTGGGGGTCTGGAAGCACTTCCTGACCACCTACCCAACAGATCTGCAATAAGCTGTTTCAAATTTCAACTGTTTTCCTGTTCTAATCAAAGTTGATTTGATACTGTAGGAAATGATCTGGTTTTCTTTGTGGCCAGAAGGAATCTGTTGGCCGTCTTCAACAGAATAAATAGTTTCTATCCTTAAATCTCCACTGGGCATAATATTTGTGACTGTAACTCCAGGTAGATGTTACACTTCAGCTCATGAAGTGCTGCAAATGCTGGGCAGTTAGGGATCTCAAGTACGAAAGATTTCTTCTATAGCAGGAAACTATGAAATATTATGAGTATGGATCTGTTAAAATGAAGATCCTATCATTTACATAACGATGATATTTTTCTGACAATACAAGGCATTCATTCCACATTCTGATAATCACTGAAATCACCATCCAAGCCTGCGCCACTTTTTCAGTTTTTTGTGTTTTGGTTTGTTTGGTTTGGTTTGGGGTTTTTTTTCGTTGTTGTTGTTTTGTTTTTTCTTTTAATCTAGTGAATGTTCTTTGTATTAGATTTGCTTTAGCTTTTATTTATTTCAGAGTACAGTTCAGTAACTAATGGGCTATTGAGCCAACCTTATCCAAACATCTCTAATGTCATCTCACATCCAAGACATGAGAAACAGCACACCTTAGATCTATAAGATGCCACGCTAACAAAGTCACTGGTTCTTCCTAGACAAGGTTAGCATTTTAGGTAATACCAGTAGAGAAGCAGATACTTCCAGGTTTGAACTGTCTTTGCCAGTCAGACCCACCCATTCTCTCATTTCAGCTCTTCTCGAAGTGTCAGAAGGCCCAGTGGGATGGATATGTAGCTGAACACGCTTTAGAGAAAAGCTGAAGGATGGCTCAGGGTCTTTTCAGTATTTTTACACTTTATCTATTTCTTTGCATTTTGTACATACAGGAGAAGGACTGTTTTTATTAGACAGCTAGTAACTTATTTGTCCAGGTCAGGTTTAAGTGAATTAATATTGTTTCTGTGTCTTACAGAAGATAAAGTTGTTAAAAATAAAATGAGGCATTTACCCATGGGTCATGGCCTCCTTAAGCAGCCTTGAACAAGCTCAGGTTTCACTTACAGTCTTATTTTATTATTAATATATGTATATTTTGGTATACTAAGATGAAAAGCCAACCTGGCCTTGATCTTATGGCAAGCCACTTTGCTCCTCTGCACTGTAGGTGCTCCTTTATGAGGAGAGACTATTAACATCCTTTTTTAAGTGCTTTGAAATAAATCACTGGTTGAAAAAGTTTATGTAACAGCTTGGAGTCCTGATTTCCTCCAGTAAGAGGTCTTGATTTTAGGAACTTGTTTCTAATGTACCACTTTAATTTTTTTCTGCTGATTTTCTGCTCCATTATAAACAGTTCTGTAAACTCCACAGATAAATATCTCATATTTTGCAGAAATTTATTAATCACTGGTTGTTGGTTTTATATTATTCGCTGTTATGTTATATTGTCAGAGGTAAAACACTTAATCAAATTTAACCACATATTTTTTCACAATATGGCATTGTCAGAGATACAGATAGAAATTGCAGGTCATTTTTACAGCTGTTTAAGGAGACATAAACTGTTTTACTGGATTGTTTGGGGGCTACAAAGAATTTTGAATCTCATAAAATAATTAGGCTTTTTTTGTGAATTAAGATATTCAAATAAAGAGGAACTAAAATCTTTCGTACTTTCACTTAAAAGAACAACAACTTTTATATATTGGTGGCTTTGCTGTCAAACAAATGACAGAAGATCTCAAATGAAGAATAGTGAGGGAGAGAAAGGATCATCTAGAGAAAGGTACTTGAGAATAGTGAAGATGAAAAAATGACTGTACAAAGATGAAAGATGTTAAAAAAAACCCTGTCCAGCATTCAATAACTAAAGATGTCAGTAAGTTAGGAAGTTTAGTGTCTAAGACATTATTTAATACCAGTTTGATGAAGTAGGGTTACATAGTGAGAGCACTGCTACCTCCTCTGCAGAGTGTTTTTCTACAAAACGGTAGTTAAAAAGCCCTGTCTTCTTGGTTGGATAGTCTTTTATTAGATCTTGTGTTATATAAATGTGACACCAAATCACTAAGTATGGAATATCTTAGAAGATAAAGGCTTGAAAAGGCAGAGGAGTAATAGCAATAAATGTTGTGTCTTTCTCTCAGTAGTACAGAGACCTTGACAGCAGAGCGGGTGCTTCCTCCCAAAGAGGGAACACAACTCACTTGGATGGCCTTTCCTTGCAGTGCTCAACCTCACATGCAACCCTGGGGAAATGTAAAGGGAGGGACTCAGCAAAACCAAAGGGTTCATTAGTGTGATTTCCCAGCAAGAGGAAATATATGTCCTTGAAAAATAAGAGGCACAGGGTGTGCTGCAGTGGTAACTGATGCAGAGAAACAACAGGATCAGCTCTGATTTCATGCTGGGAAAGATGATGATCTCATGCACTTTGAGGAGGGCTGGCAAGTTCTGAAAAATTTGCTGTGATCGCAGAATGAAGCCTCTGCAAAGTGTTTGATTGTCACAGATCGTATCATCCCTAATGACGGAGCAATCTTGTTTAACCAGTTTAACCCTTCCATCATCTAACAGCCTCATTCCATTCTTGTTAGCTAACACTGAGAGTTGGTGATGTGTTACCAAGGGGTATGATTTGTTTTTCAGAAGTTAGCAGAAAACTGATGGCATAAATTGTTAAACCTGTAAGTGTTTCCCAGTCTACTGTATTTTTATTTCTCTCAGTTTTCACCTGTAGCAGGTGATATGGTAAGCACTGAAATCAGTAGGCACTGTGAAAAAGAAAATGTCCAAGAGAAGATGACAATGAATATTTAGAATAATTATGAATGGACACCCGGTAGAAACATCCACATATTTGCAAACAAAGGCAGTACATTTTAATGATGCTATGGGAATGATCGCCAGTCCTTTTGAGAAGATAATGATTAGCAAAGGAAAAGGACAACCTTTAGTTGAAGCCTCAGTTCAGCAAAACAATACAGGATATCTTAACTGTAGTGTTATTGTAGGTTTGTATTTAAATCTTAATGCCCAAATCTTTTCCATTTATAAACAAATTCTCACATCTGCCTTGAATGGTACTTCAAACCTGGACTAATGGGGGTAGAGGCTACTACAAGTCTTAATTCCACTGGGAATAACACCCTGCCCAGTCTCTCATGACGAAGCAAAAACAATCATTCAGGTCCAGACAGTGACTTGTGTCTTCCCCCTTATGAGGAGATAACTACTTTTCCTACAACAGACTGGGAAACAAATACTGCCTGAGGCACATTGCTCTTCTCCATGAAGCATAGCAATATCTACAAAACTGAATGAAGCAAGCAGAGAGGAAATGTTGACTTGTGTGTCATTGCAATGTAGCTGCTTACCAACACAAACTGGCCAGGGCAAGACCTTCATTCTGACCATGTTAACATTTCAGTGAACATAATCTTGTGTTTGCATAAGGACTGTGCTGAAAATGAGGCTCTCAAATCCAAATCAGGACTCAGACCGACTCAGAATGTATTATCTCCATTAGTCCCAGTTCCAAACTGTACAGAAGTATCAGTGATGTATACCTCTGTCCCTCTAACTCAATATATTATAAGACCTTGCACTATGAAGATGTGAAAACATTCAAAGACTTCATGTCTTTTCTTCCCATTCTTCTTGTGATAGGGAAAAAAGTTACTCAGGTTACTCCCAAAGTTAGAGGATTTGTCGTAAGATCACTTATCTGTTAGTAGTACAGTTTCAAACTCCTGTGCAAAGAGGTAGACACAAAATATTCTATGATCTTTGAAGTCACCCATCTAACCTCCTGCCTCACAGAAATGGGGTGGGTATTTGGGAAAGAACATGTTGACAGTGTCAGCCCAAGGCATAAATTTTCTAAGAGATTTCTTGGGATTCCTGACTTCTGGCAGAAGCAGTCCTATCCTGAACCACAAGATACATCTTTTTATAAGCTTATATAATTTCAGAGTGAGGTTTTCCATTTTTTGAATTGCATGACCCAGACTGAACTTTAAAGATTTATAAGCGTATCGGTGACTCCTTCCTTCTCAGCTGTGTCCACCTAGACTTAGTATTAATTAATGTCTTTTTGGTTTAGAGCATTTGATGTTCACCCCAAAGGGCTGAAAACAAGTATCGCAATTGGAAAGAGCTGGTAATATGGTGTGACTGGGGCTGACTTGAAAGGATGTCTGAGGAGACAGAGCCTGACTGCAGCTGCGTAGAACCTGCTGCTTGGGCATTGCAAATGCTGCAGCATTTCCTTCTCTGTCCCTCGCTGCTCCCTGGGGAGAGGCTATTTTCCTTGCTGTTGTTTAAAAATACAGATTATTGCTAGCCAAATGAATGATCTGGAAATGTCAGATAGGAACTAATTTAAAAACAGAAAAACAGCAGACTGCAACAAGTTTTGGACTAAAAAAATGTGGCATCAGCTAAGTTTGGAAGGCAGAGGGAAACTAATTAATAGAAGTGTATTTGAAGGAATATATAAAATGAGGCATAAAAACTTATGTAAAATGTTTTGTTTTGGCAAGAAAAATAGAACAGAATATGGAAAGAATGATGGAAATGGATAATAATGGTTTGAATGTTTTAAACAGGTTAGGGTTTATAATGTTTTCCACTTGAAGTAAATGCAGACTTCATGTGTTGTTATTCAAAGGCTTGGAAGTCTTTTTTCTTTAAGCAGGAAAGACAGTAATAGATGTAGGTCAACCTGCTGGATAGTTGGTTGAATGACAAAAACGAATCCGGCAGGACAGTAAAATATCCTTTTATTATTTTTCGTTCCTCTCTCTGCAGTGCTACTTTGCTGTTTGGAGAAGTTGATGGTTAGGGTATTTTCCTCCCAGTTTTACTTCCACTGAGAAAGCACCATTCCTCTAGTTCTATTAATAGTGATTGCAACTCTGTTCTAGTACAATAAGATATACCGATTCATAGAATTATAACAGAGATAATTTTTCATGCCTAAACTAGCAGTTATCAGCAATTTTGATGATGTGTTGGAATCTACCTAGCTATAAAAGGCTCTTTCCAGTCAAATAAGTGTTGAAGCTAAGTTGAGGTATTTGCTATTGCAAAAATCACTTTATTAGACTGTTTCATAGCTATTTTATTCCAGTATAAATCCACTTGACTTTACTAGAGAAAACTGTCATCCTCAACAATTTTAAGTCACTGATGGCATATGTGGCCATAACCTGCCCCCTAATATCAATCCAGAAAGATAATACTTAGTCATCAGAATTTTTTTTTCTAGAGGGATGCTTATGAGCATGGGTGTACAATGCAGCCTGCTAATGTGGATTGCATGTCTCCATGTCCTTGTTCTGTTAAAACTATCATAATGATGTAAAATGTTGGCCAAGAGAGCTATAATGAGTGATTACATTTTGGCATCCAGGTGCTCTATCCAACTATCTGTGTGATTCAGTACAGTGCATTGGTTTTACCACTATTCAGCATAGTTTTAACCTGACTTGCTCTTGATGAAAGGCCAGATCCAGTGCAATCAATCTGGCAACGCTGCAAAAAACTGAAAGCTGATAAAAAGCCTAAAATAAGTAAAGAATCCATCTAGAATGAAACAAGCTCAACTCCTTATGTTTTGTAAGTCACACACAATTAATTCATATCATCAAAATCAAATGCCCTTCTGGTAGGTTTGGCATGAGTCAAAGCGCGTACTGTGCAGAGTATGAAACATCTCTGCATACATTGCAGTGAGCAGGTCAGCCCGCGGAGGTAGCGCCACCGAAGGGCTCTCCATGGGGCAAGTAATATATTGCTTTTTCTGGTGATTCTAGGAATCTCTTGCTGACAGGTCTCCAGCTCTGTTCCACTGCACCTATTCACAAATAGGCTTTGAAAAGCCATGCAGTAACACATTAATTTTTCATCTGTACATGCACCCGAAAAAATTTCTTGATTGATAATCAATAATATATGGCCTGCCTCCAAGAATATGTTAATACTAATGTCAACATGGGAAAAAGCACCCAATAAAACAGAATATATGTTTGCGCCATTCCTGTCCTTGCATTTTTGGGCATTGCACTGTAATGTTTATGATCGTAAGCTCTGTTCTATATCCTTAGAGCAACATGTGCCACCACAATTCATCATTTACTACCCACACAAATACTCTGCCAGAAATTAATCTTTTTTTGATCAGGCCCAGGATCTCCTCCTTTGTCCTTCTACCTCATTTCTTGCTATGATTTGCTCCCTTTCATTCTTATTCCAATGTCTGAAAGAAGGTACTGCTGAACTGGGACTACCCACAGCAACCAGCATCGTTATATTGTCATCTTTCTGATCCTGCTGGATGTGCTAGTATCGCTCTTGCAGACTGTCCTCAAAATTTGTTTTCTGCATTCACTGAAATCCTGTCTATCCAATCTGCTTTGCTGCCTGTTTCTCTACCTAAGAGATTGTCACAAATCCGATTTTTATAGATGGCTGTCCTCACACTCAGTGCCGCCAACACTGCTTAGCTTGAGGCCAGCTGGCAGTATGAAGAGAGACTTTTGAGGCTCTTTCCTCATCCCAGAGCTGTGAAAAAGCAACAGAAAAGGAGCAGTTAAAGATGCTTCAGGAGGCTGAAGCAGAAGTTGTCCAGAGATGAGTCAGACAACCAGTCAGCTTAGAAAATACCACATAGGTATGATCAGGTGGTTTGGACTGGATAAGTGCATAATGGTCTGGATTAGCCCATTCTGTGTGGACTGCCAGCAGAACGCAGCCTGGGCGTATAGTGTCCTCCAGCTGAACTGCACAGAGAATTCCCTTCATGGACAAAAATGGATTTTGAAATCCCTCAGACTAGACCAGGGGAAAGGGAAAGATTCAGACGCTGTGTGTCTGAAAATCTAGAGCTAAAGAAAATATGGCATTAGGATATGAGAATCCAGATGAAAATAAATGATCTTTTTTATTTTCCTAACTGTCTATGGTATTTCACATAATTGCTATTCTGCTGTTGCTATGGTAATGACAGCATTTCTCTGCCTCTATATTGTACTCTTTCCTGTCACTTAGATCTACTTACTACATGGGCCCACTTCTACTTAACAGATGAATTGCCCATCTAGAGGAGTGGGTCTCCTTTTTTTTCCCTCCTTTTTTTTTCCCTCTTTTTTTTTTTCATCCTGCTTTCCAGCCTCATGCAAGAGTCTTACTTTAAATCTACACAGAACTTAAAAATAGGTAAATGCTTAAAGACATTTTTCTTAGTTTGGAAGGCTGTTTCTAGAGTTTCACAATCCAAATGAAAGTATTCTCTAATAGCGAGCAGACAATTATAATAATAACATAACATTGCATAGTATAAGCATCATCATTTCTCAGGCATAATGGATAATTTGTTTTCATCTTTTAGAAAACCAGAGCTATCGACTTGGCTGGAGAAAAAAGAGGATAATGAAAGGAAAATTTTTAAGATGAGAAAGTTTTGACTAAAATGGTTTGTTACCGGTTAGCCAGATTAACCCTACGCTGAGTGGGTTTGTCCATAGTAGTGACATGCAGTAGCATAAGAAGAGTAATCCAGGGGTGTCATTTACAGCCAAAAAAAAGGTGCATATGCTACATGAGGGAGAAAATAAATCCAATATTTCCTGGTCAACAGAACCTGTACTTGAGTTTGTTTCCATTTAAATTGTGGTATTTGAAACTAGGTTTGTTTGGCGGCCATGTCAGTACAGAGTGTATGACACCCTGGTTAAACTGTCTTTGTGGCTCCTGCTCTGAATCTATTCTCAAGGATTCTTCTATCACTTAGCCGAGCATCTGCTATTTTTCCCATAGACAAAGACAAGTTTGAATTAGAATTCTGACTCTTTCAGGATCAAAGTATCCGTGTTCCAAAACTGACATCTGCTTCTGCAGGATGTATAGGAAAAATCCCACAATAGAGAGATTGTAAGATACTCTCTCCAATATTATCTTGTCTCACCCTCTCATGGCCTTAACATCTGCAGCAGACTTTATATTTGCTTGGGAAAACCAAATGAATGAAAACATGAGAAAATGCAAATATTATAATAGAATAGACTGAGCTAGCAAAACAAATGCTATTTTCTTCCCAGTTTTCAGATAAACATTAATGTTGTCTTATTTCTTATCTCTTACCTTTGTCTGAAAAATACAGTTACTGCTATTGCCAGTTGTTCAGTGACAAGCTCCAACTTGTCTGGAGTCCAGCTTGTATCAGACTGGCAACTGTAGATAGTGACTGTAATTTCTCTCCTGCTGGTTTTGGTGGCTTTTTTCCCAACTGCTTTCCTGTGAGACTCGCTCAGTTTTTTAAGCATGAGCTATATAGAGCACCATACGCCTCCAGAAGTCACTGGCCATGGCAGTTGCACCTGGGGCCTCAACATAAAAGGCATGTGGTGGCAAAGTTGATACCAGAGTATCTTGTCTCCTGTGTCTGGCCCAGTCTTCCCAAGGAGGGGAAAACGTTGCATGGTTTGAGTTTACACTACATAAAAAATGTCTCTTAAAGGTAGTAAGCAGTTTTAGCTCATCCACAAATTCATGTGGAGGTAGAAACAAGGCACACCACACACTTTATAGTTTTATAAATGTAAAAAGAATCACAGTAGGCTCAGTTAGCTGCTGAAACTGCATATAAAGCTACAGAGAAAAGCTAATGCAATTTTGGCTCTTTTCTACTTTTGTATTGTACATTGTAATGGCGTTTATGTATACACTACCATTTGGGTTTCACTCAGCGTGTGAAGGAATGGGCCTCAAATCAAAGCAGATTCAAATTTTACAGTGGCAAAGACCAGAAACTGGTTGAAGAATGAAGTTTTTAAGAAAGTCATTGAGGGGATTCAGGAGTTGAGGTGGTGATCTTTGGGAGGATGAAAAGATGAAAGTTTTTAATGGTTTAACTGGGATGTCATTCTCTGAACTGACTGTATTTTTATTGCTGATTTTTTATTCATATTACAGGGATGATTATCAAGTCATATAGTTCTTTTAAGCTCTGATTCAGAGTCCACAATGTAAATCTGGCTATTCTTGCATTTACCTTTGTGTCAAACTCATAATGACATTTTAAACATAGATCTCAAACTATATTTCAAAGGAAGCTAGACTTTTATCCACAATTATAGACCAAAAATCAGCAATGAAAACTGACATGAAAAAAATTGTGTGGTTCATCCACACACACTTGTACAAAAATCCAGCTCTGCAGATCATAGTAGAATTAAATTCAGCCTGCTGTGGTCCATGCTACAGCAGCTGCAGGAAAACATTAGTTACGCTAAACAAGTAACGGACTGTATAAAGATCCTCCTAAGGCCCTCTTTTCTCAGAAGAGCCAGAGATTACTGTTATACCAGATGATAATGTTTTATTTTACTTCAGATCGTTCACATAGTAAAGGTGCGAATTGATTATAATTTGTAATTTTCATTGTAATAAAAAATAATTAACAGTACTCGACAACTGGTTAAACAGAAAAGATACAAATTTCAATAATTATAATGTATTAGGGATGTAAAGTGGTTTGGTTTTTTTTAAATATGCACTATTTTGAGACATTTGTAAGTTCTGCTGAAGTATCCTTATTTTCCCTGAATATTAGTGTCTAATTCAGCTGTTTTGTACTCAATGTTGTTGGTATATTTATTTTCACAGCGACAGATGGGCTAACACTGAGTAATCTATTTTCTTATCCCAGATAGAAACTCAATTTATAAAGAATTTTATGCTTAAGAACTCATAAAGTCAATGTCAAAGTTTGAGCAAGAGCCACAGGCTCTTGTGATGTGTAAGAATTAAATAAAATGATTTGGTAAATCCAGAGAGGAAAAGAAATAGAAGTGTCATCTAAAACAAGAACAACACTAAAAAGCTCTCTTTACCTGAAGAGGTGTGTTTTTGTCAGATGCTATTTTTGTTTTGAGATTATATGATTAACTACAGTGAAATGTAGATCCCAGCTCCACAGACACTTCAGCAGATGCTGAATCGTATGGGATTACTAATGTGGTTAAATATAGGCCTGTCTGTATGCTTGAAGGGATCAGGGACACTGTGTGACTGCACTGAAGCCTGATTCCTTGGGAGATCAACAGAACTATTAGTCTTCTGGTGAAAGGAAATGGCAAATTTGCAAAGAAATTAATTTGGAGATTTCACTTGAGACTGTGAGTCACCTATTTGGAAGAAACCCTAACACACTTTACACTAGATGATTTTTTCAATAATATGATTTTTATGAACAGGAGGAGATGGATTCTGACTCGTAATTATATGGAGCAATGTGCCCAGCTGATCAAAATCCCACTTTTCCCCTGGATTTCAAGTAATGTGCATTCATTACATACTGACTCCAGAAGTTACATACTTCAAAACTACCAATATTTTTTTCCTTCAACTCTCATCTCATTCCTTCAGCCTTCAACTTTGAGAGATTTTTTTTTTTGGCTGTTTTTTCAGAGGAGGTTACTACCGATTTTTTTTTTTAAATGGAACTTTATACAGTGTTAATAATGCTATATTTTAATGCAAATAAAACTTCAGTTTGTAGTGTTCCTAGTAAAATATTAACAAGCATCCATGTAAGTCAATATTACCACAGCTTCCTATTCCCATCTTCTGATGGCAGACGAAAGCATTTTGTCTGTGGAAGAATCTCCCATTAGTGATCTTCAGGCATTCAGCTGATCCAAATAAAGCAATGCAAATCAGATACTTTACTGGAATTCAGCTGTATTGCAACTGATTAAAATATCAATTTTTAACAGCCACCATTAATACAACATAGTGTTGTGGCTCAGCGAATGTAATGGAGATTTCTAGAGACTAAGCTCATACATGTATTAATTTCTCTTATGGCAAAAAGGCTTATCAGCTACAATAGATATAATACTATTTTCTCCTCATTGTTTCCAATGGCAATTTCTGTGTTGCAGAACCTGCATCTGAACTTATTTCCAGTAATATATTCTCGGTCTCTCCAAGTGTGTACAGGTTTGTTGCGTGATGTTATTACTTACTATATTGTGGTGGTAAAGATTTTTTCAAAGACTGGGGCCAGCTCTGCTAGGAACTGTATACGCGTGTCACTATCCCAAAGCATTTATGTGGGAGAGTGGGGAAGTGATTTCAGATCCCCTGTAGTGCTAAGATACAGGCTTATCCTTCTTGTTCAATTTAATTTAGAATAAGTATTCATTTTTAACTGTGATTTTGTATAAATCATTTAGTAATAATCCATCCTCTTGAAACCAAAGCTATAACAATCAGCTGGATATGAATAATTGGTACTAAAAGACAGGTAAAAGTGTCTCTGCCTATAAAAATGTCTTCCTTTCTGGATCAATTCAGCATTTTCTCTCTTCTAGAGAGGGAAAGATATTCAGGTCACGAAAGGATAGAAGAAGAGTTTTGTTTTCATCAAAAAATCCTCTTTCCAAAGATCAATAAGCAAAGCCCCATCTCTTCATTACATTGAGCATATGAAGAAATGGGTTCCTCCAGCAATTCACAAAACATCTGTAGCACATTGTCAAATAGCCTGGGGCAATTACAGTGCCAGGCAGATTTAGGTTCATTAGTATTGCTAGCTTGAATACTTCTAATAATTAGCCAAGTCCCTCTGGTGAAGAGTAGATAGTCTTTATAACTCTAAAGCCATTTCTCAATTACATAAAAGAAAGTGAGTTGCTCTTCACATAATGTACAATAGGTGGTTTGGAAATCTGTTTTCTCTAGATAATTAACAAACCTGATGTATCAAAGAGCTTTGTACTGTCTTTTGTCTCATCTTTTTGCACAAACAGTTGATTTCTGTTATCAGTGTTTTAATTTAGTGACCCACTGAATCAAATTTATAACTGGAAAACACAGAAACATTTACTGATCACTTTTTTTTAATGGAAGGGGGGGATGTTGGGTTTTTTTTTTCCTTTTTCCTTCTTTTCTTTTTAATTTTTTTTCTTTTTTCATTTTTTTCCTTTTAAAAAAAATTTTTTTCTTATTTCTTTTTTTTTTCCCCCTTCCCCTCCTCCCCACTCCCAAATTCCCTTACCATCCAGGAACAATGCATTTATTTCCTCTCTCTCATTTTAGGGACCAACGCTTTTGTAAACCATTAAGAACACTTTGTGGAGAAATTAAATTCAGTGAAAAATGGAGATCAGGAGGCCTATTTTCAAGTTCTGCAAGCACATTTTAAAACTAATTACCAGTAAAGCCGAGGATCCTTAGGGGAACGGTCATAATACTGTATGCTGGAAAAACAGGTCTCTCTAGGTGTGTGCTGGAGCTTTCTCTTTTCATACAGCTTCAAGTCTCATTCCATATGGCAAAAAATGTGATAGGCCACACAGGACTTATCTTCATGATGAGTTTAATCCTGTTGAAATCAAGGAGAGTTTTGCCAGGAACTTCAGTGGTGGTGAGATTTCACCTTTGATTTTTGGAAGAGATGTTGGCTGCTTCCTGGTTTAATGTGATTTATTCTTTGCTTCCTTTTAAGTTCACCCTCTGATTAGCTTTAAATTCAGGTTAGAGCTTCTCTCCTTCCTCTTACAGAGAGCAGCAGTGATAGCTGCGGGCTATCGCAGGGAGAGTGGAAAATAGCTGCTTTCAAAGAGGGACAAGACTAAACACTGGTTTCTAGACTAACCGCCACCACCAGCCCCTGGATGATCAACAACATGCAACCATGGCATTTCATTTAAAGTCACTCAAATCAAAGTCCCATTAGGAGGGTGCAGAAACCTTTGAAAACTTTTGTGATCTAAAGACGGTTTCTAAGACTTTTCTTTCAACTCTAAATGTTTCTTAAGCCACTGAGGTCAGTGAAACATTTAAGTGAGCCTTTCAGTGCTTATTGTGTGGACTAGTGTGTGATTAAAGCCATGTGTGTGCTCCAGGCAGCTCACTGAAATGGGGTCTGGGGTAGCGGAGGGTCAGGAGGTGTCGCAGAGGCCCTTTTTCTTTGAGTTCTTCAGAAAATTCCTACAAGGAGGAAAAATAACTTCCATTAAGTTAAAGAAGGCAGAAGCTGAGGAAAGCTTCAACTCCAAAGACAACCTATATGATATTAAATTGAATGGTTTCTGCTGAGTGAGTCTTGTGTGGTGTCTTGCTTAAAAGAGGGAACAAAATGTGGATTAGAGAAGCTGAAAAAGCCAGGCATGCAAGGGTGTTTACTAATGTTCTCTATTTAAGCTTACTATTTCATGTGGCACTCCTGCAAAAGGTAAAGATGTACAAATACTTGACAAGGAGAATAATCAGAAGGATAAATAGGTCTGAGATGGATTATTTTGCTGTTAAAAGAAGGTATAAGAGGAATTTAGTACTTCAAGGAAATATTAAAATTGTATGTCATGGAAATGGAACTGAAAAGCTTAGATACATTAACACTATCTATGATGTTCATTACTCCAGCCGTGCAAGCTGATACGGAGTTTGGCAACTAAGAGCAGAAGATTTTTGCTGGCACTGAGTATCAGGTATAAAATCCAGATCCAAGGCCCATACTTTCATTTTAAAGCAGATGTGTAAGGCCATTGACTTCACGTATCTTGCACAATTTCCTCTATTAATGCACCGTGCTCTAAGATACAGGCTCATTTGCAACCTGCCATTGGCTCTTTGCCCTTGTGTACATGTTCAGTATCAAAACTTGAAATAAAGAAATGCTCTATTTAAATGAATTTCTACAAGGAAATCATCCATGCATGTAATAGCATTGCTAATTGTCTGTCATCTTGACAGATATAATAATTTTCTGTTGATACATTTGATAGTCAGGGGCCTGAATCCTGGCTTCTCCTTGTTATCTACTGACAGCTAGTCACAGAAGCCTTCACTGTTGTCATTTTTACCTATATTTATACAACATAAGCAGGAAAAAAGCAGTGGAATTGGTAGCAATTTGTATGTTTTTTTCATATTTGTATTTAAATGTGTGATTAACACCTGGATGCACTGTAAATCATAGCACTAACTGCTTACATGATCCATGTATCTACATTTGTCTACTGCACTAAAAATAGCAAAGGAACAATCAGTCTTTGGTATCACAGATGCTTCAGACCTAAAACAAAATCAGAAGGACTTGTTTCTTTTTTCTCTACAGTAAGTACAGGCACTGCCAGGTTCAATCACCCCCCAAAGGGTTCTCTTGACATTTACTTCTGGCTGCAAAACAATCATATAACAATATTTTTCTCTAAATATAGTAGTTGAGAAAAGCACCTATTAGGCATTGCTGTAGGCATCATTGTTTTTTACAAGAACCCCATAAAGTCTTTTGAAAAAAATTTCACCTTGTTCTTTTCTCAGATGGGTAGGGGTTACCTATAAATATTTTTTTTCCTTCTCCCTATTGCTTCGCAGCCTTTAGCAGTTGGTTGATACATCAGTTGATATATCTACATGGATCACGGTGCAATCACAAGAGTTGGAAGTTCACATTTCCATCACATAATTTTTACATATATTTTATACAAACCTCTAAAGAGCTTCAAATGCAATTTGACACATTTGTTCTCACGGAATTTCTCATCCCTCTGTCAACAAGCTGTGTACTATTATTTGGAAACCCACTTCAGATGGCCATTAATTACGCCTAGTTAGTGTCAAAATAGTTAATTCCTTTTCTTCATTTTTGGTGGTTTTAATAGCATGCTATCATCTGGCAGCTTAATCTTTGCTTTAATGAACAGTACCAACACATTAAAATGATGTGAAAATTACTACATTAACTTTACAGAAAAAATATCATTAGTACAAGAAGCACATTAAATTCCTCAAGGATATCTCAAGTGCATGGATTTTGAAGTTGATTAGAAGTACTTCTGCAGAAATTGTTATTTTAGGATGTTTGCTACCCCTTTTCCCTATTTGCTATAAATTACCACTATATGTCATAGATTTATATATTCTGTACAGATATAAATCTTAATGAATATAGGGATATCTCTGAGGTTATAGTTGATTAGTTAAAATACAAATAATCCCAGTTTTTAATGCTTTTGGCTGGAAGTCTAGCTGGCAACTATCACACACCTGTATTTACACAGATTTATGTGGAATATTAACAGTATATGTGTATGTATAAATGGACAGATGTTCCTTTTTGTGGCACCGATGTTGCTGTTATCTGCTTTTCCACCAAGACTTCACTTGTCTGTTGCAAAAGCGTATGTGCTGTTCTAGGTGTTGAATTGCTTTGGTCTGTATTACTGAAAACCTTTCAGGGGCATCATACCACTCACTTTACCACTGTGAGTTCTATCAAATGAACCAGATTTAGCTGCACTGCTGGTCTATTTCAGGCTACTACTGGTACACAGAGCAGTTGTACATCTGGCGTAGCTCAAAATAATGTAAATCATCCAGACCTGTGGGTGAAATTCAAACAGTGTAATACAAGGTGGTAGGATAAAGTATTCTGGGCTTTCCTCTCCTGCTGGCTCATCACTGGCTTTAGTAGCCAGTACTTGTCAGGGGTCAGATTTGCAGAGTATTAAGCACCTGAAGGCTCAGATAGGCACTCGCTGACATTTGCCAAGTGCCAAAGCATGTTAGCAGATGTCCAACTCCTCATTGACATTCTGTCTACCTGACTTGCTGAGAAACTTCTGTGAACTCAACTAGACATGTGTGTTCACCTTTAGGTACCCAGAAGTTTGCAAGTTTGGCCCTAATCCCATGAAGTGATCTACCTGATTACAGCAAAAATCTTCATACGAAGATTGTCTTGCAGAAATTGGAAACTGATTAAAAAAGAAATCAGAACTCTTTCTGTCCCACTGTTTCTCATGTGTAAATCAGCCATTCTTGATTCTGTCTGAGAAAAATGAACTGTCTTTTAGAGACCTTTCTGACCCATCTGATATAATTACGTAAAAAGCCCATGGCAGGTTGATCTCTCTCTGTTGTCTCTTCTCTTGATTTCCAACCTCTCTTCCAGTTTGACGTCTTTCCTGCATAAGATCGTTAAGTAATATGTTCCCAGCTTCAGTTCTCATGGCTAAAACCACTTCATATGAGTCTTTCTCTGCCATTACCACATTTGTGCTGAACTTATTATTCCCTCATAGGTCTTTGGGCCTGAAGGGAGCCTGACATCATGTGGCCTGAGCCACTGTTAAATCAGGCTATAGGATTTCACTCTCTTACTCTTTTGTTGAGCCCAGTTTCTTGAGTTACATTAAGTCAGGTCTTTCCTGAAGTTAAGGCGGCTTCAAGACATGGAGGCCCACTACATTTCTTGGTCACACATCCCTCATTTCCTCTTGTCTCTTTCCTAACATGATGGCTGGATGAAGCCATCAGTCCTTCTTCTGGCATCCTGCAAAGACTTCTTGCAGTGTCCCATAGGTGTCTACACTGCAGCACCTTGGCTTGTGGCAAAAAGGACATTGCCCACGCTGAGCAAATGCTTCACTCATCCCACTTCCCGCCAGGGTGCCAGAGAGGACCGCTCATCGCAAGAGTCTGCACTGGGTGGGTGCTGTTGCGTTGCAGCATCACATCAACTAGCATATTTAAATGGATCTGTCTTAGATAGATGTTAGCAAATCTGTCATATCATGTACCTTACTGCGTTCTGATCTAATTATAGTCATACCTTTAGAAAAGCCATTGTCTGACACATCGTTCATCCTCTTTTTTCTGCAGACAGAGCAATTTCCCTTGATATTTCACCATCTGGGAATCCTTCTCGTCTCTGAATTTAAATGTTCTGCAGTCTCAGAAGGGCAGCTCTGTTGTCTTAGTTATTGGTTATTCTCATTATCTTGATTCATTTTCTTATGATGGAGCATCTTTTCTTATTTTCTTCAGCATAAGAAGTGTCCTGGACTCTGAGCCATGAGATGGAAGCCTATGATATCGGAGGTCTGGACCTGGATTTGTTTTTGGAATTTACTGACATCCCCTGACTCCCTGGGAGGTTAAGTCAGGATCTTCTGGCTACACCTCCTGCAATTTGCAGAACAATTATGTCACACTTATATCTACATCTAGTTTCAATTAGCCATTAGCATTGCTTCCCCCCCCCGCCCCCCCCCGAACTGTCATGTAGGCTGTAGGATGTAAACATTAATATTCTCCAATAGTCTCTTCTTTTTTACCTATACATTTTTTTGCCTAGTTAATGTGATTTCTTTAGCCAGTATTTCTCATACGTCCTTTCTTGTTTGTGAAGATGACTTTATCTCTTGTCTCCGGAGGAATCTGACCTACAATGTAATTCAGTATATTGCTTCAAAGCACCCAGAATGTTATGACCCCGCAGCCCACACCTTAATCTTAATTTCTAAAACTGTGAAATGAAGCTTGCATATAGATATATTTTTCATGAAGACCTAACTTCTTTTTTGTATTTTCACCTTCCTGCCAGTCCATGTTTTCACACACTGAGTTATTGTTTATTTTCCGACCTTCTTTATCTGGAAAAAAAAAAAAAAAGAAAAAAAAGAGGTGTGTTTCAAATCCCCTGTCTGTCATTTAGCATGAATTTTTATACGGATAACACCAGCAGATTGCCAGATGTACTTTTAACTTCTCTGCTGATATTAATCCCATCTTTTTCAGTAATCTACTGAAGTATTTACCTGCCTGAAATCATCATCTTTCTTTATTTTTGGACTCTAATTTTTTTTTTTTTTCAATATCCCTTCTATATGCTTTTCATTTCAAGTTGCTTAGATGACTCATTACTAGTCTCAGGTAGGGAATGCATTTTCTGTGCCAGCCACTGAATAACAACTTTAGCTGGTTTCTTTTCCACAAATGATTTTTATGATTATTATTTTTAATCTTACCTGTGTCATCTTTCGTGATGTGCTGGTGGGTACTAGCAATAGTTCTGACTTGTAGTTTGCACTGAAACTCTTTTCTGGCCATTTAAAGGAGCATTAAACTGGGAGTAAATTATTTGTTGCTTTTTTTCTGATCCTCTTAAACTGCCAACATAGAGAGAAAGGGATTTTGTGTAAAAGACAGCTATATTTTAAATGTCTCTGGAAGAGCTTATTTAGAAAGGAATTATTTGAGTAATTCTCCCCAAGATTAACTTAGGAGAGGCCAGTTCCAATCCGTTACAGAAAGATGGTCTTTGTCCCAGGCATTTTTCTCTGTTTTGCAGTCATGTAAATAATAACAGGCATTAACATTTTCTCTATTTTCATCAAAGGATAATTTTATGGTGCTGCAGGCACCATTAAGGATGTACCTTAAAACCCTCAGAGTGTCGTGGGCATATAAATATAAATAATACAAAATTTGGAGCAGATTTTTGCATGAGGGCAATCCCTTCTCTAATTATTCCCAGATCTCAGGGCTTGTCTACCTTTAGCATTTTTCATCAAGAGACAACTGTTCCTCAATAATTTTGTCTACAGGCTCCCTGGTAGGCTTCATGTCATAAATGTGTGACAATATAGGTGTTCGCATCTGAGCTAGTCGTCTAAGTAATCAGTGGCAAGAGAGAGGCATTCCTAGTTGTGTGATTCCCCTCGCACACATTGCAGAGGTCCTAGCGAGGCTGAGATAACAAATGCTCGTTGCTTTCCCTTGACTATAAGGGGCATCTCAGCCACAAATTCAGATTCTGATTTCTGCAGGGCAGATATTAAATTCAGGTATGTTCTTCCATGCCCTGTTTCAGAATTGGACTCCGCTCAAGCAGAATAAAGTGATCATGGTCCCAAACAGGAGTATTGTCATGAGCTTGGCCAGGGATCCCTTTTGCAGTTTAAATTCCTACTCCATTATAATTCAAATATCTTATTAGAGAAATTCTTGACAAAGAATGATATGAAAATGCAATACTCTGCATATTGCTAAACACTCTATGTTTTCTCAGCGAAGTATATGCTCTGCTTCCCAAATAGTGAGCTATATTAAGAAAGGTGATTTGAATGTACAAGGACGTAGTTCATTTATCAGTTTATCTTGTGTTTGCAATTACCTAGGCTTTTTCCCTCCTTTTTCCTATGCTGAAGATGTTGCATATGACGGCATTGTGCTGGTCATACACCAGTAACTGTAACAACACAATGTCAACTGTCTTCCCTGTAGGAAATTTTTATGATAATGTAGGATGTGTTCACAAGGGCTTAAAGCTTCAAAGTAGCCAGGCTCATAATGGATAAAACTGTACTTTGGCACTTTTTTAAAAGTTTAAGATATGTTCAAAAGGCTGGAAAGAATGGAAAGTACTAATTAAGCTGATTAAACAACAGTCAAAATTAAATGCCTATAAAGCTGAATCAAAAACTGAAAACATGAGAAATGAAACTTAAGCAAGCTTCCCATCCATTTCTTTCTGCTGGAACATACAAAAAGCAGTTTTCTGGCTGTTTCTACTGTAACTACATTTTAGCAATAAAGGTGAGAGTCCACCAGATTAATGTGGTCTGCAAATAATTTTGAAACTAAAATGAAGCACTCCTCAAAGTAAGGGAAAATTTCATGTAAGTCTTAGAATTTTCTTCCCCCAAGGCACGAGCGAGAGGATAACTGAAATTATATTCTAAATATTTTTTTCTTTATAATGTATACCAATTACTCCTATAGTAAGTAGATCTGGTTTCCTCTGCCTGTTTTAAAGACATTACTTACATTATAGATAAGGGCACAATTCTGTGTCCAGCAGTGCATTAGCAAAGAAACAATTCCTTGCACCTGAGGGCTCTGCCTGCCATCTGTATAGTTCAGTGTGCCAAATTTGGACATCTGTCTTGGAGACGTCCATCAGCAAAAACTCCTATTCAAAAACATCTTCGGGTTTCCTCAGGGTTTCCTCCTTAGTTTTCATGAGCAATACTTACCACCCACACACTCAGAAATTATTTACCACCTGCTGTGTTCAGAGACCGGAACTTCCAAAATTACCATCCTATAGCTTAAAAGCCCAGGTTTCTTCTACTAGTGAAGTCAGGAGAATTGCAACAGATCCAAATGGAAACAACTGAGGAAAAGAAAAGGAAGACTACTTACAGAGGTAGTTCAGAGAATGAATCTCCACAACATACATTAAAAACCAGTAGACAAAGCTGCTGTTAAAATGCAAATGACACACAGCCTTTATCACTCATTCTGGATCTGCTCTCAAATCAGCTGCTAGACTTCGAAGCACTTGTTGATGAAGTAAGTTAGGATTTATGACTAAAGCATCAACTTCCTTTTGTTTTTAAGTTAGTACATGACAAGAACAAAAACCAGTTTGGAAATAAGTAATAGTTTGCTTTCTGTTTTTAATTAAGTTTGGCAAAGTAAGGTCAGAAGAGGAATATTGGAAGTTGTCTTGGGGATTTTTCAGACTTTTTCAGACAAACTGCTGCTAAAAATATAAAGAAAAACATGAGATACCGTTGGAGCATAATTGTCACGACTATAATTGCTTTAGAATCAGCCTGGTACTCTCTAAAAGAAATGTGAAAGATTTCTGTTGACGTGTTTGGAAAATAGATTGACCCAGTGTTTACTCAGTAAAATAATTTGATGTAATTGTGATCTGCAGCTGGTTTCTAGCATTTGCTGAAGCCAAGACTTGAACAGGAAAAAAAAAACAACCACCAAGTAAATGTTGAATCCTGGCACTGATATGTTAAGGACATTAAATACTTATGTCAAATAATAGTTTTTGCATCTTTCTCTCCAAATTAGCTTAGACGTTGTGTATTGGTTACGTGTTTTATTTGTTCTTTTAAACTGTACAAGTCTAGAAGCTTTCTAAACTGTTTGACACAGCCATGTTAGAGGCCATGCATTAAGCTATTAATCTTGCCAGCTTCCTGCAAAGAATAGGCTCAGAGAAGTGGGGGAAATTAATAAGGAAAAAGTCCAGTGAAACCTCAGCTGAGAAATACTTGCAGAGCATTAGCTAGTTCTGTGCATCATCCAATCTCCATTCTTGTCCCACATCCTCTTTATTATGTTCAGGATCTCAGCAGCAGTCAAATGATCTCAAGCACTGAAGGTTTTCAGTCTAATCCAGCAAGGCATCATCCTCAGTGAAAATCAACCATGTCCTAAATGGCTGTACTGATTTCAGGTGAGCTGAAATGTGCTAAAAGCTAAGCATTAGTTTAAATGCTTCATAAAATCGGAATCACAATCAGTGGTCCTAAAGCACTTTGGAGGCCAAGAAGATGAAAAGCACTTTTGAAAGATAAATAAAAATAATTTATGATCATTATATTTGTGTTAAAGCAATGACATGTGCAACTCTTTAGTTTTCAGTCCTTATATATTTCACTAAGATTAATGTTGCCAAGACATGACTTTTCCACCCTTAGAAACTTGGTACACGTAAGAGGGCTAACAGCTGCATCTTATCCACACCAGGCAGTGAAGCTGCAACACTGAAAGTGATGCACAGAGAATTTAGTCCACTAAGCTCAAGTGCTCTGGCACAGAGCAAGTAGAGATGAACACACAAAGAGCGAAGGCTTTCTTCCCCACGTACCTCCTTCCACTTTGGGGATGGAAAATGGCTCAAGCAAAGAGTTTGCTTTGAAGTGCACCAAGTCTGATAACATAGGGTTGCATGACACCGTGCTGTTTGCATGCCATTTATGCTGCCAAAGAGCTGTGTTACAGGCATACAGTCCTAATCATTTTGTGCATAATGGGTTATAATATTTTGCCATTTTTTAATTACAATGATTTGATGTACTATATTTGGAGGACCCTCTCTGTTTTAAAGAAATGCCATTGATAGAGGCTGGCATTACAGATCAATTAGGTACCACTTCTGGGCAGTCTGGCTTATTGCCAAGCTTCATGATGGGGAAGAGTTGAAAAACCCTGGGTTTAAACCTCAGCAAAGAACAATTTTTCTTCTCTCTTTTAAATCTGCACTACGATAATTATGAAAAGCAACTCATTTTTACCATCACCTACGGGCAGAAGCTATAAGCTGCCATTTCGTTTCCTGTACAGCTGTCTGGTTCAGTAAATACATCTTTGGGGACTCATTTGCATTAGTTACCAAGAGATGATGTGCAGCAATGAAAGGTGGTTTGTGCTTTATAATGGGCTTTCTCAGCCCTCACTTTCTAACTTGGTTATGAGCTCTTCTGTCATTAAGGGAGGAGCACAGCTTCAACACTGTACGGGAGACCTGAAGGTTAAGACCGAGTAGGCAGGAGGGACATCATCTGGCATTCCCCCTAGTATCTTGCAGCAGCCTGATGCCACACTGTCAGCCAAGGTCCAGCAATGTTTCCTTTTTTGAGGCCTGACAAGTATTTTTTGGAGTTTCATTAGAGTTTGGTATTATACTCTAGGAGCTTATGAGAGAGAATAAAGTGCACCGTATTAATATTTGTAGTTATCAAAGAAGTAGAACAGGAAAGCCAAAGGGGTCTGCATTTAGATTGTTTCAAAATAGTTAATGTGTGGCTGCATTATTTGAAAAATAAGATCAATAAAGCCCCAGGAGAGAAGACATTTTGATTTTAGTAGAAAAAGAAAGAAGAGATACTAACCACCACATTGAGCAGAGCTTTGTCCCAGAGATGAATGTGCTGGCAGGCACATCCCTGCGTGTAGGTGAAAGTGGGGAAGGCGGGGACACGGCACTTGTGTCAAAATTACAGTTCAGAGGAACATTTTGAGATATACTAAAAGATCTGGAGAGAAAACATCCCACTGCTTTTCAAAAACACATTGTGCTCATTTCTTTAGATAATCTGCACAGTTGTCATTTCAGTTTTCTTAGGTTTTCAGTAATACACACTAGGGCATTTTATTATAAGGCCGTAACATGAAGTGTTTCTCCTGGCTGATCTACAAAAAAACTGTGATGGCATGAATTTACAGTAACAAGTAAACTCATTAGCTTCCAGTAGGGGCTCTCTTACTGTGCGCTTTGCATGTTTTTGCGTTCAGACAGGAAGGACTGTGGAGTAACTGCTTTGCTTATTGTGTATTGATTTCCCAAGAAAAAAAACCAAAACAACATTTCCACTGAATAACATATTTTTCAGATTGATGTACATTTTGTTGTGATGTCAGTTATTCAGGGTTTCCTCTGGTGCAAATCAGATTGAGTGTGAACTAAGGGCTTTGTCTTGCATATTTTTAACTTAATGGAAATAATATTAGAGTGTGATAAAATTATATAGAATTTATCAGTGAATATAAATGATGTATCTCATTGGATAACACATGTTCCAGATATCTTTTATTGTATTTTGGAGTGAAGGAAAGGGAAGAAAAAGGAAAAGATACTGAATTGTAAATATCATTTAAAAATATGATTTGAAGTGGCCTTAATAAACACAAATGCCTGTGGTCCAAGTTAAGGGACAGGTTTTTAAAAAACATCTGAGGAATATGCATGATTTTTTCTTAATCTTCAGTGCTATTCTTTCCAGAATTATTCAAACCATATTGATAAAGAAAAGCTACCCAGTCCTTTGGGATCAGCTATCTGTAGTTGTTTTAGCTCATCATTACAGCAGTCTTTCAGCTTTATCAGTTACTATTCGCTTTATTCTTATAATTTCTCATTATGCACCTTTATTTCATATATAATGATTATATCCATCAAAGCCCATTTTAATTAATAGGTTCAGCACTTTATTCTCAACAGTTAAACCTTTCCCCCCCCTGATAATTTCTCATATACATCTGTCAAAAATACTTCTTTCCTACAACAAATATTATTTTGAAGTCATACTCCAAATGTGAAAAGGACAATCTGTTTTCTACCAGGTAGGATTGTTCTGTGGTTTATAAAAAATGAGGGCTCTGTTTTGAAATAATAGTAGTGGGATGGGTGATTGATGCCACTAATTGGAGCCTGTGCTTTTAGGCTAGGTAGACATACCAAAGGCTAAATGGACATGAAAGCTAAATTCACCTCTCACCCTTACAAACGAGCTATCTCGGCTGTGCTTAGAGTGTGTTGTTTAATCAGTGAGGAGCAGCCTCTGCTGATATTCCTGATGTTGTTCCTGTTTGTCATTAAACGGAGGTCATCAGTCTCTGTAACTCTCCCTTTGACCTTAGTATTAAATTTGTTGTAAAGAAAACAAAAGCACTGATTAGTGAGGCCCGGAGATGTCTGTCAGGGCTACAGGTGCCTTTGTCAACTGGAGACCGAGTATAAAAATAAATCTTTGTAAGATCAAAAGCTTCCATTTAGCTTGAAGGGTAGGGGGAGGATTATGGATAATTAAAGGTGGGAGAACAAAACTGACAGATCTGAAACATAAACACATTGTCTTTTTGTCCATCAAAAAATGGTGTTTGATTGCTTGTTTTCCCCACTGATTTGCCTTGGACAAAGCTCGTTATCTTAGAGATAACAAACTTCTTTTTTCCTTGTCAGACCACTTGTAGAAACAAAATTTTGCTTCTTAAATTATAATGCAATGCTGAGTGTTTAGCATCATCCTTTTCACCCTTGTATTAACTTGCAGAGAATGGGGTTTGCTGCCAAATATCTGTCCACACTTCTAGTAAGCCCCTTCCTTCCTTCATGCAACATCCAGCTGTGCACCTTCTCTGTCCTGTGCATATCTCTATGTCCTTTTCCTCTCCTCCAACAAAATGTAATCGCTAACCTCTGATCAGAAAATGTCATTTAGATGAACCTTTTATCACTTCTTCATGGGGAAGCCAAGTATGAGCCAAACGATGGTGTCCTGTGAGATATCATGAGATTGTCTTTTTTTCTTTCTTTTTTCCTTTCTTTTTTTTTTTCTTGTTTGAGAATCTGTAAGGAAGAAATGCTGTTGATTGCATCAAGTGCCTGAAACATGATCAGAAACAATTCAGCTCTTTAGATTTACATATGAAACTCATAAGCCAAGGTTAAACAGCTTATTTGTACATGTCAACACGATACCCTATGCCAAGTGTTCTCCTTGAACAGGTATTGCCGACTGCCTCCATCCGGAATGCAGGCTGGGGCTCAGATTGGTTTAATTCTCTATACTGTCACAGTATTACACACTAGACTTCCAGAAAATTTAGAGATAACCTGCAGTGATGGTTATGTATTGAGTGAGGTTTTTATCCTACTGACTTTTTCAGCGCTCTTGTGGGTAAGACCTGCTCTTCTCTGTTCACAAACTCTTCCCTGACATGCCTGGAAATGTGATGACTTCCTGATTACGTAGGATAAAATGTGCATTTAGTTGCATAGGTACCTACACATGCAAATAGGTTAGTTAAGTTTTTAAACTAATACATAGATTTATCTTGTCATAAAATCTGAGACACAAAATGAATGGGTCTGATGCTTTGCATTTGGGAATAATTCAGCTGGGAATAACATTCTTTCCTGTTTTGCAGTACATAGAAAAGTGTGTTTCTTGACATTGATCAAATAAAATGCCTTTTATTACATTATAATTGTAGATGGAGAGAGAGAGGGGAACCCTTATAACTGTGAGAGTTACATTTGGAAGAAAAAGAGCTTTAGGACTGATAACTAAAAGAATATGGCTTAGATAACATGATAATGTTCCTTATAGAAAGCTCTGAACAGATCAGACTGGAACTTACTGAATAACCGAGAATGTGATTATAGCCCTTGGTGAATTGTCTGAAAGTATACTTTGAATTGTGTACAGATTTATTTGCTAATCATAGTAGTTTAAGCAATTTACGTGATCTAGCACATTGCAAGCCTTCCTCTACCATCAGATTTTATTTCTTGCTCAGATCGTTCTGCCTTACGTGACTTGAATAAAAACCTCTAGATTCCTCTTAGAGAACGTGTGTTCTCCTCTGGGTAAGTCCACAAGCAGGAGAGGCTTGTTCATTGAAGAATTAGCATGGCTATAACTTCTGTGTATGTTCATGACTGTTATCTAAAAGCCAGCGAGAAAGCTGCACTGGAGCAGCTTTGGTGTGCATTCGGATGGGCAGAGTTCAGACAGTGCAAAGGGCTTGTTAGCCACTTAGTTCCCTGTGGAGAGGCAATCTCTGGGTTTGCTTACACTGAATAGGAACAGGTTTAATATTCAAAATAATCCAATAACACCAATAGTAGCCTGTCCATACAGCTTTTGGCACCACTTCAGATACATTGGTTTAAACTTTACAGATAATCCACAAAACACGGCTTTCTTACGGAACAAGTTCAGTTTGCTGGCTCACTGGGGTCGGAAGAAGCAAAAAATAAAAGAAAGTAATTAAATGAATTACCTTGTAATAAACACATTGGTGTGCAAGGACAGGTGCTGGCCGCAGTCATGGCACCAGCAGCATTTCTTCTAGGTGAGTATGGTGTAATTCACACTGAGGAGTATCAGTGCTACATGAGGAACGCGGGGCTTGAAAGATGATGCTGAGCTGCTCCAACCTTCAAGGATCACAGCAGTCAACAAATCAGGCCCTCACTTTGAATGACTGAAAATTCCCATTAGAAAATTTACACAAAAACACAACAGGAGCATACCAACACCATTCCATAAAATGGATGCCTTAGCAGCTGATCTGCACCAGTTCTCACTTTTGGTTACATTGCAAGGATTATCAGCAGCCAGCTAATCATCAGATCAGTGCCCTGCCAGTCTCCCCATATCTGCATATCCTCATTATGTATTTATCTTGTGTTGTGTGTGATTACAGAGTAACTGGGCAGCCAGAATTGTTATGTTTATTCCAGAACAGACTTTTTTAAATTTATGATGTGAGAGCATATACCCTAGATATGAAAACTGATCCATTCTATAAGATGGGAAATATTTGGGCAGCAGTGTAGAACCATATGCAATGTATATCTACTCTGAACAGAAGGTGTAGCAGGCTGTCTGTGCCACAGTTAAATCCAATTCAAAACTTCACCAAGTTTAAGTGGGATTTAACTTGGCCATAAGCGTTGTTCTGGCCTTCTGCAAAGATCTGAAATTTGGCCAGAATTTATACCAGGAATGGGCTTGTTATAATAATCAAAATTAAGACAAGATAACATTTTGTACTTGCAGATGGCACAGAGGAACAACAGGGGCTGATCTTGTAGCAAAGAAATTAAAATAAATTATCAGTTAAATCAATTAACTACATAGCCTGAGCCAATGTGAGCTGCTTCAGTGCAGCTTAAGACCTTGAGTTATAAGGTAAAGCACACTCAGTGATCATGGCAGCCGGTTTGTCTGCAGCTCTTTGCTGTCAGCAGCAGGTAGGATATGGGATCACTCTTTGCATTTGATAGGCGTGCTATGCATATTCACCAGTATTTATAATTATTTTGATTAGATTTACAGCCAGAGATGCTCATTAATATAACTTGTAATTGTATACATTTTCCTCTTCCCTCTTGCTCTGCTTCCTGAATGTAGCTATGACTCTGAATTCAGCTACGACTCTGAATTTAGCTACAGTCCTGAAGGTTAGTACGTGTGAAATACGGACTGGGTGCTATACATGTCCACAAGATAATTTCTCTTGCTTCCTGGTAGCTGAAAAGCAAGAGGTTTGTTCAGAACCAGCTAATGACAGAGAAGCAACGTGTCCCTCCTGGCCACGCAGCCCTCGGATTATAGCTCCTACTCAGAACTGCAGATAGTTATTGACGTTATATACTTACTTTGGAAGACTCCTTGTTTCTTTGAGGTAATGAAACCATGAAGTAAATGCACATGTAAACATCAAAATAAAAATTGAAGTAGGAAATTTCCACACATCCATGGCGTTTGTTGGTGACCTCATAAAAGGCCAGGAACCACGCTAGTGGTGGTTAACTGAGGTAACCTACCTTGGAAGCGTGGACGTGTTGCTCTTTACAGCAGGATACAGACAATAACAGATCCAGGGGTTCAATTCCTGCTTTACTCCCAGTTAGTACCAAATGTATTTCTGTGAGTAGGCTCAATCTTTGGTTGTGTTTGCGAACCTTTCTGTGTGACACCATATGTTTTTTCACATTATTCTCAAGGTAGAGCCATTCAGGAGCTTTATTTTATGTGAAAATGGACCTTGTTGCCTTGAACGTAACCAAGATTTTCTTCCCATTTTTAACCTCTTTTGAGTTTCCAGTTTGCAATGGATCTTAAATTCAAACCAGTTTTGACTGGGCTGTAGTCTGGTTCCTGAGGCCTGTACACTATCTCAAGGACAACGGTTTTAAAAGTATCACTTAACTTTTCTTTAATTTCTCTGGTCTGAGCTCTCATCAGTTCCTGGGGGAACCGGTTTTATCGTGTTTCCAACCCTTCACTTTGACACATCTAAAGCATCATTTTTCTGTTCTGAAAACCCAGCGGCTGGTTATGCTCATACTGAGCAAAATGAAATAATAGAGGCAATGGCGTACCAATTAGATCACTAAAGAAATCACAGTCAGTTGCCATTTCCAGGAACATGTAGTACTTCTGCAAGACAATACTATTATTACCTTGCATTTGGAAGTACTGCAAACTCTTTCAACAACTTTCATGGATATTTGCCTCAGAACTGAATGCCTCCAGTTTAATTTAAATGTAAATGAAAAGTACATAGTGTTTAAATGTTTAACAGACACAGAGAGGATTTTTGCGCAGAGAAGAATTATTCACTTACTATGTTCTGTAGTGGTTATTATTCATTTATTGCCACATCTAAATTGCTTAATCAGATCCAGATGATATTCTGCAGATTTCCTCCCTCCCTGCTCCATGTAGATGGCCTTCAGGAAGACTTCCCAAGAGCTATGCCAGCTTGGCTTCTGCAAGATGCTGCTGGTTTCCTAAATCCTGGCTGGAAAATAGCTTCCATGATTGCAGAGCGTAACTAATGCCTTCTAATACTTTCTTCACAATGAGTAGCAAAATAGAGGCAAATGTCAGGCCTTAGTTCCTGCAGCAATTCTGGATTCTGGCAGACTCTCCTCAGGAGTCCCTGGCCTCTTTTTACTGGAATAAGCTGCGTGTTTGAAAAGAAGGACAACAGCGAGTCGCTTTAACTTAAAACTTGCGGAGGTTTCAGAGGGACTGTTCTCAGCTCTTGAAAATCACTGCTACAGTCTTAGGGCTAAGAATAAGAAGTCTGTATCTTCAAAGCCTCTAGTATGTTATACTTTGTACAGCCATTTATTCATAGGTGTTCACTATACTTGTAAAGCCTTTGTTACTGGTAATTTACATATTCTGGACATTCAGTTTAGTGTCATTACGGGTTTTGATGTGCTTCGTGTCTATATCGTCTCCAGGCTATTCTTTTGTATTTAGAAAATGTTATTTTTTTTAATAAAAAAGCAAGATAGGATCAGGTCAGTACTTCTGTTACACATACCTGTAGTGCAGCCATCTCCTTCTCCATGACATATCTCCTGGGCCTGAGGACATCCAGGTGGGTAAGCAATAACAGTACAGCTGTATTGACCTCCTTCAGCAATGACAGTGATTTCAACACAGTCAAGTTTCTGATATGATTTTCTTTTCTATGAAATAACTACAAAATTGGGATTGCAAAAAAAGGGTCATCTTGGCTGTCTGAGTTGTTGCAGATTCTTGTCATAGGTTCTTGTTAGATTTTCTTTATTTAATTCATCTGCTCCAAAAAAACATTCCGTTTTTCATCACCTCCAGCCTTTACCAATCTGGAGTTTTCCTTATTTCTTCTATCTGCTCAAATTGGTAAGTGTAGAAATTGTTTTTTAGTGCCACAACTTTAAATATATATACATATATAGAATCCTGCTGAATTTCACATTATTTTTGATACTCTGACTTGCACGGCGATCCCTAGCCTGAGAATTTGTGACTAGTACAGACAATTCATTCTTCATACTGTTCAAGAGCTATGAATTTAATCCTGTATATGGCAAGTTTGTCAGATTAACAGATTCTTCAATTTTGTTCTGGCTGCTGCTGATGGCAAGTAAATAGAGATAGAAAATCCACCCGTCTCAGTAGGAACTGGCTCCAACCTTGGACAAGATGTTGCAACCACAAAAGTGGGTGATGGTGACCGCTACAGTGAAAGCTGTAAACCAGTTTTTGTTGTATACAAAATTTCTTGGGGGAATACTGCATGATGCTGGACCTCGGCTCCTGCGAGTGCAAAGGGAACGGGGGCACTTGGGCTGGCTGCAAAAGGCAAGCAGTGCTGGAGCCAGCATGGTAGTACTGATTAGGAAAGTTTGCCAAGATTTTCTGACTGGCAAATTATTCCAAGTCACTTTCTGACCTCTCAAATTAAAGCTTAATTTTATTTCTAACGTAAAGTGAAATCTATCTCTACTGGTTTGCAATGTATTAAATACCAACAGCTTTATATATGTATCTGTTCTGCCTAGTTCATGCAAAGAGAAGAATAATTCATGTTAACGAACTGGTTGGTAACTAACACTTTCACTCAAAATATTGTGCTGAACATAAAATACAATATACCATAGTGCACTATATGACAACAGAAGCTCCCCAAGTACATGTACCCTCATACACTATATTTTAGCAAAAAATAATTATTGAATTTACTCTGCAGAGCACCTGTGTGATAAATCATTTCAATCTCTAGTTACTCACTGTAAAGAAGCTACATAAATAATTACTGATTTACTGACAGCAATTAAGTTGGCCTAAGAACCCAGGATTAATAACACACTTACTCTGCTCATTCTCTGGAATAATAACTTAGATGTCATTTCTAAACATCATATATCTTTATCTTGGATTCTGATAACTGTCAGCTCATCCTGACCAAAGGAGCTATGAAAATGTAGCTAAAATGGAGATTTCTTTCATCTCAGTAAATCTCTTTCCCTTAGTGCCTGTTTTTGCAATCGTCAGGATTCTAGTGAGGCAATCTTAATTTATTAGTTTAATCTGGGAAATTAGTTGCTGTAGGTTTTGGTTATACAGATCAATGGACAATAAAAACCATTTTGACTTGAATGAGATTTCTTTTCCTTTTGCAAGGATGCAAAGAGAATACTGAAAACAATTTGGCTATTATTGGTTAGAGACTAAAATTCAAATACAAGAACATACAAAGTAAATATTGCAGCAAAATCTCTGATAAAGGAAGTTTGTTGCTACCTAGCTATAGCTGTATGCAACTGTGTAAAGACATAATACATTAAAAGGTTAAATAAGTAACACCTGTTATGTTAGATACCCCCCCCCAAAAAAAATTATTATAAATTGCATTTTACAAAAAGGAAAAAGGAAACTTTTTTGCAAGCTTCTAGCTGTTTTAGGAATCTAAGTCCATTAAGTGACATGGGGCCAAAACCACATAGGCTGTATCTTCAAAAACATCTTTTGAAAGTAGAAGTTGGACTATAGTTGCTTTTTGAACATTTTGCTAGGTACCCATTTGCATTTCAGGAGTTAAGTATGTTTTAAAGCCTGTATCTATGTGATTTAGGCTTTAAGGCCTCTTCAGTACCTTTTACTACTTGGGCTTCCAGCTGCCTGGTCACTTATGAAAGCAGGATTTAGCTGTTCAAATTCTTTAGACGTTGTGATGCTTAGTACAATGGCATGAAAGAATTGAACCTGGCTGCCTAAAGATACAGCTAAGTACTCAGCAGCATATTGTAAAATGCCTACACAGGTGAGGCTTGAATTCATTTTAACCAAAAATCACAAAAGTGCCCATGCTGTTCATTGAATAGGATCTAATTAGTGAATGGAGATAGCCACCAAATGCCTTTTATCCTTCTGTAAATGAGGAATGATTTTCTGCTTCTGTATTGTGCTGAAACGTGTATATAATAGCAGGAAAGTACCTGCATCTTGTGCTCCTCAGCCTGTCCAGTGCCACCACCTGGTAACGCCACCCATTCATGTCCCGTATAAAAGGCATGAAGAGACCAGCTCTTAATGCTCTTTTAAAGTGCAACACTGAGCAGCTTGCAGTGCTTGAGAGCAGATCACGTTGCATCCTACGCATTGTGCTCCAGTCCTGCTTTTAGTAGTTAGAAGAGTCAAAGCCAGCAAATACTCCAGCTCATGTTGTTGGTAAATATTCTTGATTGCTCATGCCTGCCTGGGAGAGGTCTCAAGCCAAAATTCCAGGAAGTGTGGGAGCTGTTTCTTCTTTGCCCCAGTAATAAATAGATTTTAGATTGTTCTGTTAACTTTGGGCTGTTTTCAGAGTTCTGCTTTTATTCTAAAGTTTTTTGTAGGACTGAGAGGGACCTTCACTTGACTTTTTAACTCTGGGTTGCATCTCATATACTTGTGTTTTGGAGTATAACATACAGTCTTTAGTGCTTTTCCCCCTTCTTTTGTTTAGAATAGAAACAAAAACCAGGGACCTGTTGAATCAGCTGGAGAAACTCCACTGCTACTCTGATAGTCTGCTTCCCATGGACTGCTCAGGCCTTTTCGGGGGGCTTGGAAGAAAGAGAATAACCATGACGTAGTTCATTTGTGACTTTGGGCCACCTGACTAGTTGGAGATGTAGGTCATAGTCACCTATTAATATTTGAGAATCACACTCTTGATTTGAAGCTGAAGAGGGCTTGATCAGTTTTTAATGCTAGAGGATTGATCAGTGATCAGTGTTCAGTAATTGCATTGAGTTTATTCTAGTCTTTCTCCAAGTTTGACACTGTTTGGGTAAGGGTTATGTCTCTCTCTTTCTCTGCCTGAGTCAGATTTTTAAACATTGACAAAAATCCTGATGTTTTATGTAAACTGGAATCTAGCCTGAGTAGGTAAATAGATGCCTTCCTTTACAGTGTCTGTCAACTAATGCATGCTGTCAACAATTCTGTTTCCTTTTAATAAAAACATTTGAAATTTATCTTCTCTGGCACTATCAAAAATTTAACTGAAACCCATCCATTGCTTGAAGCCTATTAGGGGATTAAGGAACTGAACGAATCTAAACATGTTAACGCGGCTCCTTTATCCTTTCTAGATCTTTTGAGAATGCCACACATGGGTGCCATAACCTTCAGAAATGCCAGTGTTGTCAGAGGTGAGAGCCTTAAGAGTGGTCAGGAAGGGAAAGGCAAACCATCAGCTGTTATTTGTGACCACAGAGGAATCTTTTGCAAGTACCTATTACTTTTGTTTTTTCCTAAAAAGAACCCCCAAACCCACTATCTGCTGGTTTCAAGGTTCTTCCACATCTAAATTCCCTGTGTTTGGAAATGTTCACGTCCACGCCAATGGCCAAAGCCTGCATGCATGGCTTGGCAGCAAGTTCCTGGCTGTGGCAAGGTTGGCCGTGCAGATGAGCAGGCACCCAGTACTTGCTCAGCTGGACTTGTCACAAAGAACAAGCGCAGTGTAGAGTGAAGGGTTTCTTCATGGAAAGCAAAAGACCTGCCTTTCCTGAGACCTGGGCTCAAATCGCAGCTCTACTGTTTTAAGTGTGTGACCCTGAGTAAGGTGGATTTTCCAAGTTCCTCAGCTGTTAGACAAGTCTGCATTTTACAAGACTCTTATGAGGATGAAACTCATAAATTTAACTCAAATATGTAAGCTAGTATAAAGTTTTTGCTCTTTCTTCTCTTTCCTATCTGACCTGCAGTGGTGATTGTAGAGGAAATTAAGGGATCTCTTGAACTGTGGACAAACTGCCAATAACAATATTATTTCTAGAGATACATTCTTAATGTCCTTTTGTAATTATTCTGGTATTATTGTTACAGTTGTCTTTACTATTGTATTACAATAGCACCACAAGGCACTAAGCAGAAATCAGGATTTGGAGTACTATGTGCATATAGTACATATACAGAGTAAACATTTGATGCTCTAGCAAAAAATTCACACTTGCATTTTAAAACGAGGTGCTAGAGAGGGATAAAATGAATAAATGTAAGAGAAGGAGACCATTGGTAATGGAAGACTAGTAAGTAGCAGACATCATTAAACAAGGCAGTTTGGTTCAATTCCTACTTTTTTCTAAAATTCTTCTTGCACACTTGTATTTTGTGAGAGATGTAATGTGATCTGTGGATGAATCACCCTTCCTGGGATCACAAGACTTGCAGTTGTGAGATGGCAGAAGGGAAATTATTTTCCATGACATATTTCCGTTTAGATTTTGTAACAATATTAGGTACCCACTTTTCCAAAGTTTTTACAGCTCTTGGCTGTAAGGTCCTGGCTTTTTGCTTCAAAATGTCCTGGACTGGGCAAGTCTCCAGTGTATTTGTTTTGTAATATCTTGCTTGGATAATGTGACCAAGGTTTTTTTTTTTCCAGTTTGCTCTGGAAATAGAAATTACAAAGACTTACACTGTTTGACAGGTTCTGATTAGAGAAACAGAGATATATGAAGGAAATTCTTGTACTATGACAGTATGAGGTAGGGAGGGCTATATTCCTATGTTATTAGCAAAAGACACTGAGGCATGAACTCACACTTCACTTCCCTGTTTTGCAAGACAGAGAAAAGAATCTTATGAGAATGATCTTGTGGAGATATAATCCCGGATCAATAACGTTCCTAGTGCGGTCAATGATAAAGTCATTGTTTGATCATGCTTTGAAGTGGTCTTGTGAGAGACAGAAAAGTATTATTGTTCTTGTTCTGGAAGTTTCCTTTATTCATAATCCAGGACAGCTCAGAGGAAGAGAAAAATTAAAGGGCTGACCTTTAAAAAATCGTAAGAGTAGACAAGTCCTGCGAGAAAACATTTTTTAGATAAATAGATGTGGCAGAAGGTGCTATCAGTAGCATCATCTTCAATGGCCTTTTAACTATTTTTATCCATTCAGGAAGAAACCAGCCCAAATTCTGCTTCTGCTCTCTGAGGGTAACTACCACTGAGTGTTTGGGCACTGTGATGTCTCTGTGTACTTTCTTGGACCACGCACATCTGAGATAAGCCAAGGCACTCTAACTTTGATAGAAAACATCTTTTGAATTTGAAAAAAATTAGACAAAATGAAAGTTTTTGCATCTGAATTTAAGCAAATATGGAATGGTACAGTTCATTGACAGAAAATCGGCTTTATGCCAGACTGATGCTACTCGTTCCGTTCACTTTGTTCCATTCCGAGTCTAGTGAGAACAGAGGGGCAGGAGTGACCTTCTTAATGCTACTTGGAGTTCTGCCTTTAAGCCATACCCTTCATATTTCAATTGGAAGCATTTCATTTAAATAGTTCTCAGGACAGATTCATTAGAGTAGGGTAAATTATTTAAGGCTGATGGACTGCTTTGTAACTCGTGGTTTTTTTAAAAAAAGTTAAGGCCTTGTTCCTAAAGCATAATTTCCTTCATGATAAAATGTAGTGTGAGGAAGAGGTTTCACTTCAGAGAATATACACCTTGCTGCAAAACATTAGGTTTTTTCACCTCAGTATTTCCAGAGTGCCTGGTAATGTCCCTGATGTATTCATTAGAGAGTGGATGGATCAGCGTGGCACAGAACCAGCATAAGATTCACACCAGGAGATGTGAAAACACAATATTGAGATAGAGAAAGGAATTCTTTTCGTGTATGGAATAGAAATACTCTGAAGATACAGTATCTGTGCTTACTTTCCACAAATATTTTTCTTCCTGTTCTTACATTTCCATTTGGAATTTTTATCTCTCTCTACAGGCCTCATGTTTTTTTCTTTTTGAAGTGAAATGGCATGTACTGTAAACTGATGTCTTAAACAGTAATGACTTGCTCTGTACTCCTTGCTGGCGACTACTGAACCACAAACATATATTGAGGTGAACAACGGGAACAAAAGATTATCACATTATTTACTCGAATTCAGCAGCAAACTTTGATTGAAGAGGGTTTGTACGTTTGTTTCTTTAAGAACATTTGAGTGTTTGACCTAAACACAAAAAGGAGTCACGAAAGTGTTGGGGTAGTTTACTCCAATGTTGGAATTTTTACGAGAAGCAAAATTTGATACACGTCTGTCAAGTTTGTTGCATATTTGAATGAGGAAACAAACCCAATAAATGACTAAATGTTTTCTAGCTGACACAATGTATATGCTATTGTAATATTCCATTTTTGTAGGTATTCAATATTTTTGCAATTAGTCACTTCCACGTGACTCATACAGCTAAAAATGACGTGTGAATGGCAACCTGTGAACATTTGTCACAAGATTTTAGCAAACAGTCTGAAGAATGTTAGTTACTGTGAAGTATTTAATAAATGTCAATGTCTCATTCAGTTCCAGAATAAGACATGACATAAATCCTACTGAAGTGGTTGAAAGACTTTCCACCAATTGACTCCATTAGGCTTCAAACTGGAGGGCTCATCAACTAAAATGGGATGGTATTCAGTTATTTGTATTATTAGTAGCACATTATTAATATTTTTTTATCTTTGAGTAATGTCAAGATTATATTTATTCAAAATATCTGTAGCCTTTCTATGAGCAGAATCTTTCAATCCCAAAATTTCTCATCCTGTAAAGTGTCAGTCAAATTATGACAGTCTTATGACAACCTGTTTTTTTCTGCTTCACGTTCCTCTGCTTAACTGGAAGATAAGAGATACAAGGCAATTAAAAATAATGCAAATGCAAGATAAGAATTCTGGCAAAGTTTTAGGAGTTTGGGGGGGGGGGTGAGATTTGGGGCATTTCTCAAATAAGATACAATAACCTCAGAATGCTCATGAGAATATTAGCATCAGAATTTCCATGCTATAGACCATCCAGAAAGATGAGTACTTCAGAGGAAGAAACACAGTAGATTTCAGGTACCCTAGATGTAACCATTATTTATCACTCTCATGCATCTGATTCCAATTTTGTATAAATGCTCATAGAAAAATTATTTTTTAACCTGTGCTGCTATACAAGAGTAGCATTTGACCCTTCTTGCATTTCTCTGTCTATTAAAACTGACTTATGATGGAAGAGCTTCTGTCATTCCACTGTAGCTTTCTAATTGACGACATAATTTTTGGTATTAGCCCTAAAAAGATTGTCTTGGTTTTTCTTCCCCCCCTGCCCCCCCCCCCCCAAATTCCATTATCTCTCTGTGATGATCTTAAATGATTACACCAGGCATATGCTGCTAATGCAGAAATGAGGTGGAAGCAAACAAGGCTTACATCTTTGTACATTCCAGTTCCTGAAAACAATGGAGCGGAAGGGTATGTTAAATGACATTTCCCAGCAACGAATTTATTCCTCACATATCAAAATGCTCCTTCCAGAATACTTAATTAACCAGTAAACTTCCTAATTAGAACACAAAAGCTAGATAGAGAGTGGTTCTGGCTAAGCAGGATGAGATAGGTACTATAAAAGTACTGAATATTCTTAAGTCCACGTAGCACTGAGATGTGTTAGTGCTGTAAGAGTAAACAGAGTAAATATTCAGATAAAATAGTGGGTTTTTGCCTCTGAGATAAATGCCCAGTTTCTGTCCATATTCTTACTAAATATGAAATTAGCTTTATAATATCTCTGCCAGGCTCTTCTGAATAATATTTGGCATCTCAGAAGCTTTGTTGTCTCTCAGCACAGTTTGGGCCACCTGCCCTAAAGGACTCAAGGACTGACCTATCTGAAAGGTGTACTATCAACTATCCCCAGAGGGAGAGACCTTCTTAGGAGTGCATTGGCTTGTGTCCCCATCTAAGTCCCTTTAACTGATGCCTTTGATGCCTACATTGCATGCCCAATCCATAAATTTCCTAGGCTGGTTTCTTTCCACTGCTTCAGAGCAGATCTTAGGTGCGCAGTGTCTTTGTCCTCAATGCACCAGGACAGCCCTTGCATCTCCAGAGACAAAAAAGAAGCACTGCCGGTATCGTGCAAGGGTATGATCGGGTCTAGCAACCTGAATTATCTCCTTGAAACAGGTATTCCCTTGCAGGTGTTGGGCTCATTCATAAAAAAAGCATAGTTCTGGCATTGCCTGAATCGGTGCTCCGTCTGGTACAAATACTGCCCAGGCTGCCCTGCTGTGTTGTGCTGGTTAATGTTGTTCCTCTTTGGTTGTTGATCTCCTAAGACTCATTTCTTTTTAAAAGTCACAAGTGTCTAAGTACTGGCATCGTTCGTAGGCATCCTGACATTTCAAAGCCAGGACTGATCCTCTGGATTTGCAGTTTGCAGCAAGGTTGCAGATAAAAAAGTCTGATATTAGGGCCAAAATATCCCAGATTTTCAAATCTACAAGTTTAAAGGTATGTATAAATATTGATATATACCTGTGTGCCTACAGAGATCTCTAAAGAATAGCAGACTTGCATCTGACTTACAATTTGACTTATAGTTGGGAAACAGGAGTTCAGCTGAAATAGTCAACTGAGGTTATATTAACTCAATAAAAATGTAGGATCTAACTCAAAAAATCCAGCATCTTTTCACAGAAGTCAAGTGATTTCCTCATTTGTCTGGCCAGATTCTATCAAGTGCATTACTCTTTTTTGATTAAATCTTTTCTAGTGATTTCTGCCTGAATGAGAAGCGGAGAAAGCGTAGTCACAAATCACTGCTTAGAGAGACTCTGACAGCAATGTATATGACTCATTTATGTTCAGCTGGATGTATGTCTTTAATTCTTCTTCTTAACTGTAAGGAAAAGAGTATCATCAGCAACAAATATCCTAAGGGTGTAAATTCTAAGAAGGGAAATTTCTACTGTGTTATAGCTGGCAGTAATTAGAAAAGTGGAAAAAATGTTGCAAGTTTATCAGGAATAAATATAATAGTGAAAAAAGGGAACCAGTGTAATAATACTAAACATTTTAGTTATTACAGTCCATTTATCTCATAGAATTTATTTATCTGAAGAAGAACAAAAAGGCAACTTTTGCCTCTTTGGTGTATTTCTCTAACTGAAGTCTATAACCAGTTTGGTCTGTGAGCTGGACCCCTTGAAAATGAGTAATAGGCACCTTTTGGCCTGAGTAGAGTGACTTACAGAGAAAGAGTATCCTACTCAAGACCAAGAGCTACACAAGCTTTTTGATGCAATCAGATCTTTCAGTGAAGATATAGGTAAAGTTTCATTTTATCCAAAGGATACTATTCTTACATTTTAGCATCAATACTGGCATAGTGTTCGTGCATGTTCCTAACACTATGCACTTGGCTTAGCTTTACATGTTCAGGTGCTCCCCAGATAGGGGTGTGAGAAACTTGTTGCAGTGGGAACCAGAACCGTTTCTTATTCTGGAACATGCAGGTCTTCATTTTGCATTGCATTAGCATTTTAACTTCACTTAGATTTAAACATGTGTTAGAAAATAGAGGTGGATGCTATTCTAGTCTGGATAGCGGAGTTGGCTTGCATGTATCTGTTTCAGGCTCACAGCATTTGAAGGGTGCGTTTCTCGCCAGGCAGCAGCAGCTGAGAGAGAGAGAGAAGGGCTTACAGCCTCCTTAGCAACTCTAGTAAACCTGTGCTTACATAAAATTAAATGTGTGCTAAGTACAGAATAGCAGCTTCCCTCAGTTTGGCCTTCCAGATAGAAGGGAGGGAAAAATATTCTTTTTCCCCTCAATCACCTTTCATCTGTTATTTTTCTCTCTTCTCTACTTTTCCTCATAAGGCTGATTGTAAATGTTACCTTTTCTGACAGAGACCTGGGCTGCTCTGAGCGAGGTAAAAAACATGCGCTTTTTCTTCCACTTTTCTTATATAAAATAATGTTTCTTATTCTATTTGCTTTGTTGCCAGCTTTTATCTGTAATTTGGATCATAAACCAAGACTGTCTTTTTTCAGGAGCACTGAATAATATAATGGCTGGTAAATTGTGAGGATATTTTTCTTTTTTTTTCTTTTTTTTCTTTTGTTCTGAATTTTTTGATGTTTCAAAATAGATTTGGGAACTATTCATACCCTATAGAAAAAGCAGAAACAAAAGCCTTTTATCCTTTTCGTTTCTGACTGCTATGTCTGGTATTTTTAATATGTTGTCTTTCCCTTCCTCACTAAAAATTAGAGGGTTTTTTTCAGTGATACTAGTGTGAGTCAAGGCTTGATCCCAAGCTTACCGCTGCTAGTACAAAACATTTCTGTCATTTTCCACTGGTGCTGAATATGGCTGGGAATCTTACTGTACAGTGAGGCATTCGGGTCCTTGCATAGGATTTCTGGCTTAAGGCTCTGCTTAAGGACAGCTTCCGAAAGAAGACGCTCAAAAAAAGAAAAAAAGAGCGCCCCAAATAATGAGCGGGAAAACCAGACTTTAAGATGGCTGTCTATATATTAAATATCTGTCCTCTAGTTTTTGGAGAACTGCACCTCCACTTTGCTCTCCAGAGCAACAGTTTCTTCTTTGCTTTCCACTTTCCCTGTTTTCTCTTCCACAACTGCCTATCAGGAATACCTGTTAAGAAACCAGACTCGGGGATAGAACTAAATCCAGGGCCAAGTGATTTAACTTCAGTCATGGAGATTCACAGGTTATCAATTCCCTGGTAATTCCTGAATTAAAAGTTTAATAGCAAATTTTCAGCCCTGTTAGGAGACAAAAAAGACTATGGTATTTTAATTGTTTTCATAGTTGCCTTATAATTACACAAACCAAAACATTACGTAGAGTCAGTCTTCTTGGTAATGTTTTTAAAAAGGGTTACTAGCTAGTAGGTTTATTTCATTCCTTTACTATGTTTTAGTAAATGATTATTTCTTCCTCCCTGCCCTTGAAAATCTCTTTCTTTCAAATAATACCATTAACATGAGGGACGAAGAAAAGTCTTTCTGCTATTGCTCTGGATTCCTGTCACCTTTTCCTTCCCTTGTGGCCATGTGAACATCTCTTTAGACTATATAACCTTTTGGAAAATGACCTCAACAGTTTGAGAGTACATACAGCCACCAATACCACGGGTTTCTGGTTTTGATTCTGGCCTTTAGACACTTCCATTGTATAAATATTTGTGATTAATCAAAATAGGTTATAAAGCCGCTTCCAGACACTCCTCTTACTGGTCACAGTGACAGCACAAGGACCAGCAAGTAAACTGAGAGGGAGCTGTATCACAAAAGCAAGCTTCTACTGTTTATTGTTCACTGAGGGCAGGCCCTTCCATATCCATCCTACTTACTGGCAAGGAGACCAGCTATTACTTTGTGTTTATGCAGGCTTGTTTCTTGCTAGCCCCTAAACACTGCTGTCATCAGCAGTGTTATTTGTATTTATAATGATAATGAATAGCAAGTAAGCACTGTAAATACTGCACACAAAACTGCTCAAGAGAATACTTTTCACAGATTAGGGCACAGTTTACTGTTCTGTCGTTAAATCTCCTGATAACTCCTCAATTGCTAAAGAGAAGTGAATGAATTTTTGACTGAGTTTTGATGGGTTTTACTGCATTCATCACCCAGTAGATCCATCAAGGCATTTCTGTCATGCTTATTATTATGGTACCTTGACTCCTAGAACAGTGAAACTTGATTTCTTATTGACTGAGGCCCACGGAGGACTAACGTGAGACCAGGAAAGTCGGGGTCTCTGGTAGCAGTTGGGGGCAATCGAGTCCAACCAGTGGTAGGAGGTGGAGTATTGCTGGCCTGGGGCAAGTTGCTAATTAAAAGATGCTTTTCTGGTAGCTTATGTCAGAGAGGCCCTGACATAACCTTCAGTAAGAGGCCCCTTTATTTCTCTTGAATGCCAATGAAATTATTAATAAGAAGATCAATTTTAAGTGCTGCTCCCAGTTTGGGTTGCCATGGAGACCGCTGACCTGCCGTTAGCACGCGGCAGACTTGGGGAGCAGCCCCTGTCTCGCTGGTGCCTGAGCGTGTTCTGTGACTTGGATGAAAATGCGGCAGATTACAGCTGTGCACAACTGAGGCACTGGTGCTCTTGTTAGAGAATCAGTTTTAATAAATCCAAACGAGCTACTTATAAGTTTGTGCCCTTGGTCTATCTGTATGGGGACAATACCTTCCATAGAAACTGGTATCTTAAGATCCCCAACATCCATCACATGCCAAATTCAAAACATAAAAGCAAGTCAGGCACCGAGAGGTGGTGTTCAGCCAGCAGCTGCCTATCAAAACATCGAGCTGGCCCAGAAAGAAGCAGGGGGGTAGAACCGTGCTGAGCCAAAGAGCGAAGAGGGGAGGTAAGGACCTGCATCCAAGCCCGCAGCAGGGCTGCGGTCAGTTATTAGCTGCTAGAGAAGTCAGCCGGAGACAGAACCTCCGGCGGCACGAGTTGCCGTGACTTAATTGACACCAATTCATGGCACTTCAGGATCTACACAGAGCCATCTGGGCTCATAGAGAGGATGTTTTCAGACAGCTCTCAGCCAAGTATGGATTTCTGTAAATGAGTGTTTACAAATAAGCCACTTACCACCTGGGCTTTATAGATAGCCGCACGTTTCTCTTTATCACATAACCTCAGTCTCCCCAGCCAGGCAGAGCAATGTCAGATGTAAAGGGGAAAAGTAAAATGTAGGCATTGCAGAAATCCACATTTACAGTATCTGATGTAAGTGCTAGCAAGACCAGGTAAGAACTGCCCGAGGAGTTAAATAAACTGAAGAGGTATTTATGGGAAGGGAAGCAACCAGCTTGAAAGAATGAAGAAGGCAACAAGACCTGTGAATATATTTGATTACCATAAACAGAGTCCAGCTGCCTCACACATCCTAGACAAATACAGTCTGACTTGGAATTAATTTCGTTGTGTAAAACCCACCGTCTGTAGGAAAAAAATCAGAAGGTAGAAGTGGAGGTAGCATAACCTCTTCCTTATGCCAGTCCCAAAATTAATACTGCAAAAGCAGCAGTACCTGTAGCCCATGTCGGAGATAGGTGCCCATATAGAGACGTCTGCTCTGGCTTCACTTGAATAGATAATGCCAGATAAGTGAAACAGAAGAGTCTGGGGAGTGACCACGCAAGTGGCTGAATAAAAAACCTTGTTCTTAAAGCATTGTGGGAGGTGCCTAGTGGTAGTGATGCACTTTAAAAAGAATGTTAATTGCCAAATAGATGAGATAACTGGAATTCAGGAGTTTAATATTTGTTTATTTTAAAATGTCGTGAACTAAAAATACAAATCAAACTGAAAATGCAATAAGGATTAAAAAAAATGTTTGCAACTAATTGTCAGATCAGAAATTTAGGTTTCAAATTGCTCAAAGCCAGGATGCCGTCCATTTGTGCAATTAAAACAGGGGACCACAGCTCTAGTCCAGCCCTCTGGACTAGACAGCTCTGCAGAAAAATCATGCAGACCTAAGCACAGTAATTAATGTAGCTATGAGGAACATTGAAGTAACATGAAACACACCAAACCGTTCAGCTTTTCTTTATGCAAAGTTTTCTATTTCTCAAAAAGTTATCAAGCTACTAGGTCTTTAACAGCACTCACTCTTGAGGGCTGCTTGAACAAGGGTGGTTTAACATGGATTGCAACTTTATTGGCACAAAGAGGCACGGTTTACAATTTATACTTTTCCAATTGATACTTTTTCAACTCACTCAAAGTCAGCAGTGGGCAGGAGCTCTCTATTTGACTGAAACTGTATCAATGGTAGAAATAAAATAGCTTTAGAAACAGTTATAGAATGGATGATAGAGTGCTTGTGTCTTAGAAGCAGAAAGGTCCTGGTTAGACAGATGATGTGTTACTATGCTTTAGTATCACTCTTACCATGTGTCGTGGTTTAACCCCAGCCAGCAACACAGCACCACACAGCCGCTCACTCGCTCCCCCCCCACCCAGTGGGATGG
>JAVKLA010000088.1:20309148-20343384 GCA_034782735.1 Sagittarius serpentarius | reverse complement strand
CATTCCTCTGAAAAGGGGTGTGTGTGTGGGGGGGGGGAGGGTAATGTGCATTCTGACCCATCAGCAGATCCTATGTGTCCCGCTGTTTCTGCAGGGATGTTTCTTAACTGAAATCAGATGTTTTTGGCCAGGCTCGTACTGTGCTGGCAACCAGGGAGAGTTTGAAGATGTGCATGTGCAGGGTGTACTTTGTACATCACTTCCATATTACAAAGTGAGTTGCTGTCTATGGACCTTGGCCCAAAGACTAAGGCTGCAGCCTGCCTCTGTATTACTCATTTTGCATGGCAGTTTTCTGGGTTTTTCTTTGTTTTTTTTCTCCTTAAACTGCATCTAGAAGTTCTTACTTTCCCATCTTGGAAAGTACAATGTTTCACAAATTATAGCACACAGAAGGAAACTTAGAGTTTAGCTGTTTTGAGCTTTCTAATGAGCATTTCTTGCAGTGCCATTACTGAGGCTGTTCTCTGAAAAATAGCTCTATTAAATGAAGAGCTTTGATATGTAGGAAGAAAATTATCTGATCTTTCTTTCCATGTTAAATTATTGTACTGATGCACATCCAGGAGGGACTGTATTTTTCTTGCAGAAAGAACAGTTAGGTGTTCATAGGACCAAACATTTTCTTAACAGGAAGATGTTATTAAAAGTTGCTCTACAAAATGTTTTGTTGTTTGTCATTGCGAGTTACGGCTAATGTAACAGTTACGGGGGAAAGACAGACTCTTATTTCATGAAGTTTGCTCCGCAAACGTACACGAGCTCAGCAGAAGGATTCAGGTGGCTGAAGGAAGAGGACAGCAGAGCGGGATGCGGGCTGTGGGGGGCAAGTGATGTGCCCCTGCTCGTGCCGCTGCAGGAGAGCAGGCACCTGGCACCGCGTCAGCCTGGGGAGCCCGTTCGAGGGGACGAGCCCTGCTTCAGCCTGAATGCAAGACTGCTGTGCTTGCAGGCAACAGGACTAAGGATGTTTTCCTTGCCTCGTGCCTTCTTCCAGTTGCCGAAGGCAAGTCCTTCTCGGTGTGCAAGGTTTTGTGGGGACTTCTGGTAGACCCCTGCGCGTTGCTGTCGACCAAGTCTGAGCCCCAGAGCAGAGCTGTAATTGCACAAGACAGCAAGCACAGGACTTCAGGCTCTTTTGTAGTGCCTGCTCCTTTCTTGGGCCTAGACCGTTGATAGACCAGAAAATAAGTTTGATTTCAGAAGGTCCTTTAATTTCAACTGCCGTGGATTCAAAGAGAAATTACTCATAGAAGTGACTTTCTTGAAGTCATGGTGCAACTATTACCCTTTACTGTCCACCGAAATCCTCCTAAGTGGCTACTGTGGTCCAAATAAGCTCTGCTCTTAAGATGGCAGAGCACAGTATGAGTTATTTTATTTTGCAGCACAAATGTATCCTGTATTGAGTGTCTGAGGCAGGCAATTCAGTAAGTGTAAATAATAACTGATTTTGACAGAAATGCCCTGTGCACTGGAGACCCTTCAGACAAGCAGAGAGCAGCTTTCACACGTTTTTTTCCAGCTACATTGTAGAACAGAATGCAGAAATCCAGATTTCTGACACTCTGGGTGATTCCTGCTTCCCTACTGGAAAAAAAGAAAAGACCGCACTGCTTCACTGGTGTGGCTTTTTGTCTGTGACAAATGCATTGACATGACTTTTTCTGTGAGCATTCATTTTCCTTAATGGGTTTGAGAGAGAGGAAGTTCCTTGACAGTATTATGGAAAGAAGCAGCAACTACACTGTGGCAGAGAGGAGGTACAAGACATGTATGTAATACATCCTGGCTCTGCAGCTGTTCTGTAGCATAAAATGCTGTGCTCTCCCTTGCAAAATGTACGTGATGCAAATTCCATCTGCTGTGGGGGCAATCTCTGTTTTTAACTGGGGGAGAGTCTCTCCTGAAGGTGATATAAGCAGTGAAAGAAAAAAGGACAATCCAGGAAATATAATACAGACCATACACTTAACAGTGAATAAAAACACAGCTCTGCGCATGAGGTGTGCATGTTCAATGAGGTAATGATAAAGCACTTACCGATACAGATGGGGGGGGGGGGGTGTCACCATCTGACCTCGCCAGTCTTGCCCCGTGTCTCTGTGTGCGCACACCTGGCAATGCAGCGTGCTGCAGAAACCCGCTTCAGGTGCTGCTGAACCACATCCCGGATGGGCAGCAGGAAAGTCCCGCGGGGTTTTGTGCTGGCCTCGCAGCAGCTGTAACGCTCGGGGGCTCTCGGTGAGAACCGCTGCGTGGTACTGTGCTCTGCCGCACACTTGCTGGCTCAGGGCACGCGGGAGGTTGGTGGCAACGTCTGCGCTCATACGGGATCTGCTGCCGACGCGTAGACAGTCGGTGCGGCGGTGGGGAGGTCGACGAAAGTGGACGTGGGAAGGTGTTGCTGGGAGCTGCATCCAACATCAGAGCCTGCCCAGCTGGTCGGGGCAAGTTAAAGCAGCAAAATGCTTTCTACAGCAGACTTTGCTGCAAAGACCCACTGAAGCTAATGGGTGTATCTATTCAAAACTTTATTCTGTCCAGTAGAGGTTCGTGTGTGTGTATGTATAACCACCATATTCAAAAGATGAATAATCCAAGGAGATTTGGCTGTCAGTATTTCCAGAGCACTGATCAACTCATTCTGGATATGAGAGCTTGAGATATGGCTCTTTCACACTAGCGTGATTTAGTCAATTATTAGTTGCTGGTGTTACCAACATTTTACTCAAACGATTTTCTTCTCCACACAATGTATGTCTATCTTCTGCATGGTGATACTTCTCTGTGTACTGTTTGCCCTACACAGGAGTTTTGACATCTTTAATTAACTTCTCTTTTTCAGACTGTGACTGAACACTGTTCATAACAACTGATGAGCAGTAAAGGCTTAGGCGAGCTGCTTAGAGAGGTCCCAACATTAAACTAATTTTTTGCCAGGTGATAAGCAGCCACTAGTTTTGATATCCCCTTAGTTTGGAGGTATAAGAAATTATTTATAACATCACCAAATAATAGACAGTGTGGCTTTTAAAAACTAATTCTGAGAGACCTTTTGCATGCTGTATGTTGATTTGCTGTTACTAGCAGGCAATATTGAGCAGCCTTTTAGGCATATAAAAACATAAGACTGAAAAATATCCCTACATCATTGGGTTGATACGTAAACATGCAGTGTATTCTACTGACTACACAGCTGAGATTTTAATGCATAATAAACCATCTAAATGCACAATATTCAACTCACCAATTGTGAAACATAGCCCACAGACACTTTTTTTTATATTTATGGTCTTTGCTGCTGCTGCAGAAAGCCGTCTGCACAAATATTCGCAGATGCTAAGCCTCGGATCCTAAAGCCTCCCACACAGCCATCAGCAGAGAGTATGAAAGACCCATGGGTCAGTATGAGGACTAAACTTTGCCTTTTTTCCTCTATGAACACATGCCCATATAGTAACCCCCTCCTTTTTTTTTTCTTTTGGAGATAGCAAAATATGACAAATTAGTGATACATGGCTGGCTAAGTGAGAAGACGTGTTCACATTTAGTTGACCTGTGCAAAATCTGAAACAAAAATGCCAGAAGGAAACACACTGTACTCAATATAGTATGAATGTTAAGTTGTCAAAATCCCAGATTTTTCCAAGGAGCATTGATCTTTGCTGCTTAACTGGAGATGCTTTGGGAGGGTAAAAATTTTGTTTTGTTTTGTTGTGCATTTTCCTCCAGAATATTATGAGCACAAACTAAAACTTAAAGTTTTTGCAGTGATAGAGTTGCTTACTGTGCTTCAATTTTTTTTGTTTGACTTGAACTGTTTTATGCATTATTCCATGTTTGTAAGTAGAGATAAGCAAATGCTTAGCTTGGAGCATGCTTAAAGGAACACATGCAATGCCCAGTCAAGCCTGCTTTTGTACAGTAACCACAGAAAATAACACGGTGAGAGAAAATTTCAGTTGCCTTCGGTATAGGTAAATTAGACAGCCTGAAACTGCTCTGTTGGGAATTACTCTTAGCAAATTAGCAGCTGGTCAAGGAAGCTGTTTGGTAAAGATGCACTGAACAATGCCTAAAACCCACCCTTATGACTCAATAGTTCTGTCATGTGTCAGCACCTGGTGAATATGCTGATGTCAGTGGCACATTTAGTATTGTAATCACCCTTGACAAGATGAAATATGGCCTCCGAATTCCAAGAACATATGGGATTATTGAGAAAGAAAATTGTGTGAACAAGGGCAATTATAGCAATAACTATCCATGACATACTACACTGAGTCATCCAAGCATAACATAGATATAATGAAAATATTTTAAAGGCAAACATGATGTAAACCAGTGCCAAAATTATCTAATTTATTATTCTGTCATGAATGATAAATGTTAAAAATACCATCTACATTTCACAGAATAGCAAGAAAACATTCTTTTATGTGTGCCTTGCTGCACAATTTGGAGGGATACAAAGGGAGGAAGGTTTCTTTGTGATAGGTATTGAAATATGATGAAACACCTTTCTCATCTAAATTCCGATCTTTAATTTTCCAGGATATAATTGCTCTAGTTATTCTTCATCATATAATTCCCCTCCTATTTAACTTCCCATCATCACCCCACCACATCTACTCAGCTATGGAACATAGAGGAGGCAGCTGGCAGCCTATTAATCACAACAGAACTAGCTTTAACCTTGAAAACATGTCATTTACAGAATTGCACCCCATGATTATAAGCTTTTGGAGCTGTTTGTTCTTTGAGATGTAACATTTCTGGATTTACATTGTCATTTTCTGATAAAAGTGTAGTAGTAATTAATAAAATTTTAATACAATATGCATTAGTTAAAAAAAAAAATCACCTTTTTTTTTTAATGTACTTCATTATGACCCATTGCCCTGCTATAGCATGAAACTAGTCCTAGAGCCAAAGCCTCAGCCTCTGAGCCACTCGAGTGAGGCCTGACCCTCATGCTGGTTTTGTGCACTGGCTGTACTAAATCCCAGAAGATCTCTTTCTTCTGGTAAGGCTACAAGTTGGCTGTCCTGAAGGCAAAAAGGAACCCCATCTACCTGCCGCAGCTCTAGGGCATCATCAAAGTCATCCCCTGCTTTTGCTCTGCTGCAGCGTATGGGGCCGGCGGACCTGCTAGCCCTACTTACTTCACATGCGAGGGTGCTCCCATGTGTACATCAGACTCTGCAGCCACGATAAGGAAGACATCTCTGCAGCTGTGGGAAAAAAGTGGAGAAAACTTGGTCCTAATGCTGTAGCAATTAACAGATGCTTTCCCTTGTAACAGGACACAGCAGAGCGTAAATACGTAATGCAGTGGTTGCAGGGACAAGGTGAAGGTTAGGGCCCACACCGTACAAAGCTTTTGTCCTCAGCACTGGAGCCAGCAGTAGGTAAAAGAACAAAAATTACTGAGTAGCATTAGTATTTTATAATAAATGCTCTCCTTGTCAACTGTGAGTTTCAAAGCACTTAAAAGAGGGCAGTATCATTATCTTCATTTCACTGATGGGATAAACACATAGTCAGGAAAAGTTACTTGCTGAAGGTCACACAGCAGGCTAACCACAGAGCAGTGACAAAGCCCCTGGCATTTCTAAAGCGCTGTCCTTTCTGACCATGCCTGCGCTCCCAGGCATCCAAAACATGGATAGTTGGTGGTGGTGGGTAGTTGCTACAGTTACTTGGCTCCAGGAGAGAGCAAACTGCCATGGAAGGTTAACTGTTGCGTGTGCAGCCTCTTCTGTCTAGCAAATTATCTGTCCCCAGCCACAGAAAATAGAGGAGAAGAAGGTGCTGGTGTAGTAAAGGGAAGAGACTTCTGAAAGATGTATGTTTGGGTTTTTTTAAATATGTAGATATTTATATATGTAAAATGTGTGTGCGTGTATATATATCTAACTATAAGTGTGTGTGTGTATATATATATAATCATAGAAGCATAGAATTGTTTAGGTTGGAGCAGACCTTTAAGATCACCGAGTCCAACCGTTAACCTAGCACTGCCAAGTCCATCCCTAAATCATGTCCCTAAGCACCACATCTACACATCTTTTAAATACCTCCAGGGATGGCGACTCAACCGCTTCCCTGGGTGGCCTGTTCCAATGCTTGACAACGCTTTTGGTGAAGAAACTTTTCCTGATATCCAAAATAAACCTCCCCTGGTGCAACTTGAGGCCATTTCCTTTTGTCCCATTGCTTGTTACTTGGGAGAAGAGACCGGCACCCGCCTCGCTACAACCTCCTTTCAGGTAGCTGTAGAGAGCTGCCATATTCAGAGATTTGGAAGAATGAGAAGTTTCCACTCTAAGTCTGAGACAGAATCTGTTTGTCCTATCTATAAATGTCATTTTTTTCACCTAGGAACTGACCTTGAGCAGGTTGCTGGAATAGTTGTGTTAGAAGAAATAATCTGCAGCAGCTGCTTCATAAAATAGGCTCCTTTCTTAAAGGGGAGGGAATGACTTTCCTTAGTATATTCTGTGGGTATAAACTTTAATACAAAAATAGTGTCTCCACATTATCTAGGCACACCTGACGCATACAGTAGGACTTCTCATATGAGTAAAGTTCTGCTTCTTTAATCACAACAATAGTACTTATAGGGAGCCATAATTGTTATGCTGTTGTTTATAACTCATGTCAAAAGAATAATTTGAACAAATACAAAGTTCTTTTAGGAAATTAAGATTTTTTATTTATTTGGGGGGAAAAAAACAACAAAACTAAATTATTTTACTACTTACTGGCAAAGTCATTCTTGCTACATTACATATTTTAAAACTCACATCTCATTCAATTAAGATTTCATACCACTGACAAAATGATGCTGTCCTGAAAAAAATACTGCAATAGCTGCTATATACAAGCACATAAATAAACTGCAAGATTCTCAGGCTTCAGAAGACTGAGGACAGAAAGAGATTGTTTAAAGATTCATCTGAGCATTTCTTATTCAGTACATTTGCTGCATTCAGTAACAAGAAAAACACATTGAACCAAACAAAAAGAATGGACGTAGATGGCAATGGAACACATTTGTACTTTGTGGGGTTTTTTTTACTAGTTTATCAAAACCAGAAGAAACCCCATCCCCAACCTAGTATTATAAATACAGTGTTCTAGCTCTTAACCTCATGTGACATAAACAAGAAGATAAACTGCTTCATCACAAGTAACGTTCAAAAGTTAAAGCATGGGATGCAGGTTATCCACAGTGGATCTCAGTAGATACAGAATAATACATGCTCCCTCAAAATATAATACATCTATGTCACACTCTAAAGTATAAGACCAAAAATATTTTCATGCTCCTCGTATTTTTGGCGAACAATTTAAAAATATTTTGCACCTGGATGAAAAGTAGATTTAGCCCTTTATACTACTGTCATTTCATTTGGTAGTGTCATTTGGATGGCACGTGGTTTTTTTCAACTGGACCTTGGGTAGTGACATAGGTGACCAATATACATCAGCACAGGAGGAAATGCAGGCAATGAAAATTGCGTAGATGGGAATATTTCTAAAAATTAAGTTGTTGGTTTTTTTTTTTTAGAAAAAAGCTTTTATATGTCCTCTGGTTCATTCACAGCACTGTTTGTGCTATAATACAATGATTAGAAAAGAAATGATCAAGGAGGGTCACAGCATAAAAAAAAACAAAAAACAAAAACCAAAAAAAACCCCCAAAACCCACAACAAAAGAACACATGCTCCAGTATAAAAAAAATGCTTAAATATGTTGTCTGCACACAATACAAACACTGAACTCTGTTATTACAGTACTGTTCTGTTACAATCTCGTCCATACATTCCGAGGGCTCCTTCTACTGTGTCTTTTGGGGGAAAAAAGTAATCATTCTCAGGCCAAGAAAAGCCCATATATTTGCACAGCTGTAAGACAGACCCATATAGAAAAGGCTAGGAAAAAGCCATACACAAAAGCCAAAACAAAGACATCATAGCCATTTAGATATTTAGCTTTTACTGACCTGCCTTTTAGAGTTAGCTGTCAACAATTTGAGTGATTTAGCAACAGGAAACTTAGAAGCCTGTATGTTTCATGCGTGTGTATGTGTGATATGCGGTATGTCACGTTCTGCTCTGTTCCAGCTGCATAAATCCAGCATATATCCAGTGAAACTAAGATAATTTCTGTAGAATATTTTAATTTGTAGCCTCAGACAAGCTTGGGTGGACTGTGGGGTTTCAGTTTGGTGACCATACCAAGAAGTCTTGGCCAGGAAGGGGAGAAGGCGGAAAACATTGGTCCAAACTGAAACAGATCATTTTTTCTTAATGCAGGAAGGAAACATGGAGAAAACTTGTTTTGGATCAATCAAAAATGAAATGTATTGTTTTCTAAACTTTCAACTCCATGTCTTTTGGATGAAACACTTCACTAAATTCAGTCCAAATCAATGAAAGTTTCCTGTTCCCTAAAGATCAACTTACTTTTATTTTCTCTTTTACAAATTTACTGTCCAGTAAACAATTTCCACCCTGCACATTAGGGCACAAATACCTTTTCTCTTGGAAATCAACAGCAGGTATCTCGCTAGATTCGCTGGGACCAAAAATGGTCTGAGCTGCTGAAGATACAAACCTTTAATTAAGAAATAAGAAAAAAAACCAACAAACCACAAACCACAAAACCTCTTAGCAAAAAATGAGGTTGAAGATTTGCATGTTTCCCTCCTTTTGTAGTATTTTGATAGCCCAGTGTACTAGGAAAGCTAATTACCTTGGTGAGTCCTGCAAACCAATATGTGCGGTCTGTCAGGGAGACAAGAAGACACAGTTGCAAGGCCACTCTGCGAAGGGGCCTCATCTTTGGAAATTGCTCTGGAGAGCCTGGCTGCTGAGTAAATCCTTGAGCAAGACAGATATTGAGGGGCTCTGACCACCTCCAGGGCTTATAGTCTGTTTTACCCCCGGCTGGAAAGGTGCATCGTTGGCACAGCCGAGATTGCACTCCCTTGTGCTCCAAACATCACTTCTGAGAACCTACAAAACACTGGTCAAAAGAAAAATTACAGTGTTTTTTTTCCCCTTAAAGATACTTCATAGCAGTACTAAAGCAGAAGCTATTAAGTGCTGAGCAGAATTTAAAACCACAAAAGACTCTGCAGAGACCTATTTAAAAGACGTCTGTAGGTAACAATCCATAGACTTATTTGTAGTCTGGCTGTCTTCACAGTATATCATTGTGTTACATTTTTGTGGTTGGAATTCAGTGTCTCGATTTGACCAGTAAAAGGAGAAAGATAAGTCACAGTGCCAGGTTTTGATTTCCAAAAGCTACAGTGCATTTGTGAAATGCATTTGATGGACAGTTGTTGCTTGCATCCAAAATCTTCAGGCAAAGCAATACAAATACTGTGTATTGCGATATGTCAGTAGACACAAATCAGTGATAGCAATGCTGTGGACTGCTATAGGACATCCTTAGCCATTTCTGCCTTTTATAGATATGATGTAAACAGGAATATCTAAAATACTAATAGGCCACATATAGAAGTATTACATGTTACGTATGCTCTTTATGAGCATAGAGACATACGTGTATATTAGCTCTGCTAATTCCACACCCATGGTGGGAGCTGAGTAGCTGGAACCTGCTTCCCCCTCAAGTCCTGGCTTCCTTGTAGCATTGAAATTAATCACCACACTATGCATTTTAATAAGCTTCACTTCGATAATTGGATTCTGTAAGGTAACAAATGTAAACAGAGAGTGCACAGCAAGACCAGAATAGCCCCATTACAACATCACAATGGGAAGCATTTCATTTTAGAGCATAAAAATCCATCTTTCCAGGGGTATGTTGCCTTTCCTCAGTTCTGGGAGCTGGAATGATTCAGATAGCAAGAAGCCCTTTTTGCGTACCTAGTGTTTTCATCATTGCTGACAAAACCATCCAGTGTATCTTTGTGCTAGTTATTTTTACAGACATTGCGAATAGCCAAGTGGTAGAATGTGTTACAGTTTCGAAGGCAAGCAGATGAGGGCTATTTACTCAACAAAACAATATGGCAATTTCCAATTTATTAGGCAGTGATTAAAAAAGCAGTTTTCTACTGGTATTAACAGTGAGAAATAACTGGTGTACACTGTGTCAGAGGTCTTGAACGTATGGCTTGATTTGCACTGAGAAGCTGGTATTACTGTCAGACTGCTGATAAATCAATGCGGTTGGCTGAATTGGTGCTTTTATCCCAGGTGTTCAGCTTTGTGGGGGTTGTGCCTGGCCTGTTCCCAGTCATCTGGAAACCAAAATAATATTGAAAATAGATGTATTTATTTTGCTAAACCACTCTTGTCTGGATGAAATAAAAGTTTGAAAGCATCTATTTACATTACAGCATTGTCACAGAGTCTTGAGAGCATATGCCATAAATGATTTTTAAACAGTTATTGCCAGAATCGAAGGTGATTGATTGGCAGCGATCACTTAATACTAGCTATCACTTCAGAAGTCTGGTTCTTTATAAAAAACAAATGTCTTTTGCCTCAAGAAAATTTAAGGAGAGCTAGAAAAACATTTTCACGTGTTGACTCATTTAAGAGTTTATTCCTCAGGCTTAAATGTAAAAGTGCCCTATCAAAAAGCCATCATCATCAGACAAATACATTGCCAAAATGCTGCTTGAATGCATAATATGAAGTCCATTACAACTGGTGAGAATAGTCTCATTGAACCATACTCCAGAGTTCATAAACCTTTGTTTACTTTTATTTGATAATTTACCAGAAGGCAGAATTTTCTCCTTTGCTTTCGAAACAGATATTGTAGCTCCAACTTAATACTTGCTGATTCCACCTGTCTACACCATGCATTAGGTTAGGTACTAAAAATACCCACGTGCCTTCTTGTGTCCTGTTCTTTCTAACAGAATTTAGCGTGGAACACTTTCAAGTACAACAGAAAGGAAAAAAAAAGGAGGAATACTTACAATGTCTGAATTGAAGGGTTTCACATTGATGTTGCGAGTCGAACTACTGGTAAGGGACCAGACCTTGGTTTTGTGCTTAAATGCAGCTCTAACCTTTGGGGGGAAAAAATGAAACCAGATGGAAGATTTCTTTTGAAAAAGTTGTGTTTATTTTCACAGGTGTAGTTTATAATCATTTCTCCATTATCCTTTCTCCACATTAATGTCACTATATTAGAAAACAACAAACAATGCACCCCTACATTTTTCTTTATATTTATGGTCTTATTTTAAAATTTAACTTTACTTTTCAAGTACCCATACTTTAAATACAAAGCACTGTATAACCTCACTTGTTTCTCATTTCATTGGCAATATTTTCATGTTATCTGGCTTATCCCATCCTCGTAGATGTCCAAAGTATGACTGTATTACCGTTCATCTTGTTAAAAATAAAAAATAATAAAAGAGAAAAAAACAAAACTGCAGGGCATATAAGCATACATTCCCAGTATTTGCAGTTCTGGTTTGAAAGATTTCATAAGGTTCCATTACATTGATTTTCAGCAGCTCACTAGGACACTTTCACATTTTCTAACTATATCTACAGCCCCAGTGTCACAGTTTAACCCCAGCACACCAGTTAAAACCAGCACACTCAGGCTGGACCACAAACCCCCCCTTTTGGGCAGGCTCTCCCTGGAGCTGACGCAGCCCTGATGGTACCCAGATGCCACGAGGACGTAAGCCAGCTGCCAGCCTCTTGAAAAACCAAAATTATTTAAACGTGCTGGATGAACTTCCCTATAGATGTAGGAAGATTCTGCTCCAAGGTGAAAAGAAGCAGCTGCATAAAGAAAAGATGGTGAAACAATCATTCTTTAGGCAAGTAGGTGAGATTTATCAAGGATTACTGGCTGGAAGTGACTGACCAGTCTTACAGAGTTGTGGTAGAGAACATCTTGTCAGGAGGAGCATAGTCTGCAAAACACACAAAGAAATCTTTCCTCCCTATTCTACACTGGCACGGCCTCAGCTACAGTACTGTGTCAAGCATCCCGGGAAAAACAGGGACCAGCTGGAGGCAGCCCTGAAGAGAGCAGTGAGGATGATCACAGGTCAAGCAAACCCATGTTACAAGAAGCTCAGGTTGTTTATCAAAAGAGGAGACTGGGGGAAGACAGGATATGTCTTAACATCTTCCCTTTCCCTCGGAGAGGAAGGGAATTATCTACTCTTTATGTGTATAGTGGCTAAAAGAGGAAACAAGAAGCTCCAACTGCAGTAAGAAAGATGAAAACTACAACTTAGGAGAGGCAGTAGTGAGAGTAGTGAGGCACAGAGCCAGATTGCTGAGGGGGGCCAAGGGGCTTCAACGACTAAGCTGTCAGGTGTGATACTGGCACAACGGACGTGGGCTGCGGGAGAGGCTGCTCAGGTCCCCGTCAGACCCATTCTCCTGCGCTTCTTTAAAATGTGTGTGCATTTCTTGTCCAGCCGCTCTGGGAATAAAGATCTCTTTTTTTACCCAACCACCTGGAAATATCTGCAGATTTCTCTTTACAGTAACTGAGTTTTAATTCTACGGTAAGAACAAAATTCTCAAGAAGAATTCTCGCAGTTTAGCTGAAGAAGTATCTTAGATATGCACAGCATACGATGGAACCAATAAGACCTGCTGTCCAAAAATGACAGTTCACATCAGCTATATATGAACTGGTTTTTGAGGTTACAAATTCTGAAAAGTTTCTGAATTTAATTTCTCATGAGGTTTCTGGAAAATGACAGCAATTCAAATATTTGTCTTTGATGTAAGACATTTGAAGCCTGACAGCAGGAAGAATGCTTTCCAAGCCTGGGGGAGAATGGAATAAAGAAATACTTTTCCTCCTTACCTTTAACCTGCCTGCTTAACTCTGGTTGATTTCAATAAAGATCGAGAATTTCATAGCCAGCCCTGACTCTCCAAACTGATTGTGGCAAAGTTCATATCAATGCTCTAAGACTGAATAGGTTGGCAAATATTAATAAATCATAACATCTCCACAGAAGAGCTGGAGAGCTATTGTTGCATGGGAAGAAGCAGCAGGCTGTGGAGCAGAGCTGCTTAACAGCACCCAGAAGAGCGAGCTGTGGGAGAATCAAAGCTACGCGGGTATTCACTGAGCAGTACCCTCCGTCAGCGTGCTGGAAATGGTTTTCGTAAGAAACTTTCGTTATCAGTAATATATGTTGCTGAGCATTTTCTGCTATCTGCCATGAGATGAGAGGATGCTGCAAGGTCCAGGCCCCGCAGAGATGGTCTCCACAAGCCCCATTTACATCAGCCTTGCCTTGGCTTTACCTCAGTTGCTCTGAGACAGCCTTAATGCAAAAAGGTGCAGCTTGGTCCACTATGAAAACCTGAACTTTCTGCCGAGAAAAATACCTGGAATAGGTTCTGCTGTTTGGTTTGCCCTTAAGGACTGCATGAGCGACGTCCAAAAGTATGTTTTGCTGAGAATAATATTTATTTTCCTCTCTGGAACTGCAGATATAACAAAGCCAGAGGACGCACAACGGGGACTGCCAGAGTGAGTGAGTCCTGCTCCCACTCTTTAAGCACCCTCCCTTAGCAGCACAGCCCACGCCCTGCTCAGCCCCTCCAGCCCTCAGGACTGCTTCTTTCCTTAGTCTGCCTTGTCTTATCTTTTTTTTTTTTTAAAACCTTTCTTATGTTAAATAAAATAAATGTCAAGCTTGGGTCAAAATGCCACAAAATCACTAACAGCCATTTATGAATTGAAAGAAAAAAGAAATCAGTGGCATAGCAGGCAACGATAATGCAGAAAGTCTTTTCTTGTTTTACACTCAAGTTACTTGAATTTGTTAGCACCAAATTTGTTAACACCATTTGGTTACATACCTCTGAATTCAGAAGACAATGAAACAGGAACATGAAAAATCCCTGAAAACAGATAAAAGGGAAAGGGTGAAGACTGACTGTGAAGAACAAAATACCATAATGTGTTTCTCGCAGTATTGTGTAAAGCAGGTACCAAGTAGCTGGAGATTTATAAACAATGAAGATAAGGCAAAACTGCGCTCCATGTTAAACTGGAGAAATGTGCAGCATTAGGTTGCTATGAGGCTTGTCTGGACCTTTTCCTGTAAAACAGCACCTCCTAAACTTTGGGGTGCTAAAGGAGAAATCTGGCTGAAAAGAAGCAGGAATTCTGTTTTCATGGCAACAAGAGAACTTTTTGTCTGTGCTTACAAAGATAAAGGCAGAGGGAAATGCTCTTCGGGAAACACCAGATTAACATTTTTCACATTAGAAAAGAAAGGCATTACCACAACAGAATTTTGCTATCTTTGGGCTCTTTGTCCAATGGAAAGTGAAAAGGTCCCATTCCCTTTCCCTCCCCAGATAATTTTATTCTCTTTTGAGGAGTATTCAGCCAAACTTATGTTTTTATTTTGCATCAAAATTGGAACTTTTCTTATCAGTTTATGGGGAGAACTCTGTTGCACTTTTTTTGTGACCATAGTGCTACTTGTTCCTGAGACAAAAGGATTTACAGGAGTTGATTTTTTCTTCCCCTTTGTAACCATTATTCAGAAAAGAATTATAACACGCCTACAGATTTGTTCCTCTACTGAAACGTCTGCTTAAGGCTAAGCAGGTGCTTACATTCCTCCTTGGACAGAGCTATTTTTCTGGTTTAGTGTATTAAGAAGATGAGGGTTTAGCTGCCTGCATGCAAGTGTCATGTGCAGCATGCAGAAGAGCTCCACTTTTCTCCTTATGCCGCACCTTCCCCACAAACTTCTCTTCACTTTCATTTAGTCTCAGTAATGAAGCCTCAAACTGACACTCAAAAATTGTTCTGGTATCTCTGCTGAAGAACCTTGCCTGTGGTACATGGTGCTGGAAGAATGAATTCCATTTCTCGAGCTCACTGTCTCATTTATTTAATTATTGCTACTGGAAGCACTAAGGAGTGGGATAAAAGTTCTGTTCACACAGAGACTAAACAATTGCCAGCACTGCATGGTCAGCATAGACTTAAAAGACAGAGGAAAGAACGTAGAAAAAATCCAGTAAACACGAGCCTGTGAAGACATTACTTATGATCCATTTATTGGATCTCAGCAGCAGTTCAGTAGCCATAAACTTTCCCACCAGGTACTTACTTGTAGTGAATTGAAAACAGCAAATATATACTGAAATACTAATGCGTGGGCATTGACAGCCAAAATCCCAAAGATCCACGAGCTCCCCAAGATTGGTAAGAGAACAGCGACAGCTTTAGCTGTTAGTCTGAAAGAGAAAACGAAAATAGGAAACGTGATGAGACAGTTAAACCAAAATTCAGCCCACACACCAGGGAGTTGATCAATTATGTCCTGGCAGCAAGGCAGTGTGTGTATGACTCTCTTCACCATAAAATTCTTTTAATGGGCAAGTCTCTTAATTACTTATTCCTTATCTATGAAAATGGGGATAACAGAACTTCAGTATCACATGGGATAAATACAGATCAAGAGTCAGTAACTGAGGGTGCAGGGGAAGAGCTGGAGAGATGGTCACATAACTACTGCAGTCACATCTGCAGTTTACAGTGAAGTATCATTTGTCAGTGAGGAGTCAAGTGTAAGAGTCAAAAACAGAGGGCAGCAAACAAATGCAGCATCACATGGAAAAACTAAACCCACTATATAGGACGCTCAAAACACATTTGCTCAGCGCTACAGTTGAGTCAAGACAACACAGTATTTCTCTTACAGAAAGTGACCTGGGATTTTTAACCACCACAAATGGGAAGAAACATATTGTACCTCTGCCAAATGCAAATCCTCTAACACCCCGGTATTATTCTGGTACCACCCTGCTTTGATTAGAGTTGATTCAGAGAAACATATGCCAACTACTGAAGTAGCTTGTGTTTCTTGGAGGTCCCTACTGGTATATGTTCTCTCTGCTTAGCTTGGAGGACTTGGCAGAATTTCAGTAAAAGGTGGTATGACAGCTGAAAAGGTAAAAGCACTGAGAAAATAAGCGGGATTTTTTGTTTTGCCTTAACGAGTTGTGTACAGGATGTTTGTTATAGTGGAAGATGAAAAGAAATTGTAGTATACCAGAGAATTAAATGATCAAGTTTTCTGCAGCAGCTGAATTCTGTGGACCAAATTTTATGTAAAGAGTAAACAAAGGGAACCACAGAGAAAACAAAGGCATTGCATTTAGAATTGTAAGATTGCAGTTAGGTCTCTTCAGTGTATTCAAAACCCTCTACATTAAACACCAAAGAACTTCTACATGGAGCTCATTTCCTTCACCTGCACAGGAATTAAGGGCAGCCAAACCTCAAAGAGCACTCAGGACCCCGTAGAAGAGGTATGGGCAATACTTACATCCGTTTTCTGCTTGGATGTAAACATTGCTAATACCTCTCTCTGCAGCTGAATACCACTCAGCCACTATCCACGACAGACAGGCACAACTGACGAAATTTAACTAACAAAGATTATTGCTTATCCCACACAATTGCCTTCTCCTTACGAAGCTCTCAGAGCATTATCTGATTCATGCTAATGAATTGCTCTAAAGAATTGTACTTTTGTGTCTGCATATACCCTGTAATATTGACTTCAAGAGTATCGTAGTAATAGCCCTACAGAGTGTTTCTAGAGTAATAGCAGAAAAAATGGGAAGTCAACCGGATTACTCTGCGGAAGCCCTTGCCACAGGATGCTTGGGACATCTGAAAAGGATCCCACGAATTCATGGAAGATAGTTCTGTTGTGGATTGTTAAATGTGACGATTCAGATGCAGCCACTTGGGCAGGAAGTCCCTAATCTTTTGTGTGCTGTAAGGTGGGAGTATGTATTCAGAGAAGAATCACTCTGACCTTTATAGTAGGGATACAGGGTTGGATGGACCTCCAGTCCATCTGGTTTAATCCGAGATGGCAGTCCTTCTGTTCTTAGCCTAATTAACCTGGCTTTTTGATTAAAACAATAAACACCCCCACAGCTCATTTTCACATCGATTGGACTCAGTAAAGGCAGGTGTGAAACAGAGCAGGGCCAGGTGACCAATAATGGAGTTAATAAGTCATCACTCACTTTTTCCCACCAAGTGCTGTACATCTAGTTCACAGTACTGGGCAACCCAAAAGCGTTCATGATGTCTGTCCACTCTGTAATCACGCAACCCCCCCCCCCCATGAATCTCACAGGGCAAAACAGTCTTGCTGTCAAGGCACTACTAACTAGACAGCCCAGTGCAATTTTGCCTGTCAAGGATGAATAGACGTCGGACCTTTGCACACCCAGGCACCACATTTTCAGTGACAGCTATCAAAGGACAAACTCTTCCTCCTGGGCAGCTGAGTACAATTTTGGTGGCACAAGACAGAAAGCACAAGGAATGGACCTGTCCCCATTTGAAACATCCTGAACCAACAAGGCAGATAGATCTAATCCCTACTTTCTACAGCACTTATAGACACTTACTTAACTCCTGTTGTAGCCTGCAGGATTTAAGCACGTGCTTATAATTAAATATGTGTTTAAAATATCTCAGTGAATTTAGTCTATGGTACAATTACAGATGAAGAAGCCAAGAGGGCAGTAAAGGGAACAGGGGTGGTGAGAAACTAAAAGTCAGTCCATACTCGCAAAAGCTACATTTTTTCAAGAGTTAGCAGATTTCTCTTTAGCTGGAAACCTATGCAATAGAGAAGGTTGTTTTAGGGAGATTAATGTCCTACTTATGCCTTTTACCCCCTTGTACAGATTAAAGTACAGGTTCGGGAGAGAAGTGCATAGAGCTGCATGACAAGAGACCACTTGTAATTACAACAAACATAAAACAAATGAGAATTTTGTACAACACAATTCAATGAAGAAATCTTTTAATTAAACTTAGAGACAATACATCTTGTTCATTTCGGTGACCTGAGCACACACTTCATTATATCCTTGATTAAAAGTGTATGTTGAAGAACTGCATAGGCTTCAGGTTTATAGGGAAATCTGGGATGGGGAAGAATCTGGAATTTTATTTAGCAGGGCTCGGGGCAGACTCAGGGGGGAGGCTATGCAAACACCTGGAAGATGGAATAGGTACATTCAGATTCCATGATGGTTTAGATGTCCTCTCTAACCTGATACAGCAGGTCATTAGTATGCTCAATACAGCTACACTTGTAAAACTGTCTTCGTTACAAACCACCCTTTTTCTTCTTTTTCTCTTTGGTTCTCACACTCTTAATTTTTATAAAAACTGCAGTTTGGAATATAATTTTCCCCAGCTGGTTTGTTGCCAAAAATAAGTTTTCTTTTTTTTTTTTTTGAGTCAGAGCATAAAAAGCTTCATCCGTAATTTGTATTTGGGGGCAGATTAGAGTTAGGTACTCAATTTCAATGTTTTCAAAATCATTCTTACAGTTTGGATTTTCAGGAGCCTTTAACATCACAAATGCCTTATATATTTTTAAAAATCATGTATGAATAAAGACTGCTCACTATTAAGCGCAGGGTTCAGCCCATGTGCAGTAGAAATACATAGCTAAAAATGAAAACAAAATACATGTGGGATTTTTCATGCAAATGTATTAATGTTTCAGGCATATCCATTTAGAAGAGCAGCCATGTGAGGGTGAAATTCATTTAAGACTACCTAAGGGTCAGCTCTGCATATGTATCACTTAAATCTCAATAACTTTTTTTTTTTGCCTAATTATTGCATAGCTTTCTATGCTTGCATGCTCTGATTTTCATCCTAGGAAATTATTAGTTCAAGGTGTTTATGAGCTTTACTCACCAAGCAAAGGACTTGTTTCTATTGTTCCTGGTCCTCTTTTATTTAATTCCCCTTACCCCTCCCCTTCCTATCCTTATTTCATTTTGTCTTCGAACTTTAAAAAAGAAAAATACTAAATGTAAAATGCTGCGTCAGAACACCATTAAGGTGGTAAGGTTAAAAAAATCTTAGAAATACAAAAGTTAATGTTCCACTAGGCACATTAATTCCGACGCATTGCACATACTTTACTTTTTTTATTCCCATTTTTCTTTGCTATGCGAATATTTTAGTAGATTCGTTCTAGTACACTAAGATATAAAGCATAATCAAATATATGTTGTTTTTGGAGAAGGAATACTGGATGACTTAAAAAAAAAGTCACTATCACTGCTTGAGCTTTATATTGTCTATGAAATTAGTGACATGAAGAAGCAATGCTTTGGGGCAGGGGCAGGTCTTACATTGCAGATATTGAGGTCCAGCCCCGTCAGGACTTCATAAAGCTTGCTAAAATCTTTCTTTGTCCTTGCACCCTAATGCGTCAGAAAACAGAGTGGCTGCTGACTTACAAAGGACCCTCTAAATTTCTCCTGCTCTGGCCTTTGAAATTAGAAGCAACCCAACAGCCTGTTTCTCACATACACTTTTAAAAGCACAGATACTGTTACTCTTCTGCAGTCTAATAGCATTAACTTTGGTGAGCTCTTTGTCTCTCTACATCTATATACACTGAACGATCAGTCCTGGAATTAATTAACTAGGAACAAAGCAAAACCAGCACAAAAGACTTATTTTCTCCTTTCTGTTGTTTCCTTTTGCCAATATATATATTTTTTTTAAGTATCTACCTGTTACTACTTAAACAACTTCCTGAAAAGACAAAAGTATCTTGAGTTTGATTAAATTTTTATATCCAGTGTATACAGAATAGCCTTTGGGATATTACTAGCTGTATATAGCCTATCTATCAATTCAGTCTGCTCTTAGGGTTGGTCCTCACTCTGCCCCAACGCTAAAAATCTCTTCAGCTGGCATGCCGAGACTTCCGAAGCACTGCTTACCAAGAACCACTTGGCATGACTTGATTTCATTCAGATTTGCGTGGTTGTTTATTGCAAAAAGCAAGCAGCAATGGATTAGTACTGCACAGTGCCACATCCTCTGCCATCAGATCTGCAGGGGCTGCTCTGCAGACACTGCTGGTCCTTATAAGTTCATATATAGTCGCACTCACCTGAGCACTTGTGTATGAATCCCATTGCTGGGGGGGGCAGGGTGGAGTCCTTTGAAAATCCTTAGAAAATTTTTCTTCTTGCAAGAACAGTGTTACCTTTATTCATTCTTAATCAAACGGTCCACTTAACATGCACTCACCCTTTAAATCTCCTGTTGAAAAAAGCATTTTTCTTCCCTTTTCCTGTTCTTACAGTTTAATTCTAATTCCTGAGAAGTAAACCTTGCTCACCAGAGGTCTTCCACTCCAAATTTCTTCAGCTGGCTTTGTTTAGTTGTTTTTGGTTTAGCATTCACTTCAGTGCAGGATTTTGATATTTTCTGTGTATCTTGCTCAGCCAGAGACAGACTGTTAGTCAGTGTTTTACACCAGCTGAGATGCTGAAGTGTGCACTAACCAATCAATAGAGGAAGGGAAGTTTTCTGAGTTGGATAATTATCATAGCTGTATTGAAGTCCTGGTGTGCAAGAAGTACAGGTTTCAGCACCTCTGAGATGTATTTTCATTATCAACATCATATAAAATCATTGCACTGTTACTGAAGTTACTAGGAACATTTTTCCAAGAGCAGGGTTGGGCCTTATAGTTTTATTGTATTTGCAATTAGTTTCGAATGGCTCTACTCAACTGAGATTACTCCCTTCCCTTATTCAATCTCTGCCCTTTTCTGCTATTGCACACTGTCGATATCTTACACCGATACAGAACGACTACACTGACAGCTACAAGAAAGAAATTTCACTGCTTGCAGAAAGAAAACTTTATTACTTCTGTGAAGGGAACCCCTAATTCACACATCAATTTTATCGGTTATATATGGAGCACTAATCCTTTTAAGACTTCTGACATCCACTTTTCAGACATGAAGCCTGCTGAAGTAAGACCTAAATTCAGACCCATAAGCCAAGATTATACAATAATTGGAGGAAACACCATCTAAAAAAGCAAAAATCCCTCACAACAATTCAGCAAAATTGTTACCTTGACAAATAGGCCTTTTAAATGAAATTTCTCTCTTGTTTCTTAAATTCTTCACTAGCCACTGCTAGCAATATCCTTTGTACCTTATACAAAAAATAAACAAACCCAAAAATCTATAACCAGCATTTCAGACTAATGCTGGGACAAGTTGAATTTAGCTTCAGTTTCCCATTTATTACAAGTAGCGTTCACTAACCTCTGAGCTGGAAGATGGTTAGCTGCTGGGAAACCACACACAGCAATTCTGACTACGAATGAAAAGGTCTTTCATTCAAGTTCAGCAGTGCTTCCAACACACATCTTGTCTGCTCCTTCTGACCAGCACTCAGGCTTTCGTTGCTGCCGGTGCCTGAGGAATGGCAGCTCTTCTGACCACAGCATTCAGGAGTGCTCTGTGCTGCTGCTCACTTTGTTACCCGATTCTCCAAGGAGCAAAATCAAGACTAGGCGATTTAGGTGGTGAGTTGCCACCGATGTCAAACAGACAAATGGAAGAATACTGATAACAATTCATCTTTTTTAGTGAACTAGGCAGTGAACAGCAATGAAAACATACACAACAGTCTTCGGGGCTAGCCCAAAGCCATTGATATCATTTGGAGTCTACAGGATCAAGCTCCCTTCCACTCCTCAATAAGAACCAACCAAGTCTCAGCAGAGTAATGCACTGTGGGTGGTATAAGCAGCTTGGCAAAGTAGCCAAAGCACAGGCTTGAAAGTCAAATCCCTCAGGACCCCTTCTAACTGAGCAACAAATTTACTCCGTACATTGCATGCAAGTGATGTTGCGAGTAGGTGTTTGGGTTTTTTTCAAAATGAAATTACTCTGAACTCTGCTAGACATCTTGATCTAAGGAATAGAGCTCTAGTCTCAGAAAGCACAGACATGGATTTTAATTCTGCTCCTGCCACTGAGCAGTAGCTTATGAACCACTGCAAAGACACGTGCACCTTTTTCTCCTCCTACACTTTGTCTTGGCTATATAGACAATAAAGCTGATGGCACAAATAACATCTTTTAATTAGCATGTACACAGTTCCTAGCCTAACCTTGGGTGATTTCTAGGCATGACTATAATAAAAAAAACCAAACCACTGGTAACTGCAGATGCCATTTCCCATGTTCCCAGATGTTATTTGCCCTTTCAAAGTGATGTTGTGAAACTGAGTAAGAAATATTTAGACATTCCAGATCATTGCTTTCCAGTGGGTGCCATTTATAATCCAGGGAAGACGCTGCTAGTCCAAAAGTATTGTAGCTATAAAAAAAAAAAAAAATCTAGGCTGCAACAGCAACTAACAGACTGATTTTTATCATGTGAGTGGGAAGGAGGGTGGCATTACTTCTCTTCTGTTGTGCTCAGTGTACAATACCCAGTCCTTTCACCACAGACCCTCCTAAGAAGGCAGATGCTGCCAAAGCAGTGCCACTTCTCGTAAGTCTTCCCAAAAGCTAAAGCTGCCTTTAGGAGATACAGCACTTGCCCAGAATATAGGAAGTCTGGGCTCATCACTCTTCTGCCTAAGGGACTGCAGTTCCCTTTTTTCCAGAAGAGCATTTTGACTCCCTGCTTGATGCTTATTCTTCCCTATGAACCTGTACCACATACATTAGATAATTAAATATTCACTGGGTCAGAGAGAGAAGATGTACTCCACAGATTAGTCTTGAGGCTCTCTCCTGAGAGAGAAAAGTCCTACCTAATCCTTGCTTTATTAACATTTCTTATTTTATATTAAATATTCAGTGGAGCAGGGACTGAAATCCAAGTCTCCATTCAAACCCCCATCAAGCCTGACAGAATAATGGCCATGACCAGAAATGGGGATACCTTAAGAATTTTAATGTTGAGAAGGCAATTCCAGGGGCTAGCAGCACTGACTTTTGACTGCAGCACCTAGCCAGGTTTTTAGGAATCCATGCCTTGCTAAGCAATCCCACAGATCAAGTTCCATGTCACCTCCATCACTTCCTGATCCTAAAACTACAAAAGAGAAAAAATACTTCCTAAAGAAAGTAGTAAGTACTTAACTAAAACGTCCTTCTCCTTGTCTTTAATGCAAGCTATTAAAAGAATGTAAAGAATTAAAATGTAATTTCCTTGCAAGCTGAATTTTCAGTGGTTACAATTTCCCCAGGGGAAGTGAATTTTCAGTGGGATTTTTTCTATTCTCTTTCTAAAATTCCTTTCTCTGACATTTTTTGACACTAATGCTCTCATTGTACTGCTGCTGAGACAGCATTCTCTGCTTCTCGATCCCCAAGCCCAAGGTTAGAGCTAATTTTCCACTGAACTTTGCCATTGAGTCATCAAAGAAAATAAGAGCTTATTCTCACAGTAGAAGAATGTTCCACATCCAGCCAAGGAGTATTAATAATTGAGTTTGGATGGGGAGGTACAGTACCTGCACTGAGAGGCTTTGTACCACAGGATACCCAGTTGTACATGAATTCATTCCCAGAACACACCCAAAAGCTTCTCTGTTCTTAGTGAAGTCGTCATTTTTAAAAGGTGACTGGGAGCTTTTGCTAGTGAATAGTCTTGTTGTGTATTTGTGCTTTAATCATCAAAACATTATGTCTCTCTGTGCTTATTTTCATGCTCTGCTTCGATTGAAGCATCCCTTGAACCTCAGGAACAGCCCCAGTGTAACAGAATATGTTTTCTCTTTTCCCATAGCAACTTCTAAAAGAACATGCAGTATAAATATTTCCAGTTAGATGATCACTTAAGATCTGCTGAGTAACATCACAGGCAAACAATGATACAATCCTTTTGCGTACAATCATTTATAATAAATTCACAATCAATGGTGCATTTCTCTAAAATCCAGGTAGACTAAATGGTTGACTGTTTGTTGCAGTCATATGCTAAATTTTTTGGAAGTCCAAAAAATGTGGCTGCTGAAAAAGCTTTTTGGGAAACTCCAGTAACGGGTAACAGAACAAATTTCCCAGCAGTTGGTATTGACAACCACGGCCAGAAGCCAAAATAATCACATTCTCAGAAAACCGTGCAGAAAATGAAAGCAATGTAAAAGAAAAAGGAAAAGAACAAGCCCCGATTCTTACAATAGTGAAGATTTATGGATTTCTTGAACACAAGCTATTCAATTCCCTATTTCTTACCGTGTTTGGTTCTTCCTTAAAAGCTGATTCTCGAGTTACTTTAAAGGAAGTAAGAGGGGGAAAAAAGACAAGAAAATATTACCCACTTCCACTTCAGGGTTTCTTTAATAGTCCCACAAAAGCAGATTGACTGGGAAGTCTGGAGGGATTAATTTGTTGTTTTAAAAAGGAAAGAAATTGCAATGTTCTAATGGGCCAGGTCCTTTCTATATAGCGTGCTATTATTAAGCATCTGTTTGTTTCCAAAGGGGGGACAGTCCTCTTGTTTTTTCAGTTTACACCTTACAGAGCAAGCACCCAAGAAAAGAGCAGCGTTTTTTTTCTCACAACAAGACAACAAGAACTATGCAGGAGGATTTGGTTTTATCCGTATACAGTTAGCGATGAGCTAGTCCTGGGTTCAAAAAGGTTATGATATTATTTCTCTTCCTAGACCAGACAACGATACCAAAAAATTAATTGCCAAATAAGACCATAAAGTTAGTTACAGGAGAAACACATTAATAGGATAATCTAACCTTGGCTGCTCTGGACACACTGCATATGTGAAAACAGATGTTCCTTTAGACTCCCCCCTTCTTCTAACAGGGACCTTGTGCCCAGCTCCACTTTGGAGTCAGCCCAGGAGAAGGAATTTGCTACAACAGCTTATTCCCAGAAAACTCATTACCTGTCTCTTCCAAGGACAAGGCAATGAAAGTGTCCCACAGGGCTAAATCCTGCCTGTGGGTGCCAGATGGACCAGGCTAGATGTCCTCTACTTCTTTTCTCCAACATTTGCACCTAATTATTTCTTCCACTACAGGCTCCATTGTTTTATCCATTTTCAAAGCTCCCAATGCAGGACTTCTTCCACCTCATGATAGCTTTCTGTATAGACTGTCCCTAGGTATATTGTCTGTGTGAGGCATGAATCTACATTAGCCCAACACTTACTGTTTTTAATTGGCTAAATCTCTGCAAGCCATCTTGAAACAATACACTGAAAATTAGTCTTATTACGCTATTTACAGCCATCTGAAACTTTTTTATAGTTATTATATCATGCGGTGAAAATCTTTCCTTTCGTGGCAGTAAAGCAAGATGACAGACCCAGTGCTAATAAAGAGGGATTGTCAAATTTCAGAAGTTATGAAAGGGACCTCACATTGTTCGCTTTTCCTTACGTAACAGGAGATTTGAGGGAAGAATTCACATGACTGGAATACTGATATGAAAGGGCACAGCTTGTTCAGAAAGGATATGCAGGGATAAAGAAAGAGTATATAAAAAATGTAGACCTGCTTAGAGAGCCGGAAACTATAGGCAGAGAGACCTTTCAAAAATCTCTGTGTAAAAATAAAGGCAAAGGAAGTGGGAACAGAATGGCAGCGTACGTCTATTTTGGTTTGCCAGACCAGGTGGCTAATGTGGATGGGGCATTTTTTTTGCCTCAGCATCTCAAGAGTTGTCCAAAGCACAGGATTAGGTGTTAACATGGAGCTAGGTTCATTTAATTAATGATAATGATAATGAAATACAATTTATAAAACTTTTTTTTAAGACGTAAACCAGCAGCCAGTGATGTAACCCCATTACAATTTTTTCTTTCCTTACTCTGGGATGTCAAACCGGGAACATCATATGTTAAAAACATGAAGTAGCCCCTACTTTGTGCTCTGTGCTGGTGATGCCTGAGCTGCAGCATCATGTGGGGTTTGGGTATCAGATTTCAAGAAAAGTGTGGTCCTCTGGAAAGACTTCAGAGGCAAGCAACAAAAATGACTGGGTAATCTAGAAAACAGGACCTGTCAAAAATGGGACAGGTTTGGGGTATATAAGTTTGGAAGGGAAGAAAGAAACCATTGCCTACATCCACTGGACAAGGTCAGGCTCCTATTTGTCCTTTCTTAAACTGCCCTTGTAGAAATCTCAGGTTTTTTAAGAGAAGCCGTAAAGAAAAAAATTTCTGAGCTAGCTACATCCTGGAGAGACTCAAGTTTCCATCCCCAAAGGCTTTTACCAGTATAAGTGATCGTGTTTTACACGCAATCCAAGAGGGTGAGGAGCAATTACACAGCCTGTTTCCAGTGTTCAGCTGACAAGTGGCAATGAACTTCATAGCTTGGTAGTTCTGTATGCCTGGGAACACCCAGAAAAAGTAGCCTCACAGAGACAGGGTTTATTGGAAATCTGTAGATTTGGCAAATATTTCTGGCTCCTAGCTTGAAGTTAGTGGGGCTCATAGTTTAATTTAGGATGACAAAGTAACAGCCACATAAACCCACACACAAAATTTCTGTAGAATAACATTCACCCCCCAAGGAGCTGAACTCTGAAAATGATCTCTTGACCTAACCAGTCTCAGTGACCCTTAATTATGCAATGATATCAACAGAAAGATCATTCTCCCATTTCCATGGCAACGGTACCAGTGAACAGCAAAGCTATCAAGGTCAGGCATATAAACTGAGAAAGAAAAGTAATTTTCTGTGTAATGGTTCATATGAGCTTTAACTGCAGTAGTGGCAAATAAATAGCCGTATACTTGCTTGATCGCCTGTCTCAAATATACATAAGAGAAAAAAAAGAATTGCTGGAGTACAACTACAATCACGCTGCCTTGCTGTCTGGTTTCTAAAAACTGCTAGTGACTGCTGCTTTGGCGGATAACACAAACTGCAGAAAAGCATTCAGCTATGCAATGCTGTAATGTGAGGAACCTGATTTCTTATTAAGCTGGCATTAAGGGAGCCAGGCAACATACGGTTTTTATCGTGTTTATCAAAGTTAATGTCATAGCTGATGCTGTTTTACTTGCAGAAAAGCCCAGTCAGAAAAGTTAAAAAAAATATTTTCTGATTTGTCAAAATCAAGATGTTTTGCTAACTGGTTTGATTCCCACCTTCTCCCAAGGACCTGCTTCCAAATGGAAAATATGGAAAAATCTGCATCCTTCCCTACTAACCTCCTTAGAGCATACAGGCTCTGTCGTGCCAGGCTCCGCTCCCCTCCTCTTTCCCCCCTCAGCCCTTTGCAATAGTTGCGAGCTCTCCAGGAGCAGGAGGTTTGCAGGCTGCCGGCCAGCTGCCTCGTGGGGCGCGGGCTGGCCACGGAGGCAGATGGCTACTGGGGAGCTGCCCCAGCGCCTGTACCTGAGCCTCTTTGGGCTCTTTGGAACCGTCTCAAGCCCTTTGCTTTAGTAAGATGCTGCAGTATTGGGTACGGTTGTGGTTGCATATACATTATGAAAATGAAAAATAGACTCTGTGGTCATTTATTTTTTTAATTTCTGAGCAGAGGATTTGCTGATTCTCTTGTTCTGTACAGCTCAGACAACGGCTCGTGACAAGCTCCTTTATGCAGCTCCATGCATATTTGCGTCTGTCTTATTGCTCCTTACTTTTCTGAGCAAGTAATCAGAATCATTACTATCTCTACTCACAAGAGAACACCCAAGACTTCTTTGTTCTGTATTTGGACATTTCCTAGGTTTTTAATATCTTTATTAAAATAAGGCAACTAACCTGAGAGGGTGGCTGGACAAGCTGTGTGAGACTCACTGGGGATAATAAACACAGCAGAGTTAAAGAACATGGCTCTTGATGGGGTGATTACAGCACCTCACTTTGAAAATCTCACTGTTCCTGACATTCTCATGCTTTCAATTATTATCTGACTTAACTGCCTTTTTGATTCTTTCTAATATTGTTCCAAAAGAAAGGTGCTTTTTATTCAGCTTCTTTCACTAAAATATATGTTTCTGCCTCACATCTTTTTCAAATGAAAAGAATTGGGCATAATTTCCAATTTCTATTTCCAAAACACATGTAACATATATATAGTTAATGGCATTTTATTACCTACCTGAAGATAGTATCTAAAAATTTAAAAGGACTTTTGATTCTAAAATAGGACATTTTGTTTATTGCAATTACCTGTATTTTTCATTTATTTAATTTTATTTTGAGAGAGCATTGTCAGGAAAATATGTAAATCACACTTAGCCAAGAGCTGTGTCAGGATGGGTAGTGATTTACAAGGTTGCCTAGGGCTCTGCACAAGGTGCATGTTTAAATAAGCATTTACTTTATGTGCTGGCATAACTATAATATTTGTCTTATTATTCTGCATAAAGCTGACATAGAGTTCTAGGATTATAAATTGGACTGAGGATGTAAATGCAGCAGTTCAGGCAAACTCTTGAAGTTATTGCTGTTCACAGTGAATTGTACCATTTCATGATGAATCACCAGCATTTAATTGTTACTCTGGTACCAGGCGTAAGGCTATGACTCATAACTTTGTCCTCCTCCTACCAGTATTTTCATGGCTTAAAATCAGATATTAAAAGATTGAAATCTAAAACCAATTAGGAAATTTTTAAAACAAAACAATGTGAACTCCAAAGCTCCTTTTCACTGTAGATTTTCAAAACCTGAAACTTTCTGTTGTTATAATTCTAAAGTAAAGAAGACATGCTATTCTTTAGATAACTTTGGCAGCGGGGGGCGGGGAGAGGGAAGTGACACCACACCTGCGTTGTTTCCGTATGTCACAATATGATATCACTAACATCTTTCACCCAACTCCTGTGTATGCTGGCACCTTCTGTACCACAAAAGACTCATCAGGAATGATCCAGCCTTAGGCAAGGGGCCAGCAGAGAGTTTTGTTCTTATTAAATGCAGTATAAATCCTGATTTGACCTTCGGAGGCCCCGTGTCAATGTCGTGCACCCTCAGGCTCCTGCAGGGAACAGCTTTCACCTGCGGCGACTGCTCTCAGCGTCTATCAGGGACTGATAGGAAGGAATCCAGAAATTGATTCAAGCATAGATCAATAAGTACAATATAAGTTTCTAGACACTGAAGACGAGAAATAGCTGAAGAGTGGCTTGGTATGGCCCCTTCTCTCATAACCTTCCCTTCCATTACTGACTGTGTTGTGCTCAAAGCAAGGTTTCATCATAGGGATTTAATAACCAAGTTTTAATAAACCTCATTCTATCCTGATATTCAGATATGAAAACAAACATGCCTGAGCATCTGTAATGAAAACTGTTATATCTTTATACTCAGAAAATCCAGCACCTCTTATATATCAAGTTTTCCTTGTGGATTTTGCACCTGTATGTTGTGTCTTACTGCCCTTCCTAACACAAGAAAGAAATAGGCACGTGAGTACCAGAGCTGCTTGTTCCTTTGGAGCCCACAATCAACAGGCCCTGATTACCCTTGAGCAGCAAATCCTGTTTAAGAAATGAGAGATGGAAAGTAATTCCCACAAAGAACAGTTTTGGCTCAGAAGGAGACAACCAAGAGAAAAATAAGCTGTGGAAAGGCTCACAATGTCATCATGTCCAGCTTAGCCATGACAAAGGATCAGTTGTCGCTCCTGGCACCAGAATTAGCCCTGACAAACGTTGGTGCAGCCACTTCTGAAAGCAGTTCAAAGACAAAAGCTCAGCAGCTCTCCGGGTGATCAGCTCCATTGCTTTGCAACTCCCCTCCCACTATTGGGAGCTAAAAGAGACTTGATTTTTTTCATCAGTTTAAGCCTGTTACTATTTGTCCCTTTTTCTGTGGTTTTGCAGAGTAGGCTCCTCTCTGCAGCTATGTTTTACATACTTTTAAGCTTTTCTTACTCCTCCCAAAATGAGCCTGAAATGTGCCTGAACAATCACAACATGGCCTGGAGCCTTTCTCCAGTGTTACGACTCTTAGCATCTGCGGTAAAGAAAGCACTACCATTACTGTCATTATGGTTCTTAAAAGATTAGCACTTCCTCATTAATACCCTCATTGGCAACATTCAAACCCATGTATTTTTAGTCTAAAACTCTGAATCTAATAAGGAGATACCCAAACTGCATTTGTATTTGTCATATTCAATGAGCCAAAAATTTAATTAGGTTGAAGACATTATCATTGGCAGTAGCACTTCAGCTCACTAATTGTCATTGCTTAATACTTTCATTTTAATTATTTCCTTTATTGCCAGTCAACTCTCCTCCTTCCAAGAGTTTCCATGAGGTACATCACTCACGCTGTTTGAAGCCATGTTCAATGAACATGATTCCTTACACAAAATTAGAAATTGTCAAGAAAAGGAATTGCTGAAAGCAGATTTGGCCTGCCACACTGCTCTAACCGACGGGTCTCCTTCAGCAAATGGGAAAAGCTCTTTTCTTTTTGAACAGAGCACACAAAAGCAGGGGCTCCATTTCTCCGAGGGTTGCGCTGCAGTACCTGCCACCCAGAAAGGCACAGAAAGGATTTTCTAGTGCTATGGATTTTGAATCCCCGTAGACTTTCAGAAGAGTTTGCAGATTGCAACTTGTTACTCACCCCTCTTGGAAGGGAAAGGAATAAAAAAAAAGAGAAAAGAAATTCTCTAATGGTGTCACAAAGGGGTGGAATTTAGTTATGCAGGGAGATTATGGTATTTCCTTTGGCAGGAGAGCTCTCACGACCGCTTCAAGCAAGTGCCGCGACTGACAAGTACATTCTGTGAAGGTGAACAGCTGCAAATAATCCTCAGAAAGAGAAGGTTTTGGACACCAAAAGACATGAAACAGGAATGGAATCACAAGAACAAAATGCAACAAATACACAGTATCTTGCAGAATAATGCTTGATGTTAAAAGCACCAAAGCTATCAGCACTAACTCGGAGGACCGGTATCCGAGACAAAAGGTGACTGGGCTGAAAGGCAGGCGGTACGTTTATAAACAAAGTAAAACACTGATGCAGAGTCATGGCATGGAACGGATCACTGATTAAACGGATGAGCAATTTGCCACAGTGCATTCGATGTGCTGCAGGAATATAATAGATGGCTTTGCAAAGTGCTTTGGAATGGTCAATTACACGGTTAAACCATACAGATGTCTGCAGCATCATGAGCTGCTGGAGGACAACCCTCTTGTATTCGTATCTGTCAAAGGGAAAATCTTTCTGTACAGCTTATTATTTTTTCCAAATAACCAAAGTAAAGACTAGATTTGCACTAAGCCTGCGTACTCCGTCTTCAGTTTCATGCAAAGTGGTTTATGCTATATCACAAAATGCGGAATGAACTACCGCAACAGCTTACATGACTTGCTTGCCCTGCTGAGCTTCCCTTGAAGCCCTGTTTTGCTCCCATGCACTGCAGCTACTGTCATTTGTTCCAATTTTCAATCATTAATTTAACTAAACAGAAAAAATGTTTTTCCTTCACTCAACAGAGAACGAAGAGGCTGTTTTATTATTTTACTGAGTGAAGATCGAGCTTTGAGGCACGAAGGAAATGAGTAAAATGAAAGAAAGAATGGGGTAAAAAGCTAAGAAATATTTCTAATTTTGTTGTAATTGCTTTCTCCGTGGATGATTATGATAGCTATCACTTCTGGTTCACCAGCTTCTGAAGTGTACACTTTATAAAAAAGACAGAGACTTTTCCAACTCATCGGACCATTTCAGAGCAAGCAGTGAGAAGGTACTCAGTAAGAGCTGGACTTGGCAATTTATTCAAGACAAGTTAATGAAACTGTCTCTTCTGGACAATACAATGCAGAAGTGAACTAGATGGGAAAGCACAGTGGTACGGCTAAGCATGGTGTCTTTGTTTCTAGACTAAAACTACTATTCCTGAAACAGAGACATGTTTTGCATTTCTTCCTCTATTATGATTAATATTAGTCTTAGTGCAAAATGAAGATCTTTGAAAACTGTATTATACTTCAACCCTTGTAATCCAGGGGCCAGGTAACTCATGCAATCAAACGACTACCTGTGATAGACTTAATCAGGGAAGAGTTCTCTCCATGGGTAATGAAATGTGCACATTTCTAAAACACGAGATGTCTTTCCTCACTGTAACAGAGAAGTAACTTCACAAGTAAACACAGCAATGAGACTCTGAAAGGGGAGAGCAGCAAGAAAAAAGCTATTTAGGTCCTAATAAGAGTTAATGAATGCACTGAGTGGAATTAAGACTTTACATGCAGCAGAAATAAGTAAGAAAAAGAGTTCAAATTGTCCATAACTCAGAAATGTAATCATGTGCCTTTTCAAGCACATGAGCAATTCCATTAAACTAATCTGCTTTAATTGCATTAAGCTTAGAGAGACTACTCAAACTCATGCTTAAACTCAAACATATGATTAATTATTTCCTAAAAGAGGGCCCAGTCAAGAATGGATAATGCAAACAAATGTTGTATGTATGCATTTAAACGTTTCAAGGTATTTGATTCAGCATTCTATAAGCTAAAACATTCAAATTAGCTTTTGGTGGAAAATCTGTTCGCTGAATGCAAAACATTCTCAGAAAGCACTATGTGAATTATTACACAAAATCATTTTGTTGAGAGTCAATAGCTAATCACCTAATGAAAGATTCAAGTATGATCAGTCACAACTAAGTGAAACAGCTCATATTCTATACGTGTTCAATATGCTTCAGAAAACAATACAAAAAGCATGTTCTTAAGTAAATTCAAGTAGTCAATAGAGGCCGATAATAATTCTTTGCTCAGCTCTCACCGGTAAACTGCTCTTGCAGAATTAAAGTTTCAGATGCTAAAAAAGCGACCGTTTTCACACACACACAAATTCCTGCAATGACCAAATACTTGCTGTTCAGACTGTCACAGGAGTCTATTATGCATTAATTGGCATCTCTGATCATGTACTGATTAACTAATTATATTCATCTTGCCTTAAATTATTGGGTATTTTGCAGTTTATGTATCATATTAACTTACCCTTTTATGCTGCTTCTTCAGTTTATCCTATCTTTTATTTTGGGGGTGCTATTATTATTTATTTTAAACAAACAAACAAACAGACATGTCCATACCAGTATCTCTGAAACTAGAATAAAATGTTCAGCTAGATGCTGTCTGATATCTCTATTGTGACGAGTAACCTCTGAACCGGAAGAAGTCAATCAGTCCATAGTGTACGGCACTTTATACTGGGCAAAATGCGAATGGGGAAGATTAATAATTAATTACTTTTACGATATAAAAGGAATTTTGTTCCCAGCTTCCTATTCTATTTTGGCCTTTAAACATGAAGTCCGATGGACGCTGCCTTCAGAGCGCAGCACTGGCTCACCCGATACCTATTCTGTACTCACATTTGAGTCAGCATTTGAGAGGACCTGTTGCATATGGAAAATCAGGGACAATTCCTGTAAATAATTACATCAGTTTATTGCTGTCTGTTGCCAAGGGAAACAAGCCTTGTTGGTAATATCCATTTGCGTTGCCAAGTAACTTAATCTTTAGGGAAACTAAATACGCTCCAGTACTAGCACATCTCTAACAATAAATATCCTTTCTAACTGATACCATCATGGCTCATAACTGCATCTTTGTTCTGACAGTTTCCTAAGGTAAGCTCTGCTCAGTCATGGGATGACGGCCTAGGAGGTGTGAGTTCTCACACCTGGCTTGGGACATGCACAGAGGTGGTAGCTGGGCACGAGCTGGGCAGTCCAGGCTACCCTCACAGTCACTGGGCAGAAATGAGAACTTTTAAGGCAAGTGAGATGAACGCTTAACAGACAAGATCAACTGCAGTGGTAGAAACCCCCATTTCTTCATTGATCAGGAGTCCAGGGGGAGGTGGTGTGAGCTTTACTGGGCTCTAAAGTTAGGGGAGATGAATCCAGGTCGGGTGGTCTCCCATCCAAGCTGCCAGCAGAAATGGAAGTCAGTCCTTGTCAGCGTGATTAAACTTCTCCTTTGGCAGCAAAGCCTGGCAAGAAGCAAGCCTGATGATGAGCCTGTTCTGTAAAACCTGTAGGCTGGGATTTTCAGACTACAATGGCTGTTCGTATTTGAACTCAATGACAGCTGCAAGTGTGAGGCCTCTTAGGTGCTTCAGGGCAGATAGAACTATGGGCCTGAGTTACCAAGGAAAGGCAAGCTGGCACTGGCACCTCCCCCACCCTTCTGCCACAGGCACTTTCGTTGTTCTCCGGCCGGTTTTGCTATGTATGCCTTTCAGTTCATTATCACTTGTAAACTTCGAAACCCTGCTCTTTAAGTGCTGTCATCCAAATTGTTGCAGAGAGCAACTTACTGTTTCTCATTGTGCTTTCCACTTACATTTCATTCCAGCTTGAAAAGACAGCACTGAAATCCCTCTTTTGCCCCCCCCT
>JAVKLA010000088.1:20269572-20309048 GCA_034782735.1 Sagittarius serpentarius | reverse complement strand
TCTTACTGTCTAAGCAGTCTGTCTCATAAATCCTTCTGCAGTTCCTCTCAATGAGCCCTTCTCTTTGCCCCTCTCAAGTCTATTGGATTGAGCAGGCTTCCCCTCCATGCCTCCTTACACTGCAGTTCTCATTTTCTGTTTTTGGCTTTCTAAAACCAAGAACACAGCCCTAAAAACCCCGCTTCTGCCTTACGTACCGCTTCACTGCAGCAACAACTGCAAAGTACTTTCTTGTCTCACCAAAATCAAGTTGCACCATTTTAATTCAGCTGCGTTTCTAAGCAATGCTTGGTAAATTCTTTCTAACAGATTGCAGTTTCCCCCAAAGCTAATATCAAATGAACTGCATTATTCTGATGAATGTCTGACAGGCCCTTCATTTAAGGCTCATATGACACAAAGCATTTTGCAGTCTTCAGCGATTCCTCCTTAAGTCAGCTGAACTTGTTGATTCAAAACCTACTTTGTAGTCCTTGCTGACAGCGACTTGACAGAAACTGCAGACCTTATTGCATTTTTCTGATTTCTCTGTGCTCTCTGTCACTGATTTGTTTTGCTGTGCTTGTCCACTCTCACATGTTAACAACCTCTAATCGACATCTACGGTCCTTTAGTGGTTGGAGGCATGGTTTTTTCACTATGAAAAACATTTCCCATGCAGCTGTCAGAACAGAACTCTCTTTTGTTCTCTTCTTTTTTGGAAAACACTGCCATGGACAGAATGATTTCACACTAGACATAAACTTCTCACCTGTATAAGGCATACTGATGACAAGAAAATGAAATCCAGTGTTACAAAGGCCTTATATTTCTCTTTTTTCCAACAGACCAGTTACTTTCTCCATGACATCCTCTGTACATGAAACTAGTTCATTATGCCTCACTGTTATGTTGAATCGGTGTAAATACTCTCTAAGATCTAACTTGGACAGCTATTTATGCCCTTCTCATTTCAATTTTCTTCTCAGGATGCATTTCTGTAATGATATCTACAGAAAAAGAGCTATTCTGTATGTTCTGTTTATCTTCAATTATATTTTATTGAACTAATTTAGTTCTATGAGGAAAGCTGCTCTATCAGAACATATTTCTGCTTGACCAATAATTTAACAATTGAATGCTTCCAGATGTATCTTCCCCTTGATTATCATTTTTCTCCACCACCATCACTTTTGTTAGGTCAAACCCTAAAACTGTATTTTAAAAATTACTTGGCACATGGATCATCTCTTAGCCAGCGTGTCTGGAGAAGTCACATTTTCAGTACAGAGCTCCACCATTCCAAATCTACAGTTTATAATATTTGAACTAAGAACATATAATCCTGATTAAATGGATTTCATCTTATTCCTAGACCAGCTACTTATGTACACACACATAGTTTTCTTTTAAAAAATTAATTTATATTAGTGTGTAGGGTACAGCATGTATTGAATCAATTCTTTGTAATACAAGTAAGGAAATATCTAAGTACACAGCAATCTGTGTAGCTCCTCTTCTACTTATGGAGGTTGTTCCTTTGCCTTCATAATTCTAATAGTATACACAAACTGGCATTGACAATATACAGTTATTTGCTTCCTAATGTTCTATATTTCCTTTTTATTTCTGAAGGTCACAGGGACTCAGCCAAACCTGAAACAGTTATTTTAATTCCCAGTCTTTTAATTTCACTACTATGTAATTATCTTATAGATTTTTGTGTAGACTTATTTACTGTTTTTCTTTTCCTGTTGGATAAGTATACAATAACTAAACTAACTTCAATTAGGTAACTGTCACCAATATTTAAAACCTAATGGCATTTTAAAAATTACATAAGTAATCCAATCATAAAAATTATTCTTTATGATACCATTTCAGAGCAGTGGCACCAAATCCTTATCATACAATAGCCTGTGACTCAGAAACATTAACACAAACCATCATCACATTTTTCTTCTACCTAAGTTACATATTCCTTGAGTTATATACAGTGTCCTTTTCACATTCACATTTACATGCTCCTAAAGCTTCTTTAGGAGATACAAAATGGAATATTCAGCATCTTACTTTAAACTCAGTATATTAAATTATCTTCTTAGCTACCCATACGTAATCCTATAGATTTGAGAAATCAGAATTTGTCCTTGTGTATTCAGACGTAGCGATGTGTTTACCTTACATTTTCCCTCTAGCCTTGCTAGCGCAGTATTCTAGACGATATACTCTCAGAGGGGCCACCATCCCAAGAGTCTCTCAAGGCACCTTGATATAAAGACCCGCTTGAATTTAAGCACACATTTAAATCCAGCATAAGTCTGTGTGCTTTGCAGTATCAAGAGAGTCTTAAAGATAAGCATACGCCTAAATACGATGCTGAACTGGGGCTAGAAACAAGGTTTATCCTCTGAAGGAGTGGAATAGTTGCAATACCCCAGTACAGATTAATGATGCTTTGTGAGATTTATCTTTGAATACAGCAGGAAGAGGAAAGTCTCCATTAATAAAAGGGAAAATCATGAATCAGCAAATGCTGGAGACTGTAATAAGCAGGAAAACACTTTAGCTCGTGCTGAACCACAGGTTTCATCCTGGGCAGCATTCAGCTTTCATAAAATATAGGTTAGCTGGCTGCATTCAAGCGAATGATATGCTACCTTTAACATTATTTGCTTTTTATTAAAGAGGAATGATATTGGTGTTCTGGGAGACGTCCATGATACATGCCTCTATGATACAACATTGCTAGTGTGATATTATTAACTTCTTATAATATAAATTGAATGAGAAAAACTTACTTGAAGGCATTGGCATCTCCGTGGACCTTATAGTTGTCTGCGCTGATTCTTGAGATAACTCTTGTGACAGCAATGAGAATACCAATATTGACCTGAAGATGAAGAAAGAACAAGACTTGGTCAGAAAAGTAAGCACTGAGTGTGTCAGAGGGGCAAACTGCCCTAGGAGTTTATTGTACGAGTACAACAGAAAATAGGAACTTTGTGTGTTGTATTTATTCGGGAAAAGAGGTTTCCAGTTTTGTACCGGTATAGTTTGACCCTTGTCAATGGATTTCCCTTTCCCCATAGTGGGCAGCTCTTGCTTGTGCTTTCTTTCCTTCAGGAACAGTCCTAGCCTGTTTAGGGTAAGTCTGGATTGATACATTGCTTCACAGCTAAAGAAGTGCTCAGGATCCCTACTGTACAAATAAACACCCTAATAATCTACTACCAGCTAACAAATTAGACAAGAACTTCAGCGAACAGGGGCATGTGTCGGCATGCTCTTTGGTTTTGTGCTTGCATGTTGCACAGACTTCAGAAAGCACCTTTCCCGCTAGACTTCACAGTGTGCAATTCCTGTTTCTTACCAAAGCCTGCTTGCAATTTAAGCACAAGATTATTTTAAAACAGCAACGAGGAAAATACGTTAAGCCTGAACTCTGCTCTTCAAAAGCCCTTCTCTTTTTGATGTCAGGCCCAGCAGAAACATCAATAAAATGAAAAGAACTCCCACCAGAAAAGTAGGAAATCTTGAAAAGACTAACGCTGAAAATGTCTAACAAAAGAGAGTTTGCTCTGAAGTCACAGGTGAAGAAAGAAGGAAATCTTTATCACTTAAAGGAAATGTGGCAAAGATTGTCTTGCTGTGCAAAGACCTTGGGTTTAAAGATAAAAAAAAAAAAGAGAGGAGAGAATGTGAAGGTGAAACACTTATTTCCCCCTTCCTGTCCAAATTTACACATCAGTTACAAAGTTGGTATTTAGCATCAAGTTAAGAACAAGGGTAGAACAAAACTATCCTGAACTACAGAACAAAAAGGAAGAGAAGACTTCAAAATAGTGCTGTTGCTCAGTTAAAATTCAATAATCATAATCTATTTTGACATAAATATTCTAATTCTGAGGATGAGAGGGTGAATTAAAAAATGTTTAACTTTGACGATAATTATTTCCTTGGTGTTTTTCAAACCTTCTGACCACTCTTTTAATTTTAGTTTACTAAGGGTAGAGCATCACCTGGTGTAAAGGAGGAGCATAGCTGTTGTAGTTCATTTCTGCCACGGCTTTTTAGCCTGTCCAAAGAATACCCTGTGGAATCTGACAGCTTTTCAATTACAAGTGTACTTGTTGTTCAATCAGCTTTCCAGAGATGAGTAAGAGGTGAAATTCAATGGTCTTCGGACCATTTTCCCTATTCCCACCAAATCGTATTTTGTAAATAACTTTATAAATTCTTAGAGGCAGTAACGAGCATTTTTGAGAAACCCATTTATATGCTAAATATGCATCTTGACTCAAGCAGCAAACGATGAACATGAACAAATTACACTTTGTCTTCTTTTTCTCTCTTCTCTTCCAAACTCTCCAATTTTCTGCGGCGTGTCCACCAAATGATCATCATCATTACTACAGCTTTTCATGGGAATTACACAGAAAATGCCTCTCTGTACCCTTAACTGCTTTCCTGAGACATTACCTTTCAGCAGCCTTTATCCAAAATAAGTCTCCCCTTTAGTCACTTCCTCGTGGATGTCTCACCGACAGTTCAGGTTCATCCTGGCACAGTTGCTCCATGATCCCTTTTTCTGATGACTGCAGACAACAGCACATTCCTGCCAGCCTCACAATCGCTTAACCCTAATGCTTTCTTCCATTCCTAATTCTTTTTAGACACTCCTAGATTTTGCTTTCTGCATAGCATTTTTTAAAATAGGCAGATTATGCCTAAATAAAGTATATCAAAATACTCCCCCCAAAAATCCAATGAGGTAACAAAAAAAAAAAAAGAAACCTCATTCTTCAAATTCTGAATTTCCTACATCTTACAACAGTCAATGAAAATTATGCATGATAAGCACCAACAAATGAATACTGAGAATCTTGCAAACTCTCACTCAAACTGGACATGAACCCTAAGATCTGGTCATGAAAACGGCACAAGCAAGACAGTCTCAAAGCAGATAAACCAGATGGTTTTCTAAAGCACAAACTGTTCAGTATTTCTAGCTGAATTTTAATTTCTTTTTATAAAAGAAAAAAAATTAGAAATTAATTTCCTAGGTATTTTGGATGGTCTAAAGTGGAAATTTAAAAAGGCCTTGAGTTTCTCCTCTTGTGCAGTCGGCGTGCAGACCGTGTGCGTTTCTAGGGTGCATTAGTTAATATGTTTAAAAGATGAGAAGGAAACATTGTGATCTCACTGCTGATAAAAACCAAGGTACTTGTAAAAATAGCAACGAACCATTACACTCAAGTCCTGAAGTTCTATATTTGAATTTCCTGAACCACTTGAAAATTTCTGCTTAGGTATTTTGAGAAAGTAATCTCATCCAGCCTAAATAAACAGATTAGCTACAAATGTCTTCCTTTGTTAATGTTTCAGTAATTAAAGCATGGAGGTATTTCCACTGCCCTTATAATGGGAAACAAAAATACAGCCACTGAATTGTTCCTGCAGTGATTTTGTTGGCATCTGACATAAATACTTTGCCAATGATTTGAACAGGAGAATGCTATGCTGATGAAACACTCATCATGCTTTAACCTATATCAGAACGTTCAAACTAGAAGAACAAACATTTAGGTAAAGGAACTGTATATACTTCCAATTTCTTACTTTTCTGAAAGGCCAGGTTACCCAACAGTTGCAGTTATTTTGCCTTAAAATTACACAGGAACTTAGAATAATTTTGCTTGCAGGTACTGGCCACACTCTGCTTCTAAAAAAAATACAGCTAATAACATTAGCACTTGTTTCCTAACTCACAGGCCTCCTTTCAAGGCAGCTTGTCCAACCCCAGGCACTCGCAAGTCTCCGCGAAATCAGCAGGAGCTGCCAGTTCCCATTATTGTGGGCTTGATCCAAAGCCCACCAGAGCCCATGGAAAGATCCCAATGACATCAGGGAGCTCTGGCTCACTTCAGTGACAACTTCATCTCACTAAAAATTGTCAGATCAGGAAGAGAGTTAAATGAGTAAAAAGGACCTCTTTCAAAATCTTTTCTCATCAAAATTTCGTCGGACCAGACACAATGAGACAAATTCTTTCCCTCGCTTAGTTTTTTTTCAGGGGTTTCACCTAGATTTCCTCCAAGTCTCATGAGATTTTTGTTTCCTCTTTAGTACAGTGCAGAAATCCCATGTGTAAAACCCTCTGATGTGGTCCGCTGCATCCTAGCCAAGAAAAGGCTTGGCAGCACAGAGGAACTAAAAAAAAAACATATTGCCTTAATTAAATCCATTGACCAGCTTTCCTCTAAAACCACAAACTATTTTAGGCTCCACTTCAGTTTCAGGCAATGGTACAGCCAGGGTCAACCCACCACAGAGTTATAAATGACTCTTCTAATCTGAGGTTTAACGTACTCTCCCATGGTGTGAGTTAATTTGATCCTTATCATGACATCAGTGGTAGCACACCAACACTGCAAATTGTTGCGATTGCATCCCATTGCTAGGGCACATCAGAAATCATTACCGGGTATTATAGATTTCCAAACACAGCTAGTCGATTAAATTAGATCCATGTTAAAATTTGGGAGAATGATTTTGGAAAGCCTGATTCCACTTTTAGCTATTCCAGAGCAACTACAGATGGGATAGACTAAATTGAGTTATTTTAGACTTCTGTGTACACGACTTCACATTAACGCATGTAGTATCACACCAGTCAGAGCTGAATATCAGAGCAAACCTTCGAGGCTGGAAAGGAAATATACAAGCAAATAAATAATAAATATAAAGGGTAACAGAGCCCTGACTTCTACTCTTTCCTAACATCAATCCTTAATTTTTAATTTCTTACAATCTGTCCCCTTGTTCAAAAAAAAGTTGCATGCTTTCCTGGTAGTTAAGTAAGAAGAAATTTAATTTTAAAATAATGAAGGATTTAATTTTAAAATAGTAATAGTGCTCATAACTGAGTGCTAATAAGAAAAAATGAGCAGCTTAGCAGCTGTGGTCTGTCCATTTTTGCTCTAATCCACTACAGCACTTAAGTATGTACTTGATTTCAATGACTCTGAGGAATCCTACTGTCTCAGGGCCTTTAAACACGATGGGTCCATTTCTGTCACCTTTTCCCATGACGAATAATGTCTAAGAAGGGACACAAATTGTCACTTTTCGATCAGTGGGCCTACCTGCAGAGTAAGATACTGTTCAACATATGGAAATATCCTAGGACATAAAGGTATGAATAAATACCATGAGGCAACAGAACTTACTTAATCATGTATGATCAGCAGGTATAAAGGAGGGAATATTTTTTTATATAGTGAATATTCATAAGCAAGTACCAACTGACGGCAGTGACGGCAATCTCAGCCTGGGACTCAAGTTCCATCGAGTCCCATCTGAAGACGACACTGGTTACAGACCTGATGTCCCCACAGCACAGACCTGTTAGCAATATGCTAACAAAAATCATTTAGCTCCATAAAAATGCTGTTTATCTGAAAGACTTGTAAAAAACCTCCAGGAAAATAACTACTTACAGGGAAAACAATGGAAAGGACTTGCCACTACAGCCCAGTATCTCCCCCCTGCAATGGATTGTTCACTCTGCAGCACGCCCACTGCTCCGTGTACACAGATGCTTTCCGCAGAATTTCCTTAATTCTGCCATATCTATGGAAACACACCAAGGCAGCAGATGGCTGATAACAAACAAAGCCTTCTGCCAGAAGTTTTAATGTCTTATTCCAAAAATTCAGGTGCTCTGTCAAGTTTTCTTTTCCATTGAAGACATGTCCCAGGCCAACTTCGGCTGAGATTAGTTTGGTTTTCAAATTAATTGCAACAAATTTTTTTGCGAAGCTGCCTTAAGAGGATGCTATAGAGGCTTGGGTGTTGTGGTCTGGGGGATGGGGGAGAGTGATCTTTAAAATTTAAGATGCAGGTAGAAGCCAAAAGACCTACACGTAGAAGGAACTATTTCCTTCATCACATCCCTTGATGCAGACCCCAAGGAAAGAGCACTTTGGTTATGGGAATCCATAGAGGGCGGGGAGGTTCTGCGAATTAGTCCTGAGAAAAGTATGTGTGAGTATTTTTTCCCAGTCACACTCCCACCACATCATTCTGTTTTAAGGCTCCGTGATGTCTATATTGCCTGTGAGGCTGTGGCAGGACAAAGGTAGACTGTGTTTGCCTAGTCTGTAGGGAGTAGGAGTTGAAAAGAGCAGTTCCCCTGCTTTCTTCACAGCATAATCCTTTTTCTTGGCAGAGAGGAACTGTGGATGGAAGTAGTCAAAAAACTGCTTTTTGAGAAGTACTTTCAGAGCTAAACACTAGTTCGTGCAACTAGTGGCTAATTTGTTATTTAAAGAACACGGGCACACGTGCACACACAAAATAGTGTTTAGCCTTGTTATTTCCCTATAGGCACTAACACATTTTTCAGTGAGCATATTCAATGCCCAGAGAGAATAATTTGTCAGCCAGCTTGCTGCTATTTTGGGCAGAGCTGGGTTTAGACTATTTAACAAATTGCTCTACGTGGATCAGCCTTGTGAGCTCACTCTTTCTCTTTCTCAAAATATTTGTATCCCTACAAGAATATAAATTGAGCTGCACAAATATTATATATCATAAGTGAGAGCCAGACAGTTAAACCCTTACTTTCAGTGGCAAGCAGCTACGCATGCAAATTGTTGAAGGCTGTGCTCACTCAGGTGAGTAAGCGTTTCACTCACTTTCTGGCATGTTTTGATTAATACCATCTTTGGACAGCAGCTGGGAAAGATCTGATTTTACTGGTTGCATCTCATTTCCTCCTTTGCTGCTGAACAATGGCCAGAAACCAAGTGCTAATGTGAGAAGGAGACATTTGAATATTAGATTATTTTAATTGCTCTTCAGTCATCAATATCTACATATCGTTGAACATAAGCTCACATACAGAAGGTCCAAGGTACAGGCCAACAAGGAATTAAGTTTATTGGAACAAAGTCCAGATTAGCCAGCTGTAATCCAGTGATCAGCACTTCTTATTTACATGTACATGCTTTCACTTAGGTAAAAGAAATTCTGTCCTTGCTGCACAGGGACTTTTCAGTGTTGCCATTAATAATTTGATTAAAATGCTAACATAAGACAATTTCTGTCACATCGATATAGCAGCTATTTTCATTGTTTTTCTAATATATGTTTATATAGCCTAGTTTTTCAGAGGCTGTATCTTGGGTGGAAGATGCTGGACTGGGCTGGGCTGGGCTGCCTATAAGAGGTGCCGATTTCACTGTCTCCCGGGCAAATGTTAGGACGTCCCCTCAGCTGCAGTGTAAAATTGCCTGTTAAGGAAAAGGTCAGCCAAGGAGCCACCTTCTGCTTGCCAAAGAGTTATAGAGATATGCAATGGTAAACACTAGTTCTGTACGTACACTCCTCCTTCCTTCCTTTGGCTTCTGAGCAGGATTTGTGGGGTTTTTCTGCGTGATGAAATCCGGGAAAGTTTCTTTGCGCTTTCCACGGAAATCCCAGGTTTTTTAGGGCAGTAGAAGGTACAATCAGTGGCTCCTTTTGATGTTCCTCCATGCAAGTAGTCAGGAGTTTATTTGACCTGACTCTCCTTAAACACCACAGCAGGCAGACTCTGGTCTACATTTGGGCTCATGTCTTTAATATCTAAGTAAAGCTTTAAAGACAACCTGATTTCACTAATCAGTGAGTCTATTCCATGTTCATACTGTCACTCTGACATTATAACCTGCAGAAAAAAAATCATAGATAACCTGATCAATTAAAGTATTGGAAACAGTGCTGAAGAAGAATAATCTCCCACTTAATCCATGCAAACACCCCTGACTCCTTAAGTAATCCTAGCGATTACGCTACAACTCACTGTAATTTAATGTGTGGGCATAATTAAACTGCTCAGGAGCATTCGTGTATCAGCATCAGAGCCATGGACCTGCACCTTCCCCTGGAAAGATGATGTTCATTATAGCTGGCAGAGGTGCTTGCAGCAGCCACCCGAACCCCGGCAAACTCCCCTTAACAGCCCTGCCTTGATCAGCCGGACAAACTGCCGTACCCGACATCGAATTCAAAAGGAGAGGAACAGCAGACATTCCTTATCGCTGTAAGAAGACAGGTGTGGAGGCAGCTTGTTACCTTCCCCAGAGCGCACCCAAAGGGTGACAGGTTGTGTCCTCGTTTCAGCCCACTCCTGCTAGCTGCTGACCGCTTGCAAACACTGCTGCTGATCGCCTTCGCTGAGGGCGTTCGCAAAAGCAAAAGCTTCAAATACCAGCGGGGTGGAATCAGCCTCTCGACTATTACTGGTGTATATGGAACACAAACCACGGAGTTTGTTCTTTTGGGGGATCTGAGAATTACTCAGACTCCGAAGATTACTTGGTTCCACGCAGTTATTAATGGCCCCAACAGGTCTGTTTCAGAAGAGGGCTGTGCCAGTATTTTACGTTGTATTTTTTTCTTGGAATAGTGAAATGAATAGTGTGAGGATTAATACGCATAAACTAATACACAACCGTGTGCAACACAAAAATCAGAGGAGGAACAAAGTAATTCTGGACCATTCATCTCTATTGTTCCGCCGGCCTGGCACAAGGACTGACATCAGACCTTCCGCTAGCGCTGCGAGTGGCTGACACGGACGTGCAACATGAAAACAGCGGCAGTCATGGTTTTACCTACCAGAATTACAAACAATGCCGGTGCCACAAAAGCCCAGATTGCTCCATTCTCTAGTGAAAGCCAGCAGCTGCAGAGAAAAATCAGAATGATTTTAGATGAAACACACGGTCATTTAATTAGTAATGTTCTTAATTAAAAGAGACTAAAAGAGAGTGCAAAAAGACAGGTGAGTTTTAAAAGCAAGAGACAGGATAGAGCATCAATAAGAAACTCCTTTTCCCCTCGCACTCCGGGAATCTGAGGCAGGATCTCTTTTTGATTTGTATCTTGCAGAGTGTCCGTGACAGCTATCTGCCCCAGCATGTCTTCAAATAGCATCGGGGCGGAAAGACGGGAAGAAAGGAAACGTTTTATTTGCTGTTTCTTGTTCTTGTACCCTGTATCACAGGCAGTCATTTCAGTGCTGCGAGCACTGTCATTGCAAACTGAAGCCCTCCCTGCCTTGCTTGGCTGCTGGTGAGGAAGAGGCTGGGAAACATGCTGTCAGCTTCACATGGCTTTCTTACAGCAGTGACAATGTAAGCTAGTTTACCACACACAAAAATAACCCTTGCTTCCAATCTTTAGTTTCCATTACGGTAGGACTGAATCCTACGATGTTTTTTCAGACAAATTTGCTTTTCTTTTTCCACGTTAGAAAGGATTTTAATTTTCAAAATTTTTAGCCATGTCCGTTCTAGACCTTCAGATGTTTAACTGCAGTTTTCTTCAAAAGATTAAATATTTTTAATCAAAGATTATTCTCATCTTGTTACAAATGTTTCAGCCTGTGCTTTTCTCTGTGTGTGGGGTAAGCAGGGAGCTCACTGTAGGAGGCCTTATGCCTCCGCAGCAAAAGGGAAAAAGAGGCAAAACATCTCAGGAGCTTTTTGTGCATCATCTCAGCAGTGGAAAGCAAACCTGAGGCTTCTAGGTCTAAGAAGATGCCTATACAAGAGTCGTGCTTTTGCAGGCTGTCTTCCCTGCTCCTCAGCAGCCTCTTGCAGAACTGCAGCCCTGTTAACAGATCTACGAGTTTTTCTCCCCATCAGATTTTTCATCCTTATTGCACCTGGAGTGAAGACATTTTCATACTCACTTGCCACTTTCTCCATAGCTGTCTAGGGATGATGTTGTAGAAATTACACAAATCACCAGTGGGCAGCCTGCAAAAAGGCAAAGCCAGTGGCAATATTAGTAACAAAAGTACGTCTTCAAGTAAACCCTGCAAGTTCAGCTAAATTTCATGTGAACAACGGACCACCTCAGAGTAATTTTAGAATTAAGTGTAACTTGACATCCTCCTGCAGCTGTGTAATACAACACGTTTTAATCAATTAACATCAGACAAACAAAATGACTTCTCAATAAAGCAGTAGTTTAACAGTTAAACCGAATTAGTGCTAATTTCATTGAGAATCACAGTCCTTTTTCAGCCTGGGTTTTGTTCATGTAATTTCTATCTCTTGCTGTTCGAGCAGTGATATCCTGTGGAACAATATCAGGCTTATTTTAACCACTTTCCCCCAAGTAAGTGCACCTTGTTCAAGAATTCAAAACAATCTAGAAAACAAGTTGAGTTTCTCAGAGGGGTGCATGGCTAGCAGGTGAGAGGACAGAAAAGGCAACATTTAGTTATCTAGAGCATCACACACAGCAGCAAGAGACAGTTGTGAAGAGACAGAAGCAAATTCAGATCCCACTCAGATGCCCAACCAAGACTTATTTTAACATAAATATGTAATAGCTCTACAAGATTTCTGTGTTTAAAACAGACTACGTTTCCAGATGGGTTTTGACAGTTCCAGTGTGCTGCATCCTGGGAGGTGGAGGAGCGCTTTACGGGATTACCCAGGAATTACACCAAGGCAGAGGACTGTGTCCTGCTGCTGGGGGGAGCTGCGCGCCTCCGGCCCTCAGCACTGCGAGATCCTCTTGTGCCACTTTCACGCAGCTTTCCAGGCCAGGAGCCGGAGAGGAAGCAAGGTTTTTCTTGCCAACAGTGCTGAATATAGTAAAACCTCATCCCTTTAAATATTAAACGATTGCCTGTTAATTCCTGTATGATTTAATAAAATGTGAAGGTTTGGGGTTTTATCATCTTACAGAATTTAATAACTAGGTCCCAGACAGAGTATTATACATGATAGCTTAAAGTTTCAATTTTCTTTTACATTCCTCAGGTTTTCTGCATGAGGCTTTACAAAATTCTGACAAGCAGTTTCTGCTTAATCTTACCAATATCATCCCCATAAAATTCTGTAAAATTTTCCTGTAATAACAGAACTATGATTTTTGGAAGTATTTTTGTTCTGTAATGGTTGTGGCTAGAAGCACCCTGTGTTTATAAACAAGAAGGATACTCAGCAGTTAAGAAGCAGCATCTACAGGTATTGTTTAGGTCTTAGACTGTGAAATCCAGTCTGCAGGATGGAGTTTAACATCCCGTAAACTTGATTCTGCTGTCCCATGCTGGTCCAAATCAGGAATAACTCCTTAGAAGTAATATTTGTGCGAGACCTAAGCAAAGGCAAGATTTTAGTTTACTATCACATTTGTCTATTTAAGAAAGGAAATTCCTACACACAGTTGAACAAAATCAAGAATAATTATATTCAACAGAGCAGCTAAGCACAGACATAAGCCGGTCTGCTGAAACTCGGGCTGCCATGGGTATGTGAGCTACCTGGACTAAACGTCCCACAGGTCTGTCTATACACTCCCAAATCACATCTTCGGTTGCTGAGTAGACATTGTTGATTGGCACTGTTTGTCCTCTGATGCGAGTTGTCTTCCCACAGCAGGGACTTTGTCACAGAAGCAAAAATACCTGTGCTCAACTAACTGTCCTTTATACTTCTAGTCTGCCTTTTTTTTTCCGAGTCAAATGCTGGATATTCAAAGGATTTAGCATGACTCTTTATCCATTTTAAATGTCAGTGAAGAAGAAAATTAAATACAGACTTCCTTTGGAAGATAATAAAACTTATGCAGATGAAGCATTGAGCAGTCATCTGCATAAAAAGAGCTGTTAAGTCAGTGAGAATAAAATGGTCTGCAGCCTATAGCGCAGTGTTTGCCTTCTCTTTGCATTAACAAGGTATTAAATGGATAAGGGCAATGGAGGCAGAATCAAGGTTTTGTTACAGTGAAATTGGAGTATTTTTCCTCTAAGAAACAACCATTCAATAAATTCCATAAAGGTTGGAAAAAAAATATACTTAGCCTATGGGAATCATAAGATTTGATCTGGACTGAAGAATTCATGTGTGCTATACATTATACACAGAAGTAAGTGTGTTTGCTTGATCTTTTGTCAGTGATAATTACATAAGAGCTGTGAAGTTCAGTCTACACCCATAATAGGTACTGTTAATGTTGTGCTGGCACTGGTTATCATCCAAGAAAGAATTATGGTTATGGGTTTTTACTGTATCTGAATGTTTTCTCAGGTAGTAGATGCTACAAATATGCTCACCAACCCTACTCCAAATCACCAAATTTATGATGCAATAGACCATGCTTTCCAGAGCACAGTATTGGATGAAAATGTTCTAGCACACGTTTCTGGCAGCTGATCTATGGCACCGGTGTCATCTGTGTCTCTATAGCCCTAGAGCAATACAGCATCACATTCAAATGGGGTAAATCAACCCACATGGAGCCGTGTGCTGCTGCAGCTCGAGTTCTCTGGGTCCCCAAGCTGGCTAATTTAAAGCTACCTCCCAAACTCAGCATCAAAATACAGCCTGCAGAGCAGGCGTAAACTCTTAATACCTGGCGCAGGCAGCCCAATAATGCGATCCTTGCTCAGACAGAATTCTCCCTCAGTTCAGCCCAAATAGAGTCACTAGGGTAAAGCCTAAAATGAATGCCAGCCAGGTCCTCTTGTTCAGCATTAAACTTCACATCTAATCCATTTGCTTTATGTTTCTGAGGCACTAATGATAAATAAAACGGAAAATGCCTGTAAATCTGTATGCGGTATTCTGAAAGCTTGTTTCTTCTATATATAGCAAAAACACAGACAAGCTATAGAAACTCTGTGCCAGACAATTCAAAGCAATTTTAGGACATTAATTCTAAAAAGCTAAATATGTCATTTACTGAGAAAGATGAAGCATTAGACACAGATGAAAGTATATTTCCTTCCAATACTGAAAAGATGTACTTTACTTGATGGGGAAAAGTATATTTCCCATTTGTTTTGTAGAAGTTAATTTTCCATGATTTTCTTTTTTTTCTGCTGCATTACACCGTATCTATGCAGAAGTCTGGGACTACACCAAGAAACAGCAAATAATGAAATTTAGGTCTTTTGACAGCTCAGAACAAAATCTTCATTCTAAGGCAGTCTCTAAAGGAAAGGAGATTGTCTGAAATGGGAAAGCGTGTTAAGGCCAAAGTGCCACAGCAAAATCTTCAGTATCACAAACTCTATCATCAGCGTCCTACAAATGGGTGGGTGGGAAAAGTTTTGCTACAATAATCCGTGTATGTTATGCTGAATCACCAAGGCAACAAAGTATTTTTTTCCCCCAATCAGTCTCAGGGTAGTTTTAAAGGTAGGCTATTATCACCTTCCTCAAATTACTCTTTTGAATTCCTGACAACTGCAGGTTTTGAGGTAATTTTAGCACCCCTGGGACTAAAGAAAATCCACAGGATCTTCAATCAACTCTGCACATTTGGTATCCTGTCTCTCTGATTACTGCTGAATTCATTTTTTGGGGGTAATATCTCTCAGAAATCTCAATAGGTGTTAGGAGATCAGCGATACTTAGTGTAGGGTTCCTCGTCCCTGTCTCCTCTCATTGCCTCAAGCTTCAATTTGTCATTAATGTAGATTTTGCAAACTTTTACGCATGTACCTTGCCCAGTGTTTCTGCTTAAATAAGAATGATGGATCTGGGTTTTTAAATTCAGGACTGGGGGTTGTTATTATTCCAGGAACTATGAGTTTGCAAAAATGCATTCACACTTCAATTAAAAGCAAAGAATGAAGAAATGAACTATCTGTTTTGACTAACGTGAGATGAGACACCTTGTCTTCAAATTCTTTCAACCATCTTTGGTCAGTATAATAATTAGCTAAGTCAACGTGTAATAAAACGGCCATTTTTATTAGATACTGGAAACTGTGTATCTATTATGGTCTCAGGATGGCACAAGACTGCCCGACTTCCTTTTGACAATTGCATTCAGTGCAAACTTGCCCTGATTTTAAGAGTCAAACAAAGTAATTTCAGGACAAAACCTTTTCAGCCTCTTTCCCCAGCCTTGCAAGACTCCTATTTAGATGTGGGAATTTTATGAAATATATATCACTTCTCTCTATTGTACTTTCGTCACGTTCATGACGGAACAACCCAAACTCTACCCCGTAGAACGAAGCACACACTGCTGCTGAAGGCAGTACTGACGCTTGATCTCTACTTAAACATTTCTATTCATATTCAGCGCCAATATGCTAACAAAAGAGAAAACTGGGAACTAACAAACCTGGGTGTCCTTTTAAGCATTTAAGTAGCGAACAGTGCAATGTGGATTTTCTCTCTAAAAACATCGTCATTCAGCAACACCTATTACTAACGGAATGAGCATTAGAGTTACATAGCAGGCAGTGAGTTGTGATGCTGTTGACTGAATGAAGGTTGCCCTGATGCTTATCAAGAGAGAAACAATTTGGAATGCAGTTGCCTAGTTAAATTACTTCAGTGAGGTTTAGACACACTTGCAGCAATGACATGATGTCAGATACGATTAAGGAAATTCAATATTTAATTCAAATGTAAATATTTTGAGCTATATGGAAAAAATAAAGCAATACAAACTACTTTCCCAGCAACATGGTAGATTTACTGGATTTCAGAAAACTTTTTTTTTTTCCCAAGTCATTGTAGGAATAATAATTGGAACATGCTTTCCAAAATTAAAATATTTGTCAAAAAAGGGCTTTTGAAAGGTTTACACAGAGAAACGTATTACTGTTATATGGATGATGTCTTCCACTATCTGCCCCCAACAGTACCTTTGCTACATTTAAGAAAGAGAGCTTGCCACCCGGTTTCTTACACAACACTTGCCAAGAAGAGCACTGCTAGAAGAACAGGTATAGAAACTTCTACTGCTGGTGCCTGCTCTATTTTGCCACGTACATCTGTTTTGATGATGAATACCTGCTGTTGGGCCTGAGCAATTATCCTCCAAATCACTACTCAAAATACCAAGAGACTTTTTAGTAACTACGTTTGACATTCCATTGGGTTATGTACCAATAGGCTATGTACTCATTGTGCTAATTACTACTAATTGAGTGGTAGCAATCATATTGCAATAAAATGATGCAAAATGCGTCATTTAGTACTAGTCATATCACAGTCAGATGCCGTGTTTATCCTTGTGTCTTCTAAATCACTTTGTAGATCACTGCCATTTTACAGGAAACAAACCTTACACAAAATGCCAGAAAAAAAGGGTAAAGGTGCATTGCAGCACGTATAAATCATTAATTTATTTTCATAAGGTATTTAATGATAGATTGTAAATTGAGTTAATCAAAGCATCTGCTATAAGCAAATACCCCCGTGAATTAAATGCCAGTTCTTAATTATTTTATTAACAGTTGTGGCTTTTTACATAATATTTCTGAAGGAGAAAGAGTTCCCAGGGCCTTATGAGAATGTTTTCTTTGGTTTGATCTGCTTGGATTTGTATTCCATGAGCTCTGGATTAAATAAATCCGCAAGAAATCTCTCTAACATCAGCAGGTTTCTCTACATTTAGCACTGAAGCTAGAAAAATCTACAATTCTCCAATATCTTCAACCCTCAGCCTGTCTAGGTTCTCTTACTTTTGGGTCTATGTGCATGAAAAAGATTAATTACTCCACTTAGCCTGTTTTGAGTAGTGGTTTGAAAAAAGAAAAAAAAAAAAAAGGAAATATTTTACACAACTCTACTAAAAACTCAGCAAAACAGCTTTCAAATGTTTTCAGCAACCGAAGCTTTAAGGTGTGCATTCTTGACATGCAAACTGGCCATTCCTTAAGAGAAAAAAAACTATCTTAAAGCAACCAGGATAAGGACACATGTATGTGATACTCTTGAACCTGTCATAGAGAAACAATGAGGGCAAAGAAAAAAACCTCTAATCAAACTGCAGTTTGTCCCCTCAAGACAAGCCCTTACACAGAACTGCTAAGTAGGAGATTTTAAAACAAAAAGGAATGAAGTACAGAATAAAAAGGCCATATTAAAAAAAGGACAAGTAGGCAGTTGTTGAAATATATATATATAAAAAATAGTGAACAGCTTTACTATCACCCAGATCCGCCTGGTGCCAATAGGTATTAAATATTCCAATTATGACTGCTGTAGGTCTGTATTATTGGTATAATTGGTTTTCATTCAGCTTCCAAATGAACTTTTTGGGGGAAAGATAATGCATGTTTTAACTTTTTTTGAAATTATCTGCAATTACATAGATATTCCTTTGCTATCTTTTTACATCTCTCCTTTTGACTCACTGTATGAGAACTTTCTTCTTCTCCTAAATGTTTGTCAAGCATCTTTGCTGTACTTCCAGTACAGTGAAAGCAAGCTAGCTTCCATCTGCTGTGAAGAGCCTGGGAAAAAATACTCAGTTTCGACTCCTCAATATGCTCACAGATTATACTTTTGTTACTGCATTTAAAAAGCTGTGAACTGTTATCTGTGAGATTCCTGTGTCATAGGACTACTTTTTAATTCTTATTAATAATACTGAGGTTCTGTGCAGCCTTTTTCATCTAAGGATTTCAAGGCACAAAACTTCAACTAATGAAGTCTTGTGATACTCCTGTGCTACTGCACCAATTTTTATGTATGGATTGCAGAATACAGATAGAATAAGCCAGTGTTGTGAGTTAGAACCAAAAAAAGAACCTATCAGTGCAGTGAGACCTCCCTTCCACACTCCTGCTATTGATTTGTTAATTAAGGATCTGATCTGAGGTCATGGAATTCAGTGCAGTGGAATCAGGTTTAGAGACTATACATTTTAAAGTCCGATTAGAGTCAGAAAAATTATGCATTTTCTTATCCAACAGACCTACTCTCAGTAAGACAAACTATGATCATAAGATGACAATTTTACATATGCTTCTGAATATAATCTTGTCCTACAGTGAGGGGACTTAAAACAAGCAGCTACTAAATGCTTACCCCATCCAATTCCATAATAATATAAGTGCTTGCTCTCTTCTGACCCAAATACCTTGATCACCATACTGTAAAGATGAAATCCTTCTACCAGCATCCACGCAAAAGCACTCAGGAAGAAAAAATGAAGGAGAATGGCCAAGATCTTGCAAGGCACCTAAATTAAGAACAAAAATTAATACATTACTTCTTCGTGATGCATTCGTTTTGGTTTTCCAATTTATTTTTTTCATTTCTGTATACATTTACACTCTAAATGCTAATCACTGGAGTAAAACTCTTAAGAACAAAGCACTAGATAATTTCATTTTTCTACAGCATTTTCAGATAGCTTCAGAGTAACAAACCAACTCACCTTCTAACAAAAAAACCAAAAAACCTTGCCAAACATGATATGGAAATCCAAACTGATTATTTGGTTATAACAGTAGCAGAAATACTTCTACTAAAGTCCACAAAATATTTAAGAATTCAAAACTGAAGGGTTGACATCCTGTTGCTGAGCCTGTAGTAAATATAGGAGAGTCAAAGAAGTGGGGGTACAGGCATTGTCCTGTACCCTGCTCCCTGTTCTGTGATGGTAGAAAAATCGGTATAGTTCATGCCTCATTTTCTATGAAGAACTGGTAGGAAGTCAACGGATCAATTAAGCTTGAGCAAAACACGGACATTTTAAAATAAGGTGCCATGTTGAACCTATTCTTTCATTACACTTCGCCATGTGGCTTTCCTACTTTGCTGTTCTTCATATCAAAACGAGGACAACACACAAATTAAATCACATTATATTCCAGTTTGTCTGTCTGTCCTGGTTAGGAATTCTGTAAAACTCTCATACGCTCCTCCATCGGCAATACTAATATAGACATTTCAAAAAATTATAGCAAACTGTCACTGTTGAGCCCTAATTGCTCTATGATGAGCATCTAGTTTGCCTGCCTGTTTGAATTCTCCGTTTCCCATAGTCTGAAGTATGTACCGTCTGTATATGAGGTTGCATTTGACAAAAATGCATCTGGTGAGTAAGGCAAAGGACTGAAAGTCGTCTCTGTAGGATGTTTATAGACAATTTGAATACTCCTTGATAGCCCTTTATTCACTATGTGTTATCAAGACTCCGGAAATAGGAGCTAATACAAAAGTTTAAGCAACAGAAAAATACCGTATAGAAAGCAAGCCCTCCTGATGTAAACGGGACTATCTGTTTCAATTTAAACTGTAACATGTTTTGAAGTGAAACAAATGCTGCCCCAAAAGAGAGGAATGCCGTGACTAAGGCAGTGCAGCAAGAAGTAAAAACATCCTCTTGAGTCCTGTTTACACCCCCCTCAGTGCTTATGGCCCACTGTGGGCTAGAGGAAATGCAAGCTGGACTTGAGACCTAGCTTTTCCTTAAGTTGTTCCTCAAAGAGATCTTTACATTTTTCTCTAAGTCTCCTATCAGCCTACCTCACGAAAACAGGAAAACCTAATCCTTTCTTCTTCCCCACTCCTCACGTATTCACACAGCACATTCTGCTTTCCCCACTAATTGCTTTTCGAGGATGTCTCGCCACAAGTGGGTTTGCTCATCATACAGTAATTGAACAGATGTGCCTGCCAGTGATCTTACCACAAGATAACCTTGTTTGGTTTGCTTTCAGTTAAGGCACATTTTAAGCACGCTCTTGGAACGGGTCCCAGCTACAGCTTGGGTTTGCATCCTGTAGCATACTGATGACGGTCATTCTGCTCTGTAGTTGTCACATCCCTTCTGTGACACCTAGGGAATTTCAGAGGGGTTGCTTGCATGCAGTCCATGTAAATGGGAAGACTTTTTTTTTTTCCTTCAAGGTTTCCCTTCCTCACCCGGACAAGTCACAGTAAGGTATACTGACAGGTGGAGTCGCTGTGCTGAGGAAGCATTACCAGTAGGAACCAGTTTGCTGCCACAGTGGTCTTCAGATGCTAATTAGTAGCCTTTGTTGCATTAGCTTAGCTGCCCTGTGCTGGCATTTTATTCTTTTTGTTAATAGTTCAGGATTTTGTACACTAATGAAAATTAAAATGTTAGGACTTGATAGTATAATGAAAACCGAAGCTTTCCCGTACCTTCTTATTTGTACTCAGCTGATTCTGTTCTAGTGCAAGGACATTCTAATGCAAATCCACTGTGACTACGTGTATTAAAAAGCAACAACTTTGGTTTTAATTCATCTAAGTGAGATCTGTAAGTGTTTTAGTATTTCACGGTGTTCAGTGACGTATAACTAAATCAGATTTGCTTATTGACAAAAACTGTAAAAACCTTTCAGGTTAACTTTATCATAAGGCTATGAAATCGATTTTAATGCCTTTTGATTTCTACAAGAAGATTAGTCCATGGAAATAAAAATGCAACATAAAGCTGACTTACAAGCTAGTTCTGTCACATGGATACTTTCCAATTTTTTAGTAGAGAAACAACATGAATCACAAAACAGCAGAAAAATAAAACATAGTGAAGTAGCAGGAGGCTGGTCTGTATATAATTTTGTATAATATTGAGTTACATAAAATCCATAGCAAAGTTGTTTCTCAATCTGTATTTGTGCCTTAATTATTGCTTTGAAGATATTCTTAAATGACAGAATTGCCTTCTTGAAAAAGGCATTGAAAAGCTGAGACTTTTCATATTAAAAACAAGCAGGTGTCCCTTGCTGTATCGTATCATGCACACCACTTTTGGTAGAATACCTGTAAAAAGACAGATCTCATTACTGTTACTCTTACAGTTGACTACTTGTGAGTCTGTGGAAATAGAAAAATCAGTCCAGCCAGTAGCAAGGCCCGTCATGTTATAGTTGCTGAAAAAGCAAAGCAGACTCTCAGAAAGGCCTCTCAGAAAATTATTGTCATTTGTTTACTGAGGACAGCCTTAAAACAGATAGGTAAATTTGCATACATTTTCTAAATTCAACTTATAATAGTGTTTTCAATTTAAGTGGCAATCTCACTGCATTATACAGAACGCTCTGAAAATGTTCTTCCCTGCAATCTATATGCTGCTTTGACACAGTCTTGAATTTCTGCAGATACCTATATCATAAACAGAAGTAGCTCATTTCATCTCTCTGTTTGGAAGTGTTTTAAGCAATGCCACGCCGGAGTACTGAGAAACAGCTCAATACACTGATGCAGAACGGCAAATAGTAGACACATTAAATTTTCCAGTTGTGCTGGAAAAACACAGTACTGCTTAACGCACTATACTTCAATTTTAATTTTCCTGTGTCTAAATAACACTTCACTTTCTCCCACAAACATGCTCAGGTCTTTGGAAGGCCTTAGTAGCCTAAAGATGGTTAGTTATTTTTAAATGCACACTGCTGTTTGGGATTCTGTTTAAAAAATGGTGCTCTATTCTGTAGCAGAGTAAGTAACTAAGACAGCAAACCTCTCTGAAGAAACAAATCCACCTACTGCTGAAAGTCTAAGGGAAGTCATTAGACTGGCATGCGGATAGCAAAGATATCTTAGGGACTTGGCAGTACAGGAAGAAAACGCTGTGTGCAAAGATACTTACTTTCTTTAGAAGAACGACATCCTGGTTTCAGGAACAATAGAGTTTTGTGGTTAAAAATTACTCCTACTCTACAAAAGGAAAATTGCTGTAGTATAAATTGTAAATGATTAAATAATACATCTGAAATTACCAGGGGAATACTGTATGCAGTACCTGGAATCAAAAACTAAACATCCCTAGAGACGAAGATGGGAAAAGGACGGAGAGTCTAAAGGCAGTCACGCGAGAAAGTGGTGCCAGCTCAGGGCCAGTTTCTAGGATGTCATTCCCTGTTGCAGGGTATTTCCTCAAGCAAACTGTTATCACTTGTCCTCTCAAGCAAAGGCACTTGTGAAGTCTTTAGCACTAGATACACCCATCTTTGGCAGAAGCACAAGATTAAGAAATTATACCTTCTAGTGTAAATACTGCCTCCCTCTTTTGTAAATTACCATTTAGCACTCCAATTAAAGCAGCAATTAAAGGTATTAAAACTGATGTCAAAGCTGGTGAGAACAGAACATGCAGAAGGTAAGGACATGAGACTAATAAAAGGATGAATCACAACACCCCTGATCCCAAGGGGCTAAAACAATAAAACTAAAATCGTAGCCGATAGTATGTGCATCATGCTTTTCAAGATATTTACCCTATTGTGCCCTACAATTACTGCTGTTACAGAGGAGATAGGGCTGAAATATCCATGGATTCTGTGAAGTGTTTCACTTGGGAAAACCTGTGGTATAAAACAAGCCTTCCTTTCTGTGTGCTACTGTTTAAATTTAACGAAAGTAAGTTTTGAGTAGGTTTAAGAGAAATGAAAAGATGCACTTATTAAACTGCAATTTAAGTCTATGTGAGCATCTCACAAGCTTAGTTAAACGAGCAAGACACCTGTGTGTGGACAAGGCACATTATACGTGTAGGTGGACACTGGGACAAGCCTCCAGAAAGCACAGGCTCTACCTACATCCAACTAAAACCAGGAAACGCAAGTAGCTTTTCATAATATTTTAAAAGACTGGAGGTGATGCTGGCCTTCATAGGGTGTAAAGAGGCTTTTACACGTTATCTGAAGTGACCCAGTTGGATTGTCTGAAAATCTGGAATGGATGAAAAAGGAAAAACTGAGAATAAGACACCTGTTATGCTGAGTGAACATTTTATTGCCCTCAAGCCTACGTCATTTCAGTAGCGTTTTAGCTCTATACCCATTCGGAGCGGATTATTTTAATGCCTGGTTTCCATTGTCTTCAGTTTCAAGTTATATCTTTTGCTGCTCTCTACTGTCTACATTTCATTTTCCTTCTAAACCATTCCCTACCATTTTCTCCCTTGCACATTACCTTACTCATTCAGGACCTACCTGAATGTTAAACAGCAAAAGAGTATGAACTTAGTTTTACAAAGTGCTTTTAGATCCTCAGGTAATAATAGCCTATGTAAAACCAGACATTATTGTTATTTATAAACTGAACAGATGTTCAAGGGATCCCATTTGAGCAGAATAAAAATGAAAATGGCTGTTGCAAAATGAAGAGTGTGCAAACCTCATGTTTACTTGTACCGAGAATAAAAGATTAATAAAAACTGCTCACTGCTTCTCAGAAGTAATATGGAGCAACAGCTGGTCACTGAAGTAGCCAAGTTTTGACCATTACAAAAACAGAGTACACTGGAAGATTATTTTAAAATCAGTTTTTGTTTCTGCTTTTTGCAGGTGGGAATTTCCATCAACAGACCTTATGTTACTTTAAATAGCATTTTTTAAACACAACAGTGGAAAGAAATTGGGTTTACCGGTAGGCAATACTGTTAACTTGGCATATTCGTCTTAATCTAACCCAGCTGTTTTAGATGCCAGTTTTAATTGTTTAGATCCTGGTACTCTGCATAATTAATTCCCACCTGTAGTAGCAGATCCATGAAATCAATCTGTAATTTCAAGTTCCGATCTATGTGATCAGACAGACAAGGCCTATATGTGCATAGAGCTTAGCTACCACGTAAGCAATATGAAGGTGTTTGTCATTTGCTTAAGTGGTTGCCTTAGATGCCCAGAGAAGTATATACATGTTTTACGATACTGAGGACGTCGGATTAAGCTCTTACACAGCGGTACTTAGAGGTAATGCTTTCTGCCACCTCTGCCTAATGAAGCAATAGTTGCTATATCTTTCTCACTAATTATTACTCAGGTCAAATAAACATGAATGATACTTAAAATATATCTAAATTTCCAGAGTAGAGATCATGATCAATAAATCTGCTGTTCACAAAAACAGCATATCCTACCACACAAATAAAACTTTATGAGCAAAATACAAAGACCTCCTGTCTTGCTCTCCGAGAAAGCAGAAGAAATTGCCGCAGCTCATTACCTTCCAACAAGAATAAGATGACTTTATAATGTGGCAAAAAAAAGGCAAACTGTACCATAGCAGAGAATAGATGATTAAAAAAACCCACCACCACCCCCCACAAAAGAACCCCACAACCCCAAACCCTAGCAGAAATACAAATACTTTACCTAAATACAAAATTCGTGCCATTTTCTCCAATACAGAATTCCTACAATTTTCATTACAGAGAATGGACGAGAGAAAGCATAAGCCATGTCAGGCAGAAGTCAGACGTGCCATTTGAACACACAACTGAAACGTATTCCATTACTATGGTGAGTTTTCCATTTGATGGGTGCATATCTCTTTCAGTTTTGCAAACATCAAGACATGGCCCAACACTGATAACACTATTTGGATGCACAGAAGGCTTTGTCCAGTGTTGTAGGATGTCATTGTTGGCTCAGGCATGTTAAAAATAGGAGATCTCACACGCAAGACACTTTCTTGCATATGGCACATGCCATTCATTCCATGGAGGTGCCTCGCAAAAACCACAATCACTCTTTTAGCACTTACTGTTCCAGGGCTGAACTGAAAGCTGGTGAGAAGCAGGATCTGAGCCACCAAGACAGCAAAGGACAGATTGGCATGGATATGATAGCGCTGGTTGCGGATGGTGCTGACAGACCTGGCAGAAGATAGAAAGACACATGAATAAAACAGTATTCTAAGCAGCATGAACGTATTTATGATTTATCAGCAAGCATTTCGATTGGCTTTTGGTCATTCATTTGGCGGGGGGGGGGGGTATCATGATGGTTTTTTGAGCACTCCTTCCACCAGGATGGAGTGGTACCTAACTGGTTTCTTTGATATTCTGCTGCCGTCCTGAAGGCAGCAGAAAGACCGATTTGCGCATTAACTAGCTCTGCTGATGACTTGTGACAGAATATTAACAAAGGGCTTGATCCTGAATGGTGCTGCGCTGCCAAGGAAGTCAGGTCTGCACCTCACAGAAAGCATACCGCACCTTGCACCATCTAGCCCACACAGTGCCACAGAGTTTCTGGTTTTATTTTGTTGGTATTTGCCTGTATTAGAAATAAGGGAACGTGAACAGACATCGGTTACAATTTTTACTTTATTATTATCAGCTTTTGAGCACGGGAACTATAGCCACTTATACGGATGGGCAGTGCCTATCTTGACAGAGACCTGACCTTGATTACAGCATCATTTGAACATATCTCTTGGCTTTGCAAAAACGGGCTGGAAATCTGACAAGAACATGCTTTTCTGGGAGTCTTCTGACCTCGTGTTTCTGTTCTCATCCAGAAATAGGAAGTAGAAAACAAAAACATTTATCTGAACATTTCAGGCCTTTCGCATAATTTTATTCTTTTCTTTAAAAAAAGAACAGTACTAGTGATAACAGGTTTTCTATTTCAATCCATGCTGCCTGCCAGCTCCTACCACCATCAGCTTTAATCATTTCAGGAGACCTGGACCGTTTGGCCATGCGAATGGCAATGTTCCCCCCACCCAATAGTACGCACTCCCATCTTTTTGTTGTGTCACACGGGGTGGTGATGACTTTTGCAACTGCTGGTGACACATCGTGCGTGCCCCCCCTGCAGCAGGGTGACACAGACTGGACAACGCAGACGATGGCTCGCTGTCAGCCCTGCTCTTCCAGCACTGTTGTAGCCAGTGCCCCATTAGAAGGGAGTGAAGAGGGAGACGACGAGAAGTATCCATGTCCTAAAAGTAATTCAAAGAGGCAGGCTGTGCTGCCTGGTGCCAACAGCTTTCTAATAAGGAACTTCATGTAGTCGCAAACTGGAACGTCGTTACCCAGAAGGCAATCAGGACTGCCCTCCTGGGAAGCGGCCGTCATTGCCAGTACGCAGAGTAGCAAAGAACTTGCCAGATTCCTCTCCACTTACCTCACGGTCATCTAACACTACATTGCAAAATTTCACTTCAGCTGCTTAATGAGGCCCTGCTTTCCAGTGAAAACTTAATCAAATTATTTTTAATTGACAGTTTGAATGAGCCTATATGTAGGTGGGGTGCTTAACCCTGTGACAGTCAGCTGGGTCCAAGCTCTCTTTCCAAGTCTTCTGTTTGCCTCAAGTTTCTCCAGGAGTTTTCAGCCCTGCTGCAGCAATACCATCTCCTTTTGCTCCTTTTTCCTTTCTAAACACTATAACATCCAGTTTTGCACTCAGACAAAAATGGAGCAGATCATTCCCCTTAGCCTAAACACGCCAACAGCGCAATGCCAGATAGGCAGACGTTGGACTTATTTAGAGTGGATTTTGCCATGAGTTATGCACTTAATCCCGGTATGACCAACATAGATCTTGAGACTTGGAAATAATACGGGGTTTGGAACAAACAAACATCGCAAACAGTTTACTGGGTTTCAGGGAGTCGTTTTTCCTAGAAACTGGCCTCTTAACAGGATGTCCAAAAGACATGCTTAGGCACAGAAATCAAAAATTGAACTCCTGAGTAGGAAGAATATGGTTTAGTGTGCAAAAGGAGACAAGAATCCCATTCTTCACTGTGTTCCCAATCTGCTGCGCAACCTCAGACAAGTTATTTTACCCTTTGTCAGGTTTTCTATTTTTTATTTAGACAGAAAGTTCTATGAAAGCTTTTTCAGAAATGTTTGTATCAAGGCTAGCTGGGCCTCAGACTCAGTTGTCACTACTGGAATATAAACAGGCATCAAGACCCCAACTGCCCCGCGGCAGAAACCTTCCCAGTGCAGAGAGCCCTCGAAGGGGCTGCCGTGTGGCAGGCAGGAGGCTACAGAGATCCAGAGGATTTAAACATAAGCCATGGAGTGAATTTCACACTGTTTATAGTGTCCTTCGTCCTATTAAAGCAACACATTAGAAAACTAGCCTAACAGAGAACAGCAAGATAGTTGAAAATAAATGTGGGTTATATGATGTAATTGTGTACAAGCTGTGTGAAGCAAAAGTGAGGCTGCTAGTGTTGACTGAGCCTTCCTTTCTGGGCATACCTTTGTAAACACACTGCCTTACAGACAAGACAGCTGAAAAGCAGAAAGAAGTACTGATTGTACACTACAAGCAACCCAAAGATGTATGTCGGGGGGGAAGAGGGGGTGATCCTGCAGTCCTTGTTCATATTGTACTTGCTTTGAGCTCCAGACCAAGCCCTCCTGCAGCCTCCTTGCAAGATTCCTGAACTATAGCAAAAGACAGAGAGTTTAAAAAAAAAAAAAATCAAAAAATCCCTCATAGGATGGAAATAGCTTGCTATATAAAGACCACCCCATTTCAGGAAATGAAAGTAATTTAGAAATAACCAACCAACTGTTACAAATACATGTGCAGAATCTAATTAAAGAAGGTTGTAGAATTAATAGCCTTTGTTTTATCCTGAGCACCTGAAGGGACCCTAACCAGTGGCCTGAAATGCACTGCTTGGCTTTCTGCGCCATAGTTGCTCAGCAGGTATTAAGTTAAAATTACTCACGACAATATAGCAAATGTGACCAGCGTGATCGTCAGGCAGAAGATGGACAGAGCGCAGCCAATGTAAGTGATGGAGGAGAGGGCCACCTGGTGTTCTCTTGTCAGCTGTACACAAAGAAAAAAACGAAATAAAAACTATTGATTTATTACACTACAGAACCACAGGTCAGCCCCCCTGCACAGAGCGTTTCCTCCTCCATCCGCCCGCATATAAGCTGATGTTCGCAATCATTCGCGGCGGTTTCTAACGCAGGAAATGAAGAGCCAGCTCCAAACTCGGTCACGCGGCCAGGGCATCCACATGCCCACGGCACTTTGGTGCTCCCTTTTATTTCATAAATCACTGTTTTCTCAGAATAAGTTCGCTTCTCTGCTGCTGTGATATCGTCGAGCCGGAGATTAGGGCAGCTTATTGGGCTGCACAAACACTGTCAGCAATGGGATCTTTCACAGCTCACAGGGCACTTTGCTAATGCTCTCATGCTGCAATAATTTACATCATTGTGCAAATACCAGAAGTGCTTCACAGCAGTGAGAACTGACAAACCAAGGTAACCCATAAATCACGGGCCATTTATAGCCCACTTGTTTTGCTTAATGTATCAGTGCCTGTTGAAGGAGCTGGACTGACATCTGCAGAATGCAAAGCCACAGAAAAGACCCAGCGTGAGCAGTCAGGGTGTAAGCTTCCCGTCTCAGCCCCTGGTTTTATCTGCAGGCACCTTTTGTAGAAGTAATTCAAGTCTCATGAACATTTGATCTGTAACTCCATAGTGCCCGCCACTAGGACCTATGTTAAAACCTGGATGGATTCAATGGGTGAGGGGCAGTGAGTTTTGATCGTTCATCCTAAATTAATCAGAAAGTGTGCTTTAATTTTCCATGCAAGTTCTCATAAAAGAATGACAAAAAAGCCACACCCAACAAAGGGAGCCAGGCAGTATTAATATATAATAAGTAGAACAGAGCTAGGCAGGAAAAAGTTTTCTCATCTCAGAAGAATTTTCAAACATTTTTCCTGACTTCAATTTGGATACAGTTGACATTTTCATAAACTGAACGTTTGAAAAAAAAATAAAATTAAAAAATGTGGTCAGTCGAAAAGTTTTAATTTTGATGCTTGAAATACTATGTTTTTATTTTGATGTTTATTTGCTATAAATTAAATTCCTAGCTGAAAACTCATTCAAAATAGTTACTTATTTTGAAAAATACTGAAAGTAACAATATATTTTCCAATTTTTTTTACAGTAACTCCATCTACTAAAAACTAATCCTTTCTCACAGTTTGGGATTTTCTATTATTTTCCCCATTCACAATAAAAATTTGCCTTGAAACAAAGTATTTCATTAGAGATTATCAAACCCAACAGTTCTACCAATAAACTTCCCATTAAAATTCCTTTTAAAGGAGAGAAATAACCTGTCATGTGGTTATGAGAAAAAACAAAATTAAATATAGACAAAAACAATGTGTCTTATATGTACGTTTTTCTTGTAATTATCTGCCAAGAGTATCAGCTCACGTGCAGTAAGTTTTACAGCAGAATAGATGGTGGCTCGCTTAGCAATCTGAGAACTATTAAGTGATGCAGCAGCAGCAGCAGCAGCAGCATTGAAAGACAACTGTTGCTATGGTGTTACTGTTCCTTGGAAATATGATGCAGCTTTTTAGTATTTTTTCTCTTTCAGCCAAAGACACATTTCTTTTCCGTGACTTGGATAGCATCAGTTACAGAAACAAAAGGGTTCTGTGTGCTGGACCAGCTTAAAAGGTCCATATAATTTCTACAAAAGAGCTCCTATTGTCCCTCATCCCCCAGAGAAGCCATGCAGAGCCATTCTTCACAGATTATTCCTGAAACAGGAATAACTTGTGTGGTAAATTGGGCAGTTTAGAAGTGATTTCCTCATCAGGGATATTCATGTCCAAAATGCATGGACCTTATTTCCTGATTGCTCCAATACACATCCCTTTCTCTTGCTACAGGTGGCTTGCAGTTCTACAGAGGGAGGAGGGGAGCAGAGGGAGCTTTTCCAGCTTCAAATCACTCTGAAATCAGTATTTCTCAGCAGTTCAAGGCTTTCTTTCACTCCTTTCCCTCCCAACACCTGCAGCCAGAAAATGTTCCCTATAGAGGTCAAAGCTGCTCAGTACTCATTTAGATTTACAGCGGCCTGTCCCAGTGTTTGCATTGGCAAAGGCGGATAAGATCTGCAAAAGAAAGGTAATGTCTTTCTATCGCATACCAGTACAGAAGATACAGGGGATCCATCTAGTGGAAATGGGCAAAAATCAAAGCCTTTGTTTTTTCCGTAATAATCCAAGAGAAGATAACCATCACACAAACATCTTTTTCTAACTAATTTCTATCGTAACTAACATGCCTCTAAGAAAGTCTTTCTCTGGGTTTTAGCTCAGTCTTCCTCCAGAAACCTCTGCAGGGCAAGACACGACATGAATCAAGGTCTCCCAAGTGGAGCCTGTATTACTTAGAAATGAACAAGAAAAAAAAAAAAAAATCTCTTATCAACAAAATGCAGAAGATTCATTCAAACATAAAATAACCTACATAGGTCCTCGCATCTGTGAGCCGGAAACTGTTCTTGCTCTGGTAAATGCAACCAAAATCTGATGATGCTTTAAGAATGACACTTGTAAATCAATACCCACATCAGTCTGGTAACAACGATTTCAAAAGCAACATCGCTGTAGTCCGCGTTCTTGTCTTGCCTAGTGTGAGGGACAGAAAGCCTGTAGGTAGTTTTGAAGCATTTTTTGCTCATAAAGGAAAAGGTGGAGCCTGTGATAGCTGCTCCCAAACTGAACTGCCGAGTTGGAGGGGTACAAGAGAGCGGTCCCCATCCACAGCGGCTCCAGCCAGTGAAACCGGCTCCTTCTGTGGGTGGTATGAATTGCAGGGAGAAGGATACGGCACAAAAAGAAGGCCTGGAATGATTTCCAGGGTGTGGAGCCTCATTTCTAAATACAGGCATATGGTGCGGGAGAGAAGAAAACCTGCATTTAAAATATCAGGTCTCTACTAACTTCTCACAATCCAGCTGTTACAGCACAGCTGGATGTTGTGTGTCTGTGTTCACATTGTAAGGGATAACAAGCATGCAATTTTTTAGAAATACCTGTATTGTCAAAGCATTGTGCATCATCACTTAAGAAACAATTTCCTATAAATTCCAATGCTCTGATATGAGTCGATTTCATCTTACTTCAGCTTGTCTTTTTGAAAATTTTCAGACTTTGTGCATGACGTGGAATATAAGACAGTAATTTGGGATGATCTTGTAGTCAGCACAAAAATGCTAATCAGGCTGTAATGCTATTACTAAAGAAAATAGCATTAAAAAGTACCACATAAAACACTGAGCAATCTGTGAAGTAGTCCCATGAGCCTGATTCTCACACTTGTCCCAAACTACATTAAGTTATCCTTTTCTTCTAAAAGGTTCTGCTTCTCTGAGTTTATACGGTCATTCTTTTACTCTGCAGCAAGCTGAAAAGCTAGGAAACGAGCTCATGCAGTCATGAGTGTTAGTAACCATGAACACTGAAAGGCAGATGTTTCTTAGTTTCACCTTTGACAAACAGTCAAATCAAAAATCCATACTCCATATAAAACTCCCACCCTTTTATTTTGGGCTGTAACACCCTTTACCTTGCCAGTGTCGCTAATAGCATGGACAAAGATCCGAAGGTTTCAGTAGTTACACCCATCTGCAATATTATAGTCTATTGTCTTACCCTCCTTCTCCCTCATAAAAGAAGTTAGTACATTGCTCAACATTTTTATTTTGGAAACTCACAGGCAACCGGATGGCCTGAGAAATGATCCTGGAAAGATACCAGTTCAGACTCCAAATATATATTTTTCCTTTATGATTTTGTTAATAACAAAAAAATGAGTGACGTCTAATTCCTCTGTTTAAAAATAACTGCACAGGAAGATGAAAATACAGTATTATAACGGGATGGTACTTTTCATCTCGGGAGTATCTGGAAAAGGTCAGTTGAGGCCGAAAGACTTGTTCAGTAGGCTATACGTGTAAAATTGTTTGATCTGTATCTAGAACAGAAAACCTACTTATTTATGTAACATTAATGAGCAACTGTGTATACAACACAGCACAGCAACCCCTCAAAAAGCTAGACGGGCTACTGGAACACAAAATAGCAACTGGTCAGATCAGAGCATCTGTCTGGGCGACACAGGCCTCTCTCTGCGCAGTGTCCCCCCCCCTCCAGGTGTCCCCTTCTTTTTGCGTGAAATTTGCACTCCTGTCCCTTTTTCTCATTATTCGTCTCTCAGGCAGCTGACTGCATGTTTTGCAAAGGGGGTACTTTTGGCTTTCTCCAGAGGAAGGGACATTTTGGGGAAGTACTAATCTAAAATTTTCTCCTTTACATATTGCAAAATATCCCTGTATGTCTGCCTCTAGAGGCAACTCATCAGACAAAGGGCCGAGTTCAAACAATTAAGGTTTGTCATAGCTGGTCCTGAAAGGGTTTGTCCGTGTACCAAATTACAACTTCACAATTTAGCCACCAAAAGCAGTAATTTCATTGTCTAAATTACTTTTGAAATCTCATTTCTGAAAAGCAGTTCATCATCTTCCAAAAAAAGACAAGTTCTTGAACCAAAAAATGTTTTACAGCCTTAGAAGAAGAGGCCTGCAATCGAAGGACTATATCATACCTATCATTTGTATTTTACTGTTCCTGACCGGTAGAACACAGAACATGATATTTTTGCACGTGCTTACACAGTGTATACATTTTATGAAACCAAAGTTATTTGTTTACTGCTGGACCTGTAGGACATGACAATTGTATTTTGCCCTAAGTCCAAACGTAAGAGCAAGTTATATTTTAGTGTCCCTTTTGGGCAGCTTTCCATCTCCAAGAAGCATTCCTACCATGAAGTTGCTTACAGTGAGGTATGGTTTTTACCCTGGTTATTGAACTGACCGAGATCTGCCACGAGACGATCAGCCGCTGGCCTGGGCTGAAGTCTACTCTCCCACCCTTCCGCAAAGGCTTGAAACAATGTTTTATGAGACATTTCTTGGGGGGAGGGAAGGGAGGAGAGGTAGGGGTGAAAAATTAAGGCTCAGCCAACCCTATTGAAGCTGCACCTTTAAAATGCAATCTGAATCCAATTAAGAAAAGGATGAATAATTAACTTTGGCAGCCTGAGTGTTTCAGAGACATTAAAACGCTGGCCTTGGCTGATGAAGCTAATGGTTTTAATTGCCTCCAGAAAGGCTGCTGAAATTCAATTTCAGTCTAGCGAGGCCTTAATTTATATATTAAACAATAACAACAATACAAATCTCTGTTTTCCTTCAGCTTGCCAAGCACTTTGTTAGGTACATAACATTATGTTTTTTTCAGATTAACATCTGTGTTTAGCTCAGGAGGCTCAGTCTGCTCACTGAGACCACAGGAACAATTTTGGTGGGGCCATACTTAACAGCACTGCACAATCACTACTCACAGGAAAAAAGAAAGTTTGACTTGATTCAGAGACTTGTTTTCTCAAGCCACAATGTATCCGATACCACAAGCTTAGAGAAAAGAGGCCTCTGAGAGTCACACTTTGCAGCGCTATCATCTTTATCAGCCATTTCCAGCGGAACTGCTTTTGAATTCCCATTCTCTATTGACTCCACAGCTCCTAGTGATCAGCAATAAAGTGCTACGGAGGGGGCTTTTCAGGATTAAAGGCACATTTTCCTACAGCCAGCCCAGCCTGGTGCCTGCTGATTTAAAACTTTTCACTGTGACACAAAAAATTTAGAATTCTCCAAATTTCTCTGCCAAGGTATTAATTAGTATTTTTAGAAGCCCACATCGTCTTTTAAAGTAGTTCTGGGCAAGATGTCATCAAACAGTAGGTAATCTGCTCATTACAAATCGCACGCAGCAAGTTTTTAGTTCAAATGAAGCCTGAAGGAAGCATGGCAGGGAGGAAGAACTCAAGTTGCGAAATGGCACCAAAATATAATAAAGTTTGGGGATCAGAAAAGCAGATACTTGCAAGTTCTTCCTCATATCTCTATGTGTGTAACACAAAGCAGTGTGTTTTTTCGGCCTTCATTTCAGGCCTAAGCCTTGCAGTGTTTCTCTAGAAACGCCAAATGTGATATTTACAGCAGATTATTCTCTGTGACACTGAAGGAGCTACTTTTGCCTATACACATAAGACTTTTACATCTGTTCTCTACTTTCTGTTCCAGCAAGAGCAGACTCATCCTGTTCTCCAATTAACAGCCAAACCGAAGCCCATCAGAGAGGGCTACGAGGAGAATAAAACCCAGCGATGGTTTCTTGCCAGGCTCTCACTCTGAGATATTTTCAGAGCAGTTGAGGATAATTAAATACCCGGCTCCCAGTAAAAGTCAATGCCAATTAGCATGTCTACCTCCCTTATCCCAAGCTCGGGCTTTGATTCAGAAACGTCCACTCCTATTCAGGCCGGCAGTTAGCTGTGGCTTGCACCGCAGCCAAGAGACTCCCAGGTACCCAGCCCCGAATTTCCCCTACACCACGCTTTGGGGAGAAAGCGCGTAACAAGGCCAATACTGGAGGCAGACTGAACTCAAGAGTGCAGAGTGACTACATTTAAAGACAGTGAACGGAGAACAGTGATGGATAAAGGTGCAGCATCGTAACGTTTTTATACTGCATGGGGAAATCCTTTAGTCAGGAAGACCTAGCTGCCAAATGGCTCACTGCTTTCATTTTCGCCATAGAAAGGAAGTCTATGTTATTTTGTTAAGTATTCTGATTAAAATAGAGTCCTGTTTCATGCTCCTCAAACAAAAGAGTTCTTTTGACCAGTATAGCACTTCTAAATATTTGTGCTTTTCCAAAATAAAAAAATCATTTTTTGTTCTCCTCTGCTGAGTGAAATTCAGTAACTGCCAAACAATTCTCTAAGGAATTTGAGGGGTTTAGTATCCTGCAGCATTAGTCCAACTTTTTCCATGTAATTCTATGGGATTAAGGACAGAACCAGAAAGGTTTCCTCCCTTCAAAAAATCAACAGAGCTGTACTGGCATGGGAATGGAATAGCAAAAGTCTGAACAATGGCTCCGAGTTAAAAATCAAGTTGAATGCTCAATATTCAGGAAAGATGAGCATGAGCATAGTAAGGACAAAAGAAACGTGATGCACAATCATACTGTGAACGCGTCACCGAAATGTGTTCCTCCACGGGGACAACATTCACTGCAATAAAACAGAGAGCGAAGTGGAGAGAGAGAGAAAGAGCAAAGAAAGTTTACAAAGCAATGCTAGAATAAGCACATAGGCTGATTTATCTTTGTTCATCTGATGGGTGAGGGCTGTCTAAACTGTCTGTAGAGATCTCTACAGTTAAATAAACTGTCAATGGTAATAAACAAGGACAAAAAAATTGTAATGCCTATCCAATTTTTAAACACGCAAGCAACACAAAAGAAAAATTACTGGACTAAGGCATTATTCTTTTTATGTTCCCAGCAATGAAAAGCATGCTGAGAAAAGTAATTATATTAAAATTACAAAACAGCAGAAATCAGAGAATGCCACATTATTCCCATTTCATTGTCCTATTAGAGTATATAATCTGAACCTCAGCTGGCTGAAAAATTTAAGAAAAAAGGTTATCATTTCAGGCTGCTATTTTAATGCCCCCTGAGTGCAATGTTTGATTAATAACTGCAATATTAGATTTAGGAAGACAATGCCCCAAACTTACAAATTACACACCTATCCCCCATATTTTTAAAGCATTTCACAATGTTAGGACATTTTCAAAACAGCCTTTATAAACACGAATAGATGCACTTTGCTCTCAGTCAGCCATACATTCTCAAAACTTGCTGTCAAACAGCTATAACAGTGAAAAATAAAATAAAAACACACGTATTGCCCCAAAGAAGAAATCTGGGATATCTTTCCTTTTGTGAATAGAACCTCATAGCCAAATCCCCAAGCCTTTTCAAAATCCTGGGCTCCCTAAAGATGCTATGGGTTGTCTCTATAGCTCCAGCAGCAAGATCAGACATTCTTAAATATTTTTCCCGTTATAAACTCCTCTCTGCTTTCAAGCCCGTTGGTGGGCAGCTTGAACTATACTGATTCAGAACTCCCTTCTGAATTATGGAAGAAGAGCTACAGACAGGATGAAAAACAAAGCCATTTCTAGCTTTAGAAATGCAGAAAATATGCTCAAAAACCTGAACAATTTCTACCACAGACTGTATGACACTATTACTTTGCTGGAAATGTCCATCCACATGTGAACTTTATAGTAGTCATTTTTATACCCTTACAGTTGGAAAAGACAGAAAGAGGAAAAAAAACAGGGGAAAAAAAACCCACAATTTGAGAGAATGGTCTGAGAGTCACAAATATTACAGTTGTGTCCCCCATTGTTCATCTGGGGGAAGGGGGACCCAAACCTCAAACTCTATTTTGCTGTGGAAGACAATGATTTCCCCTTTAAAAGGATTTTTGAGCTCTGGGTCCCCAGGTGTCCACCATCCTTTTGTTGAAATGACATTTATGTGGCAGATGGTACAAATAGCCTGGCATGCTTTGTAGTTGTTGGATCACTATAAAAATAAAAACTGCCAGATGGCTGGCATGTTTGCTGGCAGGAGCACAGAGCCCCGCTGACTGATGAGAGGAAGTAAAGCTGCCCAAAAGAAAAGAATAGCATCTGAATTTTCTTTGGAGTGCTTTTGAAACGCGGCTTACTCCGTGTTGGGTTCAATTCCTGCTGTCTAGGAAGCACCTTGTGACATCCCTCTGTCCGTCTGACTGCGCTCAGGTCTCCCCTTTCGATTTCACCTGTCCCTCCCAGCCCAGGAACGGGACCTCCCCGCCAGCCACCTCCCCTCTAGCGGGAGGTGCTGCTGGGTGCGGGGTGCAGGGGGTGGCGTTGCAGGCGGAGATCTCCCCAGGCTCTGTGCCAGCAGAGGATGCCTACTTGAGGGAACGTCTCAGCTCCCATCCTCTGCTGTTCCTATCCAGGTTCAAGCCCGCAGCACAGCAGAGGACTGTTGTACCACAGTACTGCAAGAAAAGCACCGCAGGGAGCGGATCACCCGGGGTGCCCTCTGCTTGGACTTTCTCCAGATGAAGCAAACACAAACCAGTGTAAACACATCCGACTAAATGGATTATTTATTTTTCCTACCACAGCGATACCAATGCACCATTGTCTCCCTAACTAAAACACTGCAGGGCAGCTGGCAGTACAGGTTTGTTCTGACTGCGTCGGATGAAGGCAAACCTGGAACACTGTTCTGTGGGTCAAGGAAGGAGAAGGACAGACACGAACCCCCAAGAGTGCAGCTTTAGCAATGATTTGCTATGAAGGACTTTTTTTACTCTACCTCAGTTTCCCCTATCAGAAAGAGAAGCTTGACCAGAGAAATGAGTTTCCCAGAGGAGGGGTACGTGAATTAGTTAATATTTGCACAACTACTCTGAACGTCCCACTGACATATTTTGTTGGGGAGAGCAACTGTAAAATTCTCAATCTTACTAACTTGATCAGAGCTGTGAAAAGACTTCTCAAGTTTCTGAATTCTGATCTTGTGCTGACCTTAATTACATCCATGCAACTTCACGAAGGCAGTCAAGGGCTGAACAGGAACATTCTGCTCATCTTCAGTCACGTTTCACCTTCAATTAACATATATTCATTTAAACCAGTTGATCATCACTAATCTCCAAAACTCCAAATAAATGATATCATTTCTCAAGTTAAAATCGACATGATAAATGAATCTCAGCAAGCAAGCATGAATTTGGGCCAGCCGTGATACAGACATAACAGCAGAGTGATAAAGACGCAAATAATCTCGGCATTCCACATGGGCCAATTCATCAGCAGGCTAACAGGTCAGTGCCAGGCTGACATCTGAGCACCACATGGTTGTAAGTTTTTCCAAGATGGTTATTTCATCCCTGAAATAAACTTGTTACCATTGCAAATGCCCTGTATCACTGAAAGCAGCTAAACTGCATACATGGCTCTCGAGCTAATCAGCAGTATTGTTCATACCGTTCTTTCACAATCACGGTGACTTTAGTGCGTTCAAGCTCTTGCTGAAACTAATATAAAATCTGGAGTAGTGTTCAACACCACTTGTAATCTGAGCTCGGTTTTAGTTAATTCACAGCATTCAAAGTTCTCTTTCTTCACGTGCTGCTGTATAGCACACAGATATCAGAGTGGAGGTTCATTTTGCCATGTTTAAGTTAAAATTCCAGAATTTTAAATTTTTCTTTTCTCTCTTTCAATTTCTTTCCCTGAAAAATTGGAATAAAAATGCTTGTTCATCTCAGCTGATTCCAGTCTCTGGAGATTACTTCCAGGTGGCATACAGTAGAATAGTGAATGAATTAATCTAACCTGTTTTGAGTAAAGATCAAGAAGAAAAAGCAAGAACTCGCAGCTTCTTCCTAAGAACTTGCGTTTCTATACTCCCTGGAAATTAGACCCACCTGACAGTTTCCTCCACAAACGTCTAACAATTTGTCAGCATTCCTCATCTCGCAATACTTCAAGTATTCAAGAGAAGGACCGTCAGGTGTGAGATATCCTACAGTTTTGTTCCTATGAATATCTCACTGAAACAAAATGAAATCCATGTGAGACACTGTAATTTCTCCCCAAGCCAGGTGCATGAATTATTAACATAGTCCTGTGCCTTATAATAAAATCACAATGATAAAGAATCTTGAGAATACAGAAAGGCATTTATGCCCGCAAGAAATGCACAAACTGTGTAAATATACATAGAGATCTGCTGGATACCGGTGAAAGTGTGAAAATGAGCTGGACCAGTGCTAGCAGGAAGGGAGGCACTGGGGCAGTTCCACAGTGTGCCAAAGCTGACAAGGTCCAGATCGTGCTATTGTTCTGTGAGTGGAAAAAGCCAGACTTTACCATCTGAAGGAACAAAGAGAGGGAGTTAAGCGAGGAGATTCTTGCTTGAATTTAGCATAACTCAGAAGAAAACGTCACCATCCTTGACAAACAGTTATCACACAAGCTCAGCTCTCTTGTCATTATGCTCACCACAAGTATTTATGTGGCAAGTTACTTCTGAGGAAGGTCACTTATTTTCAGTAGTTGTTGCTTAGAGACACCTTGGCTTTTTCTGAACTCAGAGTATGCCATGCTCTCCGGTTGTGAATAGCAAACTTTAAAAAACTGCAATGTCTCATTAATGGAAAGTTTATGG
>JAVKLA010000088.1:20224164-20269562 GCA_034782735.1 Sagittarius serpentarius | reverse complement strand
CCCCCCCCCCCCCCCCCAGAGGTTGAAGCAAAAAGACAATCAGTCTAGTAAAGAGATGCTGAGAGAGTCCCAACACTAATTGCACTGAACTGGTCTCAAGAGTTCACGGATTTCCATATCAACAGTGTTCTCCCTAGGGATGTTCTCCGAGGTCTGAAGCTGCTGCATACATACTGGTCTGTATTACATCTCTTTAGAGTTGTCAATAACCCCCTGTCATTTTTTTATTGTTTTCTATGCATCTGCCTGCCTTTCTGCAAGGGGTGGTAGACCTATTCATACCTGGGTTTGCTGTCCTGCTGACTGGTGCGTTAGGTTAAAGGCTGTTCTGGTGCCCTTGGAGAGGGTGTCTGCCTGTTTGTGCTGCCCTGAGAGCTGCACTCATCTATACGACGGAGCGAAAGGGAAACGATACTTTCCATAGGAGAATGGAAGTATAAAGCACCCAAAGCAGAATTTCCACGAAGATCAAAGTCACTTTTTTGTACCAAAATACAGCTTTTGATGAAAACCTCTCCAGTTTTCAGGAAACCCATTTCCAATAATTTATTTACATTTTTCATGAAAAGCAGCCCCCTTTTTGTAAGAAACAGAATCTAGACAAAAAATAAACATTCTGTCAAAAACAGCGTTCATTTGGAAAAATTTCATCCAGTTCTACTTATACGCCACAGATATATAATAGCTATATAAATAGAACTGTTCAAATGTAGGCAATTGCCTACTCCCACCCTCTCCTTTTCTTGTTTCATATTATCTGTGAACTCCATTTATGAAAAGAAAAATAAAATATACAAAAGATCAAGATTGAATACAACATCATTGCAACAAATTCTTAGAGCACTGACAATTTAGTATTCCAATGGGTGATTTATATGGGCCCTTTGAACCTTGGCTCATGAATTTCAGAACATGGTGAATAAACATGTATATGTGTTTAAAATCCACAGCATTTTAACATTTACTTAACAGGGTTCCAAGGACGCCTGGGAGAAGTTTCCAGTTGTCTAGTTGATTCAGTAGGCTCTATTGCTTAGACATGTGAAGCAAATACTTAGCAAATGTTTTAGGAATTTGTAACGGAGCGCAGTCCGCTTGTATAGCTCAAAAGCTAGGCAGCTTGTCTTTACTTGAATCTTAACTTCATGCCAATTACACAATGAAGATACCAATTTTTTTTCACTGGTTAAAAAAATTGGTATCACGAGATAAACCTAAATAGTCAATGTAAAGGGTATGTCTTGGTCAAAGATTTGGGATGAGATTTTCTGATAAACTCTGAGAGAGAGTCTACGTCGTAGCCAGACCAGAGGAACCGGAATGAAAGCACATTGACGGGATGACATCCTGCATTGCCTTGTAAGCAGCAACATTACCTGAAACTCCACATGGGCCCACTCTCATCGCCGCCTCGCTGCAACAGCAACCTTGTGCGGGTGATGGGCGGGCAGGGCAAAGCAGTTGTGTTGAGGCATAGTTCAGGTTCAGTGCTCCGCAGACCACTGAACCTGAATTTCTCCATGCTACGATGCGTTTATAAATTCTGCCAATTGAGGTGCATGCAAAAATTGGTTTTAGGTGAACTTTAAGAGGTTAGAAATGAATGCATGTTTTTTCTACCTAGCCTGCACAATCTGCCACTGAAATCTGCAGCAAGTGTTTCGAATTCTCATGGATTTGCAGTAGGAACATATGGACTCTATACCGGAAACATTCTCTCACCTTTCAGCATTTCACTTTTCCTGCCAAAAATTCATGAATTCCCTCTTTTTTCTGTTCAGAAAGGGGATTTTAGGTGGAAGGGGTCAAAATACAACACAAAATGATGGGAATTAATTTTCTTTTCAAAAAAAACAAACTACCTTATAGACTTTTACAGTACTATGTCACATATGGAAGGTTTTTATGCATCAGAGTGAATATCTGTGTGTCTCGCACATCCATATAACATCTCAGCAGCACTTTCATTTTGTTTTCTAAATTATAATGAAAGAAAAAAAAAGCAATGCAAAAATATTCTGCACATAGTTTGGCAGATGCAAATGCATTAGACCAAAAAGTTAAGAAGGTAGAGAATATTGAAAACAGAACCATTAAACAACTGTGAGGAACTGGACAGTCCATTCATGTCCAGCTTTTCCTAGCTATGAATTTCAGATCTTTTTAGGAAAGCTTGATTCCAAAGACTTTGATATGAAATACGTTTGATCTCCAATTACTAATATTGCATTATATTAAAACTTATTGCAACATCCCATTAATCACGATAATCTCAAATCAGTTTGTTTATGTGAAAGTTAGACCTTTCAGAACTATTCCCCAGTGGCGAACTGACTAATCTTTCCGTGGCATTTAATTGGTGGACGCCCTGTTTAATACTGGCTAAATCCCTGTATACTGCTCTTTAAAACAGGGTTAATAATAGCACATTTCTCCCATGCTACTTTTGTCTCACAAGATGGGAAGCTCTTCAGGCAAAGCTGCATTTTATTATCAGTACGATGAGTTCCTAGAAAAATGATACTTGGAAACCAGCTGGGTCATTAGGTGCTTTACAAGTAATAAAGATAATAATGGTTAGATAAAAACTGGGTGACCTGAACAAGCTACCCCACATCTTCAAATGGTGAGACTAATACAAAGGGCTGTGGGTGTTAATTAAGCTCTTTGGATAGCAGACCGTCTTGTTCTAAACTGTGACCCTGACTTTGATGACATTCCACCATCTAACCACAATTACCAGGTGAGTAGTTGTGCTAACAGTGTTACTGAATCAATAACTCCTAATAGCAGTCTGGGATGATTCATTCCTTGAAAAGACTTCGGTGCTGCTCAGCAGTATAACCCTGATTAGAGTCCCCTTACACTGAAAGCTGACTTTTGTATCTATCTGCAGGAACCTCTGTGCCGCCCTCACGAGCACGTGCAGCCCAACCTGCAGCAGTAGCTGTCTCTGCAAAGCTACTGCCTAAAAGAAGAGCAAACCCATCACTCAAACCAATTAACAGGAGTCTGAGACATGACCATATAGTCAATGAATGCATGTCAACAGAGCTGACAAAATCCCTCTAGCTGTACTGCAGAGGACACAACGCTTGTTAGCAGCACACAGTGATAAATGTGACGGCAGGACTCCTTCTGTCCTACTGAAGCTCTTCTTCACTCTGTCAATTTATATTATTAGGATGATGTCTGTAGAAAGCTGGGAATGTGCCAGAGAGTATAAATTTGACAGACAATTAGTAAACATATCTTTAAATGTATGGTTCGTAAATTATATCTATTATATGTTCATTATTTATTAACTGAAGGTTGTCCAAGCAGGCCTGCATCACTACCTCCATTGACTCCTCCCTGACAGTAGCACACCCAAATAAAGCAGTAAAAACATATTTCTCATGCTCATGGCAGTGCTGTCTGCTTGTCTGCTAAGATCCAGTACGGGGCTGACCTTGCCCGGTGCTGAGTTACGCAGAGGGATTCCTTCAACAGGCACAAACCGGCACTTCACCTGCAAGGAGCAGACGCTCTGCTCCATCTCTGAGGAAATCTCAAGGCATCGTAAGGTATCATGAAGGGAAGAAAACTCCTAGTGAGGAGAGCAACGCGTTTGCTATCAAAGCTTCATCTGAAACCAGTGATGAGTATGCATAGCAAGCATAAGGTCCTGGGAAAACAGGGAAAGTGTCATATTCCAGCTGAAAAGAGGCTTGCTTGATAACTCTTTGGACGAAGGAACTGAGCACAGAGAAAACTATACTAAGGGGTTCACTCTCAACACTAAAGTATCATTTTCTTTCTCATGCTCTTTCTACATAAGCCCCTGCTTGGCAAGGAGGTGAAGAAGCAGCAGCGGGGAGACACTTGGAAAGCTGGCAGAGGCAATGGTAGGGGCCAGCTGGCAGCAGAGCTTGCTTCACATGGAGTTCAAGCTTGGCTGTTCATATTTCACAAGTCTAGTTACCCAAACCCTTAAACAGCCACATCTCAGCTGTCTCTGTCTCAAAAATGAATCAGAAAAGCCAGGGTCATCTGTACAACGTCCTCTACTACTTTTCCTGCCTAGTACTTTAAGAAATCATGCCAAAAGGGTGAGAACAAAGTAAAGAGAATTCCCACCTACCACAGATGTGTTTCATTTCATGCTTCATTTCAGTTCCCAAAAGTTTAAAAAAAAAAAAAATATAGTCAAGAAGATTTAAAACGTCATCCCAGAAAGCAAGATGTGGAATAAATCTGAGTTGGGCAAAAATGAGCCCGGTTTCAATCACTTACTGATGTGGTGTGAGGATGCAACTGATGTATTTCTGCTTCATTTTTAACAGACAGATCTACTGCTTTGCTTAATCTCACCTTCAGAGGCACCACTTGCATCAGAATGGCGAAGTTAGTGAGGTGATTGCAAAGACACACTGAGTAGTTGAGGTCCCCACTCTCACGCACACAACCTTCATTTGACCAAACACCAGCTCCATTGCTGCAAAGCACACAAAAATGGAACATAATCTCTGTCAAAATGCATCTTATCATGTTAATTTGACATGCATTGCACTATACAGGAGATAAAAAGGTCTGAAAGCATCTCAGGCTGGAGCATCTGCAAACACTGCTAGTGTCTTCCCAATGCCATCATGAAAATAGTTAAGGAAAATATTGAACGGAACAGGGCCCAGATCAGACCCCTACGTAAATGTCTCTAGAGGTTTCTCCCCAGTTTTATAACCAGTGAACGATAACTATATTTTTTCTTTATATTGTGCAACCTACTTATGGCATTTCACCTAGAGCCAAATTTCTATATTCTGAGAACTATAATGTCAGACAAGTCAATAATCTTGCAAAAGCCAAAAAAGTCAGTGAATGATACCTGCCGCTTCTCCGTTATCCGCTGTCCCGCTCACCCTGACAAAGTAATTCAGACTGACTAAGCACGATTTCTAGGGACCCATCCATGTCAACTGGTTTTTGTCACTTCATCCTCAGGGGCAGCAAGAGCAGCTCCTGCTCCGCTGAGGATACGGCTGGGCTGGCTGGGTGGCCGGGTCCCAGGGCTGCGCGGGGAAGTGCTCCTCAGGAGTTTGCTTCTCCCTGGAGCCAGGGAAACCCAGCAGCTCCTGTGCTATCACAGCCCTGCAGTGGAGCGGGGACACAGAAGCCACAGCCACACATCTCGGGGGGCTTCACGGGCTCAGGCACCATAGCTGACCCACCCAAACTGCCTGCTTCTTAACCATTTGTTACCTGTGATATTATTCTGGGTCCTGAAGCTAGACTGGGTGATCTGTATTTTTCTTGGTGCTTATTTTGAAGACAGGTATTACCTCACCCTTCTTCTGTCCTTTGAGACCTCCTTGAGTTCTCAAAGAGTCTGTCGTAGGTCAGAAACCAATTGCTTATTCTTTAACTACCGTGCACTAGGGAATAAGACCATCTTGACACAAATAAAATTCATTTGGAAGGACAGATTTCATATTTCTGTTTCTATCCTGAGGCAAAGCCCCAAGGGCCCCAGCCCCAGTGGAAAACAGCACAGGAACAATGCCCCAACCATATTAATTCGCTTCAGTAAAACCTGTTTCTAATTTATTGTAATTTGTGAGTAACCATAGCAACGAGTAACTGCCAACAGCTGGGACAGTTCAACATTCTTGAAGCAAAACTTCAATAAAACAATTACAATGAACTTCCCATGTGCATGCTGGATAGGAGGGATCACAGCATTGCAGGCCATTGCTACATCAATTAGGCTTGTACCCTTACGGCTCAAAAACTGTTAATCCCCACGAAATTCAAAATTCGCTATTTGTATTCTGTCTCAATTGATTCAGTAAGAGCAGCATGTTTGGAAATCAAAACCAGATGATATATATTCAGGGCTAAAAAATAATAGCTACTGCTTTTCCATAATTCCTATTTTCTGAGTGAAATTTAAGGTGATATTTATGCCCTTTTATTCCAATTTTCATTCAGGTGCATAATATTTCCCCGTTCCATGCATTGGCCAAAATTCACAGCTCCGAAATACTGATCTCGCGTGGTGTTGTGACACAGGCACAGATCCAGTGAAAACAATGGCTCTGCTGGAGGTTTGCCATCTTAAAACATCCAAGCATCTGCCCAAGTGGACATACTCATGAACCAAGATAAGCACGATTTTTATCAGCCTGCAATTTTGATTCCAAAATTTTCCAGTCTTTCAATTACCTACCTAACACAGGGTCTGTGAATAACAAGTCTCCTATTTATGGTAAGAAGCCACTATGAGATTGGTTTTTTTGTAAACTAGTGGCTCCATTTCTTTAACTATTTCCATGAATGAAAGAGAACAAGAAGAATATATAGCATCACAAACTACGTGTAATTTAATTAAACCGAGTTAAAGAATTTGAAATTACATAACATACCTATAGTCCAGAAACGCACAGTAAAGATGAACTCTGTTACTCTTATTTAGTGCTTGGCTGTACTGTCTGGGAGTCTGCAAGAAAGAAAACATAAACCCCGAAGGAAGGTTTAAAAAGGACTCAATTCCACTATTCACCCACTTTGAATTTTCATTGTTATAATAACTTCACTAGACTTATTCTAGATTAACACACCATAACTGAATGCAAATTTTGTCAGTCTTTGTGGCTTTAACACAGCCTCCAAACATGCAGAGGCTGGTATTCAGTCTTAATTTTACACACTGGGATTAAACTTGTCACTTTGAGTGAGAAATCTGTGTCCCATTTAAGTAAATAGCAAACCGGGATAATTTATTGTACATAAGCACAAATATATGTGTTAATTTTTGTAGAATTGGGGCGTTATTCTTCAGCATATATTTGGCTTTGTTGGGTTTTGTTCTCATTGGGTAATAAGAATCTCACATTTTAGGATTAATAACACTGAAATATGTGCATTGCAATGACCAATTCACAAACATTTTCTTTCCACAATAGTGATTATTTTAAAACATACAATCAAACTGAAAGAGCAATGCCATAATTCAAGATTTTATTTTAACATACCTTTGCATTATAATGACATAATTTCTATAAACAGATTTAGCCACTAACTCAATCTCCTCCATTTAGGAAGCTTTGAGACCCCATTCTTCACTCTGTTACAGCAGTTGCATGACAAAATAATTCAAATTATATCGAAGTAATAGTTTCTTATAAATAAAATATGCAAACTAGAGGATTTTCAGGATCTGTTTAACCCTTTCTAATACATAAATCCCCAAAGTCCACATCGTGTTAGACCACACCTTAAGGCAATTTTTTAATTACAGGAGTCTTGAACATAAACAAATAACAGGTCAATTAACAGCCCTACGATTATTGCAACACAATTGTGCTGTCAAGCTGAAAGATAAGCAAGTATTCCTCTCCTTGTTTTAGAGAAAGAAGGAAAAATACCCAGCCACCTCATCATGCTGAAACTCAACCAAGAACAAGAAGTACCTGATGCAATTTTCCTTCTCCCCTCCTGCAAGTCCAACAGCGAGTGTCAGGCACAAGGTAGAACAGTTCCCTCCTTACTAGCGATAATAAAGCATTTCTGCCTAACCCAGGACATTCACACATTCATACTGAATTTCCACACACTTCAAGTAGCTATGCTGTAGATAAGGCCATTTACTCCTTCTTAACTCACATCTCGGGATAACAGAAATGGAATTTTCTTATCTGCTTGAGCAACATCCCTGGACGAGATTTCTAGTTCCTTGACTCACCCTGTTTTCCCTAAGCCTTCGTCACAGAAATAGCTGAGATTGCGGGTCAGGTATTCAGAGGAGCAGAGCTCTGTGAAGAGGAAAGATTGCCACTTATCTGCCAAGGGTCTCTATTTTCCCCTTCGGCTCTGGTGACATCCTGTAGCCTTTTTCCACAAGGGGAGCAAAGCAAACGGTTAAACCTCACACTCTCACAAGTGTGCCACACTGGCAAGTGACAATGGGATGAGATGCACGTCCCTTACCACCAGGAAATATCTCACTGATACAACTCCCAATCTGCTCATGCCACTTTCTTTCCAGCTGTGGTGAGAGAGATGTAGTAAAACCAAGTATACGACGTTAACCAATACAGAGGAGCCCTTCCTCATCTGTGAAAGCCCTTCCCCATCGCTGGCTGCCCTGTGAAGGCCCCGTGCAAGGCTCCAGGATCAAACTGGTATGTTCCCCGCTAGATCCATCAATTCTGAACTTCCGCTTCCTTTCAGAAAGTGCCCCACCACGAGCCCCACCTGTAACAATGGTGGGGTCCTGCACACCTTCCAAATCACAAACCACCTGTGAGATACGCAGTGTCTCAGAAACTGCTTCCTTCCCTTAATCCCACCTCTTGCTGCTCAGAGTATTCTTGAAGAGCACTAGTTCAGAAACTGCAGAAGACTAATGATCCATAACCCACGGCTGGAAACTGCCTTCTGCAACTTCAGTTAATTTAGAGTTTTGTTGGCAGAGTTCATTCTGTTTTACCAGCAGCAAGGACATATAGCATAACGTTTGCCCATTACGCTGTATGATGTTCTGTCCATCATGTCTATAGCTTTCCTGAAGTAAGCAATTGAAAGAATCTATAGTCAGTTTGTGTTACAAATTACTTCAATGCTATGATAGACAAACAGTGACTAAAAAAAAAAAAGAGAGAGAGAGAGAGAGATCTGCTGTAATAACAGAGAAGATCATACAATAACTGTCATTTCTGGTTTGTAAGATATCTCTAGATACATCTTGATTCTTAATACACTAAATGGAAAGGGCACCACACGGTCAGGTTGGAAGAAGACATAGTACTTCAACTGTGTATCTTTTTACACAAATAAATCCCAGATGTATGTTTTAGCCTCAATTAAATATCTGTGGCAAGGGACAAATTGTTGGCTTTCTCCACCTTTAACTCTAAACACAGATGTCACTCATTAGACAGAGCACTACACCAAGTGAGGCTATACGGTCTCTGAGCCATCCAGAATTGTGTGCATACCCACACAGAAAAAGAATAGATAAATAATGCGTATACAAGAAGGGTCCATACCAATTTGCCTATTTACTTCTTTTAAAGAATGTGCCCCATGTTTTAACACACATGGCATAGGCCTCACGAGGCTTTTCAGTGCCATTTATGATAACTGCATAAAATACTCATCTTCTCAGACTTCACTGAAGTTCTGCAACAAAACCGCCGTTAGAATAGAAAGCCCCCCAACACAGAAGAAACTGGCTACAATGAGGAATAAACCCTCTCTGATCTTCAACAGCTCTACTTCAAAGCAGTCTTTACGAAAAACAAACTGACTGTACCTCAGTACTGCATTTCTTAAGATAAACTGTGCGTGACAGCTTATATGTGACTCGGATCCCGTAGCACTGAGGATATTGATTTAATGACATTGATAACAGAAAGCTTAATACACAAGTAAGTTTTTACACTAAAAGATTAAGTCACTTGAGTGTTTATAAAAGCCTGTGAAAGGACAGTTTATGCAGCTTTCAGTAGTGTGGAGAGGGAAAGTACCAGCACGCTAAGTAACCCAGGATGTGTGCATCAGTTTCCGTAATCTAGGTTCTTTATATCAGTCCTTCTGCATGGAAAGGAATACATGCAGCTTCTTCAAAAAAGAATTACATTAAAAAAGGAAAGCCACCTCTCGCCACTGAGAGTGCAAACTCTGTCAGCCTGACGGAGCAGGGGTCTCGAGGAAGGGCTGTCTCTCTTTATATCATGGCTGGTCAGCATCCCTTACACTAACCACCGACTCTCGGTGAATTGCTCAGACTTACAAGTAAACCACAGAAACTCAGTGTATGTGTTGAGAGCATAGAGAGGACATGCATGGATGTGCGATGGGGATGCGGTACTGACACTGCTGGGAACTAGGGACAAGGCCAAGGTTAGTGGGTGAAGAGGCCAAAAAAAGGGGGGGGGGGGGGCGGGGCTGAAAGGACGGCTGGAAACCTTCAGGAAAACCTAGTTGCAGGAAATGTCATGAACAAAATTGCAGAAGGAAAACAGTCAGCCAGCTGCTGCTAGGAAGGCTTGCCAAGGAAGAGAGGCCAAGCAGAGGGTGGGGTGAACCTTTATGAGATTAGCTTGTTTCTCCTCTCCTCCCCTGAATTTAAAAAGCAAACATTTAGCTACATAGTGGTGGCCACCAAGGAGGAGGGTGTGCACCTTCTAATTCAATACGTATTTTTCTCCAGCGTGAAGAAGGACAAATCTGTGGGTCAGATGTGCCATTGAAATCAACTCAGTACCTCCAAACCCAATGTCTTGGGTATTGTACTTCCTCTCATCCAAAGCAGTTGGCAATTTACCTTATTGAGTTCAATTTGGAGTTCATTTGTCTCTGTTTACAAAATACAGCATTTTGTCCAGTTCAGAGGTTTTGAAGCCTTGTCTTCTCAACCTCCAAGAATACCATGGATTATTTCAAAGGTGGTGAGAAAAGGCACTAAGACAAACAAGCCTCTTGTCAGTATGCTTGTGTCTTTTGTGCAGTTCACAGCCCCACTGAAATATTCTTACAGGTGTATGAATCAAAAGCACCTTTGATTCTGGTTTATGAATTAAATTACAGACTAAAATGATGCTTCTAATTTAAGGATTTCCTGTCCTCACAGTGACAACCTGACTGTTAGCATGACTTATCCAGGGCCACATGGTTTATTGACTTTCCTTTCCACCTTCTACAATCTACTTCTCCTAATTACCTAGAAAATTAAAACTTTAAGATACATTCACCTACTCAGTTCCCTGGAAAAAGACGGACAGAAAGAAAGAGAAAGAATAACCACCTATTTCTATAGTGGCTATATTGGCTGTTTTCTTCCAAGCTGTGAGAAAACTGCATTGCAACAGACCATGGGCTTAGATCACACAACTATTTTAATTTAGAGTCTGTTTGATTCACCCTAAGATGTAATTAGCATACGTAATGTTAAAAATTGTACAAAAATTAATTTAGCCTAGGAGTAGGGAATTATAGTGTGTTATGAATAAAAGCCAGACCTTTAGTTGTTCCATTGTTGTCAACAGAGCTATGCCAACACACACTTACCGAAGCAACAAGCAAAACACGGTAGGGTCCCAGGGTCAACATGAAAGCTTGCTGAATGTATTTCTTAATGGTACAATCATACAGTTAAAAAAAAAAAAATTCCCATGATATCACAAAGGGTGGAAGACTCTGACAGACAACAATATAAAGGAAAAAACAGTGAAATATCAGAGGCTATCAAGACATATGAAATTAGAAAAGGTTGCTATATGTAATTGAATATGGATTGGGTTTGATCCTTCCTTTGCCTGAGGTTAAAAATCATTGACATACCAATTTCCTGCAAAAATACCGTTAATCAAACGCTACAGCAATAGCCTTCCCCACTTCTCAGAGTTGTCCATTTAACAGCTGCTCTATTGGGCAAGCAGTGTGAGAACAAAAAAAGTAATGAAAAAACCCATGAGCAACAGACTGAAAAATATCTTGGCTGCTCTACTAGATAGCACTTTTATAAAGAGAGAAAGAAAAGGAGGAGGGAATGGATGAGGAAATTGTCCTGGCATTTTTTTTTTTTTCCAATGATTGTGCATAGCAAAAAAATGTGATCACTTCTGAATGTGTACAGTATCAGAAGATCTTGCTATTTTTCTTAGACTAGCAAGTCCACATCCCTTTAAATAAAAATGCCATCCTCTTAACGGGATCCCATCTTTCTTATGGCACCGAACAAGGGGCTTCATCCAGCAGCTGCCAAGATAGCATCTGACCACTTGCAGCTCTCAGTGGGGGCTGCCAGGCACTGTGCATCTGTAAAACAGTTGCTTATGATCAACAGAAACTGAAACTATCACTTGGTGCTCATCTTTCTTCAGCTTGTCTCTTTGATCCACTTCAAGTTACCTGCTTACAGCACAGGTAGGCTTCATGGCACCTAGAAAAGCTGGGGCAGTGATTGCTGAATGTAGTCTAGGTGCACTGTCATGATAGTGTTAAAAGAGTAATAGCTCTTCTCTCTACTTTTGGGTTCTAAATAGCATAAAAGTCAGGTTTTTCCCAAACTGCTCGAGGAAAGCTGCAATTTTGGCAATGGAAACTGACTGCAACCTTGGAGTTAAAATTATAATCTGCCTAAACACACGTGCACAAATGGCTTTGCTTTAATTTTACAGCTAAAAAATTCCCACCCTAACATAGAAGTGACATTCACCTAGTTCCGTCAGGCAGTTAACACAGCACAGCATCAGGGGGTCAGCACTGAGGCCTGGACTCAGGAATTTCTGAGTACAAATTACCTTGCTCAGCCTCACTAAGCCACGTATCCTCTATGGACTATAATTTCATACATTCCTCAGTTTGAAAGATCTCAAATACGTAACAATATATTTCTTCCCTTTTTCTTTCTCTTTGGCCTGGGTGCACATGGGCATGATGAGTGTTCTGCATGTATTTGTAAACACTGGGTAGTGACAAGTAGTTGCATGCCAAATTCCTTCAGCTTGGAAGCCAAAACTATTTAAGATGCAGTACTGCAGTGTAAAACCATGCCAAACTCCCATTGAGTGTAATCTAGATTAATAATACTCACAATATTGTTGTAAATCATGGTAATAAATGGAAAGCACAGAAAGGCTGAAAAATAGCCACAGAAAGAAGGTGGTTCATTTTCATTAGAGATGCATGGAGCTGACTTCAATGAACAACATGCGCAAATAGAAACTGCAGGATAGGGACCTTTGAAATTCAGTTTGGGCAGCGACCGAGTTACATGAGTAAATATTTGATGTTTAAAAATTTTAAATGCCAGTCAGTGAGAAACGGGGCTCAGCATGGCAGCCTTTCCTTATGCGAGCACCAATAAACACAGGATTGATCTGATGATGTGTATGAAAAGCTGCCTTAATGCTTAAGTGAAAAAATGATTTCTCATGTTTCGTAAAGCACGGTTCTGTTTCCAAGAAAGACAAAGTGAAAATTTTAATACTCTCTCACTAGAAATGGTCTCATTTAAGTAGTTAGCAATATAGCAGTCAGATGGTAGGTCCTTACAGTTAAACAGCTATAGCCATATGTAAGAAAAAAATTCATAATTACACAGCCCTGTAAACCTGCACGTGATTTAGACATCTAAGGATGGACTAAGGAGTGCAAAGTTACGTCACTGATACTGAAACACCTGGGACGTGTTTTCCCACCCGAGTTTTAGCAAGTCAATTCAAATGAGAGAGCAAGCGAGAGCTAGTTTCTTTCCTGCATGTTATTGATAGAATTGTTCACGCAGAGCCACTTGTTGGACAGTCCACATTGCCTCCGACTGACTCAGGGCGTAACCTCCAACTAGGTATTACCTCTGCAAAATTAATGAATGCCGTCTGGCTCCAAAGAGATCTAATTTAAATCAGGTAATTTAAAATGCAAGTTATTTCACTCAGAGCGCTCATGTTGAAGCAGTTACCCATTGCTTAAAAGACTTTATTTTGTTTTCATGTAACGCAGAGCTCTGCAGAGCAGCTTTTCAGCTTTTGCCGTCTCCCCTCTCATCTGGCACACACTCAGAGCTACCAGAACTTCACACTGGACAGGAGAAAGCCAGCTTGATTGTCAGGGCTCAAGAAGAGTTTGTCAGACTGGCAAATAAATAAATAAAAGGAGATCTGTCATTGTTTTCATTGGTAGAGCTACCTGGAGATTCCCGAGAGGCCATAAACACCAAACCCCATGGGGCCATTCTCCCCTAACCAAGATCTCATTTATGTCTTTTATGCTCTGATCTGTTTTAACACATCTGAGTTAAGACAGGCCAGGCTGAAAGTAATCTTTGAGCATGGATGAAGCAAAGCTAAAAATACAAAACCACCCCAAACCTGGGCATTTGGCCTGGTTCTTCCAGGAAGTAATTTTGTGAGATACTCCTTGCCAAGGCTGGCTATTAATGCAACCGGTTGTCGTGTTCACTCCTCTGGTCCAACACTGTGTTGCTTTATGCTGCTTCTGCACTCCTAGGCTCCTTGAAAACGCTATTTTTAATGCAAATAAACTTAAATACTTATAAAGGTGTCTGTGCAAACCATCCACCAGCCTTGCAAAGTTCTAGTCACATATGCTGCTAGAAGCTTACAGGCCTTTTTGGATAGATGAATGAAATACCGTTTCAGCTTTTCCCCACCCTCCTTACAATCAGCATAATAAAGTAGATTTTGTGGTCATGCTGATACAAGTTCATGGTAACTTTCCAAGACTGCCTAGTGAAATAGATGACAGTGTCTTTTGTTAAGGTTTTTTGTTTCCTTTTGCTGTGCCTATTTCTGCAACTCTGCATTATTATATTCAAAATGTATTGCTTTTCTAAAACGAGAAGCAGATGTTCCTTCTATACACCCTTTCTTGATCTCCTCTATTTTTCTTAATTCATGCGAAAGTACTGCTAAAGGAAAACAACTGGTCTGATTGATATTGAAAAGGCTATTTAAAAATGGACACATTTTCTAATCCAACAGAACCATAATGAAAGAGGTAAACAACTCTTCCCCGCCCCATTCTCCTGTAGTATTTTGACATAGGCAGAAATATATTCCTTTGCCATACAGCTGTCCAGGCCCAGTGCAGAGCTCTGTAACAGGAAACAACTTCTAGGTAATGACAAGAGCTGTGACAGGGACCAGAAGGCAGGCATAAAGCATAATCCCTTAAAGGGATGCATGGAGTAGAATCAGTTTTAAAAATACTTTTCCTATTATGTAATATTTCCCGAATTCTCAGTTTCCAAAACAGTCCTTGGACTTTTCCTCCTGATGGCTTTTTTTTTTTTTTCTCTAAGAAGAGAAACATTTGCATCAGATGAGAAATGTTCAAGACATTCAGATTTAGCTTTTAGACTGCAGTTGTGATTTGCAATCCCTGTGTTACTGGGGCACAGAGAATTTAAACCAGAAACAAGAAATCGGGACAACTCAGCACTAGATGGATAGGAGTTGGGCACTTCGCCTGTTGTGCCGCACTGCCCACGGAGGGCAGCGAGACAGACAGGCAATCAGTGTCTGAGAGCATTTGCTTCAATTTCCACAGTACAGTCACCCATATCCCAAACAAGACATGCCTGGATTTTTGATAACTAGATTTCACAAAGCTCAGCTGAAACTGAAACCCCATAAGCCAGAGGTTCGGTACCTACAAATAACAAGCAACAAGCAAAAAGTCGCACTGAATTCAAAAACAACATGAAGCTACAAAACCCAACAGCAATGGCAAGTCTCACTGGCACTTTTGGGTTTCAGTTTTATATATTTCTTTACCAAAACACAAATGAAGTCTGAATTAGCAAACACCTCTCTTTCCTACAAGACTGAAAGTCATAATCATAAGAAGAATCAAACAATATTCACTGATATTTATTATGGAAGAGGCTTTAGAGACCATTTAGGCAATTTTTCACACAAGGAGCAAATAGTAGTAAGCCCAAGATAGATTTTCAGGTGAAGAATCAATATGTATTACCTTTTCTAAGTAGACAAAAAGAAAAAGCACAAAGATGTCCTAATTTTCCCGCACAAAGACCAAACAAAGTCTGTGTCCTTGTTTTTGGAGAGCACAAGGACTTTGACAGCCTGGAGCAGCAAAGCATTAAGATTTCATGTACTCTGCATGACAACAACAGGAATAATGGACTGTTTATGGAATAATTGGGAATAATGCATTTACCTTCTTTACAAAGATTTCAGTGCCCTGCACTTCACTTCCAAGGACAAAATTAGCTTCTGGAAACGGGTAACCTTGGGAGTCTGGGAATGCAAGAGGTCTGATATGGCCAAAAATGGCCCATGAAGCAGGATAAAGACAAGGCTCCATGGGAATAGGAATATGGCAAGGGGCCTGGGCTGCTGGTCCTGGGGAAGGTTCCCTGAGCCTTCTTTGGGAGCCCAGTTAAGCCAGTGAGGCTTTTACCCAGGGCTCCAGCTGAAGCACAGTCCTGTCTCCCACGTACACACCTGCATAAGCAAGGGCTTTAGCAACCCTTGGTGAGGAGGAATAGAGGTGACAGCAAAGCAGCAAGAGCTAAGTGAGCTCCCAAGGAGCGAGGTCTTCAAGGCACAGGCACAAAAACCCTTTTGTTTTGTGTGTGCACAGCAGGTAACTTACTGGGACTGTGGTTTATGACAGATATTCTAACATGAACAAAATTGTACTCCTGAAGTACAATACCAGCTTCTTCAGATGTCAAGAGCCCCTTCGTCAGCTTCAGTGGGAGTTTGATCAGGTCTGCATTGCACACTTCGAAAAAAATAAGCTTTTGTAAGATATTCAGTTGGTTTGTCATCATACATTTGTAGAGACACCTTTGCTAACATTTCTTTCCAAACAAAGGACTGTGTTTTAAAGGGTGTTTTGAAGACATGATTTAATGAAAGCTTTAGGAGGAGTTTTAATAGTTCACATCAGAAACAGACTACCAGGCTTAATGGTAAAAATATTTACCACTCAGTATGTTTGTTGCTAATATTTTTTTCTAGGACTGGATTTACATGTTAGCATTTTCCGTTCTCATTAAAATCCTGGCTATGTGAATGTTGCCTCTGAAAAGCAATGCCTCACATTCTTTGTGAATTATATGTGGCAGCATTTGTTTTATATTGACCCTTTCAGCTCTTACATCCCTTCACTAGCTGCTAATCATCGTTTATCCTTTCTCTGACTCTGCTAATCTCCAGGGAGCGGGTGGGACAGGCAGTCAATGGAAGTGATGGAGTATAAATAATGACAGAGTACAATAAACATTCCAGTTGCAATGCCACATCTAATGACAAAGACTTTCAGAAAGATATAGCGCACAGTCCTTCTACGATAAGACTGTTGTAACCAGACTGGAAAATATTATGAAAAAGTTATGCTTGGTTAAGGCCAAGATATTCAGGCCCACTAGGTGAGATAAGGGAATGTTTATTCTGTGTAATCAAAAAATCACTTGGATTCAGGACACTTGGTTTTATTCCCAAACTCACTTTCCCCATGTGACTTTTCACAGGTTCTTTCCTGTCTCTGTGTGTTTCATTTCACATTCATTATCCTACCTAGTCTGTAACGTCTCAGACTAAAATATGACTCCTGTATCTTGTTATGCTTTGCACGGTGCGAATCCAGCTAAAGTCTGCAGAGACCAGTGTAGAAAGCCTGTGTTCACACACAGCCTAATACTGTGACATTTTCCAATAGCAGCTGTGGATCATCTGAATACTTCCTTAAGTCCCTGGTGAACCCGAGGGCTTTCTTCCCCTGACTTCTCTCTCCCCAAACTCTGGGTGGGGAGATACGTGCCCACTGCTTCACTTGTCCCAGTTCTAGCAAACACGTAGCTACAGAGTGAAAATGATCTGAAAAAAAGAAAATTAACTCCAACAAAATAATGCACGTTTTCTATCACAGTAATAAGCTACAGTGCTGCCTTAAGCAGTGCAGTCAGTAAGTAAGACAAGGAATCCATGGCAAAGGAGACAAGGACAGGAGCAGGACTGCTCTGTTCAGATACAACCCAGATCTGCACCCAATTGGCTCTAAAGTTAATCCTCATCTTGAGACAAAAATACTCTTCTGTAATGCTTCTTAGGCAGCTGAGAGATGTAACACTGCCTCTTACAAGACTCTCTCTTTCTTAGATCTTAACATCCCATTAAGGTATTATAGTCTCCTGACTAGATCTTTCTAGGATTAAGCTCATGGGTTTGCATGGCTTTTTTTTTTTTTTCCTTTTCATTGTGGGAAAAAACCCTCTCTCTAGAACATTTACATTTTTCTTCTTCTGATTTGAATCTTTTCTCCCATTCCTGTGCATGTGCCAAATATGAGTTGTCTTTTAGTCTGTTGCATGAATGGGGATGAAATTCACACAACTCTTTAGTTTTGTGTCATTTTTCATTCACAGGAAGCGTCAGGGTGCCAGAACTATTTGGTTTGTGCATCAGCCACATCCAAAGAATTGAGAACCAGTCTGGAATTAGGCCTGGTCCATTAACTCCAGCTACGAAGTTGAGTAATACGAGACTAAGCCATTGAGTTCGCTTTTCGGATGAGAAAATGGAAGTTAGTAGTGCTTTGCGTATGTCTCTAGACATAAAGCAGATAGAGATATTGTTGCTGATACAGCAGCAACAGAAAAATAGCCAACCGTCATTTAAGCCGGGGCCCCTGGCTCTGCTCCGAGTACGGTGCTGCGCAAGGACGGTGTCAAGAGGCTGCAGCGCTGGCACGGCCAGCCGCCCCCCTCCAGCCCCTCGGGGAGCACTGGGGAGCACTGGGCTGGCAGAGGGGCTGGGGAGCCCCGGGCACGCCGCTCCGCCCGCCAGCCAGGGAGCCCTTGGCACCGCCGAAACCATACGAAGGCAACTTCACGGCTGTGTGTTCAGAAGCACGATAAACGCAGCACTCCTGAGAAGCTGGAGCGCTGAATTTTCAGTATACGGGGGAGGGTTTCAGGATAACCAGGGTGAAAGTTTTAAAGCAGGGGTACATTCCACCTTTCAGTCTTTTGCCCCTGTGCAAATAGCACCAGCTTTTCCTCTTTTTCCTCAGCTAAAAGTTTACGGGAACATTCAAGCAAAAGAGCTGTCTGCAGCTGTACAAAAGAGCGGGCAAAGCAAGCCCAAAGCGCACTGCAGTGAGCTCAGGAAGAGCAACAAGCGCCCGATAAGGTATTACTGCATGCCGGCTGATTCATCTGGGCATATCATAAAGTGCCACATCAAGGCATCTTCTGCCATAAATTTGAATACCTCCATAATTACTCAGCTTCCAGTTTGCACTGTTTGTCCGGAGCTCAGTTTTTCCATGTGTTTCCCGAAATTAGCAATGGGTCCCTCTGGAAACTGATCTAATGGTTTGAGGAATGCAGCTATGGTCATTAGAGCTTTGCAAAATCTCCAGTCTCGCTCGTCAATTACTTAGTACAACAATTTAAAATGGGCAAAGAATGAGAAATGTCCTATTCTCCCTTCAATGGAAATGCTGCTACACCCCTTTCCTTTCTCTTTCTTGCGCCTCAGTGAAACGTCACTGTGTGGTAACCGGGAGTTTTAAGCAACTTGGCAAGACGCGGTGGCCAGTAGTTAAGCAACGTACCAGAGTGCCATATCCCAGTAAGCTCCTGTGACACAGGCACCCGGTAAATCCGTTGGCATCTTCTCTTTTCTTGTTTTTTTCTTTAAGTAAAATATATTACCTAAATAGGGGAAATGCTTTTAGATCTAATAAATCTATAATCATAAGCAAACAGAAACGGCTGAGTGCACAACTTAATTTACTAGGATAATTCTATAGAACTTGAGAAAAATTACAAACCAAAAATCAAAAGCCTTCAGCAAACTTCAGTGTGACCGTAGCTTTACAGGGCTCAGAGGCACCCATTCTGTTCCCACTGAACCTAGTAGGGAAACTACCAGTGACTTCAGTAGGTACAAGGCACAATATTCCTGTTCTGCTGTGATTAAGAGTTATTAAAAAGAAAGACAGTCCAGTTTTAGGAACACAGTGTCTCAGAACATTACAGCAACTATTTCAGTGTCATCTGAGTGCTAGCTGGGATGCTTTATGCCATGGAGCATGGAGATTTCTTCCTTTTGCTAAACACATTATTTTTGGAAACATTCTTGCTAGCGTTCATGGGAATATTTCCAATGGGGCAACACTTCCAATTAAGACCTCCTTTTTCTAGTTTATAAATACTTTAATAAGTGGCTGACGGTCTTAAAAATAAATGTATTTTTTGATAAACAGATGATGAGTAACCTGTCACAGAATGATACACAGTGCAAATAAGTCAAGAGATTCCTTCCAACCATTACTTACAACTTAAGAACTTTTAGTATCCTCATAACCCCAAATGACACATGCTATGCATATCTATCCCATGTCCATATCATCTACTGCTTATTTAGGAATACTTAAAAAGCAGTTCATCAAAAAAGATGCAAAGTCATTTCTTACATAGATGAGAGGCTCTTTCAGAAACTCTTACAGCAAGTAATTCAAAATTGAGTGTTTCTAAAAATGGAAAATAGGAGAAAGAGGAAAAACAACCTTCCCTGGAGAAGTATTTAGATTCTCTTCAGCACAGTAAGTTATCAGGGGCATCAATGCTATCATTGGAATTCTTGGACTGCCCTGCACACAAAAGGCTTTGCTGCAGTTAATGGGAACGTCACACAAGCACTCCCATAAAACTGTACCACAAGGCTGCAATTTACCTAGTGGGGACCATGAGGATCACTGTAGGGAATAGCCTGGGCTGTGCCCGCTAATAAATCAGAAGTTTAAAGCACCAGAGTGAAACAGCCTTGAGCCTCAATACAAAGAAAAGGAATATAATTTAAACGCAGTCTTCTAGTTTATGGCCAGCCTTTCATTATGGTCTTCTCATGCTATACAGAATCAAAAAACAGAAGAGCCTGGGGAAGGGGATGGAAAGACGGGAAGAGGGAAGAGGGAAGGGAAAACACACCCCTTTCTTCCCCTTGGACTCAGCCACATCTACGATGAGTTTGTAACTTGTCTAAGAGTACTTCACATTAAAGGAATGAAAGAAAATACAACTTTCAAAAGTAGCAAAACCCCACTGGAAACATTTACCAACAGGATTATCACTGATGCCTCTTCAAACTGTGTTGCACAACAGTCAGCACCTCTGGTGCTACCCAGTACCTGTTAGGTACCTTTTAAGTAAGATGCACACAGTGGAGGGCAAAGAGTAGCACAGGGAATCCTCTAAGCCCTTGCAGCAGGACTTCAGTAACGCACCCAGGCCTCTTACTTCTTTTTTACACAGTAGTGATTCATTTCTGCTTATTTCCCACCAGCAAAATATTGACCCGACCAGACATTTTTGGGGAGTTTTGTTCCTACTTCTCCTCTCACTGTTTGCCTTGGCAAACTCTCCCAGTTCTTTCCATATTCAACCTCAGTAGAGCAGGAAGAGCAACAAAAGCAAGAGGCCACATCCAGTGTCTCAGGTGAGTCAGTATGTTTCAGGAGTATATAGCCTTTAATGTCTGCTACCTGTAAAAGCAGCTTTTAACAGTCTGGCCATTAAGGGTGTTCAGTATGGCTTTTTAATGCAAGGAGTTTTAGTGCAGTTCTATAAACGGGCCTGTCATCATCATGCTTAGCCTCTTTATGTTGCACTGGACCTACAAGGAGCTTCAGGGTGAGTGCAGCTGTAACTGAGACTGAACTGTAACGTAAATCAACAAGCGTCTGTATGTCCAACCCAATCTGCCTACAAAGTCAGCATCATTACAGAATTCATGGCTTGATCCCAAACCCATTTAAGCCAGTTACAGTCTTTCTTTGGATTTGAAGGAGTTTTGGATCATTGTCTCCATTACAGGGCCAGCAAAATTCCTCATTAACACCCTCAGAGACTTCAGATTCTGTCAGACTTCATTACTGGAAAGTGCTGCCAGCCCAACAAGAGCTTTCCAGCACCAGAGCCCTTTACAGCACAAAGGTGGGGCCTGCTTTGAAGGTACATTTTACCTGTTTGTTTGTTTGTTTGTTTGTTTTTCCAAGTTGTGCAATTTTCTAGTATTTTCGTTTTGATTGACTCACAGGTTGCCTTAATGCTTACGAATGTGAGCTGCTGTATTCAAAGGAGCAACTTCTGTAAGGGAATGTTCAGGACAGAAAAGCAATTGCTGTATGCAACGGCCCTTCCCACTCCTTAATCTCTTCCATGGGTTCCAGCTGTATCCTCTTCCCAAAAGTACAATCTACTTTTCTGTGAAAAGGAATTTGCAGTCTTGCTGGAGAACGTTTCAACCATCTGCACTGAGCTTAGGCATTGCACATCACAGAAGAGAAAGCTAGGGACGGATCCTGCATCACATAAAGACATGAGCATCGCTCCCACTGGAGTCTCCCAAAGAAAGGAAGTGGCTACTCAGGCATCAAAATTATGCATGTCCTCTGGTCTGCACCATTGTAAGGATCTTCTTGTTTGCTGTTAGTAGAGAAATTTAGGGGATGCAATATAACTATCACAAGGACTTGTATGAGAAGACAAAAAGATAAAATACCCGCGAAGACATCTGAAGGCAAAATGTAAACATCAAGGTGTACCGAGTAGCTATTTGATGCACTATTGAGGGCTATTAGATGTAATCTGTATTGCAGACGCACGTCTTACACTTGAAGAATCAAGGCTATTAAAATACTGTTTCTCCCTAAATCCTCATGCCACTCGTACTGCTTTTAGCTCCTCTTTCTTCCCTGCCCTCCAGGACTGAAATCATAACAACAATCACATTATTTTTTAATTTAATAGAAGGAACAGTGAAACTAATTCCAGCCTTGGGCAGTCCAGACAGCAGTAATCTACTCTTACCCTTGGTGTATTTTATATAAATGAGATTGTGGCCAGATTGCGTCTTTTTATCAACCACACGCTGAAGAACTGGAACATGGGGCTCCTCTGTATTTTTTCACCAGGTGCCTAACAATCCCTCTGCCGTGGTGGAAACATGGTAAAATACTGAAAAAATCTAAAGATAAATGTAAGCGTACATAGCAACATAGCCATGTAACAGAATTACTGTAGGTGGCTATAGACATCGTGCAAATTGCAGCATACAACTATGTGGTATATGGATATTATAGGTTGCAGCACTGGCTAGACTTGGATCCGTCAACTTCAGCTGACAAAAATGACATCCCAAATACCTACTTTCACCAACTTCTTCCTAGTAATTAACACAAGCAGCCTTTAATGTATGTTACTCCAGGGGACTACTATCCAACCGTTAATAATCCACACAGGCCAACAAACGTAGTAATCATGAGACTCTGACATGGCAGTCTCCAGTTCCCCAGCATCAATTACTAACACAGCTCCTCTGACACAAGCTATATAAAGCAGTTTGCTGGCATGCTGAGGACTGAGGAAAGATTTAAAATATCCTCAGAAAACTAATGTGTGCAGATTTCCTACAATTAAAAGCACTGTTCTTTTTCTATTCATTTTGATTGTAACATTTACAATTTTCTTTCCTTTGAAAAAGAGCTTATTTTATCTCGGTTGGTTGTGGCTTTTAAACATATTTTTCTTAGAGGGCCATTTGATGAAAACAAAACAAAATGATTGTTTCCCCACACTCCACAAGGTCACAAAAATTTGTTTGAGAGAATACTTCCGTGTTAGGCTGAAACAGAGTGGATATTACTCAAACAGAACGACTGGCATCTAATTCTAACTTCTTATATCTACAGTGTTTCTTTTTATTCTGTTCTCAAGCTGAAACACATAATGTGTTTGGGCACAGAACACAACTGCAAACTAAAATACATTCTCTGGACAATGCCAGCAGTATTTTGACTGTGGTTGGAAATTACACAAACACGCAGATGAACACAGAAGAGGGAGAGTGTCGGAAGATACATTCTGTTCACAGAACAAACTCTCTCCAATCAGATTAAATTATACTCCAGTTTATCTGATAGTAAAAAGGATCACGTCCAAAAAACAGCTACAGCTACAAATGTGGAGTGCACAAACAGTCTGCGCTTAGCCTCGTCAGAAGCCTGATGAAATATAAAATTACCTATTGGGGAGATTTGGACAGTTTTCTCATACGTATACAGCAAAGAAGAAGAAAATCACATCTATGCCTGTCCATGAAATTGTTTTGTGGTGTGAAAATACCCATTTCGGAGTTCATTCATTGGACAGAAAACTCATCAAAGATTCATGAAGAAATGCTTCTTATTTTTTCTGAAATCTTACATGAAGCAAATATTCCTCTGTACGTTTTGCTTGGATGTGGGAGGAGTTGTTTTAATTTTGTTGGGCTTTTCCATTTCTGGTGTAGTGCGGGAATGGAAAAATAAAAATGTCATGAAATTCTAAAAATTAAAATGTTGAACAGTCCTAATCTTCTATACCATCTCCCCCAAGAAATCACTGAGTGATAAAAAATTGTCCCCTAATTTTGAACAAAAATACTATGACATTTTCAAAACATTTTGATATTTCTCTTCTGGGTTACATTCTCTTGTTTTTCAGGCAATATGTAATACAGCAAATTATTAAATTCAATCATACTAAATCTTCGTGCAGAACGCATATCTTGGTATCTCACAGGTATATATCATCACAGTCCAAAGTTTGACAACAAAACTGCTCGACATGGTTCCCCATAGCGTATAACCAAAAAAGCCTGCAGGCATTTTTATCACCTACATTTCTAAGGACATACGTGTTCTTCTTTTTGCACATTTCCCCTGTTATCCTACTGCTTTACCCCAGCTTTTTTTCTTTTCCAGTACAGAGAGTTCATTCATGGATTTTGGTGGTAAGAGGACCAGACCTACCAAATTCATGAGAACTACAAGATCAGTCCCACTGGGGTGACGACTTCCAGAGATTTTCATTAAAATAAAAGAGAAACAATGCTTTGGGGGTTGGTTTGTCGGTTAGTGGTGGGAAGGGGTTTTTGTTGTCAGGTTTTTTTTAGTTTAAGGGCACGACAAAACCTGAAGCCAACTGGGTCATTTATTTATCTAAGTCTTTGTGATGTAAAGGTTTCTAAAGAGCTTGTTTTCACTTTATGAGAAAAGGGGAGAGAGGAACAACTTTGCTTTGAGCTTGTTTCTAGTGTTTCAACTTTTAACTCTGAGGACATCTTCAAGGCCAAACTTTAGACACCTAAAATACAGGGTTTCTCAAGAAAATGCTGACAGCCTATGAACTATAAAAGTTATGGAGAACCCTGTAATAGTAATAATAATATCTTTCATTTATATATAGTGCTTTTGCTCCCAAAACATCTCTTAAACCATAAGTCAAACAATCTCATCTGTGGCAGTAAAAAGGACTAAAATATCAAGTATTGTAACCTTCTGGATTGGAGAAAGGTTCCGCCCCTGGTTCAGTCGCTGGCCAGGACTTTATTTCCAGTAAAATTGAGTTAAACTAAACAAATTAATTTGGGCACCTCACCTGGTCACTAATGCCTTCCCTGTGAACTGTTCTGAGTGAGAAGAATGAGAGCAGGCACGCAGTGAGGTCAGATGTCCACAGATTCATGTGGCGAGGAAAAAAGATTTCCTGCAGGTTTTCGAGATCCGAGCAGCCCAAGAGTCACAGACCACCGCACGTGGCTGATAACTCTGAAACTCCAGCGCTTGAGATTTCCCTACAGAGAGCTCAGGAAGGACCAAGTCACCACTATAAAAATATACAGGGTCTTTATCTGGGTAAATAACAGTTGGGAAAGAGAAAAAGACGATAATTTTTTTCCAGCAGAAACTAGTAAGAGTTCAATGGCTTTTCCAGTTTCATTTAAATCTTTCTGTTGAGATGGTGACTTCAACAGAAGAATAAATTTTCTCCTGAAGTTTCTCCAAGAGACCAAAGTTACAATAAATAATAACAATAAAGTAAAACATATGTGAATCCTATATGAATCACAGAAACTAAGCACGTAGACACTTGAGGAAAAATGAGGCTGCTTCTTTAATGTATGCTATTTCATATCACATTACATGGTATACAATAGGCTAGATAAAAACATGAAATCATTAAGAAAATAATTTTAGGCACAACTTAGTGATTTACTTTGCGTAAGTTTCTTCTCCAAAGATCCTACTAGCAAGCTGAATAATAAATGTCTGATTCAAATTTATGATGAGAAATGGACACAAACCAAATAGTAAAATATTTGTGGCATATGGGAACCAGCAGCTATGGGAGCTGCCCACGTTGTTTTCAGTTAGCTTCGCTTGCTTTTATTGGAAAAATAATATCTATACATAAGCAGCCAGCTCCTAGTCTCTTTGAAGTCAGTGGGAACTTCGCCATTGACTTTAGTGGGACCAGAATGTGGCTTCCTCAGATCTTATTTGGAAGGTGGGGGTGGGAATTTTTGGGGGTTTTGTGAAATACGTGTATTGGAACAGGAAGACTTCTCAAAAATGATATCATAAATTATCTGCCAATTAATTCCAACCAGTGATGCAGCAGCACTATATCCTAAAATCTGTTCCAAGTCTTTATGTTAAGTGCCAATGTGCCAAGCACTGAGCACACACACAGTTTCAGCTCTGAAGAGCCAAATATCTAAACAGAAAAGAATGCTTAAGAACCAAAAAGTTTTAAAATCATTGCGTCCATTTCACAGATGGGAAAACTGAGGCACTGAATGATGATGGACTATTTCTCTTCTTCAGCTAATCCATCATACTTCCTCTTATTTCATCTAAGTGAACCAACTACCTTTAAAGACTTTGCTTAAAGTTATAGAAGCAGATAATGCCAGATACCAAAATTGATTTTAGATATCAAATGCTTGGTCGGTGTAAAACTATCTTTTCACTCTCCTTTTGTTATTACAATCATTCACTTTATACAGCTGCAGTTCACTAGCATAATGATCAAGGATATCGCAGCAGCCCTAATCAAGGTATCATATATAAGGATTTTAAAGGCAGTAAAAGGATGGAGTAAATATAGAAAAGTAAGCTTCTTATGCAAATAGATTCATCTTAATATTTGTCCTTACAGAAAGCAGATTACATATTCAGGACTGCAATTAAGAATGAAAGCAATTTATACATTAATTCAGCAACACTCTAGAAAACTGCGGGTAAAACGAATAAAAACAAGGGAATACTGAATAAGCTTGACGGACGATTGTCCGTGCTTTTGTTTCCAAGAGTTAGAACAAACCAGAGACTGTGAGAAGTTATATGCTTAGTTGGAAAGATACAAAGCATCTGAATTCCCCCCCCAGAACCAGAACTTCAGGTGCCGGGTTGTGTATCACCGGCAGACCCCTTAACGGCTGCTTAGGATGATGACAGATTTTTCTGGTGGCTCAGCTTGAGCCAGCTATATCACAAGGCCTATTTAAAATTGGAGTGGGTGTATCATAGGAAAGGGAAAATAATGAACAGCGGTGCATTGGCAGAAAGATGAACTCTACCAAAACCAGATCCTTTCCAATTTTTTTTTCTTATTTTAACTTTAGAAAGCTCAGAAATCTGGGACGCTGCTCCAAAACTGCATGGTTTACTTATAGCATATCTGAAACTTGGCCCACAAACTGCATCTTTTTCAGTTTCGTGGGAATGACAGTTGCGTTAGATTCGCTGCAGTGCCTGGTTAGCCACGAACCAGAAATGCCACATGAAAAGTTATTTTCATAGCATTTACATCCAGTTCAAACACAAATCAAGAAGTGCATACCCTTATGCTGTATTTTTAAGTTAACAATATTTTTTTGAATCTCATGAAATTTTGGGTACTGTTTGGTTCAGACTTTGAGCAAAGGTTTACACAGTTTTCATTAATTTTATTCAAATTTCTTATGTTCTTACAGTCAGTCCTTCAGGACTGAAGATGTTGCCTTATTCCACAAAACCTTCCAGGTTTTCTGGAACAGCTGGGTTTAAACTTTACCCTTATAATTTAACTTGCCGGCCAAATCTTTTGTTTGCTTTAGGTTTTTCTCTACTTTTTTTTTTTTTGGACATTTCCTAGCTTTTTATAAGACAGTCATCTGCATGTCAGCTTTTTTCCTGATCTCAGTGTTCTGGGTCATTACAATATCATGACTTTCTCGAATTAAATATTTTGATTTAAACACATCTATTGAAGAGAGGTCTTGTATAACACTGAGATTTAATAAAAATCAGGATTAAACAGAAATTTAAAGGGCAGATTAAAAAAAAAAAAAGGATATTTACAGGACTAAAAAGGAACCAAATCTTGCAAAGGCACAAATACCCAGAGCCTTGTCTAATCATTTTTCTATGTGCAAGGCCAGCCTCAAATGCTATCAAACAGGAATAGAATTGCATCAGTGCTCAATGTACATAGCTACGCAAAATGCACGGCAATGGAAAGTAAGGTCCACGCTCTCAACTCAGTATAAGAAAGCCAAGTTCTTCTGACTTCAGCATATTTTATAGCAGTTTACACTCACTGAGAACCTCGACGCCAGGGCAATTAATCTTGTAAAATACTGCAGACCCTTCTTGCTTGGGGATTTTCCCCAGATACTTCTATCAATTACCAGTCATCAGAGTAGGAATAAGGGGATTTGGATAAGGGAATTTATTGCTACCAGCAAATGAAGAAGGTAGCCTGATGGGGACACTGAGCAATTCACCTTGTGGCTAGGTTTCTGGATACAATAATTCAATATAGTTTGAAATAGTCAAAGATGAGACAAATCTCATTGTAAATAAGGCCGCAGAGACTATGATTAACTTACACATATGCACTTCTAACACCCATTAGTATAAGCTTAGAGCTATGTGCCAAATCCTTTTATTTTTGTAGGAAGCTATTTCAGATTAGCTGAATGACATTTCATGATTAATTATTTTTAAAAATGTGGAATGTGAAATTAACATCTATTATTTTGTAAAATAAAAGGAGCTGCATTTTTTAAATCAATCTAGATCATTCAATCTACTTGAAAGGGCAAATTACTGCTTGATTGTAAGCCAATTATTGTGGTGGTAATCACTTGAATGACTATAAATGTATTCTTTCATGGGCAGCATTTATTATTTGAACATTGATGTTATTTAATTAAAGGATGAAAAATATCTCAGTTACTTCAGGGCAAAAAGTCATTGAAATGAGTGTTGTTCTACATATATGCTGTTGCACTTTTCTGGAACGAGTCTTCCAGCCTTTCAAGTCTGAGTCCTACGCTTCAGAAATAGTTTTGCTGATGTTCACGGAGCTACACACAGGGAAAAGCACAGAGCCAAGCCCATGGCTGATTTTCTTTCACTGATGTCAGGATGCCAGCGCAGCAGCTTGTAACAGCAAGCCCACAGCCACACAGAAAGGTGATATCCCTTGGAAAGAGCAACCATTGGGTCTGCAGGTTTAAGCAGTTCAGTAAAGCACAAGTAATTCCTTGATGCACTCATCTGCATGGGTTGTATTTCACTCATACTAAATGGCTCTCAGAAAAGAGTCACAAACTTCCTGAGCTGGCCCCCACTGCTCAGTGCATCAATTGCTCTGCTATTACAGCCTAGATTGCAATAATAAAAAAAAAAACCAAGCGTAGAGTTTATATTCTGAACAATAAATTCTCTCTTTCCAGAAATGTTTTATCTAAGGAACAGTAATGCAGAACTCATTACCAAGAGCTGATTATGAAAACCCAGAGCATCGTTCACAGTCATTATAATCTGATTAGTACAATAATCTATTTTATGCAGCTCCATGACAATTCAGTACAGATTATCTTGAATACGTCAGCTGGTTGCGCTAACCCGCTGAGAAGTTCTTCTAATTGCACTGGCTAGCATTAACTTAAAATGAAAATGTTCACTGTGTTAAAAATAACCCTTTCAGCATTTAGGAAAAAAAAATTCCCTTTATTTGTATTTATCTTCTCATTCTTCACATTTTGAGTCATGTCTCAGGATCAACTAAAGGCGGCCTTATTGTGGTTCCAATTATATAAATCCTTGGAGCTTATGCCAATACTTTTATTTGTCATATTTATTGAAACTGACATTTTTCTGGACTCTGTTCACACTATGACTTACGAGCTTAATTGGGTTTCATTTGTTTTGCTGTTTAAAATAAATTAAGACCAGGGTGTGGGGGATTTATTCTCCCTCATGATTTTTATTTTCTAATATTGTGCAATGTGAATTCAACATACTAGTTGCTATTGAATTATGCCATCTTATGAGAAAAGACCTATTTAAAAGACCCTCTTCATTTCAGAACTACTATTTCATTTAATCCCTATAACACAAACCAGGGACCTCATCTAGTTATACTCATGCTAGGGATGAGGAGCTGAAGCAGGAAGACTAAGACTAAATTAGCAACTGTGCCTGGGATGAGACGGTTGTGCAAGGGACTGAAGTTCAGTCTCCCAAATGCAGTCTTAGGATGGGTCATACGTGTTCTTAAAATAAGCAACAACAGGGGAACAACTGGGCAAGCTAAGACTTAGAGGATCTTAGAAAGTCTTAAAGAAAACCCACAGTAACAATACACGACAAATTATGCACTCAAACAGACTTAAGTCACAAAATACCACAATTCAGGAAAAAAAGTTATTTTCCCCTGATACTGCTGGTGCTGGAAATAGCGGCCACATGTCTGGACAGCAGAGCTCCCACCCCTTCCTGATGGTCCTCTGCAGGCACCAGCTGCCCAGCACACGCCAAGGAAGGAAGAAGGCTATAGAGATGGGTACTGCATCTGCCTGCCAAAGAGCAGGTACTGAAGCTGTACACTAATCAGGACCCCCCTACTTGAGTATAATCCACTCCATTTCTTCTTTGGAATCAAGATTCTTCTGCTTCTGTTCCAATCCAAACACCTCTGAAGACAAATCCAGTCTACATCACAAGGTACTACATTAAATAAAAAGAGAAGGTGATACAAAATCTTTACGCTGTTACAGTTAATTCCTGCACTACTTCCTCACATTAATAAATTGCATAGTTTTGCCTGACTGAAGCCCAGAAGACTTGTCCTCCGTGAGATTTCATGCAAAACTCACTGATGTCCAATTGAGTTCTTGCATCAGGGAGAATACTGTCTCCAAGGAGTAAGCCACTGCACCAGAAATGAAGGCACACTTAGAGCATGTGTATTTGAGATAGAAAAGAAAGACTTGCCTAATCTGAAATGCTGAGAGCAGAACAGACTTTTACCCTTGATTCCCAAGGCTCTTCACTGATTCTTAGAGCACTGTTTGGGTACTTTGAGGTGTGAACATTTCAGAATTACATTGTGCAGGGTTTTCAAAACACCCTACTAAGGGCCACTGCCTAGTTCTCATCGAACTTGCTTAGCGGAGTCAGGAGTCAGCGTAACAGCAAAGCACGACGCTCAATTCTCTTGCAGTAAAGTACAGATCCAAGAATCTCTTGCAAGGTATGCAACACTTTTCCCAGCCTAACAACAAAAAACTACAAAAGGCCCTCTAAATCTGAGTATTGTAAGAATAGGTTAAATGCTTTAGTTGTGTTTAGGTCTGAAAATTGTTCACCAATAAAGCAGATGTTTGGGACTTTAGGAGAAGGGGCTTACTGAAAGATCTCTGATGACCCTTGGGGAACTCAGGAGTTATAAAGCAGAAAGGCAGAAAACCTGCTTGACATCCACGGGTACATTATAATCATCCAACCGCCCATGCACAATTTGTACTAAAGTCTTGGACAAAGTGGAAAGGAGTGAAAGAGAATGATAATTGAAAAGGTTAGTTTGGTTGTCTCCTTTATGTGGGTAAATAAGGCTGATGATCATCCAGACAGAGAGAACACCACCTCAATTAAATGAACGACTATTAACAACGAAAATTGTTAGGGGATAGTAGTGATAGCTAGTGCTCTGTTAACAAATCCCAGGTCGGACGCTTGCTCCGCACAGATATGAATTAAAGTCTCAAAGAGGGAACTGAATCAAAGTTAAAAACTCTTGCTGATTGCCTGCAAAATAACAGTTCACATGACTGATTTCTGATGAAACAAGCATTGATGACAATAAGGAAATGCTGTTTAAAAATACTACTATGCTATGCCATTGAAGCAAAGTTGGCTATTAATTGAAGTATTCGTAAGAGGAGATGCAAAGCAATTCTGCTGGAGGAGTAGTAGGACACCTCAGGGACAGATGATGCAGACAGAAAAGGAAAAGGTTGATGGGTCCCACAATATTCTCAGTAACAATTCTTTGCTCTTCTTTTAAATCATGTTTCAAAGTGGTTTATGAATTCATCTCCAATAAGCTACAGAGGATCAGACAAAACCAACCTCAGGATAATACTTCAAAAGAAACTGGATTTATCCCTAGGAAGAAACAGGCCAACTATATCTTTTACATGAGGTTTCTCACCAGCTCTTCATTTCTAAAATACTCTTCTGAGGATATGCTCCACACACCTTTACCTGATCTAGCAGGTCACCTTCTACAATAGCCTGCTGTTCTGTACACCTTAGATAGTGACTAGTTTCCTCCCAGCTTTCAGTCTGCCTGGTTTATCCCATCTGCCAGCTCTGACAGCCAGTTCTTTTCATAAAGTCCTAAATTATTTTACTCCTCAAATAACCACTTAATCTTCACTATTTTCTTTATGCATTTGGTAAACAGCAAATTTTTAAGCTTTCTTTTTGGTGCCTTAAAACACCTCAGACCTACTTGTCAGTTCTGGAATGACATATTAAATATCCTATTTGCCTCTAAAGGCAGGCATACGTACAGGTTTCAGCCTGTTTAAGAGGGTACAGAAAGGTGAATACATTTGAAGTTGCTGACACCTGCAAACTCCAGACAGAAATATGAGCACTGATCAGTGGACATATATTCAACTCCACATACAATTCTCTTTATTATGTATCTTTTCACAAAGGTTTGGCCTTGTAGTGTTGCTGCACCTTACTGGGTTTTATTTTCCATTGCATTATTCCTTCAGTCCTATCTATCTTGTAATTTTATACAGATGGCATTGAATAGGTTGATCCACCTTATAGTTAATCAATCTAGTCCTTTCCTGACAGCAGGGATTGATTACAATACCCCCGATTTCTCCGGAATTATCTTGCTTACTTAAATGTTCCCGAAGAATTCTCCCACAACGGAATTTCCTCTTTATCCCTCTGACTGTGTAATGGTCTGGGATGTCCAGTGAGGACTATAAGACAATAACTGCTCAGTTCATTTAGTTTGCATTCCACGTGCAGAATCTCTTCTTGTTAGTATGAAGTCAGCTGTCAAACGTACATGTCGGACAAAAGAGGGTTAGTATTGTTCCGAGCATACATTCTAGTGAGTTAAACAACTCAAACTGTGGAAATAGTGTATATCCTACACAGAGCTATGAACAGACTTTCAGTAATCTTCTCACTATTTACCTATATATACTGTTTCTGTGTTGTGTCTTCTAATTAAAGAATCAAATTACGTTATACATTTGCCATTGTTGATACAGGCTAGATCCTGGTATGCAGTACAGAAACTGAAGTTTGATTTTCAGAGTCCTGCTAAGAAAATCAGAAATCACTTATTTTATACGTACAGCAGCAAGCAAGAGAACACAAATAGACTAAATTTGTCTTTTCAAATATATATACCAAACTTCATGAACATGCTGTCTCAAGGCTGACAAGAAGAATTGGAGGTGAATAAAAATACTATGGCAACACTTTACTAAACTGTTTGTTTCACTATAGCTTTCAGGTAAATCCATCATAATTCCCAGAAAATGGAAGAAAAAACAGATCCAAAATGTCAGAGACCCACACTCGAAGGTAATCTACAAAGATGCCTACTAAATTTCACCTTTTTAAATTTCAATATCGCAATAAAAACACACCCTGAAAACTTTGCCCTTCAGGGAGGTTTGTCTGCACTTGGTTTCTAGAGGCAGCAAGTACTATCTGGTTGCTGCTCTTGGAATAAGAAACAGAAAAGCAGCAGAAACTCCTGAAGACCAGTAGAAGGTAGCTCAGACAAGGAGCAGAAGGTAGCAAAGAGCTGAGGAGTCTGGGTACAGTGACTAAAGTAGCAAACAGAGCAGGGCTTTGCAGTGAGATAGTCTATATTGTCAAAAAATTCTATTTTCTTCTTTGATACAATGACCCCTTACGTGCGTGTAACAAAACATTGACTCTTGTTTCATTTTTGAGACAGAAAACACTCTGAAAACATTCAGGTTCAATATGTCGTATTAAAACAAAAATATATATTCCACGTTTAAATACAGATATAAAATGTTTCGATTTTAAAAATACTACACAGGTTTGTAAATACTTAGCCAGAGCTATTCAATGCTTTCTGCACAAATGACACCTAATTCAGCCCATCCAAAGTTACGAGTCTGAGTGGACAAGAGAGTAGTTAAGGAAAGATTTTCCTCAGCACAGTTCCTCCTGCGTCACCCTCTGACTGTCTCGGGAGCCCTAGGCATTTTGCCCTAAGCCCACGGACAGCAGCGAGCCCCATGCTGCTCTGCCAGCCCTGGTCCTGCCCCTCTGACTTGGGCAGCACCGTCTGGCTCCAAAACTCACCCTCTCAGCTCATGAATACCACTACTCTTATTAAATAGAGGGTGCAGTAACAAAGGTCTTTGGAGCCTATTAAAACAGGGCAGCTGCAAGTCCACTACTCCTCTTTTCAAAAGCAGAAATAAAAAAAAAGAGAAAAAAGAAAAAAAAGGCAAATCCTTTGAGTATAATCTTTCTTTTAAGCTGAGCAACCTAAGTAAGGGATCTTAGTTCAGCTTCAACGCAAACAGAGAAACATAATTCCGGGAGATTTCTTAAATTGTTTTGTGAAGTACTTCACCCCCTGGGCCTCAGGGCATGGACAGCAGAGCAGTAAACACAAATGTTGGGATGACAACTTCATTCACACCGAAAAGGTTTTGCCAAGGCACTGACAGCAGAACAACTTCCGAGTAGATAGGGATGCCATTTATACCAGCAAAAAGCGTTCGTCAGTCAAGCAAACCCAGGTCCCCGCATGACACAGAGTGTTTTTGCATGGACGCAGGCAGGCTTGCCTGCAGAAGTGTGATTGTTTGGGGTAAAGAGCAAACGAGGGTAGTGTAGTGCTGGCCCAAACATTTCTGAGAACCAAGTACGTCTTTTCCTGTGCTCTAGAATTTATTGGAAATGGTCTGTGATTCAGCTAATTTTATACTTTAGTCAGAGCTGGACTTTGACCAGGATTGCTAACATTTTTGGATAATCGTTAAGGAAGCATTAAAGCGCAATCCAGTTCCTTAGAAAAGAATCAGTCCATGTGAATTAACGCCGCACATTCATTTTGCTGACTTGCTGTAGAGTTTGAACTATAAATTGTGGACTCAGAGGCAAGCAAGTATAAAGGGAATGCATCTCTCTCCCCTGTAATAATCCTGCACACTAACCCTACGTTAACTTTCCTGAGGGTAAGGTGGCGCAGAGACAGAAGAACGGGTAACCTGGACCATACCACTCCCCCGTGACCGCTCTCAGATATTTCTCCAGCTTACTTTTTCCAAAGGGAGGAATGGAAGAAGAAACCTCACGTTGTCTGGGGCAGAGACGTGGTCTGAATTCTCTACGTTGCACCAAAAAGAGAGATTTTCTATATTTGTCGGCACGGGCCAAATACTGAGAAGAGTCAGACCAATATAGAACATTTCAGAAAATCTTACTCTACATGCTATTGTTTACACCTGTAAAAAACAGACAGAGCATTTGCTCAGATCAGGGTACTATGTTTTACATCCCTTCTTCGCAAAGGTAAATGACTCCTGCAGGCAGTAGTGGATTGGGTATTAGGGATTTTTTTTTGTCCTTGTTGATCACTGTCCACATATGACAACATGGAAAATAGAAGTAACAAATAGCTAAGTTGTTAGTACACTGAGGTAAAACTCATAAAAGACAAAGTATATCATCAATCTCTTTCAAAACTGTGACGCAAAGTTTTTTTATGGAAACACTTACTCCCAATAGCATATATGTATCCTGAACACAGCAAATTACTTTAGCATGAGCAAACAACCCATTTGTCTAAAGAAGTGTTCCTAAGAAATAACCTGAAATTATTCATGATTTGTAATGACAGAAACCATTCCCCCCCCAAATGTTTTAGTGCATGGAGAGATGTAAAGAAGCAAATATACTTTGTACATGACAGGGCTATTGCTCTTCTGAGTAATTCCTTGTCTTTTTGTTTGAAGTGTATTTGCTGTTGTGCTCTAAACAGTGGGTGCAGATGTAACTGAAAGTGGCCGGTTGTGTCAAACGAGAAAGGTTTCATGAGAAATCTTAAAGAGCTAACCTATACCCTACTTGGGAGAGCTGAATTCACCGATCTGCAAGAGGAATCTCACAGGCTGACTGCAAAACAAGAGCACCCATCTGGCCTTCCTCCACCACTCCTGATGAAATCATGCTATCCGGGGGCCCGTATAGCTCCACAGATGTGCTCTGCCTTATAAACAAATGAGTGAGGTGCCTTGGGAACAGGCGCTTAAATGTACGAAACAGATTGCATCCTCTTCTGCCACAAGCAAATAGATGACTGGATGAACAACTGACATCTTTATTTGCAAATATTTCCAATTCTTTCCTCGCACTGGGCCCCTAACACCTTCATCACAATAACTGGTTTCTCCAGTTCCTGGAGTTTGGTCCCACAGCCTCCATGACAGCACATTTCAGGAGATGCGGACAGGCCCTCCTCGCCTAAATACCTCTTCTTACCTAAGTGGAAACAGGGACTGGTATTTTGTGAATTTCTGCCTGAAGTAAGAGGAAAGACGATGGATGTCCTCCCACCTGCAGGTGAACCAGAGTGGTGCGGATATATCCATATATTACACAAAACTACCAGTTCTTTGGCACCTGGATTAAAAAACCCACGCGATAAAAGAAGAGCTTGGAGTAGGGCCAGTGACAATTTTACAAAAAGGTGAAGTGCGTGCCTGAGTGGCAGACATTAACAGTAGTGCCAGTTAGGGTGCCTTTTTGTGACCTCCCTGAGTCGTACTTCTTAGGGCTTCCTTCTCAAGGGAAGCTGAGAAGTCTCTCCCATTGCAAGGGCTGGAAAAGGCAGAACTTGGCCAGACTGAGAAAACTTGCCCTCATTGTTTTTCTTTCCGACCTGAAGGATGAACAATACAGATGATAAACAAAGAAGCAACAGATGTTTTAGTGCCCGTTTGGAAAGTCAAGAGATTCATACACCCTAAGAGACTAAAAAGAACTGCAGTACTTATGACTAATGCTTCCACGCCATAATCCAGGCTGCATGTTTGCTCGTATTTTCCCAGCTTTGTATTTAAGTACTCACCTCCCCTGTCCTTCTTAAACCAATAAAAAAAAAAAAACTTTACAATTTTTGTTGCCATCCCACATTCAACGAAGAGCCTCCCGAGACTAAGCATCCTGGAAACACCCTGCAATGTCTGAACCACTGGAAATCTTAAAATCCTTTGTACCTTTGAGATGATCTCTCATTACAGTTCAAACGGGTGGAAAAACAAAGAACAATATGGAATGGGTAATTACTCAAAATTCAGTAATTATCCAGGGGCCTTTTTCTTCCAGATGTTTTAGCCCAATCTGACTGCAGTTCCAATACACCATCTAAGAATCTAACTCTCTAGCCACAGTGGGTGGTCCAAGAAACCTGTAAAAAAGGCAGGATAATATCACAGTGAAACGTGCTTTGTTTTACAGATTCATCCCAAGCAACCAAGGTCTCTTTGCAGAACTAACTGGAAAGACCTAATTCTCATGTAACCCCTCCACTGCCAAAGTCCGTATCAGGTCATTCCAACAACAGCTAAAAAAAAGGAAAGCTTTCACCAACCTGCTTTAGGTCACAATAAATTTGGAGAAACACATAATCACGTTAGAACTGTAATATGTCCATGTACGGTGAGACACAACCATTAATGGGCATCCTTTCAGAATACAGTGTCTGAACTGATCTTTTCTCTAAACTAGGTAAATACTCCTGCTTTTAGAGCAGCTAGAAGAAGAAAAGAGCTGGAGCTGACCTCGGTCTCCTACTGTACCATAGCAAAAGTGGCAAATGTCAAACCATAGCTGAGGTATTTCCTAAGTGGCACCAGAGCATGGCTGCCTGCCTCCACCTCTAGCTGGAGGGAGCACAGATTCAGACCATCAGTTTCAGGGCTGACTCACCAGTCCGTGTTTACATCTCCTGCTCCAGGAACGTATTTTGACAGCATGCAGTGTATGCTACCACCCGCCACAAAGACAGAACATTCCTGGAAGGGAGTTTCTCTGTTTCTTTTGCAACTGATATAACTTTAAAGGTATTTTTCTGTTTTAGCATCTGGATTTCTTTTTTTTTTTTTTTTTTCCTAAGACAGACTTTACAAGGCTTTTGTTTGTTCACAAACAACAGCTGTCAGATTTGATGAGAAGAGGCTCTGCATTTTACAGAACAAAGACCTTAGGCCAACGTTTCGGCCACACACAACCAGAGGAAATCTTCCTCTACCTTACACAAGAATTTATAGGTTTAAGATCTATTGGGTCTTTTATGCAGTTCTGCTGTTAACATGAAACATGGTTCACAGTGAAATGGTCTTTTTAAACAGTTGTTCTAAAGTTGGGCTGAAAATACTCCCCCCCTTCCCCCCCAATTTTCAGTCCAGTTTCCACCTCTGTGGTATTTTCCCTCCCCAAATGTTAAATACAGTACTCCCAACTTCAGGAAATTTTTGACATGTTTAAGTATATTCCTATGTTATTCCTTTTGGGATATACATTGCTTTTTAAAAAAGCATCTTGTTTCTGTTCACGCTGTATTTTAGGCAAGGCACTTCTTTCAGAAGATCTGGTTTCAATTTACATGTGAGTGACTGCCACTGCACAATGGCCATTCATGATGAACACGTTCAAAAAACTTAACAGCCTTATGATGTGCTGTTTCCTGAGATTAGTTTCTTTCTATAGCATCTGTAGAAAAATACATTATTTTTTTTAATTTGCTTTTGTTGCCTAAAAGAAATTTAATGCCAGTAGTACTGGAATATGAAGACTTATTAATAAATCAAGTTTTTGTCTGCTTTGTCAAGTTTTTCATTGCTTGGAGATTCCAGCGTAATGTCTTGCTAGGGACATTATATCTATGAACGAAAACAAAGGTGGTCCAGAGCTGTACTCCTCAATCTGTTTCTGTCCTTAACTTGAATTAAGTAAGCATGCTGACTGCTGATTGATAGTAGTTATGTTATGTAGATATTTTGTCTGAAAAAAATCCAACAAACTACCAACTTAGGTCTTGTCCCCATAAAGAATTATGTACATGTATCTTTAAACAGGTGATGCTAAAATGATGCTATTTCTATTTCAAATTAAACATCATTTATATCTTACTTATTCATGATTTTTAGAAGATAAAGGTTACTCAAAGTTTAATTAAAACCAAAGCACGGTGTATTACAAGATTTTTCACAAGGATGCTCTGCTGTTTCAAATGCCAATAACAGAGAGGAGCTGACTACTAAGGAGATCTGTGTAATCTGTAATTACATTAACTGTGAGGAATTGATACGTATAGTAACAAAACAGGAACACTAGCTGCATTATTTGAGTATTGGTCTACTCAAATGACACTGCAAAAACCCTTTCTTAATTCCATAATCTTTAATATATTTTATATATAGGTGGCAATTCTCCTTCATGGATCTTATTACCATTAGTTTCAAAAACTGTGTATCCATAACAGCTTAAATCAAATCCTCTGAAGTCAATCACAGCCCACCCACCATCTTTGATCAAACCTGGTAGAAGGAATTAAGTTATTGTTTGGATCTTGGAAGCAAGACCATAACTCTTCAAGGTACTGCTTATATAGGAGAAACTAAATATAGGTAGTTGTAGACTTTCAGTCTAAAATTACTGCTTATTTTGCAATTTTTAATTGTAGGAATGAGCACATCTGTTATTGCAATATTGTAATTGTTTATTTTTCAGGTGGAAAAGACAGGAAATCACTTAGCAGAATGTTAGGAAAAAAGCTTACAAACACCTTAGAAATATCATAAAAATGAGAGCGTAAGAGCAAATTTCAAAGGAGTGACTGACCGTGGAATCTTAAGAGCAGGCCGACTTCTGTGCCTCTATAACCTCCCAGCAAGAAACCTAAAGTTTTCACGAATAGCTTTTACTCTGTTACAGTAGGAAACAAAAAGGATTTCAAAAGAGACTTTCTGTTCATAATGAAAACTGAAAGCGAACAGGGTACTAAAGAGTTAGCTGTGCCAGCATTTTTTCCTGAAGGCGATTATTACTAGTTGATCCAACCAGAACTGGAACAGTTAAGCAGATGTGATATTTGAGTTGTGTTTGGTTTATGCGACACACATCTCCAGTGATAACATTTTCAGGAGAAAAAAAAAAAAAAATTATCTCCATTGCCCGGTGCTCTCCATCAAGCGCATTCCTTCCCCAGCCTGGCCTGGAACCACCAGGCACAACCGTACTGGAAGGCGCTGACTCATTACTCACATTTTCTTAAAGTCTGGAGTTTTTGTAGCTGGCATGAGCCGGACAGAATGAACCCTGGAAAATACTTACACAGATTATACCAAAGGAATGTAGGGCAAGGATTAAATTATAAACCGAAGTGACTTTAAATGAAATAACACAGCAGGTCGTGATGGCCATTGGATATGGTCATTTAGTATCTGACTTTCAAGATGAGGCAGAGGAGTAGGTGGTAGATGTGAGAAAGAGGAGGGGACTCCCGGCTTGCCTGAAGGCTTGTATGGTAACCAGGTGGGGTCTACATTCCTCCTCCTTCCATCTCTCCAAACTACTTCTCCTTGACTTGGTGCCTAGAAAATCCGGTCACCTTGGCAGATAGTTGGCAACATATCAATGTAAAAGTCCACACTGACATCTGAAAGTGATCTTTTTACTGCCCACACTGGAGGAATGCTTCCCCACAGGAATAAGGAATTTTATGAGTGTTATAAAAAGTTACTGGCACTACAACGTATGATCACTGTAGTATAAATTACTGATCTGCATGTCAGCTATGGGCCAGCTAGGACGGCAGCCAGAACCATCTCTCTGCTCTGAAAGAGCTGCTGTTACCTACCAGCAGTAGCAGTGCGGGGAGGCGGCACCTTGCACGGGGCAGTTTCTTCCCCCTTCGCAGGGGGCTGAGAGGTGCGGGCAGGCACGTACCGTGCACAGTTTAGCTAACACAAATGCAATCTGGCCAGCCCAGGCTCGCCCAGTGCAAAAGGGGAATCCAGCTGAGAGTGCAGGCTCAGCCTGGTTCCTACCTGGTCCTTTACTTTAGGGAAAAAAAGCAGCATCCAAGCCCTGATCCATTCATCAGGAGTTATGTAACTGAAGTAATACTGAATTTTGGATCCCGTACCTTCGCACAGACTACAGCTAGATGATACATCTTCATCTCCTATTCAGAAACCCAGTGCTATGAGGCAATGTCATATAAAGAATGCTGTCAGACAAATGAGACTGCAGCTCAGGCTGAAACAATTAATCTGCGTGCAGGGGTTGTCATCATTTCCCATTAGCTTGGAAGCTCCAGCCTTGTCAGTGATCCATCAGTGGTTCCAAGACACATTTTTATTTTCAGGGCCCTATAGCTCTGGGCTGAAATGTCACATTTGTGGTGTCACCAAAACATATAAAATCTGGTTCAGTCATGCCAGAAAGAATACGAGGAAAAATAAAGGCCTTTCATAGTCTCAGTACCTTTCCCTTTTAAAATTTTTTTCTCTATCTTTCCAAATGCATTCATTAGGCATAAATATTGCCCACTACAGAAAATCCAAATTGGGGCAAGTTTTTCTCAGCAAGTAATCCAAACTTCAGTCATTACAAATATAAATCTCCATATGTCATCTGTACAGTCTTTACACTAAGCACAAATAGTACCTGTAATTCCTTAATGTATCTCTATTGCTCGCCTCACCATATTGCCCACTGCAGGGAACTTCCCTGTGAGTGCTGATCTGCGTAACTTTGCAGTGAACTAAGACACAAAGGGTGGGTTTTACCTCAGCAAACTAAGTGTTTATCACTCCAGGTTCCCTTCATATCAGTGGAGGCAAATAGGAGTAATTCAGCCAATACATTTTAAACAAATAATTTGGCATGAGATGGATTGTATCCTGGAAGAACTAGCATCTCTTCTTGAGTGCACAGACAGTCTGGGCTGTTGAGCAAACATGGAGATGTCAGTTGTATAGGATGTTAAAATACAAAAGTGTTACTCAAACACACCCTGACCCAGGTCTTCAAATGCAAACAGGGTGCAAGCTTCATTCAAATAGAGGGTAACTGGATATCCAAATACTTTTATGGATCTCGCCCTACGCATTTTCTGAATTGCTGTAGGGACCCACTGGAAGAGCAGTCAGTGGAACTCCATGTCCCACCCACTGAACTGTTCTTCCTATCTCTTGACCCTTGGAAGGTCCAATAAGAGTTTTGTCTGCTCTTCATCTAGTGTAAAAGGCAGCAAATACACCTTTAATATTTTGGCTTAATATTCTACAATTCAGAAGCTAACTAACTCTTTGCTAGCATTAAGATGCACGCTGCAAAAGTCAACACAAAGCTGTGGCGTGAAAATAAAATTCCCTGATGACCTGAATGAAAATACTATGAGAAAGCGAGAGAAGCTTAGATATCTAAGTCACAAAATTATGTTCTACAAGACTTGCACACCAGCAAAGATAGGGATGAAATGAGTGCGGCAAGAAAGTGTAAGTGAAAAGCAGCTCTTTTAGAAGTAGCACTGTTACAGAGTCATCGTATTGATTAATTGCCTTTAAACAACTGATCACTATGTTTAATCCAGTAAATCTCTGCGGGTCTTGACATGTCATTAGTGAAGGCAGAGAGTCAGGCAAATATGTATAAAACATCAAGAAATAGTAGACAGCTAGGAAAAAATGTCACAGCTTGCAAGAAAAGCAAAATTCAGCATTTCTTCTTGCTCTGTAAGTTGAAGATGTTACATCTAGTTTAGATAAATGTGGCCACCAGAAAAGCTGCCTTTCTGTTTTACATTGTACCTCTGCTTTAAAAAAATACTTCTGAGTTGGTTAAGATCATTATTATATAAATAATATCTTTCTAACACCAAAGGAGAAAATCTTGTTAGGTCTTCTCAGACAGGGTAAGGAGTCTCCATGGACTCTGTTCCCACTAAGAGAGGAGATTGCAGGCTGGCAGTGTAAGGTCCAAACAGCGTGAGCATCGTGGCTTGGTCAGCCACCACCTTTGATCTTAAGGCATTATAAGAGAACCAGTTTGGGATGTTTCACAGACTTTCAAAGAAGCAATGAGCAAGTTACAAAGTAACTCTTTTCCTAGTCAGGATTTGACTGAGATTTCTGGGATTTTTTAATGTATGGGTTTTCAGAATATGCGTCTGTTCTGAGCATTTCAACAACATGTAAAATTCAAGACACCAGTACCTCTGACGATTCCCAAAGTCACGTATTATTCTTTCTTTCTTCACTGAGGCAGCACAATTTTAAGTCAAGAGCCACAGTTAAAAATTTGGCTTTTTGGAGTCTGCCTTCCAGGAACAGTCTTCAGTAACCACGTAAAATTTGCTGCTCTGCTAAATATTCTTGCCAGTACATTTATTTTCTGCTGGCTAGTTGATAGTTGCAGGAAGCAAACTTTAAATTATTTTTTCTTTCTTAAGTAGAAGAATATTTACAGCTCTTTTTTTTTCTTTTTCTTTTTTAATAATATTTACTGAGCTCTAACTTTCTTCAAGAGAAAGCCAAAGAACGAGTTAAACTATGCAAATCTAGTTCTGGGATACAAAAAAAAATATTCAAGTTGAGGGAAGTAAAAAGCTAATCAACAGTCTGTAGGCTATGCCAGAAGAATGGAAATGTACAATAAAGAAATATACTGTATACTGAAGTTGTGCTTTTGTTCCATTGGGTACAGACTTTACCACAATAAAGTGCTAAGTCTCTGTGATTCTTTTTATAAATTTTACTGTAAATATTTCTATCACTCCATCAGGTTTGATGTTCACAGGATATACTTGGGTTTGATGTTTGTGTGCTTAGCTGAGAGATACATGATTTGAAGGGACATCACTTACTCCAAGGTGGTTAGGTAAGTGTGAGGTTACACATTGCTTGAAATAAATAATCAGGCTTAATAACACATTTATAAGGAGCTGATTCCCTCCATGCAGCCTTCAAGGGATCGTGCGGGACTTCTATACTGAATGATTTGCACACAGCATCCCATTTCGCCCCTCCCAACTGGTCATTCCCATGCTGCTTTCTCATTCCTGTACATTTTAATGCTAAAAAGAAATCTACACAAGAAAATAAGGCAGAAAAGTCCCTGTTAGCCAAATTACGTACCTCTAGTCAGGATTTAAGGGTGGGAAATTCATTGTCAGGCACAGACCTGTGCTTGGTGCTGCAGCTGTGCACGCTTGCTCCGACGACTCCAAGCAGAAACACGCACATGCCAAGAGGATGACTGCATGGAGAAGCATCCTCCCACAGCTGTGTACGAACGCAGCCTGTACGGGTACGCACCTCCATTGCTCCTGCCAGTTTGGCTATGAATGCGGTAACAAATGGGCCTTCAGCACCTAACTGAACCTCACTTAGTAAAAGCTTTGACCCGAAAGATTAAAAGTTAACCAAACCTTATCACGTGCCAAGCTCTGAAGTGAATGAGTTGACAGCACTTGGCCATTTTGCAAGAGAACTCAGTCCCGCAGAGGATGCTGAATTTATGCCTATTTGTCTTACGCTGGCAACTGTTCCCAAGAGCAAAGTAATGCTTATCTGAAACAGAAATGGTGTTTGTGCTATATTTTCTTCTGCTATATTAAATTATTCCCTGGATTATTTTCTTCCTTTACCCACACCTCTTTTACCCCCACTAACACTTTGTCTAACTCTTGGCAGATTTTCAATGTAAATATTTCTGCTCCTTGAAGGAATTTACATAACGCCCAGCTGCTTTGCAAAGGAGAAATGCGTGAAGCTGTCACAGCTCCTCGGTGACAGTTTAGGAGGCCTCAACACTGCATTTGCAGGTCCAAGAAAGGGAATATTTTGACCTCCTCTCTAAGTGTGCTCTGCCATTCATCAAACAACTTCAGCTTAAGAGTTAGTTTTAAGTTTCAAAGTTTTTATAAGCCAGTCTGAAAAAATGGTCTGAAACACATTTTTACTGGTAGCATTCAACAGGTTTCTAGTAGTCACATTTTTGCAAATTCTAGCAGTTTTTGGAAGTACGATGGCTGTACAATAAATGCCCTGGGGGCCACTGTGGCTGAGTCTGAGAATGTCTTTCCTGGAGGAGGTGCCCTCGGTTAGCACAAACCAGCATCATTTTATTAACTTTTGTGAACTCCTGCTGACTGACTCCGTATGAGAACACGATCCCACTAAATGTTTAGCCACTTTCTGGAACCATGTTTTCTTCCCAGTTTGAGCAAGAACAAACAACCATTGGACTAGAAAATAGATCATCACAACATCTCAACAGTTTCATGTATTGAAGTCAGTGGAAATCCAGACTTTAACACTGACATAAGTCTAGGAAAAAAGTATTTTACGAATCACAACACAACTATTACATAGAGAGTGACACTGAAAAATCAGAGATTAGAATAAAAATTCAATACTGTTCTAGCTTTCTAATTAGTTGGAGTGCATAGTTAATGGCATTAAAATGAAAGGCTGACTTTCTTGACAGAGAAAAATTGATGCGGTTCTGAGGGCCTTAAAGGAATATTCCTAAAAGAAGAATTATCATTTGTCTGCCATATGCAAAAATCAAGACGATTTATTTTTATGTTGCGGGGGGGGGGGGGGGGTTACCACAAAAAAAAACCCAGCCCCGTACTTTCTTCCAAA
>JAVKLA010000088.1:20164740-20221091 GCA_034782735.1 Sagittarius serpentarius | reverse complement strand
GGGGGGGGACGCGATCAATTTGCATTGAGTGGACTTGTAGAGTTTTCAAATCCTCCTCTTCCTAACTATACATTCGTTCTATTTGGAAACTGCCCACTACTTCCTTATCACCAGAACAGCAAATTTCAAGACAACTTTTCAACTCTCATTATCACAAAATAAGCTTTTTCAGTTCCACAAAACCGTACTGAACTCCCTTGCATTCATTATTAATTTCTAATGTGTATAACATGCCAACATGCAACTTTCAAAAATTCCTAGTCAGATCCCTTTTAATGGCAAGCCAACACAGAGGAGCTTCATGTTTCAAAATCTTAAATACTCTGTGATTTGTTTCTTTGGGGGATGCACAGACATCAAAAAAAAAAAGAAAAAAAGAGAAAAAAGTGATTCAAGGGATTAAAAAATAGCCTATGTCCTTTCCATAACAGTGTTCTAAAACCAGAGTATGTGCAGAAGACCCTATTCTTTTCAAAACATGTTCCGTCTTTACAACAGTTAGCCTTTCATTACCTTATCATTTTCAGTACATTTTTGCATATGTTTCCAAGGCAGCAAAACATAAATCAGGAAGACAAAAATAGATGTAGTATGTTTACCATTTTCTGAGTGAAGCATCATTTGTTTATATGCATTTAAATATCAGTCATTCATGCCATATAAATCATTCCTGCAAGATTAAGGTTTCACAGAGACATGGGCAGACATGCCAGAAGTCTAGGAACTTCAATACAAGCACGTGATAATGTCTTCGATTGGCAAGTGGGAAATGTAAACCCGTAATCTAAAGGCAAAAGAGCATGAGCAAGGAGTTCAATCTCCACACAAGGAATAAAAGTAGCCTAGCTCCCTCAACACTTAGTGCTAATGTTTTGAAGACACCACTGGTGCAAAAAAACTAGCAACTGTTACACCAGAGTATCTCAAGAAGAATGTACAATGGGTTATTCAGATCCCATACTCCTGAAAGCAATAAAAAATAAACTAGATTAGATAAATAGAGAGTTGCAGATGGCACCTCAGCTGAAATAACTAGTGAGAAATTTTGTAGTGAACTTTCTACTTCTATTTACTTAATATATGTGCTGACAGAACTTTGCATTTTCAGAAATTATTTGTTCAGAGGACCTTTGCTGTATTCCTCATAAACATAGGCCCATTTAATTGCTAGGACTCGTCCTGTGCAACAAGTGGTATCATGGCAATTCTGCCTCTCAGAGATACGCATAAGGTGTTAGAGACAGAAAACTGACTTAAGAGCAATCCTCAGCACTTAGGTACACGGTCTACTCTGATTTACTTCTTGCCATATATGAGAACACGGTAAAAAAAAAGATAAGTAGCTCCGGAAAAATCTAGATCTTAAAAGCTTGTCGGTATGTGTAAGGCTTCCCAGACAATGTACAATGTGACACTGCTGAAATGTGAAGGATCAAACTAACTAATCAAGGAAAACAGACAAGAACATCTTTGTTAAACTTCCCTCCACCACAGTAACTTATCTGCAACCTAATCACATTGATCTGGAAGACAAACTGAGTTAGACCTGCCTGGAGTTAAGTCAATGGGTCCAGAGGATGCAGAAAGTCCTTTCTCTTTTGACTTCTACATGGATTATTCAAGATGTAACTCATGGTGAGACAGCAATGCATTAGCATTAAATTTCTACTCACTAAAAAACTCTGAGTGCCAGTACAATCAACAGACAGACTATCTGAATCAAATCTTCATTTTTAGTCTTTGGACTTGATTCTGTTTCTCTTCAAATTGTTATGAATAATGAAGAATGGAGTTGTACCAGTCTGAAAGCAACGCTAGATCACCATTAGAGTGAGGACTGAAAGCCTGGCCGCATGGGAGTCAGCAGTTCTACCATGGATTGTAATTAAATCAGAATTTTACCCTTTATATTTAACACATCTCTATAAAACAGTTTTGAAAACATACTCTCTCCAAATGTCTGACACTAGTGAATTTGAAATTCTCAATCAGCAAAACTATTTCCAACCATTTAAAAAAAAAGATTAAAAAAATTAAAAAGATAAAAATCCAGTTTTTTGCTAGTTAAATGCTACAATTTATTTCTGCCGCTTCAAAACAGCTTGACGTCATCAAGACAGATTTTACAGGATCCGTGCTCACAGTGGGCATTAGGGACTGGCAGTATGTTATTCTTACTTTTCAGTTTATAATTTTAAACATCAATGTTATTAACATCTGAATGTTGGCTACTTCACCTCTGCAGTAACTTTTTTTCATAACATTTAGATATGTATATATCTGTATTAACATTGTGTAAAGAAATACAATGTTTTATAGCAGAAACCCTGACAGCTCACTAAATGTAGCACGACTAGCTGGAAGTCCTGCTATAAGCCATCACCACATGCAAGGATGCTTTGAGGATGTAGTCACTGATGAGGAACTTAAACAAGAGGAACTAAATTGAATTTAAAAACTGTATCTGAGGCTGGGACAGAACTCTACATCACTAGACCAGATTTGATCATGTCAAATATAAACCCTGTAATTTTCTCTTCTCCTCCTGTGACAAATGTTCAATCAAAGGCAGAGAGTGAAGCAGCACAAGAAGCCACAGTTCTGTAAAATAGGATAACTGTGGAATTCAGTTCTGGGTTTATAAGTCAGCAAGATTTTTCAAAGTTTATTGCTTGGTATTGACTGACCTCCAACTGCTGATGCACTGTCAGTTGCAAGCAGGAATTTGAAAGAGAAAAAGCAGATGCTTTTTGCTGTAGATTGATAACACTTGGTTCCAGTCACCAGTGGTTATTTTCTTTAGGCAAGAGGTAATTTTATAGATACTAAGTGGAAGCTGGCATATAAAATTACCCACATATCCAAAGAATAAAAGTCAGCAACTAAACTTAAAATTGAAAGCAAACTTTACTTGCACACTTCCAAAAACATTCAGTCACTTCATGATGCCCTTGCTCCTGTTGCAATATCCACCTCAAAGGCAAAGGACTCATTTACAAAGAAATATCGAGGACTTGTTTCAAGACAAATGAGTGATAACACAGGGAAAGTATCGTGCCTCCAAAGGCTTAAGTCTGTTCTGACGTGGAAATGAAACCTTCTATGAATTACAGCTTATTACAACACAATCCCGATTCTTACAACAGGCAATCTTCAATGCGCTTAATGAAAACCTATATTTTTTGTTACTGCGCCTTTCTAGGCTTTTAGAGTGGATTCCTATGAGAAAATAAGTCCTGGGATGTTTCTGTTAATAACATTAACAATACAGAACTATTGCTGTATTGTTAAGAGAAGCTGTATATCATCATAATGACTACTGGTATGTTAAGGTTGCCCAGGAGCAAGAAAATTAGCTGCAACTATGTTCATTTTTCACTTGAACTCGATGGATTTTCTGTATTATTTATAGCAAGGATTTAACTTGCATAACAAAGTGCTGAACTTCACATTGATTTTTAAATTACAGGCTTTTTTCTTTTTTTTGTTTCTTAATTGTGGTGCACTCTGTAAGAGTCACAGTTTAACTGTATTTTTTCAAGTTTTTCTGGCAAAGTCCATCCAGTGAAAAATTATACCTTCATTCTGCAGATGTGGGCAAAGTCATTGTTTTTCCTCAATCAATATATAAATTAGTCAGCACTTAACTTGCCATAAAAATAAATTAGCTCCACATTGATTTGTCTCTGTCATGGTAGCACTAATATTTGTGTACAAATGGGAATTGGTTCTTCTCTCATTTTATTTTAGTATCAGTAATGATGTTAAAAAAACCTTGGGATATGGCACATTGCTGGCCAGGCAAATGACAACAGAGGATGACGTTTGGGTATCTTGTAGAGGCAAAAGTCCCATTGCCTCATTAAAAGCTCAACGAAAGCGTTCCTTAATCTTGTCTCTGTGTTCCTGAACCGCAAGAGGACTACCAGCACTTCTTTTATAACGGGAGCACAGTTAAGAGAAGAGGAGGTTTATCTTTTCCCTGAACTTTACCATCTCCGAAGGGGTACCCCGAGAGCACCTCCCAGACATGCAAGCTGCACTTACAGTAACGAATGCTGACGCTCTCATATGACTCCTGGTTCTGGAGATTTAAGAAAGTCACGTAACAGAATATGAGATAGGATTAACAGCAAAAGCTGATAAAGCTTCATTGACAAAGCGCTCTAGCAAGGAGCGTAGAGGAAGCAGGTTACTGTGGGGTTCTGATGGGAAGAATTCATTGCAGAAAGTAATAGAGCAGAAGCAGAGAAATGGTCGAGGGAGGAGTTGGTCAAAAAATGAGGAGAGAAGCAGCTGTTTGAATGATTCATTGTAATAACATGGTAGGAAAGATTAACACTTCATTGTCTGGCAGACAACTTCCCAAGCACTACATTTCTTAAAATGAACCACATGGAGCAAAGGAACGAGAGGGAACAACGCTAAATTAGTCCTAACTTGGTAGTATCTTAGGAAAACACACTTCTTTTTTTTCCACCAGAATGAAACAAATCTTTAAAATGGCATTTGTATTAAATTTATTTGGGGGAAAACCAGCTACATGAAGAATTTCCAATTTGCACCTAATCTTCACGTGAGGCCCTCTCACAGAGGGTGTAACAATCAGGAGTTTATTATTCTCCAAAACTGCAACTGCACGCGTTCCCCTTCTGCAGAAAGGAAAGAGTGAATAAAGCCCTGGAGAAAACCACCAAAGCCTCAAAGTGGTCGAAACTAATGTACAAAAAGTTTTCTTCTAGCCGTAAGGCAATTTTCTCTATGGTGCCAGTAAGTAAGGGATCAACAGAGCAGTTAGCCCAGCGTCCCCTGGTGCATCATCCCGCTTATGAATGCTCCCCTTTTCTCTCATCACCTTAGTCAGTCCTTTACCCTCTCTGCACCAAATATGCCTGATTTACACCAAGCTGGTATTTCTATGTGCTGAAAATTGGTCAGCTGCCTTGTCAGGCAAGACAAGAATTTATAGCTACTTTGTCCCCAAGAAAGTGTCAAAAAGTGACTTCAGTGTGGTCAAAGATCAAGGTCTATGCTACATAGCCATATGGATTTTACAAAATATTGGTGCAGTTTTACACCATTTCTCCCTCTGCTGCCTCTTCTGACACTTGCCAGAGCATGTTGTGTATGCATTTCAGCCTTAACATTCATCTCTTCTAAATTTCTACCCTGTGCTGTAATTTCTTGGATCGTAAAAGTGAAATGTTAGTTCTTCTCTAGTTGCTCCTGCTATGAAAAACATCTTGCTAGAAACAGAAATTTTTGGAGGATAATCATTTTACAAAATGTACTGTTGCTTCATTACAAAACGTCTGGACAGGTCGAGATTAAGCCTTCTTCAGCTGCAAACTATCATCAGTCTTCACATCAACCCCCCCATACTGAAGGTGTCAACTGATTTCTGTTATCTTTTTTTAATGAAAACAGTAGTTCATCCAAGTTGCTGAAGAGCAGAGCATGATAATTTTTAAAATCAGTCAAAAGTTGTCCGTCTTTCACTGAAATGTTCCGAATAACAACTGACTCTTGTAACTTAGTGTATCAACTTTTGTCTCTTAGAGGGCTTAGTTTAGACAAAATTTTGCTGATAAAGAGATGTTTATATTAGAATAAATACTGCAACCTATTGTAAAGAAATAATTTTTAAAAATGCACCTTTAATGTAACTTAACACATTTACAGTTATGGAGAACAACGTCTGCGTGAAGATGTTTTATGTCCAACATCTGAAGTTTTGTCAGCCGCCTTTGACCAAGACATTGGGAAAGTAACGTAAAGCTTTTCCAAAGAAATCCTAGACATTTTGCAAAGCTTAACACCTCAATACAAGCCCATATTCAAACTCTTTATGTCCATTCAATACTAAAGCCAAAATGGTATGCCCCAGGGCAGTTCCACTAAGGAGCACGGATCTAGCTTAAATGTATCTTTACTGGTTTGGTCTTTGGACTTGCTATTAAAATTACCAATGCATGTGCCAAGCTGTAACGGTGAGTTTGATCTGAGTAGCTATCCAGTAGGAACATAGCCTATTCTTTTGGTTCAAGTTCATCAAGGGCTTCCATAAGTACCGTGCGGTCACATTTTCAGCCATAATACACATTGGCTAGAGATGAGCAATGGTTACCACTGTTGATCCTCTTACTATTTCCCTTGTTCTCACTCTGATCCTCCTTGATGGGCTGGAAGGGTTCCAGTCTCTAGAACAGAGACTACCACATCCTACAACCTGACCCAATCAGCAGGTATATCAAGGGAGTTGGTAATTTGAGAGGAAAATGTGTGTTTACGCTGAATATGCTGCAATTACAGGCAACACTAGCTGTCAATGAACATAATTTTCTTGCATTGCAGCCTTTGTCTGATAGTTTTTCAGGTGAGCTATAGAAAGAAAACAATATGTATACACAGAGCAAGCTCTTCCCATTCTTTGCACAGGTCTATGTTGACTGGCAAGACTGTATTATGACAAACATGGAACCAACAGTATAAAATATTTAATGAGATTTAACATCCCACTATTAATAAAACAGCTTAACAGAGTGACAACAATAGATCTGAGTCTACAGTGTCACAAAGTACTACTGGTTCTCTCTCATCTTCATCTTGTACCCTAATCAGTGGGAAGGAAGGGACCGTCATTAAAAAGATCCATGAACGTAATTCTTCAATATGTAAAAAGTCTCAAGCAAAATAGCCCTCAACGATCCCCAAATATCACAGGAAAAAGCTATCTTATATCTACAGAGAAGGAAAATGAGAATTGCTTTTCACTCGTAGCTATTGTCATTGTGTTATAAAAGTGGACATTGTGGACAAAAAGAGTGGATAAGCATTCCCCAGAATGGCAGAAATAAAACATGTCATCACTGCTGTTCTTTTGCAAAGAAGTTAATTTTAAATCCTTCATGAAGTCTTCTTGCAAAACAATCTAAAACTGTTAATATTTCCATACGATAAAAGAAAGAGTAACAGAAAAACCAGTTTCAGGGAGTGTGCAACAAAATAAACTGTTGTTAGAATAGTGACAATTAAAACAAAAATAACTCTATAAGGAGTAAAACATACATGTCTATCCTATCCATAAGGAGTCTTTACTTCATAAGAAGAATTAAACAAGTAGTATTTTTATCCTGTGAAAAAAATGGGATGACTTATTCATCCTGATTCATGAGAATTTCTATTTTAAGTCAGAAAACCATTTTCCACTAATTGAAGCTTGACCAGAAAATTTTCTGCCTACTCTGCTGGGAGAAAGAATGTCAGCCGGCAACATTGGTCCCATGAGAACACAGCTGCGAGCCTGAACACCAGGGCCTAATGGCCGGCATTACTGATGTCCTCTTCTTATGTCCTCTCTGATGGAGAGGAGTCTGTAGTCTAGTCTCCCTAGTCCTTGCACCCGTGAATTAACAGGGTATGTATTAACTACGAGGTGACTTCTCAGCTCCCATGCTCCACAGCACCAGTTTAGCCTCTAGCCTGTCCCCCAGGCTGGGCCCCCATCTCTTCGGTGCACTCTGCCCACTGCCCCATGGTGCTCTCTAAAAAAGGAAGCATTCACCTGTCATTCATAAACACTCCCTGCATTCTTACCTATCTGATCAGATATTAGCATCCGTTTGTATTGCCTCACGTTTCAAAAAGAAAGAGAAATTTAATCATCTCAAAATCTCCTAAAAGCTATGGAAAAAACACAGACAATTTCAGAGAAACCCAGAGAATCCTTGTCTAAGAGAAGATTTAACCAACAGTGAGTTAGGCTATGGAATGATAAATGTTCTGTGAAGTTTTGGTTTAAGAGGTGATACTCAGTTCACAGACATTCTGTTTGTAACTATTTCCTAAAACAGACATGTTTTATTTTACTCCCTTTTGTTTTCTGCTGCTCAGTGATTGGCATTTTTCCTATACACATTAGAAGAAAAATAATTACAATTTTATTAAGCTGGGCCAAGCATCATTACAATCAGTACACGAAACCATATTCTCTTTTCACTCCGTGCATCTTTATACTTGTGAAATCCAGTACACTCCATTGGAGTAGCTATAACTAAATCAGATCAACTTAAAAAAAAGTCAGACTCAAATTTTAATAGAGAAAAACTATTCGTTTGGACTTGTTATTTTTTACTTTTCCATACTACACTTTCCTCTGTTAAACTAAGAACATGATGTGGAACAAACAGGCGACTATAAGAATGAGATTGGTATCCACTTCAAATATTTCTCCCATTATTACAAGCAAGTAAGCAGTATTTTAATGGATGAAACAGGTTTCTAAGGCAGATTTTATGCTCTTGGTTTAATCATTATATTCAATCATAAACTTACATCAAATAGCTTGACTGTTACTCTTTATTTTAAAGTACATACTTTAACACAGTGATCTTGCAGCCAGAATTTCTTTTACATTTTAAATTCTACTTTTATTTCATGAGCGATCATACTCAACTGAATGAAACCGCTTCAGAGAGTGAAATAATATGTAGTATGATAGAAAGGACCTGCGCTGCTATCATATGAAAGCTTTCAGAGACATGCAGTCATTTCCCAATCTGTTCAAGTAAATTCGCTTGAATTTACTTCTGTAAATTTGCTTAAGTAATTTACTGAAGTATATTCACAATTGTCTGAATTTATACTGTTTAAAATTATTCCATGAAATTTACTGGAGAGACAGCAGTGTAAGAGAGAACAGATTTGGTCCACTGTTGCCATACTTGAGCACAACTGAAAGGTATAATCCGTTCCTTAATATTAAACATACCTGCTAATTAAAAGCCAGGAGAGAAATTATATTCCCAAAGCCATAGGTGTCAAAGGCAAGCAGTGTTCCTATCAAATTCAGTGTATATACCACTTCAGCAGAGCTGCACACATTCTACTCAACTCCTTAATATGCATCTTCCCCACAGACAAATATTCACTGTATTTCTACCTATGCTATATCTTTGTTTCTAAAGATTACTCACAGAATTTGGAATCCATATGCAAGATACCCAGAGGCATTTGGGTTGGTTCTGTTGCTCCCTGATTAATAGCTTTTTTTTAGCAACTTCACACCAGCAGCAAAAAAATACAGGAAAGGCAGAGCAGATAACTAGATGTATTCCCATTGCCCAGATCTCATACTACAGCTTTATTAATTCTCTTTACAAACTTTTGTGTACAGTTCTCCATTTAAACACCTATTCTGATGTTAGATTACACTCTTCCACTGGGAAAACAATATAAATGAAATATGGCAAACAACAATTTTAAAAAAATATTTTATGATGTCAAAACAGATTTTCTGTTTCAACACATCTGATGATTTCAGAACGTTTTGGTGTTTGAAAGTTTTTAGCATTTGGATTTTTTGCATCTGATTTGTAATTTTAAAAGGAATCTTAGAAACCAAGCTAGGAGATATACAATGTGCTTCACCATCAGATAACACTGAAATTAGGTTCGGGAACAACCACAGAAAATACCTCATGCCACTGCATTTAGTTTTGATTTGAAAAACACTGGCAAAATGGATATTTAGTCCAGCGTGGGACAAGTTTCTAATTCAAGTCCACAGACTGTTATGAATTTTCTAACCATATTTGTGGAGCAAAACTTCATTGCACCTCTTAAACTTCTTGTCAAAGTAACAAGATGGTACCAGTTAATAAGATGTAAAAGCCAGCAGCAGATTACTACTGGAAGGAGTAAGTAAGCATGTGAAGGGTTCCCTGTCTTTCAGCACCTGCTGTGCTTTATCCATCTCCTTTCAGGGCTGTATGCCTAAGAGCAAAATCTAGCTCAGCCGTTATCCCAGCACAGTTTACTGAACAGAGTTTGTGATCATGCTCACTACACATTTAGAAATACTTCCCCCCTTATAATTAAAATTCTCAGAACTTTAAATGCAAATGTATTGACATGTATTTATGGACTGATTTCAGACAGCACTGAGCTACTTTTTCAACGTTGTTGACACAATGGGATATTTCCGCATTTCCCGTGATGACTTAAAACAAAATTAAAATAATAAAAAACCAAACAAAACCAACCAAACCCACAAACATGCAAAAGAACCCCACCACAAACCACAACCAAGTCACACCTGAACAGGTGTTAGCACGATTAGCAAGATCTTAACATTCCCCCAAATGGAAGTAGTTGTAGAAATATTATGGTGGATGAGAGACGGCTGCCTGTGAATGCACTGCCAGTGAGCAAGAAGAGCTCAGTGAGAGAAAACAGCCGCTCCCCTAATGCACAACATAAAGCACACACTGCTCTAGGTAGAGCCTGAAACTCCCAATCAACCTGTATCTGTTATACATAGGATACTTTAGACATACATGTTCATACCACATTCTCATGGATTCTGCTGACTAAAACAGAGAAAGAGACAGATGATAAATGCAAAATTTCTATCTGTATACCAAGATCCCAGTGGTCTTCACAGTGAAAGTCAACAGGCGTAAAGAAAAAAAAAAAAACCACAGGTTTGTTAAACAGCCTGCTAGTAAATCATCATACTAAAGCATGAGGAGATACCTGAATGAATAAAGCAAAGTACATTTTATAAATGATCGACAGGAAATACAGTCTTGACTTGGCAGATGCCTGCCTCTAAGAGACCACTAGGGACATTCAGGAGAGCCCTTAGTTTGAACAACTGTCAGCAAAACACCACTTTTCATTCCTATGCCTTAGGGTTTTTTCTGTAGCCTACTCCATCTTTATCAGAAGCCCAACAGGAAGAAGATAAACTGGCTTGAAAACAGCTGTTGAAAGAAAAAGATGATAAAATATTTGGAAGAACATCTAAGAGATATTTCCTAGGAAACGTTTAAGAATTGAAATCTTTCATTTCCAGTTCCATTCAATGCTGTAGGTAGGTCATAGATGCTGCATCCCTCATGCCAACACCTCAGAGTTTGAACTCAGCTATTCTCCATTCCACTGACAAGACAAAGAGATGCATTTTTCTCTGAGAGCAAACAAAACCAGCTATTTTTCCAGTTTCTTGCTGGAATATGCTAATTTGTTGAAATTGAAATATCTTACCAAATTGGTCTGTTGGAGACAAGTTTTATTTAAAGTTTTCTCAGATTCTCATATTTCTTGTCTCTTGTTTCTCAGATTCAGAATGCTCTGCTCTCTAGAAAGGGCAGTTAACACTAGAAGAGGGATTTGAACCTGCTCAACTCCTATCCCAGGAGATGCTCTGCACATCATACTTGTATTATCTGCCCTTGGAAAAGTTCCTTCTCTGGGTTTATTCATGAGAACATTCAAAACACCTCAGTTATCTCAGTGTGGATTAAGACCAAAAGCAAAAACCGTAAGTGAATTCCTGGTTTTGACAGCTCTGACGAGAAAGCAGTAATTCATACCATCCTACTGCAGACTGCACAAACACGTCCATAGGACAATACATACAGAAAGGCCTGACGTTATACTTGTCACTTCACCTTCTTTTTCAACATGCGCACTAATCAGCTTTCTGCAGTGCTGGAAACAGAAGTCACTGAAGAGTAACGGTTGGAAAAAACATAATATTGTAGTCACAAATGCCATCTGAATTGCTACTAAAAATGCCCACAAAAATTACAAGAGAAATACAAAGTCATCACAGACACCACAGTTTTGAACAGCCTTGATGATAGCCTAAACTGGTAGTTTCCGTATCACTTACCAATTTGTGGGTGAGCTGGATGGTAATAAGAGGAGATCCTGACAGGTTGTGGGACAACTTGGGTAGAGGTTCCACTTTGATAGAGATAAGATAACTGGTTGCTGAGATCATATAACCTTTGTAGGCAGCAGCTTCAGCAATCCTTGGAAAGAAACAAATATATTAAGTAAAACAACAAAATTTTTTTCGTTTGTCCACAACACCCACAACAACAGGAACACAGGACCTCCTTTTTCCATTCAAGTCAATGAATTTCTATAGGGGAGCAAGATCTAGCCCCCAAAGATCCTACAGGACTAGAAGCAACAGCTACAAAGTATAGGGAACAGCTTTAGACATTAAGAGACTTGATACCATAAGCATTGCTCATTCTGCTCCTCTTTTGCAAAGGTTTACAAGCCTTGCTGAAAGTGCTTTAGATAATTAGAGAGAATCCTACGAAGTAAGGGACCTAAAAATAACCTAACCAACCTAAGTGAGGCAAAAACTTGTGGGGGGTTCAGACTGTCTAATTAAACATACATATTACTGCGTAAGACATATACATAATGCATATAAACATATACGTAGGAATATATTTAGAAGTAATTTACAGCTTTACTTTGAAAAATTAATTGTGTCCAGTTAGGTTTGTTAGAGAGCAAGTCAGGTCACGATACAAACAGCTGAACCTGACTAAACATCTGATTAGTCCAGGTAATACTTTTTTTCTAGGCTGAAGTAATTTCGCAGTACGTACGAACCCTTTTATTTCTGCTTTCAGCTAGAACTTATGACTTTGGCATTTTTGCACATTTAGGAGTAACTAAAATCCATTTGGCTGTAGGGTAAAATTTTTTACGCTATCAGTAACAAACTGTGCAGAAGTAAAATGGTCTCTGTCATCTACCTCTTCAGTATGTGACTGAATGGTGTTTGCTATGAGAAATATGAGCCATGGTGAATTAATGACCAGTGTGGGTTTCCAAACATAGCACACCACCGGAAAAAGCCTGTTTGCAAAGCACATTTAAAAAAAACTTATTTACATCTGCCACCTGTTTGCAAAAATGTCTTATTTTTCTTTCAGAAAAAAAAAAATAGAAAAAGTCATGTCAGACATTACAAGAACTTCATTCAGGTCCTCAGCAAGTTCAAATAAAACAGAACTCATTTAGCAGAGCCCCAAACACCAGTCCCTACTTCTGACCACAAAAACCCCATCAGTACCAGAGATTACTTCTGCTCCCAGCAACCAGCATGTGAACTGAATTTATTCACCTGAGGGCAGAATTTGCTACTCTGATACGAAAAGTTTAAGTTTAGAAAAAGACTCGTAATGTTAAGACCACTATCTGACATTTTGAGATTTCTCCTACACAGATTAACAGGATGGACATTTTTCCACACCCATTATCTGCCATTTTAACTTTAGAGCTAGAAGAATTTTGAAGCACGAAAAACTTCAGCACAAGCAAAAGACAGTGTTTCTGTGTTTCGTGCTTGCGTACACAAGCCGTCTTTCACCGTGGACCTGGATGTTAGATGGCAGTGAGTCTGTCATCCAATTACCTTCAGTGGGATTACTACAGATTTACACAAACTGTATATGAGCAGTAGCAGAACTGGGCTCAAAACCAGGTTTTGTTTTGATTTTTTTTTTTTTATTAATAAAGAATCAAAACTGCATCCCCTTCGAAACTGCTGTTTATGTAGTCTGAAAATAGAAGTCATCTGTCTGTACAGCACAAAAGCGCCAAGAGTTTTCGGTTTAGCTTTCCACCACAAAAGAAAAAAATTGCCCTTAGGAAGAAAATGGACAGGCTTCAAATTACAGGTGTTCAAATAGCCCAGTGCTAGAAGGAGCATAAAAGAAAGTCTTTGAAACAAACTACTCCAGGAAAACGTCGTTATTCTTCTGAAATGTAAGCAAAAAAGTTATAATAGTACAGGACAAAAAAAGAAAACTAAGCAGAAGTGCATACTTATTTTTAAAACATTTTTTGAATACCTGGGGTTTGATTCCACAGGGGGAAAATTGCTAAGCTAGCATTCCCTGTATTACTAGTTCTTTTAGCTGCTCTTTTGGACAGATCTGCATTTAGGATTTTAAAAATGTGATTCTGTAGTGCATTACATAGTGCAAACTGTTCAAGTAGTTTGGATTAATTATAGAAATCTAGGGAGATGTTTCTTCTCCAGTGTCTTTGCGTTTCTCTCTAACATTGCAGCAGGGGCAGATCCTTCCTTCTTGAAAATGAGTGGTAAAAATACATACAACTCAGTGGAACAGGAATGGGTCTCCAGGCTGTCCTATTCCACAAAATTCAGAGTATGTACACAAAGGTGACATAACTTTTATTTTGCTACATCAGAGCCCCAGGAGCTGTAGACTCTATGACAATGCATTAGAATACAGTGTTCTGACATGCAGCATCTTTAATCATATCGTGTTTGCTAAACTTTGACCTAAGTCCAGACCATATTAATTCTTTTTCCCTCTGAGAAGCTGAGAATTTAGTTTATTATCTTAATAAATTTCACTGATCCTCCTGTTTGAAAAACATATGCGGTCGTAAATTATTGCTTCTATTTCTCCATGTCAGTAAGAAATATTGCACACTAATGACAGGGTTCCTTTACAGCCACCTGCTAAGTGCACTTTTCCTGAGAGAGCGGGGTAAACAACAGTACAGCTTGCTACTTGATTTAAAAATGCTGTTTAGTAATAGCTGTGTGATTATCTCACTGTGAGCAATCTGGTCATAAGCCAGGATTCTTTACTCCAAAGTTCACAAATGAGTTCCCGTGATCACGACCTTCCGTGTAAGTGCATGTAAAGAAAGGAGGGCAATCCTTGACATTCATGACAGCTGAAACGCCGCAAATTTCTTTCTGCTGTCACAAACAACACAGCGAAAAGTCACAGACTGAAAAAGACTGAGAGAAAGTGTAAACTAATCTATGTACCCTGGTGAAGATCAAATAAAAACATAAAGTCATACTAGCTTAAAAGGAAAGTGTAATGATTTACATGAATGGCCTTGCAAAATTCCCTGAGCAACTGTATGGCCAAGAGGTATACAGCTCTGCATTTACTTTATCTTATCTGCTAATGATTTCATTGATGCAGTATATAAAATAAAAGGCCTTTAAAGCATTGCCTGGTCTCCTGTTATAAAATGACCTTACAGGTTTCTAGATTAGGATTCAGATTTTTTGTAAAGAGGGATATTATGTTTTCTTACCTGTTTAAGTGCAAGGTTTATCTTTATATGTGTCAGGAGAAAAAACACGGAATTTCCTTTTATGAGACAGATTAAAATTACGAAATTCTAATACCAGATCTGATGAATGGAAGGACAAGAAAGAAAGACAAACATGTCTCTATGGGAATCTATTTTACTACAACATAAAATAAAACTAATGTAAGCTTTAATCTCTCTCCAGTTAATGGCTACATGTCCTCAAATATTGCAGAATCAGGATTATGGCTTGTAATTTATTTACAGTTGATAATGACATGACTGTTGTAAAGGTGTATCACTAAGGTACTAAACAAGCTGTTACAGCATGAGATACTTACTTGGTATCCATAGGGTTGATATTATGAAAGAAATAATGCATGTTATGGTAAAGCAGGCCAACAATGGTAATCCAAGCTGTGAAAAGGGAACAGGGGTTAGTCCTCAGAGCAACAGTTGTAAGCAAGAGACACTTCTCTCCTAGACCTGAAACTCCATGTTAATTAAGAGCCTTGACTTCTGTAGACTTTCATATCTTTGCTTTAGCATATATCTGATTATTCTTTCAAGCAGAAAAGTATGAACATCCTGCAGTATGGCACAGGTGACAGATATCAAAAGTAAAATAGGAGGATGCCTCCCCTGCGCAACTGTACTTCCAAAATAAGTTGTTAAAGTAACCAGCCGTCAATTATAAATCCCCCTCATAGCACCAGAAAGGGTCGCATGACATACCAGAGCCAATGTCTCAATGGTAGCGAGAGTAATCTCAAGGCTACTTCACCACCACCTACATTAACTGGCAGTTTAGGAAACTCAAACACAGGCAACAAGTTTCCACTTTGGTTGCCTGTTTGCTGCCTACATTCCAAGTATTTATGGGTTCTCCAGCATCTGAGTGAAGAGACAGATGCATATTTTCTAAGTGTCAGCCACACAGATGTCTTTTACAATCCCTTTTGCTGGGTTCCAAGTATTTATAGTGTCAACTCTTTAAGGTGGAATACTGAATTTTTAGGTTAGCTCATTTGGACAGTGTAGAAGAGTGGCCTGAAGGCTGAAATTACTCAGAAGTGAGCTTTAGCTGGAAAAAGAGCTAAACATTTAATGGGCTGGATCATTTCAGGATGCCAAGCATGATAATGTTCTGAAGAAAAAGAAAAAAAAGAATCTGCATGGTGAGAGACTTTGTAAGTGGGATAGGAAAAAAAGTCCTCTCACATGCTATTTTTGGCATTACAAGTTGGTTTGCAATCGTAGTTATTCAAGCCTCAGAGCACTGAGAGCAGTGAAGTCTCCAGCCAGAGCCCCCTGCTAGTGCAAAGAAACAAAGCTGTCATCACAAATCAGGTAGACAGGTCAGTTAAAATTAGGGTATTTCTCACCGCAGGTTATCTGCAGCTAACTTTGCACTTTATGAATAGGGACGAACCTTCCTTCAACAGAGGTGACTGCAGAAAGGTCTCTGGGTGTGTAAATTCCGTGGGTTAGAATTTAGGGCACATAGGTCAGATTTTCAAAGATTCGAGGACACGGGTAGATGTTTTTGTAAATAGGTTCCTCCAATCCCCGATTAAAACATAGATAATTAACTTCAAACACTGTTATTTTAGAGTCTTAACTAAAGCTTCAGATTTTTTCCATACCTTGCTTTTGAGGTTATTAAAATTTTAGCCTACATTTCCGAGTTCTGCCTTTTTGCCTTGACTGTAGTTTCATCTTCTTTCTGTTTCTGTAGATGCTGTTGCTTAAACCTGTCATTTTATAGTTTACTTTCATACATTTTAAGAGCGATTTTGCATGAAGGGTTAAGTAATTCATGATCTGACATCCTAGAATTTCTTAAAAATAACTAGTTCTGATGATTAAAAATAATCTATGAAATTATGGCTTCTCTGCTGTAAAGAGATGTCAAAATTAAATGGCTTCGGTCTCTGGGACCCAGCTGTATTATTAAAGATTAATACAAAAATTGTACCACATTAATCATTCATTGGTATGACAGGAAAACTGCTGCTTCTTTAGAGCCAGTATGATCAAATCGGTTACTTGGGAAAATAAAGCAAACCAAAACCTGTTTACAGGATACCCTGTTTACATGGTTCTGCTCCTCCCTTTAAATTTTTCCTTACCTTTTTCATGAAAAGCTTCACTGGGAATGGAAATATAACTCCGTCCTCGAGGTGGAAATCGATAGTGGGACAAATTCAGAGTCTGAGGATGCATTTTGACCAAGGTGTAATCTGTGTGATAACCCAAACAAAAACATGATAAAATCAATAGCCTCTACAACCTACTTGACTATTTAACTAGACTCCCCTAATAGCTATTGCAAGTCTTGAATTTAAAACCCCAGATGTTTGCAAAAATATAGTAAACTCCCCGAGTATAAAATTGCCTTTCATATCTGTCTCCTTTATGACAGAGAAAGTGGTACACGCATTGTTAATATACCATGGATCACTTCACCCATGCTCAAATACTGAGCTTACCAGGGCAAGCAAAACAGATTGATAACACACTCTTCCACTGACATTTGAAGGCATTATTTCAGACCTCCGCTGCTCCATTTGAGAATGCCAGTGTCCAAGAGAGTACGTGCAGTGATTAATGGTACTGGTGACTGCTCAGGTTATTTGCCCCCTCACACAGTTCTCAACAAGGCAGAGCAGAATGCCAGAACAGATGAATTACCTTTGCTGCCTGCAGCATCCAAAGACACAGATGAAATTAAGGTGTTAGGATGCTAAACAGCAGTAAAATAAAATTCTCCTGAAAGGTCAAAACTATTCCTATTATTTGCCATCTCTTGCAAAAAACCTTGCAAAATTAAGGTTTTGAAGCATCCAGGCATCTGCAACTTCAAAGTGCCTCATAAGAGCTCTAGGCTTTTTAACTGCTTGTTAGTATAGTACAGTATTATTAGATTAATTTCATAGAATTCATATTCTAAACCCCTCCCCAGATAACCTCAAGGAAGTTCAAGCAGTCAGAGCTGATTACCTCTGGATTAACTGCACAGTGATCTTTCTACAACCAAAACAATGTTTTGTATTCAAAAGAAAAAATTATCTGTTTTGATTTCCTCCTTCATGTCGGCAAAGGAAGAGTTGCAAGTACAGGAGAGTTTAGGACATCCAGAGAGAATATTTCTGCTAAATCCTACCTGCCACAGATGACGTGCCCTCAACAGTTAAAGGTGACGAGTTTTCGTCCAGATTGCGTGCCATATGAGACATCACACTGTCAATAGTTTGAATTAAACTTCCACATATGTGAGTGGTCTGGGGGAAGAAGAAAGAGAAGGCTCTACAACAAAAGAAATCGCAGTTCAAAGCACAAAATACCAAGGCGCCATGTTAAATTCCTGCGGGACTCATCATTCAACCATCCAAAGTCAAATGGGACTTTCTCCACAACCTTTTCCACAGAGTGGATAAACCATTACACAAATTGATGACACCCAGAGCCTGACCTTATAAAATACTGTGTTTTATAGAATGTCTCCAAATGACTCTCTGCAGCGTTTGACAGTCAATTATACTCAGGATTCAGCAGAATGAGGCCAAGAACCGAGCGATTATTTTGACAATATATAAAGACTGGTATCAGATCTTTGTCGGAACATAAGATGAGATGCTACAGTTTGGCCCTTCTTTCATCATCGTTATTGAAATTGTCCCCAGTATAAAGCTACTTTCAAAGTGTTTATATGTCCCCTGGAAAACAACCCTCCGGGTTGAACATGTTTCAATGTAAAAGAAATCTATTTAATCTGAAATCTGTTTACATCAGAGATGATCAAGGATTTTAGGCTAAGAACTTAAATCAATTAGTCTTTTTTTTTTTTTTCCTAAAAGCATTGTAGGCTTCAGTGAGATCTTAATTTACTTCAGCCTCGCCTTCTCTCAGTTTAAAAGCTCGCTCTTCTGAAATCTGTGCTCCCTTAAGATTCAAACAAAAATCTCGGGAAATGCCTGGGTTCCTCCTGCAAGTATTTCTCTGCACTCTAAAAGGCAGACTAGAAGAAAAAGAATATTGTTACAAGTTACTTTTCCCTCTATTAAGTTTAAGCTCTCTCAAAGCTTCAGTTCACTAAACAGGTAGGCACTACTGCATGTTTCACATGCATTGGAAAGCATCAGTCTACAAAACAAATATAAACTTTTAAATATCAAAGTTCAGTGCTAAAAAAGGCGTGATTAAACACTTACTTTAGTGACAATATCTGTTATTTTATAAATACATTTTTGTTTCATTCATCCCGAAATATGTGGAAACAGCAGCAAATAAAGTTCCCTTATTTTAACCCTCAAAAACACATTATAAAAGGAAAATTACATAACTGTTTTGTCTGTGGATCTTTACTGCAAATATGAAAGCAACATATGAGAAAACAAGTCATACTGCCAAAAAGTCCTCACAAGAAGAATAATAGAGGCAGCCAGTTTCATTACTATCCATGTGAAATTATGCAACCGAAGTAACCTACAAATCTAAGCCCATTCATCTTACCTCTGGTACATCAATCCAGTTGGGTAATAACAGAAAGTCTTCAATAGCTTTTAAAAATGCCTAAAAGATAAATCAAAAGATATTATTTGATTCTTTATTAATCAGCTACATCTCACGGCAAGGATCCAAGGCAGATCTCTACTAAGATTTTCTTAGGTTTAAGATGACAAGCCCATTTTCATTCAAGTCACAGATTCAGCTCTACCTGCCAGCACTCTCATCATGTTCCGTATGGTGATGTTTTAAAGTAATAGTTTATTTATTAAAAGTAACACCACTGGGAAACTCCTCAGCTGCAATCATTGTACCGCAGCTGAGGTGACAACACTGGAATTAAGACCACAGGGAACTTATTCTTCCATTGTATCTAAACTCATATGACAGTAATACCTCTTTTACTCTTAGATGACTAGATATTTCAACAGCACTAGATAAATATCTCGGTCCCATTACTTGTACAATTTATTACCTGCTTAACTTTTGCACTTAGAGGTTGTTTTTGAGATCAAGATCTGTCATAACGGGCACAGTTCAAGTGCTCAGCACAATACAGTCCCTGTCCTAAGGAGTCTTGCTGAAGAGGACAAATAGAAGGAGGACAAAAGGGGGCACAGAAAATTACACAGAAAGTTAAAAGAAAAAAAACACATCTCCTGCTTAAACTTCTCTGTTAAAACATCTTTAAAGCATCAACTGAATATAGAAAAGTTTCACTGAGAAATGTGGAAGAAAGCTGCAAGACTTTTCTGAGCATGATTTTACGTGCCATAGTACATAGGGCAGTACCAGAGGTTTCCTATATGAGCTTACTTTTGGGCAGCACAAATCTCGCAGCCCCTGTCAGACATTCAGTGGGGAATTCTACCTGGCCTGCACAGAAGTTGTCCTAAACCCAGGACCCAGCCCAAACTGCCCAGAGCATTCAGCGAGTATCTCTTTTCAGGTCACAGCATCACTCCAGAATTACTCCAAAAAGGATGTGTTGGAGCACTGGAAAGGGAGGGAAAGCAGGAGTGCCGGAGCTACTGAGCAGAGCTGCATTATAACAGAAAACACAAGTCACATTTGTCAGAAGCAATGCATTATAGATGTGTGTCAGTAATCAGAAAGTTTATTGCGTGTCACTGGAATTTTCTTGTGCTGTGAGGTATATGACGAACAGGACAGAGATAAGTTTACAGAAAATAGCATGCATGCTCAGTGCCTGTCTTTCAGGGAATTAGCTGCAGACAATACAAAGCCCAAGCATCCATCAGACAAATGACAGAGTCTGTATGTATGACCAGGACTCTCTTGTGTTTACTTCCCAAAATAGCTTTGCTAAAGATAATCATGTCCCACATTTCTGTCTGCAAATCACTTTCACGGCACACAAAGCAGCATCAGACAGCATGAACGAGCAACCAAACGGCAACTGAAATGATGTGGGAAACAGGTACGGTATCTGACGGGATGATGCTCCATTTTCAATTTAGAGTCCCCACAAAATTTTCACCAAAACAAAGGAAACAATGTATTAGAGCTTTTTAGAAGGGTTTTTGCTACATATTAAACTGTGATTCCTGAAATCCAAGCTTTACAGTTTGCAGATGCTAAGCTTCTAACACAAACTATCAATTGCTGTCCCTGTAGTTTTCGGTAGCATTTATTTATATTGTTTGTCTGAGTAAATAATCTCTGTCACCCTGGTATTACCCGCAGGCTTAAAGCAACAATCACCAGTGAGGCCAGAGCTGATTACTGTAATAACAGCTTTCTGCCCTGCTGAAATCAGGGAATTAGATGTCCACTATTTTACAGAAGGCTACGTTAGCAGAACACGACCCCTTGTCCTCAGCTCAGACCGCAGAAAACACCTTTTTCTTTTTTCTTTTTTTTTCCTTTGTGGATTAGCTTAAACAAAAATAAATTACCCAGTTAAGCTTTGGACCTGATCTTTCCACAAACCAGTTTCAGTGGAGATCTGTGACGTGTCTGCACAGGAGTCCTGGCGTGACTGGAAGCGGGTGCAAGATAAAGCTATTAACTCACAAAAGCTAAGGACAGCACCGTCACAAAGAGGCCCTCTCCCACAGCTTTCCACCTCCAAAGCAGAGCCGGCAGAGCAGGGTGTGGGCCTCTGCCATTGCAGAGTCCAGCAAGAATAACGCATGACTTTGCAGAAGAGAAGCCGGAGGAGAGGCACAACTTGCCCTCTGCTTACTACAGGAGCAATAAATGCTAACAAAAGGTCGGGCAGACGGTAGTAACCGGTAACTTTTTAACTCTCTAGTGCAGGTGTGAATCTCAAAGATAGTAAAATTTACAAGTTTATACTTGGGCGGTTACCCCGGGGGCAGACTGATACAGCCACAACTAGCGTTGCTCCCTGCATCCAAGTTAGTTAGTTTGCTATTAGCTCACGCACACCTCCGTTTTGCTACTGTCACAACTCTGATTACAGTGTCTTTGTCCTGCACCTAACAGACGACTGTCAAACTCTGCTGCATTTTGGATCAGCTGGGCCATGTAGAGAAATGCTGAATTTTTTTCCAGAATCATATATTCTTCATTGGACACACTTGCAGCTGAAAAAAATGAACAAATTATTTTCTTTTCCTCTGCTTCCTGATCAACTAAATCATCATTTTTGATGTGTGGTCATGGTTCCAGGTATTTATAATTTATGCATTAAGTAATATCCCCAAGAACTAGTGAGATCTTTAAACTATTTTCTCTGGCTGAAGCTCACCTTCTGCTACTCCCTAAAGTAGTTACTGCTTTTTTCATATGTATTTTCTGCAATCAGCAAAAACCTTCAAAGGTGCATTTGATATTCCAGCTTCTGGAGGAATATCAGGGTCATCTGGCTCCACACACAGATGTGAAAGACACTTACCTCTGTGAGGCTTAGAGCAATATTTTCTGACAAGGATTTGTTGGGCAAGCTGAAGGACACGTTCTCCAGGTAGCCCAGCATGGTGTCAGGGGAGCGGAAGTTCCCTCTCTCCTCGGTGAGATTAGTTATGATGGGAAGATAAGCATTTGTAGAGAGCTATGGGCGAGAGATACAACTCTTCAGATATTATTCTAGATGGCAGTCATCATTTATTGTTCTAGCCCAAAAGGGAGTTTAAGGCACAGCAGACTGCTGTGGTTACACACAGGAGACTGGATAAGCTAAGGGAAAAGGAAAGCACATCGATAGATAGGTAGATAGGTAGATAGGTAGATAGGTAGATAGGTAGATAGATAGATAGATAGATAGATAGATAGATAGATAGATAGATAGATAGATAGATAGATAGATAGGATAAACCAAATATACAGGCACAGCTTCATTTTTTCATTAGCAATTCAGGTCCTATCTGCCATGGTTTCCTGAAAGCCTCTGTGAGCAAGAAGAGAACTAATAGAACTCTGACACTGCAGATAGCAAGAAAGTGAAAACACACTGCAGCAGCTAATTGCACGTAGGCTGATTATAGCTAATTGTATGTACTCTGCATATGAGGAATTAAATTTTATTTTAGTCTTTTTCTTTATGCATTGGCTAAACAAATGAAAACTAATTTTGTTATTGTGGAGAGAATTTTTTTCCAATTTTAAAGGAAACAAGAGGAAAAATTAGCAAAATGTTTCTGAATGTCCTATATCTTCAAAGTTCATTGAAATGCTTCAGAAGTTTCTACATTTTTCCCCCTTTTTTTAACATAGAAAATATTTTTGTTTAACAATGAATTCCCTTTATCTGTCCTACATTAAGAATTCTGTTGTACTTCCATCTTCCCACAGCAGCTAAAAATTGTCCCGATGCATATCTGAAAGTGTTTATAATAGGGGTACTAAAATAAGTGCCATTAATGAAAACTGTAAAGCGAGGAGTGTCTGTAACTCTGTAATAGATACATATTCTGACATTATAGAAAAGAGTTATTAGGGTTGTCTTACCACAGGTTTTGTAGTGGTTGTCACCACAGACCACGGAACCGTTGAAGAAAGCAAAACTTGCACACCTGGGGAAAATACATACACAAATGAGACTTAACAAATCTAATATTCCCACTGCAGGTTGAATCAGTTCTAACCGAAAGCAACCTATTTGCTGTTCTGTGCATTTTACTTATTTGCAGTACTGTAGCTACACAGGCTTGCTTAAAATATTTCATTTACGGATTCTCTCATCAATTTTATTTCATCATCTTTATATCGATGAGCCTTGCAATTTAGTCTAAGTCCCAAACACTTAAACCTTTGTTTGCAAACAGGAAATTTCAAGTATTATATTTCAGTAAAAAAAGGACAACCATACAATTAAAACATTGGCATCCGTCTTCCTTCTCTAGCTCTTCCCCTGACATTTATGCAAAGTATTTAGGGAAAATTAAAAAAAAAAAAAAAAAAATCCAATGTCTTATCAGAAATAAATAATAATCTGTAGGGACTTCCAAAAATTTCATATACAGACTTGCTGTATTTCTGTGTATGTGCTAAACCAGGAAGAGGAACATACAGACACTGGAAAAAATGAAAGTCAAGTCTTAGCTATGATCTCCAAATGCTAATGTTTACTTATATCTTGAGTCTAAATTGCTTGAGTGCCAAATAAAATCACACCCATGAAGGCAAGTTCAGAAAGACGTCTCCACATTAAAAAAAAATCTGTAAGAAATATTCAAAGCCAATGGAAACGCTTTCATTGCTCGCAGTGAAACTAAGGCACCCAAAGAACATTGGTAGAAATGGTGGTATACTAAAGCTTTCGGGGCATGCCAGCTTTGCACAAAACAAATAACAGGGGTCAAGGAGTCAAAACACAACCTTCATGAGTAGTTTGAGCATATTATAGATAATGTCTATTATGTGTTTGTAAGTTGATTTCAAGCAACAGTGAGGTCGTTATTAATCAGACAGGCTTTACTAATAAATGTCACCCACTAGCACTATATACACTGAAAATTACCATATGAACATGCCATAAATGTTTTGTCAAGACAGAAAGAATAAACTTGATTTTGGATGGTTTCCAGTTGCTACATTTTAAAAATATTGATTCCTTTCTGTGCAAAGGGATTTATTGGTCATTTGTGATAGAGAAAGTTTTCTTCTGATCTATGTCTTACCAAGAGTTTATAACTGCCAGGAGCGTGGTATTTCAGCACAATCAAACAGTAGTTGCATATATAGGACACATTTTCTCACGTATCCAAAAGGAACATGATTATTCATTCTATTAAAAAACAGGCTGTCCTGTTAAGTTTCTTATGTCAAACCACATTAGGCCAGCTTCAACCCTGCTTTAGGTCCTCCAAAGTCAATAAATAGATACCAAGAATAACTTTTGTTTACTATGTTGATTAGTATTGTAATATCCATTGCTTCCTCTGAGAATGTTCTAACTTGATCCATCAAACTGGAAATTTTATAAAATCTGATAGGTCTACTACTTTGAAGGAAAAAGGAAAAAATTCTATACTCCACATTTCTCAAGTGCTCCAAATCACCTGAGCACTTTAAAATAATAATGGCTTGAAATTCTTCACACTTACAAAAAAATATATACACCTGGCATCCCTTTACATTTTAATTCCTAAGCCCCTAGAAAATATACATCGAGCTTCACTTTCAATTAAGAGGCTAGAAATTTATTTTTCACAGCAAACTGATAGTTCCAGATGACCCTGAAAGACCTGTGAACTAGTGTCATGCAAAATTGCAGTAAACCACAAAAACTCACAGCATGAACATCTCAACATATAAATCAGGGAGTTTGCTATACAGCCTTCTAAATATCAGAAGGGATTGAAAGGCAGGATACAGGATACAAAATTCTGTACAACTCTTTAAAGATGTAGACTTTAGCAGAGTCCAAGGGCCCAACTCTTTCTCTGCAGCATTTGAAAAGCTAGCTACAAGCGTTAATGTCCAGAAACCAGTTATTTTGAGCCCCAGTAAGACTCTTTCCAAACCAGAGAGGAAAGAAGTAGAAACTTATGTCCTGAACAGGATTTGCATTCATAGAAAGAGCTTTCCATGATGCCTTCTTTATTTGTTAGAGTGAAGATGGGAGGGCAGAGGGTTTCAGAGGATAGTTGCTGTGAGTTCACAAGAATTCAAGGGGTTAAAAAAAAAAAAACCAAACAGTTCTCTTTGTATTTATAAAAGTCATACTTCTCTGACAGTGAAACAGAGCACACATATAGATGGATCAGGTCAATTTGAAAATCTACTGCTCTTGAGTTTAGCAATATAACATTCTTCTTGAGTCACACTAAATCAAGGAACGTGATTTATGGTAGCTTTGAGTTGGATAGTGTTATAGTAACCCTAGATTGTTGTCAAAGATATAACAGCCAAACACAAAAGCATTTTTTCTAACAGGACCAGAACATTATAAATAATAAAACTATTTTTAAGATATTAAAACTATTTCCTGTATGAAATGAGTACTCTCCCAATCAGACTTTTTGAACGCTTTCATAGGAATCTCTCTTTAAAATAAAAAGGTTTTAAAATAAAAAACTTGAGCACAATTGCTATTATTTGTGTGGCAAAGCAAATAGATTGCTTCACTATATACCAGATGGAGAGTTTTCTTTTTCAGTGACTTCAATTCTACGTAAACTAGTTTATATTTTCTTTTTGATAAAATATATTTTTAATATATTTGACTGCTATAATCAAACCTGGAATTCAAACACATGCATTCGCATTTCCAGGCATGCATCAAAAGTTCTGTGCTATTCAAAGAGTTTACATTGTGAAAATGGTTCCCGTGGGTTTAAAAGCACAAGAGTTATGGGTGTAACTGCTTTAGCTCTCAGTAACCTAGTAAGAATAAATGAAAGCAGGGAAACTGCCAGCAAAGCCAAACGTTCCAGATGCCCCATAGCTTTATTCCCAAGATGGATGTTTTCTAATTGTTACTCACACACAAGCACTTAATAGCAACAGCCTTTCTTGTAGTGAAAAGTTTATTATAAAGATCCATGAAACAACTAACTGACAAGTTTTACTGGCCAGTCTTCTAAGTCTTTGTTCTAATCCTGATCCTTTGCCTTTTATATTACATTTCAGCTGATAGCTTTCTTTTTAGTTCACAAGCATACAAGAGTTAATAAGTCTTTATCGTTTCAGGAACTGGAGAGATAACCATTATTAACCACATCCGCTGGAATACACTGAGTGACTTGGTTCCAAGTTGAACAACAACCAGAGTGCAACTTAGAAATCCAGAGTCAGTCTTTCCTAATACTGTTCTGCCTCAAGTCTAATTATTTCTCCTCTCCTCTTGATCCTACAGGATCTAACAATGGCTGGATACTTCCGGTCTTGGTAATTTTTAATGTCATTTTTAAGGAGCTGGAACCCAGGACGAAAAGACTGCACATCCAAAGACAGCTGAGCATGTCGGTGAGATTCATACCGGACTTTTTCTGCCTCTAAAAATTATGTTCAGTAGCTGAAAGATGAAAAATGAACGCAAATCCTACACACTAAACATTTTTAAGTCAGCATCTTTACAGAAGATGAATTATGACAACAGTGCGTGTACTCACCAATAGCAGCTGTAAAGTACTGCTCAATTTCATTGGGGGTGAGCGCCCTCTCCCATATAATGAATTCATCAAACGCCCCATTCACATAGCGCTTAGTTTGATCCCTCTGTGTCCCAGTCAGTAGATTTGCACTGGGGTCTCCGTAATCATAGAAAACTTTCCCGTCCGGATCAGTTGTGTTCAGAGTTCCATTGACGTAGACTTTCAGTCCTTCTCTTGACTTCCAAGTAAAAAGAATATGAGTCCAATAAGGACCTGCAAAACATTAAAAGTCCCAGCAAAATCCATGAATCAATTCCATTTAGAGCCTTTCCTGTTCAGGATGTTTTTGCTGACTTGTGCAATGCTATAGAGCTGTATAGGAAGTGCTAACAGTGATTTATGGAATGCTGATGTCATGTATAGTAATCTTTATACCCATGGGGAAGCCCATAGTTTGGCAGAATGCCTGTTTCAGCTTTTGTTTGAACTCTTTCTTTGGCTAACTGCAGTTTCATAAATTACACTTGCTAAGTATTATTGGCCAAGATTTGAAATCTCTTCAATACTGTCTCAAAACTCAGTTCAGCAAGAATTGCACAAGGGCTGCAAGAACTGGAGAACAAGCAAATAGACTAATAAAAAGTTGCCACAATTTCTTTGTTATACTTGAGAGGTTGAAAACATAACATTACTTTTCACTTGGATTGGATAATCCGTAAATGTGTGAATTATTCTTGCCATTTAGCAGCTTATCCCTTAAAGTAAGATTTCTAAACTGATTTATTAAGCTTTATAAAACTCTGCTACTACAAGGTGAGAAAGTCCTATTTTACCAATGTACAGGTAGTCAAATTAAGGCAAGAAAAGATTAAGTGATTGTTATTGGCATTACTAGAAGACCAGAATTTGTTTCAGTCACTAGGTAATACCGCTCCCCAACAATACACAGTTTAGATAGAAGCAGTAAGATATGTGATAAACCACAGCGTTTATTAATACCATGCCATGGCATACAAAACTTGACACTCAACAGATAACAAAATGACCAAAGTGCTAAACACCCAGTCAGAGAGTTACCAAATAAAGTCTTAATTTAGGAGGCAGCAGAGGACAGCACACGTATCCAGTTTTAGAATATACTGGGAACTGTCAGGGATTAACCTACATTCTTTGCTCATGTTTCCATATAAGCACTCATCAATCTATGGATGTCAATAAGAATTCCGCTTCAGAAACAACTGGAAGTTTGGTCCAAGGACTGTTACTGAATGACCACTGTTCTACAATACAGTATCACCGTTTTTTTCACTTCATACTTTCTCTCTCTCTCCTGACATCAAGACAATTCTTAAGCACAGAGCTCTGTAGTCGTTTTTATATATCCACCTCTTTCCTGAAGTTGTGCTGTTACCACTACACCTCTCTGCAAGAATAAAGTAAAATATAACAAAGAAATTAAAAAAAAAATATTATAAACTTTACCTGGCGGACTAAAGCTTGCTTTCCATTTCATCATTGCATTTCCACGGGTGTAAAATTCCACTGAGCATTCACCTTCATTTGAACAGATTTTGAAACCACTGGAAATTACTTGTCCACCAGAAGCAGGGAGAAACTTAGCTTGCTGGTCTTGAGTCTTCCAGAAAAAGGAAAATGTTACTCCTGATGAAAGCAAGTGAGAGGAGATTTTAATGAAAACAAGAACCGTTAAAAATTTCCAATACTGTAGAATACAGAGGGTGGGAATGCTTTTGAGGACAGCTCATCTGCTAGAATAAACAAGGACAGCATTTTTAAAATCAACAATGCTCTAACAGTTTAAACCAAATAAACATTTCTTCTTTGGTTTTGCATTGCATGCACGTACCCAGGACTTAGTAGTAATAATTACTTCCTGAGTAGCTTCTATCAGTTAAAACTAAAATTTTTTAGCACCAAAAGTAATTAAGTCTTTTTCTTACAGATTTGTGCTTCCATTCCCTTTGCCTTATCTCTCCAGTCTCCTCACCCTTCTCACCCTCCTGTGATGACCCCCTTTTCCTCCTGTGATCTTCACTTATTTCAAAACACAAGTTGCTCTCATATCTCCATATCCTCCGCCAGCATCTACATCTCTTTTTGATGTTCACCAAATGCCAGCAGAGCCAGAAACAGTACATTGGCTGCTTCCAAGCTACTGATGTGCTGTCTGCCAGCATGCCCATGCTTATTGAGTAGCATCCATTGCTAATTACACTTTACTTCTTCTAAGTATGTTATTACCTCTGTTTTCACACTTCAGTGCTCCAATAATTGCTGAAAGCAAAGAACCAATGTAAAAGAAAGGAAGAACAACACATGCAGAGCCACAGTCAAAATTCTGAGGTCCACCCCTCAAAAATCAAAGAATTCTTCCCAAAATGCAAGTGCAATCCTGCAAGTGCATGAGTGGTTAACTTTGTCCACAAATTTACTGTGAGTAGAACAGGATTATTTTACTATTATACTGTAAAATTGAAGAGCTCTTCAGATTGCACATTAGTGGAGAAATATGATTTCTGTAAGATGGCTTGTTTCTTTAATAAAGGTTACCTCGAAAGGCTTGACTGAAACACAAGTAGCAAATCAAACCTCCTTTGCACTTCAGAAGTTCATAGTGGCTCTGCTGTAGAGGTTCTGCAGTCAGATCCAATTACAAAGAAAATGGCTCAACTAAACAGCTCCTAAAAATGTTCATCTCAGAATTTATAGTACAAAGTGCTAACAATAAAATCTGAGTTCAGAGCAGGCTGAGAAAAAGTTTATGAAGTACAGAAGTGGAAGAGGTTTTGCCACAAAGAATCATAATGAATTAAGCTGGCAATGATCCTGAAGATCGCCTAGTCTAAACTGCCTGCTCAAAGCAGGGCCAATTTCAGAGCTAGATCTGGTTGTTCAGAGCTCAGCTGAGATGTTAATGTCACCACGGATGCAATTCCACAGCCTCCCTGTGCAAACCATCCCGATGCTTGGCCACCCACATTGCAAAGACACTTTTTTCCTTGGATCTAATCAGCATTTCCTGTGCTACAATGTGCCTGGGTTGCCTGTCACATTTTCATTGTGCATCTCCAAGACTGTTTAGCTCCATCTGCTTCTATCACCACCCATCAGGTGGTTGAAGACAGCCCTTAGCATTCTCCTTTTCTTTGTGTTGTAAGGAAAAGCCGCAGCCTCCCCTCCCATGTCATATTGTCCAGCCCCCTAAGTCAGTTGCCGGACTCACTCTGGCTTGTCAGCAGCTCTTCGTATCAGGGGACAAAAATGGGACATAATACTTCAGATATGCTCTCCTGAGTGCTGAACAGAGGGGAATAATCGCTTCCCTTAACCTGCTGTCTATGCTCTTTTGACAAGTAGTCAAAATATGTCTGGATGATTTTGTAGTTAGCAGTTCTGCAGGCTCCCCAGGCAGTATGAACTTTGCCAATTTGCTACCAGATAGCCCAGCACAAGTTAATGAAGCCTTCAAACTATTATGTACATTTCTTGTTAAAGCCATAGATTTTTTTATGTTTCATAATTCTATGCTTAAAGATGGAAAAGCCTCAGACAGCTCTCTACAGTCATTAGAAATATCCCCACACATACTGCTCTCTGGAAAATAATTTTTTATATTTCACATATTCCTTTTGTCACACTAACTTAGCAGAAAAGTTAAAAATTTTATTATTGCAGAATAAATAATTTAACTCTGTAGTATCTTCCTGCCTAACTGATCTTTCTGTTTATCCTCATGATAGCACCCATCAATTTACATAATCTACATACCATTCCCTAAATGTTTTATACATGATAAAATAACCTCCATGGAAATGCTAATCAATTATTATTGGTCTCCTAGAAATCAAGCAGTATATGAACATCATCCACCTCAGTTTACTAGATCTTGATGGATATGGGTTTAAAGCTATAAATGCTGTGAGCTCCCAACTGAAGAATTTGAGGTCTGTTGTAAGCAAGTCGCAATACCTTCATCAGCAGATAAGCCTGAGCTCATATTTCAGCTTCTTTACTACACCAGTAACAGCTTCAAACACTGATCCAACCCTCTTTCCCGAAAGCCATGCATTTCCCTCCTGTCTGCACACCATCCTTCACCACCCTAGGGAAAGGGCCACCAAGGCGGACCATGTTAATTTATTACTGCTATTAATGCCATTCCTCTGTCAAAGTGTCTCACAATCTTTTTCCAGCGCTTCACCACACTTCTGAAAGATGTGGAAGGGCTGTTATTTCTTCTTTACACGCTGAGAGATGAAGTTTAAATGATGTAGGCAGAGACTAAGTTATACAGCATGTCTGCAGTGGGGCTGGTTTCCCCCATTTTTGACCATCTATCCCACTGCACTGCCCTGTAGCTGCTGATCGTCCTGTGGCCACAAGAAAACTGTGGAACTAAATCCTCCTTAATGTGCACTTTGGTTCATGAAATGCCGAAACTAAAAATAAAAATTAAAGTAAGGCACGCAAGAAACACACAGCTTTATGGAATGCTATGTTGTGCATAGAGCTGCTCTTTTAAATTTTTTTTTTTTTTATTTCAACTTCACATGTGTTGACTAAATCCAGCTTCTCCTAGTGTGTTCAAACTAATGATTAAGAAAACATTCTCTTGCATCTTTCACAAATGTTTCTTTTGACTAAAAATGCCACTTTAGTGAGCCCAGAACAGAAAACCACTGTTTAAAAATTACTTGAGAAAGAAGGAAGGTGGGGAAAGAATGTTTCAACATTTAAAAAACAAGAATAATTTGTTTTCTCAAGTCAAAATAACAGTTCTGAAATGTTATTAAATTTAGCCTAGGAAAAAATACTGGGATTTTTGTTTATAGGTTGTAATATTTCGTCTGAAAAGATCCCAAGATCATTTCGGAAAGCATTCTCTGCTTAAGAGTACTTAACACCAGTTTCACACAAATGCAACCAACGAACATCAAGGCATGTTTAAGCAATAGTAGGCTTGAATAAAATTACATCTTATCATTGCCACAGGTTTCATTTCATTCTGAGAAAAACAAAGACATTGTCTTTATATAAAGGGGTGCTGGCTTTTTTTTTTTCTCTATCTGTTACTGTGATTTAGTATTTATTGTTTAAATGATTTCTTCTCTTCACATTTTATCTGCTGAACACTTCAGTGTTTTTTTAATGTTCTTGTTTGTGAGATACTGGGAGTGCTCTAGTACTATAAAAATAATTTATTTTGATTATGTTATACTATGGATGTAGAAATAATACGACTTACTAATGATTTTTATTTCACAGTGGTATGAAAAAATTGTATGAAAAGATACAGCATGTATCAGAAAATACACCTACAGTAGGATACTGAATTACTTTTGCTAATACCCTCCGGTAATAGCCATGTACCATCTGCTCTCTGACTTTCTCCTGCTTTCTTAAGGAATTCATACACAGCTCTTGCCCTAGCAGCCCAAAAAAAAAAAAAAATCCTAATTTGAATAACGTTACCCATCTGAAGAATGGCCTAAATCAAAAAAAGCAAGAAAACTCAGTGTTAACAATACAGCTTAAGCTTAGGGACTGCTGGAGTTTATGTATAGAAAGCCAGCATTTTCCATTGATCCTTCTATTTCTACTGAATTTTAAAACTTTAGTGAATGTTTTATGCTAGTGACTAGTTGTATGTTTGGTTTGACAGTCATATACAGTTTTAATCATCTTCGGTAATCGATGCATTGTCAAACCTGTGCCCCCCTATTCCACCTGTCATTTTGTGACCCTAGCCCAAGGAGAAGAAAGGGAAGATAAATAGAATGAAGAGATTTAAACACCTACAAGGACAAATGGATTCCAAGACACTAGAGACTTTAAAATTTTGTTATCGCCAAAGATAAATCTAAAAAAAAACCCCAAAACATTCCTGCTAACAGGCCACACTGAAAAACTGTCTCCTAAATTTGAAACCTGTAGGACAACTTCTTTGTTAGTCAAACTGCAGTTCTTGTAGGAATTCATCTTGGTGCCACAGGAAGTATTTTGGGCACTGTAAGCTTATTTCTGCTTTTGTTTGAATTAATTATACTGTAGATCATTGATCTGAGTAGTTGGTGATTAGTTCTAATTTAAATTGCAGTTAGAAAAGACTAAATTTTCAGCAATCAGCACTCAATTGTTTTAAAAGTCAATAAAGAAAAGTGTCAAGCTAGAATTTTAGAGAGTTCGTTCCAATGAGGAAAGAAACAATGATTATTGAATTACGTAACGTGACAGCAAAAGAAAGGAAAAAAGTAATTAAGGAATTTACTAACCTTCAGGTCCACAAACTTCTGGATTACTAATGCAAGAATTTTGATAGCTTCCAAAGAAGAGAAAGGTAACTCCTTTCTTTTCAGTGACGTAAATTCCTTTGTTCACCATTCCTTCTATGATATCTAAAGGAAAAACAAAATATAGTTTAACATTCATATATATCAAAACTTCCTGGAAACATGATTTTAATAGACTCATACACCTTATATGTTTATCTTGTCCCAGCTATAGGTTTGCTTTTGTTAGGTTTTTTTGTTGTTTTTCTTTTTGGTTTCTCTTTGAGTTTGGCGAGGATTTAGTGGTGGTTCGTTGTTGGGTTTTGCTTGGGTTTGGGGGTTTTGTTTTTTAAAGAACCATACAGATAACTTTCATTTGAAGTTTGTAAAAATTATACTCATATCTGCCACTCAGATTCTTGATTAAGACTGCTTGACAGAACCCATACACCCAAAAATTATTATTTCAAAGTAATCTGAATAAACCATATGCTTTCCAGAGTTTTGAATACCAGACACATCATAGAGGTATTTCTGTCTTACTGTTAGGCTGATTTAATGAAGAAATTCTTTAATAAAAAATGTAACATAATCGGGTTTTTTTCATTTTTTGAAAGGGAAATTTTGTGATAAAAAGCCACTTTTTGTTAAAAAAATAATTCAATGAAATATACTTGACAAGTTATATTCAAGAGGCAGAAATATATATCCTTTTCAGGCATCCTTTGGTACGGCATCATTGTCATTTGGAAAGGCTATTTCTTTGTCTAACATGGATAATGACTAATTGTCTTGTGATTTTCTTGTGTTCCCTCCTAAAGAAAAGCACTGTTGATTCATCTCCTACTAGCTAAAGCACATGAGCCTTCTGAATACTAAAAAAACCATGGCACTTGTTTACTACAGGAAACCTCACTAAAGTCTGAGAGTCCAGCTGATAGATGACGATGGGAAGTTCACCTCATTTGTCCCAAGGTAAAAAGAGGAACTAAATTTAGCAATGAAGGCAATAGGAAATCACCATCAAAAAATTCCGCTGTCTTAAAAAGCCTGCATTCCACAGAACACAGAATATTCTATCATCTATTTCTGAGCAGAGAGAACGTAATTGTTCAGTTTGGAATTTCATGTTAACGCCATTGTTTGTGATGGCATTTTTGCAAGGACTGTGAAGCTTCAGGCCCTTGGTTTTAAGACCCTTCTCTATAATTTCTTCTGAAAAAGTGTTAGGAAAGGAGCTGCTCCAAGGGAAGCACCAGCAATGTGAATACAGTCTTTTCCTGCTCTGAGGTGCAGAAATTGCCAGCTAGGTGCTGCCTGATATTTGAAAATCTAACGAGATCAAAAGGGGAAATGAGGAAGGCACACATATTGTCTAAAACACATGAAGGGTGGGACATAAGGGACTTCTCTCTGTATTTATCACTGTATATCCACCCGACTTAACAGAAGCCTTTTGCACAGCAGAGCACAGCGCAAACCGTGCCAAAGACGCACAGTCAGTGCTAGGGACAGAACAGACCGTCTATCTAGAGTGATTATCACAAATACTGTTGTCACTGCTTCAAGATGGTGCATCTCTTTATGTAATGGGCACACAGGGAAAAGGGCGCCTCATTTTCCAACTGTAGACAACCATCAGACACGAGGACAGCAGTCACAGTGCTGGCCCATCTGTAGGATAACGCCACTGAAGGAAACAGCAATGGTGTGGCACAGCCTTCAGTGAATGTATGTCCAAATATTTTCTTAGTTCTTTCCAAATCTCAACACAAATATCACAGTTTTCAGGTATCTTCCCCTCCTTTTGAGGAAGGAGTCCTCAAGTTCTGTCTCCAACTGACAGATAAAATTTAGTTTCTTTTAAAAACTGGAGTGTGTATTATGGAGTGAAGCAAACATTTCTAAGTTGTTCTTGAGTCACTTGAATTCTAAGTTAATCTAGCCAGAATAAATCCCATAAGGTAATGCATTTCTGTTTCCATAGCATTTCTTTTGCCATTGATGTCACTCTTTTTAATGTTCATGCTGAATATACTTATTATGTGAGAACTATGCAAATGGTCTGTAAAGCAGATAAGAAAGGACTGAAAGGCATTAGTGTCATTTGAAGTTCATTATTAATAGAGTTCACATTTGCCAGCACACTTTTACTGTTAAAGAGTAGAAAAATAGTGGGTTTAGTATTCTAATATAAACCTCCTAGTATGTGGGCAGCCCAAATGACAGTTCTACCCTTTCTGTCCTTCTCCTTAGGTCAGATTTTCCAACAACTAGATGTGAGTTAATACCTAATTGTAAATGGACAAGAGGTCATACTTCAATTGCACCTACACAAGTATAAATCCTAGTGACTTAAATTAAATTACTTTAAACTTATGCTGGTATAGATGTAACTAGTTTCCAATCTGTCAGGTTTCTGCCTGGATAGTTGTCATTTTCTGTTCTTCCTTTTATCTTCTCGTGTGTTAATGTAAAAAAAAAAAAATCATCAAAAGGACATATATATGTGGATTTTCGCTTGCCTTTTTTTTAAAAAAGAACCCTGTTAATCACAGATGTCATGATTGACAAGATTTTACTTCCAGGCTTTGCATATTTGCTTGCATTTTGTCTTTCTTAATGTGTGCTTTAAAAATTACTATGAAATGGTGAAAAAAAAGATGGCTTCTTTTCCCTTTTAACCTTGAAAGACAAGAAAAAAAAAAATCAACTTATTTGTTCTTATATGTTCCTCTGAAATGTCATCTCTGTTTCTTTCAAGCTTAATACAAATATTTTGAAGGACCACTGGGGCCTGTCCTCCCATGGACTGCTTGGCATGGGGATGCCTCTCCCAGTTGTTCAGAGTAATTCAGGTAACATAGCAGAAGTGCTTTTTCAATAACATATGCCAATGTAAGCATAAATAGACCATTACCACACGACCACTTGAACCAAAACTCAGTGTTAACTTTGAATCCAATGTTACAAGAACCATCCAAGCTTGACAAATGCAGAACAAAAAATATGTAAATCCTCACCTACAGTTGCAGAGAAGTTAGAGTAGGCAGAGTCATTGGTATATACAAAGGTAGAGTTATGGGAAGGAAGCACAGTGAAGTTGTGGATTCTTAGAGCTGGGTGGAACAACAAAAGAAAATAAGCAAATAAGCAAAACAATGAATAAACACAATCAGTAATGAATTGACCAGTTCATATCTCTCAACATAGCATAAGTCACAGACGCTGGTCAGTGGCTTTTAAAATTATCATACAACCACTTCTCCCAAGGACTTGTCTGCATGTGAATGTCACGTTCTTTAACTACACAAGTTCAATAAATACAGTATTACTAAAACGATTTTTTTTCCTTACAGCAACTGAGAAGAAAAAGCTATAAAAAATACAACTGCAGATGAAGGGCTCTGAAATATAATCATGCTGGTAAGGAACTCTGCAATTATAATAAAAATCCTTATACTGGTGCAAAATCTATAGGCAATTCAAGTCTCATGTCGAGTTCTGGGCTTCCCAGTACACGAGAGACATGGACATACTGGAGCAAGTCCAGAGAAAGGCTGAGAATGTTGAGACTGCTCAGCCTGGAGAAGAGAGGGCTCAGGGATCTTATCAATGCGTATTAACACCCAACAGGAGGTGTAAAGATAGTGCCAGACTCTTCTTAGTTGTGTCCAGTGAACAGATAAGAGGCCACGGGCACAAATTAAAATACAAGAAATTCCATATAAACATAAGGACAAAACCCAACTTTTTTATATCTGACAATAAAATTTTATTCTCTAATTTTTTTTAATTTAGATAAATTAACAGTGTCTTGCGCACTGTAATTTTTTACCCTGGGCAGGCAACTAGAGCTTGATGGAAAGCCCGTGAAAGCAAACAGAGAGACAGTAATTTGGGATTTAGACCAACCGAGCTCACAGAAGAGAAAGGCAAATGCTCTTAAAAAAAGAACGTACGCAAAAACCTCAGGAGAAAAATGCATGGGAAACAAGGGGTCAGATGAAAAGCCTGAACATGGCCACGCCTTTTTTATTTGCTATATTTTAAAGTGATTATTTCCCTTCAATTACTTCTACTGCTGAGATAACCAAAAAATTAATTTGCTGACACTCTCTCTCACAACACAAACGCATTGAGAGATATAAATCTGGCTTCACACACAATGACTTCAACAAATAAAATGGATTAACATGACGGACAGATTATGATGCTTCAAGGATTTAAGAGGAGAAACATGGAATGAAAATAATTGCATGATACGATGAGTGGAAAAACAAGAAAGACTAGCAATAAACAGAAGAGTTGTGTAATAAGAATGGTATCAAAACCAAGCAAATTGTCACCTGCATTAGAGTACAACAATAAAGAAAACTTTACTTGTATATCAAAGTCAAATATCAGATAGATACATAAAACCTCTGCTGAAGGCAGTTGAAATAATATCTGTGTATTATAAGAAGCAATATAAGAAACTGAGAAGAATTTGAACTATCCACTACAACATTAAGGAAAGAAATCATTGTCAGAATTGCACAGCAGAGAAAGACTTTTGGCTACTGGCATCCTCTGCAAATAACAGTGAGACAAAGTCCTCCAAACTTTTTTCAGCAAAGTCATGCAGCTGGCTCATTTATAAAGTTATTTAACACAACGTCATAATCAGAGTCAAAGGAGATTGCTCATATGAGCCAGTCCTATTCCTTTAAGTGAAGGTTTGTAGGATCAGGATCTTTATATGTTCTGCTTTATCTCTTCCAAGATACTACTGAAAAGATTTCTGAATTTTGCCGACGTAATGTAATTTAACATAATTTGAAAAACAATCTAACATCAATTGTCATTTTTCCAAGAGCTGTATTTTATATATCACTTTCAAAACAACTTCATTGTAATGCATGCCAAAACAGTGCTAGATATGGAGTGCTTTACTCATCCTGAAACTACGTGAAGTCCAGTGTCAGAAAATTACTTTAACACACTGTTAGAGAACTCCTATGGTAACTTTTTGTAAGCCAAATTATCATTCTATTGAAGTCAATAAGAATGCTGCCATCAGCCTCTAATGGGAGCAGAATATTGCCCAGATTTATTTCTGGTCAGCCAATTTCACTCCTTTAAGAAATTTTATGGAGAGATGGGTCAAAGTTTAAGCTTAAAATACTTGAACACCTGTGGAACAAAAGGGCTTAGATATTTATGGATCTTTTTCTCACTTAGGACCAGAGACTGATATTGCCTTTTTTGTGTAATAAATAGCAATAACTTTGTACTTTTGTAACGCTTTTCATATACGTTTGTAAAAGTCTAAATCCTGATTTAAGCTTCTGCAGTGATCTTTCTGGGTGAAGATAACACAGCAGCTACTCCTTGCACTAGCACAAAACAGTTTAGCTCAACCGCCAAGATGGTCAGCCATAGTGTGAGAAATACTGGGGAATATACACCAGCCTAACTTGGAATTGGCTAAGACGTCAGAAGAGAAACAACAGTTCATGTGAAAATTACTAAGGGACCTTTGAGTCTCAGGAGGTGGCAGAGCATAGCTGAAAATTTCATCTGAAAGGAATGGCCCATAATACTGCGATGGGATACAGTGGTTTGGTCGAAGCTCCATTAATTACATCACCTGCACATCAGAACCAGAAAACTGCTGAATCCAACCTGACTGCCTTTTGATATCATTCCCTCTGGGATCTTGCAGTCCTGACAACTGACTCTTTCAAACCGGTGGGAGTTTCACCTTACCAAAACTCTCTTGATTTTGCCCTATTGGAAGAAGAATTTAAACTAATGCTGCAATACCGCTTTTAAGGAAACACTCAATATCAGATAAAAATGAGTAAGAAGTATTCAGATAAGGGCTTACACATCTTTTTCTATAGATACTATACGCAATTTTCGAAAGCACATGAAGAATTTGGGCATTTGACTCCTTCCAAAAAGCAAAAAGAAGCAGGCATCTTCACTGCCGGCACAGCCAAAGATCTCAGTCACTGAGTGTATTAGTGCATGTTATGCATGTACCAAACCAATTAATAACAAAGTGATTTCAATGACTCTTTGGATCATAAACCTTTTCTCTTTATAACCTTAACAATGCGCAGACAGCCCATAAAACGTCTGAGAATACTCTAGAAAAATCAGTTCACAAATACAATATCATTTGGACATCGGAGCACTGCAAAAACATTAACTGAAAAAAAAAAATCTCAACTGCTGTGGTAGAAAAGCTAACCCCTTTCATTTCTCCTGCTCCCTTTCTACTTACAGACTGCCACAAATACTTATGTTATTGCCATTGTCAACGAATCCTTTGTCTACCTCCATTTGTATCCCGAAACTCATGAATTCCATCCACATCTTCCAACGGCCAGTAATGGGAAGCTGATGCGAGAACTTTGAACCCTTTCAAGAAACACAGACGAAAAGGTTATTAAAGTAAGGACCAACGACGAGTGTATCAAGTCTCCACAGAAGAGAACAATAAAGGAGGTCAACAGGTTAAGTAAAACAAGATATTTTATGTAAATCAAGTCTGGCACATAAGTGAGATCATAAATCAAAATGGCAGAGCAGATTAAAGCCATTATCTGATTGACCACTGCAGAAAACCTGTTTTTAAAACTCAGCTGATTTTTATTTTAATTGCACTTAATATGCACAACAATCTCTGACTAAATCTCTGCTAGTGTGCCAGGCAGCATTCATTGAAGTATCCATCAAGGAGTTATTCAAGAGTAATTTAAAGATTTTACCAGGATTTTAAACACACGGTGGATAGTACAAAGCACCAAGAAGGGAATGCATGGGGGAACGTTTAGCCTCTCTAGCATACTACTACTGCTCCTGTCTCCTCCGTAGGTAACTCGGCTATCTGCAGTTCAAGGGAGCAGAAGATGCTAGAGAGCTCCCAGGAATCTTATCCTCTCTCCAAAACCCACTGGAAAACCAGTGCACGACACGACAGATCACAAGGACAGAGAGAGGAAGTATTTATATTGCACCATACCCCCCCCAATCATTTCTCATTCCCAAGCAATCTTGCAAGAACCTGAGGTGCAAAGCCGGTAAAGTTTGTTAAAAACCACTTCAGCTGTCGTATACCATACAAAAGCTCCTCACACCTAGTGTGCAAATTAGAACAAATCACAAGCAGTGTCCTTTGACATTTACAGTTTATCCCACACCTTTCTTTACTCTTGAGATTAAAACAACTTGCCTATTTGATAATTATTCTATCATTTTGAAATCCTATTTGTATCCAGAATGTTTTTATCATGGATATGAAGGTGCAAAAGTTTTATTTGCATCTTTAAACTGCCAAGCCCACAAAGTGGAGATCAGTTTGATGTCCTCCATCCTCATGGTATAGTTTCAGAGCTGTGACAGAGAGGATCCTAAGTTTTTTTTAATAAGCTGATAAAATCGCTAAACATCACAACAAGCAAGCTCTGCATCTCGTGAGGATACACAAACTACTTAGACTTGTTTCCAAACTCAACTATACCAACGTTATCTAAATTGACCAGCATCTATTATTGGCCTACCTAAGTAGAAATTTTTGCAGTTGTCATAGAGGTTTTCCCACAGAGAGCTAGCATGAGCATAAATGCATAAGATGAGGATATCTTCAGAGAAATGGATGAGATTCTATGGCTATACCTCTCTTTTGAATATTTGGAAGATACAGAAAAAGGCACAACTGCTAACAAAAGGTGAAAGCTACTGCCAACATAAGAGAATAACGACACAGACTAAGCACGTACAAAACCCAATCCGAAAATTCCAAGCAACCCAAATTCAACTAAGCTGAGTGTGGCAAGGCACACTGAGGAAATGGGATATAGAAACAAGGTTTTTTGCATTTACATAAACTAAATCTGGGTATGTGCTTAGTTCTATCTTGAAAGAATGTATTCTGGCTGCTGCAAAAGAAGTGAAAGTTCTAAATTTCTGTGGTATTAAAAGCATCCACACAGGCTACCCTCTGCTAATGTACCTCCATCCAACTTTCATCAAACTACCAGTTCCAGAGCACAGAACATGCCTGCTGTTTCACAGTGTGCTTATATGCAGACACCACTTGCTCCCATTAAAATCTCCCTTTTGTATTGGGGGGGGGGGGGGGGGGCGATTAAAGTTAAGAGAGGTGGTAGGAGAAAAAAAAAAAAAGAAAAAGAGAAAATTATTTGATGCCAAAAAACGGTGTCACAGCAGGGCACAAATATTTTATTAGTAATAGTAGCAGCAGCGTCACAACAAAGGCGTTGCCATGGCTGGCATCATACTCATAAGGAGAAGCTATATTCTAAGGAGCTTATATTCAAAAACTGGGAAAAAATGGACCAAAAAAATGGGAAGGGAAATAGATGTACAGCAAAGTGAACTGCTTAGAGCCACGCTGCATGTCAGTGGCTTTCCCAGCTCCCAGTTCTGAACTATACAAAGCCACGCTGTTACCCCACCTTCCAGCCAATCAGCCCTGAGAAGACCTCTGAAAACAAATACCTGTTGCCTTGAATTCAACTTATATTTGCAATATCCTTTCAACAGGTAACTACACTGTGTGTAGAACAAAGTCACAGGACTTGTTTACAGCCTAGTTCAAAATCCAGAAAGTATTGCTCGCAGTTACACTTACACACACACAGTCTACTACAAAATAAATGTTGTGCAACTTGCCCCCTTATTGCCGGAGGCTTTTTTCCCCCCTATTGTTCCACCAGCTAGAAGCCAGTGATCCTCATCTGTAGGAAATGAGGCTGTATTTCTTTGGGTTTGAGTGAAGGTAGGACAAAAGAGACTAATCGGGCTGAAGCTACTGCTATAGCAGACAATATGGCTTTTCCGCCTTGCTCTGTATTTTATTTGAAAATAATTACATATGGTTAAAACTTAAAAGCACAAAGCAATACATGAACTGGTAAAGCAGTAAAATTGTACTTGTACACCACCATGAGGCTTGAGGTTAAACTATTTATATAAACACAAGAATTCTGCAGTTACACACACAGACCCCCAAATAAGCTTTGAGTAAGTTTTTTCTACATTGAAAACAGATGAGAGAACCATAATATGCTGTATAACTGATTTAAACTTAAGCATGAAGGCTGGGAGGAGGGTATATGCCTTTGAAGCCGTGCCAAAGTACTGCAAAGTATACAAGCTGGCATATCTAACTGTAAATCATTGAACTGAAAATGCTGAACAGTAAAACACTGAGAAAAAAAGAAAATAGTCTGTGCAGAGGTCTGATTGAGAAACTCATGCTCAAAAAAAAGTAATAATAAACAGTGTATATAGGATTTTTCTACATATCAAAACCAAGCCATTTTTCTCCATATACATTTCTATGCAGAATATTTAGCAGGTAGGTTACTGAATTTAAAATGACTGGGACAGTCTGATACTTTACACTATTACATTTTTAATACAGAGCTGACATTCAAACGTAGGATCACAGGTTGTTTGGAGCTACTAAGAAAATGAAAAATACAAACTGAAAAAGCAAATAAATATTTAAGCACAGTGTCATAAAATGTAAATAGAACATTCCTTACCTGGGTGTTTGGGCAGCTGGGAATAGTTTCCATACACCTGCACATAAAACATTAAATGAGACACAGTGAGGCAAAACTTGCTAAGAGGAATCCAAATATATCCCAGTACTGACCATATTCAGAACATTACCTGATTTTTGTACTGAAATAAAATCAGCAAAGAATAATGACAACAGAGCAGAGATAATAAATTCTCCATGGTCTATTTAAGGTTAAAAGTACAACTGAAATCAAATTCCTGTAAGATTTCAATCATAAGTTTTCCTTTGCTACTTTTTGTATTAAAAGGGACATTTTCCATGCAGGTTCAAAAAGTCTGTTCCTTCAGTGATGGCAAAATATCCTTCCAGACCCTTTAAGTAGTATTTGCTTGCTTCACACTTTGATCTCTTCATTTAACTATAAATAAATTACCGTGATTGGAGGAAAATTAAAAGAAATGTGCATCAGATCCCAAAGTTGTACTGATCCATGGAAAGAAGTCAAATATTTCTGTTACAATCAGTGCCAAAAAGAAAAGATCTTGTTTTCAACCTTCTTCCTATGGTTGTCTTTTCCTTTCAATTACTTTCACATTGTCAGAGATCTGAAGCCAGTTTTAGTTCTGCTAGCAAGAAAATGCACTTCCTTATAGCACATAGGGCGTATAACTTTCACTATTTCCTCAGAAACTGTGCTCAGAAGAGTTGCTAACTCCTCGCTTGTCCAGCTCACGTTTGCACCTCCATCCCAGATCTTTTTGGGTGGAGAGCAAGTCTGAGTGATGTCATGCTTTCTTCTCAAACTTTGTCCCATTCTGGTACTCTATTTATATCACGTTGCTGCTGTCTCTTTTCTGGGTCCTAACACCAGCCAGCTAGGAACAAGTGGAAACAAGTCAATGTGCTTCAGCAAACAGATAAATGAAATGACTGCTCTTAGCAATCTGCACACTTAAAGAAGAATCAAAGCCAGAATGAGCGTTCACAATTCAAATGCTTAAGAAAAATAAAACAGGTTTTGGACAGAAATTTTTCAAGGAAAGCTAAGATCTATTTATTAAAGTAACTGACTGTATTTCTGTCTAAAGAAAAATGACCGTTAAAAAATACTGATTTAAATCCCATGGCGATCCAAGGGATTAATTTTACTACGTCTCTGTCAAGAACGGGAAACTGAGGCAGTAGACATTTCACCAATTTTCTCAAGGCTGCAAAACAAAACTAGTAGAAGAACTAGGAAAATACTTCTATAGTTGCCACTTTTTTAATAAAAAATAATTACATTTAAGTATTTTTATAAGAGCCTCCTGATTACACTCTGAACTATGTCAAAAACATTAACCATCATTTTATACATAGAAGAAAAAATAGTAGCTAGAACTAGTTAATATTCTTCATTTAATCTGCTCCTCTGTGGTAAAATTTTGGTTTTAGTTCCCTCCAACTTCTTTTTTATTTTCAGCAAAATAAACTGAAAGAGTAATATTCTAAATAAAATTTGATAAGCTTTCCATCCCTGTTCATCTCTCGCCTGCATTTCCATATCAACCCCTTCTTTATCCTCACACGAGCCGTTTAAAGGGGATGAATGCAAGATCAGAAACTAAAAATCGGAATCTCAGCAAAATCATTTTATTTACCTTCTCTTTTGCCAAAAGTTATGTCACTAGATTAGATCTCATTTTCAGCCCCAGATGCTTATTCGTGCAGCAGACTGTTCTCTGCCTAAAATCAATGGATGCACGAGACACTGATCTATAGAAAAGTGATCACACGTTCCTGTTTCCGTGCGTGCCACTGCCCCTCTATGACTTACCTCCTGGCCTGGTTATCCCTCCCTCCCCACCCATCCATTTCGTGACTCTTCGCCTCACCTCTTCAGGTACCGATATCAGCCTGTATTTGCCTCGTTCCTTTCCTTAGCTCTGTTCCTTCCAGTCTATTAGCCCCCTTACTTGTCTACTTCTTAATCTCAACTTCTGCACCAAACTCTTGGGTAGAGCTGGTTATAACTTTTAGGATGAAACAGTTTTCCACTCACACTTCATATAGAGATTATATAGCTAGAAGCCCAGCAAGTGTGGTAGTAGCTGCGGCCCTGATTTACCCAGCTGGCTCCCTGGATGTAAACTGAACTTCCGAAGGTTCTGGTGGTAACTAGCTCCTTGCAGATGACTGGCAGGTAGACAGGACTCCAGGGTCCAAGGACTGAAAAGATCAAAATTAATTTTGGAAACCTTAAGACATTCATGCTGCATGAATGCTTCAATGTTACCAAAGTTTAGTATTACAAAATTTCAGTATTGAAATAAAACATGTATTTTGTTTGTAAACCTGATTTAGGACCTACAATAAAACAATTCTGAAAATTTTTAATTTCAGTTCCTACAAAAATTTAGCTTCCCACTTAGTTATAACCAGTCTGACTTTTACTTATTTCCCTCTAGGGCTTTTTTTTAGACTCCTCCCCTTATTACTGTTAGCCACAAACTGCTCTATATCCTGAAGGAAGAGGAGGAATTCTATGTAAACCCTAGGAATCCTGCAGCACATACTGACAAGTAGAGCCACCCTTAGAAATAATAGAGAGCTGCAGCTAAAAATCCTGAGAAAAGCTAAAATGTAAAAAGAGAAAGGCAGGAATTTGAAATATTTGCCAAGAGGGGCCTGTCAAGGGGAAGAATATGCTTACCAAAACAATTGCGAGAATCCAAGCAAACATGTTCACTGCCAAAAATTTCTGTGGAAACAGCAAATTGCAACCAGACATCAGAGATTATTTGCAGCAACAAATTCTGAATTTATCCCTGTGATCTTCTGGAAATCTGATCTGAAAAGCCACTCTGCTCCCACCGCAGACCAGGGGCAGCACCGGGCATTTTGCGTGCAAACCAGCGTAACTGACCCAACACTTGGAAGACAAACAATCACAGTGGATTGCTCTTGAAGAACCTGCAGATTAAATAATGTTCATTTAAAGTACTTGCACGTCAATAAAAGCACAAAGGTCTGCGTATGCTGGGTAACTGGGCAGCCCGTGCTAAGCCCACTAGAGAGGTTTCTCCCCAGCTCAGCTCTCCCACCCTGCTGCCCTGGGGCCCTGCTCAGGCAGTAAGGAAGGAGAAAGCCGTGACCCCCCTGTTACAGTACTGGGGGGTGGGGGGTGGTAAATGAAAGGCCTCTAGATTTTCTGTTCCACTTAAGCAAAGAGCAGCAAAAAGGCCAGGGAGGAGCTGCTCTGCAGCTTGGACGTTTGCTGACAGGTAGAATGAGCTCCCTAAACAGAACAGAACAGAAACCCTGATAAATCTGTAGCAGCAATCAGAGGCTCACAAACAACACTGGGAAATTATATGGCCCAGGTTTCTCCCCACACACCTTTTTTTTTTTTGGGGGGGGGGGGGATGTTTAAAGACAAAGGTTTAACATAAAAGAAAGATCAGTTGTTCTCTGTTGGTGATGTTGGCTGCAACACTTTCACAGTAATGTGAGTGTGATCTATCATGCGATAATTAAACTTAGCTTCCAGTTTCAGCCTTCCTTGTTCACCTCGTGTTCATCAGGATGATTATATTATTGAAAGAGAAAATTAGCAAATGCTGTAGCCAACAGTCACCAGGAAATGAAAAATAACCTGAAGTTAAAAATCTTTATTGCGAACTATGTAAATACAAGCAGGGAGAATAATCCTTTAAAGAATGTTTTACACTGCAGAAGACAAACAATCTGTAATACAGTTTTCTTTCTTTGTTTTCATTGGAATTATTAACTTCCCACAAGAGAGCTGGTGCATAATTGGGATTGAAATGTTTTAACAAACATCTTAGAAGTATTTTAAGAATAATTCTAACAGCTAGATTTTGTAAGACTACTCGAACATCATAGCCTTTACTAATACACCAATAAATATTCTGGATTAAAATGACTCCCTGGCCAAACTCTTTCTCTGTCCATAACACAAATTATTAACAAGGTGGTTACAGCTGATATATCAACACCCATCCACTTAAATTTGAAATTTGAGTGCTAACTTTCTGGCTTGTTATGGACATCCAAGGTAAGTAGTTCTAGAACTGATTTTATTTAATTCACTTACACAGACACACACCCACACAGCCCAGCTTTGTAAACTAATTCAGCTGTCCTTTGCTACAGGAAACACCCAGGGCAACTCTACCAGCTCTCTTGGAACTACTCAGATGTACATAGACGCAATTCGATTAGATTTGCACTCCTCCAAGGAACCAGAACAAGATCCTGTGCCAAACTTTACATCTTCTCAACGCATATCTTCGTACCAGCACAGTTATTTTCGTAATGAGTATGAATTATTTACTCAAAGAACTCTAAAGCAGAAGCAGTTTCACAGATAGAGGGGTCACCTCTAACACACTTTATTACCTTTTCTTTATACGATCTTATTCCAATGTAGTATTGTGAGCCCACACCAAAGAAGAGTTTTGGGGTTATTTTTATCATCACTTCGGTGATGAAAAAGTCATTCCTAAACCTATGAAGTAGGCCTTGGACAGGACTGTAGTAATGGGAAGGTCTTGCACTAGCTTTCAGATCGAGTTTGATACATTCACTACCAAAGCAGCACAGTGGCACTGTGTTTAGAAACTCTTGCAGTGCTCCCACTCAAGAGGAAGGTCAAGGACTCTGTGAACAAAGTCCTCCCGCTCTACTTACTGTACAAGGACAAAATACAACACAGGGTGAAGCAGCTGTCCCTGCTGATAAGTGCACTTGTCACATTTGATGGAGAAGCGACCTCTGTCATTCACCTGGTCCTTCTTTGACCTGTGCATCCCTGTCCCACAACCTCTGCCTGGCTTCTGCAGTCACCTTCCTGAACCAGGGACTGCACCCTCAGCTGCTCCGTTAGCCTTTTGCCCCCCACACTAAGGTTCAACGGGCTGCAGCCGAAGCCACTTTACCACAGTTAAAACAAACAAACACCCAGGACTAAGAGTTAAATTGATAATACAGTTTATAGGCAAGAAAGGGAGTTCAAAACTCTCATTTCTTTCTGCTAGCTACATCTCACGCGGGTACCAGTATCTGCAAAGCAGGCTCAAAGCTGTCTCTTCCGTTGTATGGCTCATTTCAGCCTTTCAAAGGAGCTATGGCTCAGTCAACGCCAGCTCAATCCATGCTCACCGAGACTATGACTTTGATTTTTAAAAGAAGCTATCCCCATATCATGACAGACAAGTCCATCTTGCATTTGGCAGTACTTAAAAGCGCTGTAGGTTGAAGGGTTGGGGTTTTTTCTCCTTTTCCAACCTCTCATTTCTTCTTTGAGCAAGGGAAGTAAAAATAATCATTAGAGCAAATTGGCTGAAAATATTTCTCTAAAAGTAGTTTGTACGTAGGTCATGTTTTTTATTTAGGTATCTCAAAAGACTTAGCACTTAGTTTAGCAGTTCTCTTTTTTATACTGCAGGTAATTTATCTCTATATTGTAAATGAAAATGTAAAACAGAGGCAAAAATTACATGATTTGAAGAGAACTGCCCATCCAGGTGAACTGATTATCCAGAATGAAAGAGTGCATATTGGTTAATATTTTGATTAGTAGTTCCAGCACATTTGTTGTATTCTCACAAGTTTTGCTTATTTAAAACACCCACTGCTATTGAAGCAGCTTCTTTCAATTTCAGCAAATAAGTCCTTTTCTTCCTCAAAAGGACCATTTTCTCCTTTTTTTAGGATTTAACACCATCTAAAGACAGCCATTGTTCCAGGCTGCCCCAAACAAATTCTTACTAATATCTTCATAGAGGAAAAAAATTTAAAAAATCTTTTGCCAGCTGCACCACCTTCAGAGAGACTGAAGAATATGCTTCCTTCCCTCTGTTCTTCCTTGGTGTATTACAATAAAATCATGATGATTAGCAATACTAATTGGCAAACTAAATATGGAAGATTCACTTTAAAAATACAACACTGTAGTCCCCTGGTTCTAGAGAAAAGCAGGAAAATACAAATCTCACTCAAAGACAGAAAGAAGACTGTTGCTTAAATTGCCAACTGCTGCTTAAAAAAGCAACAATTGATTATTTTCAATAGCATCACCATTATATTAAACTGTATTGATATATTAGATGGGGATGAGGCAGAAAAGGCTGAGTCCTGCTTTCTTAAGGTTTCCAGCACACAAATTCTCTCTTTTCCTCATGGGATGGAGTGCACGTACGGCTGTGTTAACATACTATAGCACTTTCCTTGTGTGCTTGAAGAACTGCATGGCGTCTGTTCTCAGGCATTTAACAACTACACACCCCTTCTCATTGTTATCCTACATAATGCACATCAGGGCTATGCTTAACTACCAGTGAAAATCTAGTCTATAAGTTTTGTTTAAACTGGAAAAATGCACAGCTGCCTGTGCTTTCATAACTCAAGACTCTGCAATTCTAAGCAAAACCAAAATATACAACTGAGGGGTTTTTTGGTTCTTATTTTGAAAACTGTAACTGTTTATTCTTGCAGATGTGTCATCATCTCATGTTACCACACTAAGCTCTCCATAGACAGCATTTGCTACTATCTCTAAGGTTCTTTTAAATGTTAACCATCCACTGAACTGTGGATGCTTACAAGTGAACAGTGTGAAGTACATTGTACCCATTTTCTTAGAACTTTAAAAAAACATTTAAATATTTGGTCCCTTTTCTTTTAGCACCCTCCCAACCAAACAGCTAGCAAATTGAACAGAAGGGTTTTTTTTAGGTTTGTAAGTTTTCTCCAGGATTGCAAAAATTGGCCGGCAGCATTAGCAGCTTCTCTTTACATTGAAATTCTGAAAAGAATAAATAATGCGTGAAAGTGCATTTGCATTAGAAAAAGAAAAAAGAGGGTGTGTAGTTAACATTAAGGAGATGTTTTCATAACAACAAAATTGTGGCTGTAGCCCTTATAGCGCAGAAACAAAAAAGTTGTGGGTGGCACAGGCCAACAAGCATGATTTATTATGTTCAAGCATCCAATAGGTTTTGGTTGCTACACTATGCCCAAACTCACTACTGCTTCGCTCCTATTGCTCTTTGCACTACACTCAATACATTATTGAGCTACAAAACTCAAATGCTTATTTTTGCATTTAGAACTAATACAAAATTCAATTTTATTTCATATCTAACTTTTCAAGTCATCTATTAGAAAGATGTTGGGTTAGGGTTTTTCTGTTGTTGTTGTTTTGTGGTGGTGTTTGTTTGGTTGGTTTTTTGTTAAATCAGAAATTAATTCGTAGGCCTCAAGTTCCCTGGAAAGGGCCATCATTTCCAAGGCTCATACCCTGCCTAGACCAACAACAGTCTCTCTGGGTCGCAAACTTAGGTGCAACAACTGTCAAAATAATAAACGTGAATGGATGCGTGTTCTGTATTTACCTAAAATGTAACACACAAATAACTCACCACATAAATGCAGGCTAAGAAACAGACGGCTAAGCAGGCCATTCTTGAGAAGAAAAAAATTTGGCGTGCTTGGGGGTCACCAGCAGGAATGGAATCAGGAGTGACAAGCCAGGCAGTACAGAGGAATCTGGTCACGTGAAAAGAACACGTGAAAAGAAGCAAATCTCTTTTTCCACACTCATTGCAGAGCAATAAAAGGTAACGGGGCTTGGTAGACGTGTAAAACATTGGAGCGAAGGACAGAAAGGCCTGCGCAACCTCCATTATCGTATGTCTTGAAGCACAAGCTGGACAAACACTTGTCAGAGATACTATGAAAACAGTCGGTCTCACCTTGCAGCATGAAGATGAGCTGAAGTAGTTCTTTCGGTCCATTCCAACTGTTTTTTGCCATTATTCTGTGACTTCCGAGATCATTGATGTATTTGTATATTCTCCTTTTTCATTTTTTCCTCATAGTCAAACAATATTAACTTTGGCTAGTATCAACACTGAGATTTTCAATGCAAATCCTGAAATACAGTAAGTTTGAATATCCAATACATAGCAAAAAATAATATCAAAAAAAACCCCTCTCAGGGAATTATAAAGAACAATCTTAATTAAAAAAAAAAATAAATAAAAGCAAGACTTTCTAGACCTTAAGGGAAAGGATTACACATAAAGGTTTTGTCCAGGCTATACACACTAGTACTGCCTTTGACAGACTGCACCATATGGGAGGGAAATAGAAGTTATACTAGCGTGAGAAACAGTTATAAATACATACAGATTTTATTAGCATCTGTATTACCGTAATTAACAGTAGGATGATTCTTGATAAAGCGCAGCTTCTCAGAGTTGTGACCTTCAATAGCACAAACCTAACACTGACCGAGCAGCTATCAGATGTGAGGTAACAAGCTACTTAACTAGGCCCCCGACTCTGGTAGGGATCCACCTGCACAAAGATAGCTGCTGATGAGCAACTCAGATGCTTCTCAGATCCGCAGAGAGCCACAAAGCTATGAAAAAAGCTTCATAGGTAGAAGAATTTCAGGCATTACAGTTATTCGCACAATGGCTTCTAACTGTCCTGCTTTCAGCTGGGATAATTTTCTTTCTATTAGCTGGTAGTGTTACGTTTTGGGTTTAGTATGAGACTAACATAACACGCTGATGTGTTCAGTTGTCGCTCAGTCGTGTTTAGACTCAGTCAAGGACTTTTCAGCTTCCCATGCCCAGCCAGCAAGAAGGCTGGAGGGGCACAGGGAAGCTGGGAGGGGACACAGCCGGAACAGCAGACCCAAACTGGCCAAAGGGGTATTCCATACCATGGGACATCATGCCCAGTATATAAACTGGGGGAGTTGGCCCCGGGCGGGGGTGGGAATCACTGCTCGGAAACTAACTGGGCATTGGTCAGCGAGTGGTGAGCAATTGCGTTGTGCATCACTTGTTTTGTGTATTCCAGTTCTTTTATTATTTTATTACCATCATTATTGCTTCATTCCTTTCTGTCCTATTAAACTGTTCTTATCTCAACCCACAAGTTTTACTTTTTTTCCCCAATTCTCTCCCCCATCCCACTGGGTGGGGGGGAAGTGAGTGAGCAGTTGCGTGGTGCTTAGTTGCTGGCTGGGGTTAAACTACAACACTAAGAAGAGACGATCAAAGGGTGGCAGTGGCCATTGCACAACTCTGGTCCCTAGGACACATCAAGTAGTAAAAGATATTTTGGCAAAATTAGTCAGAAGTAGACCACACTCATGAAAATATTGCATGAAGTTTTCTTCGAGTTGATTATACTGAAAAGGACAAACTGAACAGTTCAGATTGAAGAAAAAGCAAACAAACAAAAATCCTGGAGCTAATTCAACAAGGCTAACGTTATCATGGAAAAATATTTTTCTAATTAAGAAAATGAGAAGTTGCTGGTCAGTGCCAGAAAACAAAATACAGCTTTTTGGCAAGAAAATTTAGGCCTTATCAGATGAAAAACCTTTTATCTTGCTATATATTTAATGTTAAGCCAATTTATATCTTTCTGAAAACATTAAGAGCCTGATGATTCAAAGACCAAGTAAGCAGGTGAATAACATCATCCAGTAGATTATACATTTAAGTTTTCTTTGGATGAGGTCCCACTTTACTCATTAAGTTATTGGATTACTCTTTTTATTGTCTATTTACTGTATCATTCTGTTCATTACACTTTTTTTGTATCGTGGTAGTGCCTTTAACATCTTACTCCATACACTGAAGAAAGCATTTGATTTTTGCAAAATAGTTTAGGCTTTTGTGCAAATCCCAAAGATGTAGTTTAATCAAATCTTTGAGTATCTGATCCTTAATGTCAAGCTTGCGTAAAATCGAGTAATTGTATAAATGAAACCTTATACAAATTCTTTTTTTATGTGATTAAGCCAAATATTTGCCAAAAGCCACTGCTTGTAACTTTGTATTTTTTTGTATCATTCAGGTAGTCAGATTTTCTTAATTACAGAAGTATCTCACCATGATATGATAAAGTTTTGCCTTTGGAATTTGTGCCAATTTTTCTCTTACAGTCTTACTTAATTCTCTCTTGCTGTTCTGGGTAAAAGCAACTCCATGAAAGTTTTATTCAAGTGCTTTGTGAAACAAGTTTACTAGCACAAATGGAGAATACACCCAGAAGCCAATCTGCAAATTACTTCTCAGTAAGAACATCTGAGCCTGTTATAGATGTACATATTAAAGACTTTTCATTCTATGGGGAATAACGCAGTTCCTGTCTTTTGCAGTTTCTTTCTTTAGATCTAAGTGGCAAAAGCAATGAGAGGGTGGAGACAGAAATCAGAGCGCTGGCTAAAATGTTGGCAGTAGCTTCCAAATATGCACTCTTATTAAGATCTGGAGAGTCATCAAATCTGAAATGCAACCTGTTAATTAAAAGCGTGAAAACTGAATTCCTGAATTAAGATCCAGACTAAGCCCCGCAATTTCTGATACTGAGTCTTAGAGTTCTCCATTGATAGAATGCGGTCAATACCTAAACCAAACCCTAGCATAAATTCTCTTCCCAGCACTCTCTCGACCACTGTGACTCCTACTGGTTTGTTCCCCACTCTGCTGTAATACTTAATAATCTGACTAGAGAAATCACTTACGTCTGTTGGCTGCAACAGCCATCCCAAAGATCTTAAAATCACAAGACACACCCTGGAATCACGGAACTGGCTAAAACACACATTTTCAAAACAATAAACAAAAGAAAAAAAAAATCCCATTTGTATCTGTCATTGTTCTTAATGCATACTGCAGGAAATCAAACTAAAATAAAATCGACCATTCAAAATGTGATTTTTGACTATGAAAATGGATATCATACGGAGATCAAAAAGATCCCCTTTCCTTCTTCTAGAGGATTTGTTAGTCTCAGTGATTTTCATAGGGTCCTTACATAACTGTCATTTTCAGATGTCACTTGCAGCTAAAGACAGCTGATGTGACCTTCTTCAGATCCTTTTTAATTAGTTAGAAATAGTGATTTTTCAAGAGATTGTTTCCCTTCTTTCTCTTGGGCTTTAAGCCTTTTTTAGCGCATGCAAAGTCACCTGGGATGAAGAGCAGGGGATAGAATCATCTAGGAATACCTACCACATCAACATGCACATCCATAGAATTAAATAAAGAAACATTTCTATAGTCAAGCCAGTACCTGTGAAAGTGACATTACAAAACTTAACGTATCAGCTTTTAAATAGCCAGTAATATACACCATGTATTTAGAAGTAGGATTTATCCATTGCTCAGAGGGGATAAAAGCATTAGTCCTCTGCTAGCGGTAAACCACTAGTAGCAAGTATCCACTCAGATGTCAAGAGCAACTGAAATACAAGTAGATTTTGAAAGCGTAATTAACCCAAGCAGATAGCATTTTCTTCTACCAATTTTACGAAGGCAGAAGAGAAGGGCTTATACCTATATGTTTTCATTTGTATTTATTCCTCAAGGCTGATATACAGTATTTACATGAAAAATATATAATATTTACAAGAAAAATAAAAGTATTGTTCCACATGCGTTGTACTGAAGGTTCCAGGTCAGGACGTGGTCTTAGTTGCACAATGCACTGTATACACACATACCAAAAAGACAGCATCTACCCATTTAAAAGCCTATAATCAAAGCACTTTAAGAGCACTTGCAAAAGCAGTCAGCTGAAATAAGTGAAAGGAGTAATAAAACAGGTAATGGAAGAGTGCTTGCCCCAGGGTGCAAGTCTTTCAAACTGCAACACAAAGTATGTTACATGCCTAAATCATATTTATCCTTTACATGTTACTGAAGATTGCTGCTGTTTACTGAAGTAACTCCTGATCTGGAAAAATCCGAGTTATTCACCTACAAGAAAGTGGCGAAACACTCTACCTGACAAGTAAGCTTCAAGTTGCAGGGTGATAAGGTAGATTTTCTCAGGCAGCTTCCATTTAAATCGCAGAAGTTCTAGTGAAGTCAACTGACCTGTGCGCAGTGAAGATTAGTGATGGAACAAACTCAATTATTTTCTGTTAGGTTAGTTTCCTCTCTTTAAAGCTTTTTGCTGTGGTATCCTGTCAGCACTACCCAAAGTGCTTTCCACTGGTGCAGGATCAGCCTCTCTTATGTATGGCTATAGGGAGTTCTTCCAATTTGTTGGATACCAGGCTGGTCTTATTTTAAATTCTCTGTGTTAGAGAACCATCTAGTGAAGTTTCCCCTCCCTCTCCAATCTGCATCTTTCTTTCCCCCTACCGCTTTCTTCTGTTTAGTTTGGTACCTAATATGCAGACTTCCATTAAGTATAATTGCTACTAGTTAGTTATGCTTTGGAAGGTTGCATTAATCATTATCACATTATTAGCATATAAGCATTTTGTTCTCTAGTCATAATTTATGTCTGCCTTCATCTATTCTCCATACCTTTTCTGGTGGCCCAGCTTGTGTGCGTGCTTTCTTCTTCCTGCTTTTGAGTTCCCTCATATTCCTTCTCACCAGTTCAGCCCTTTACAACACAGGTGTCAGCTCACTGCCTAACGCACTATTTTCCTCATTGCTTTATCTTATCGAGAGTCCAGGCTGTGCTTCTGAAGATGTCACTTTGGTTTTGTGCCACACTGCCCAGGCTTCCCCTGCGTGGGAGCTGCCGTTAGTTCCACGAGCACCACATCAGCCAGGAATTTGTCAGTGTAGCGAGTCAGTCAATTGCTTATTCCACTCTCTGAACCAGGGACCTCCCCTGGACAGCACGGATGCAGTTTATCGCCTACGAAATATGCAGAGGATAGCTGAGGAACTTTTTAAAGATAGGGTTCTCCAGCATAACTAGAGAAAACTGTCACAGAGCAGTTCTTCCAGCCATCCTAATTTCAAACCTGAAGGTCAGAGTGGAGAACATCTTTCTCCCTTATTGACAGTCTCTTCACAGCAGAACACGAACTATAATACTCCGGACACCTATCCTTCAAGCTTTCTGCTGGTTTTGTTATTCATACTGTAACTTGACTAGAAGATCAAACTATGAATTACATGACTCGGTACTATGCTAGAGCTGATGTTTGCACACTCCTCACCAGATTTTTGCTTTGCATCAAGGTTAGGTGGTCAGCACTTAATGCACAGATTGTTTTGGGTTTTTTTTTGCCAGGTAAAGTTATACTTTATTTCAATTTCAATTATCAATATGTTGACTGGTTCTATACGGTAAGCTCCTGGTTTGGGGTTTGTTTTTAACCTAAATTTGCTGAAGAGTAGGAAAAAATGAGGAAGTACCTGATGGCAGTGCCTAAGCTTTGCTATGCTAACAGTATTAGGATGACAAAAATCCTCCTGTAATTCACTGTCTTGGCCTATTTCACACTCTTAGTGGACTTAAAAGAAAAAACAGCCCTATGAAAGTTCCAGGCGTATTTATCTTATTTTGTAACAAACGGAAATACTGTGCAGAAAAATAACCCTTCCCTGCTCCCTTTTGAACTTTCATCAACTGGCGCCTGCTGCTGCACCTGCATTACAGCCACTTGCTACTGTTAATAAACCTACAAGCGCCCACGCCGGCTCCTCCGTGAACTCGCGCGCAGCCCCCGGCGGCGGGTCGCCACTTCCCGGCAGCAGAGCGCTGCGCGGGGCGGCAGCCCCACCGCGCGGC
>JAVKLA010000088.1:20141172-20155514 GCA_034782735.1 Sagittarius serpentarius | reverse complement strand
GGTACTGGCGGCCGCCCCTCCCCGCCCCCCCCGGAAGCCCCGTAACGGCAGGCTGCCGCCGCACCCCTTTGCCTTTGGGGCTCCAAAAAGGAGGGGCTGAGATGCGGCCTCCGAAGGACACCTCTGCGAAGGCCGACCCCAGCCTCACTCCACAGAAAGTCCCCCCAACCCGCCCAGCATCAGTATCCCACCCCTCAGGAGAGCGGACCTTCTGATCGGGAGGGCCCGGAGTGAGTCCCCTGGGGCTCCCCCGCGGGGCCTTCCCCCGGCCGGGCCCCAGCCTCCCCCCAGCCCCCACCAGCAGGCCTAACGCGCTCTCCCCGCCGTAAGCCACCATGACTGAGCAGCGCGCGCGCCGCCTCCCCTCCCCCCCGCCGACTCGGGCCGTTGGAGGCCCCGCTCTGTTTCTCCTCCTAGATTTCGCCCGCCCTTTCATCCGGGAGGGAGCAGCGAACAGCTCCTACCCTTCTACCGCTCCCATTCCGAGGGGTGAGGGGAAAAAGGACGCCACACAAGTCGGGTATCGCAGCCGCAAGGCTCACTCAGGCCCACCCTCACTGCAACCCAGCCCACCCCCTACCCCGCTCCGAGACGGCACCTACGGATGACCGCCATCCCCACCGCTCACACTTCTTAAAGCGGCCCCATTTGCCCCCGCCCGCTCCCCGGAGAAAAAGGAGGACGTCCCGACCCCGTTACCTTTCCCGAGCCTTCTCTCCGCGTCGCTCCCTCCAGTGACTGGGCGCTGGGAAGATGGCGGAAGCGCGGTTCAAATACCCGGAGAGCGACGCCGCGCGGCCACCGGGAGGGGGGAGGGGTCGGGCGTCACGTGGTCACGGGCGGGCGGGAGGCACCCCGGCGCGGGGCTCTCGGGGCGCCGCTCAGCCGCCGGCCCTGAGGGGACTCGTCCTCCGAGCCCTCCGCGGGGCGGGCGGCTCCGTTCTGCCACTCCGCGGGTGGCGGCGGCGGCGGCCGGGCGAGAGTCAGCCCGCTCGCTGGAAGGGAGCGGTTCCTTTGTGGTGCGGGCAGGAGGGCGCGCACGCCCCCTTGGCCGGCCGCGGCAGGTTCCATCCCGCCGAACTGCCTTCCGCCCGCTGCCGGCCCCCGGCTGTCGGGACGCGGGGCGGGGAGGGCTGGACCCCCGGTTCGGAGCCGCACCTTCTGCTGTAAAGCCCGAGGTTTGCGGGGGAGGGTTGAGAGCGAGCCCCTGTGCCAGGCTGAGCTGCTCGGGGAACGCGGCAGTCTCCCCCTTTCATCATTAAAATCGCACCAGAAAGCGTTTTAGTCAGCTGATGATACTCTCTCTGCAGACAAAGTTTAAAAATCGCATGTTACTAGTTACTTAGAAAACCTACTAAACTGCCTCCAGCACGGTTTAATAAAGTGGTCTTTAAAAGCAGCATGAGAATTTAATTGAGCAGCCTTCAGGTAAAAACGCCTTGTGTTCAAAAAGGACTTTCCCGAAACGTACCTCATGACCGTTATTTTCAGTCCTTCATACAAACTGCATTCACGAGAGAGTGCCTTAATGAAAATAAAAGTTGTTTTGTAAGCCCTGGATTTAGAATACTTCTCCAAGCTCGCAAGTCCAAACTAAGGTGGAACAAAGTTGGTCAAAAACTGACTTTCAAAGAACGTTAAGTGTTTTGCATAGGTCTATAAATACCAAGTTCATGGGTTCACACTGATGTTTAAGGTCTCTAACTTGTTTGACTCTGGTATACTTAAAAAACTTTATGTGGTCTGCACAATATTTGTTTGTGCACCCCATAATCTAGAATAAATAAAAGATTTTTTTTAATATCTCTGGATTGAATTAACATGGAAAATACTTCGTGGCAGGTGATATATACAAACATCGCTTATTTCTTGTTCATTTTCTACAGACATAGACACAATGTACACAGAAAGTTTTACAAGAGTGGCTGCACTGTGCTGTAATCTTTGCTTTGATAATGTAATGCCAATCCAAATGTTGCATAAGATTTTCTTTGTTGGAAAAACCACTGGCTTGTTCAATTTGCCTTCCCTTTTTTAGACAAGTAGGGTTTGTGGGGTTTTTAGCATTTTTGCTGATCGCCTGTAGGTGTCAGGAAGGATATTTTTCAGAATATGTAACTCATCTTAAATTTTTCTCAGCACAATGCTATCTCCATAAAACCCTTGTGAATTCCACCTCTCTTCTTGACAAATAGGCATGTGTTCATAAATAGGAGCCTATAAAGCCACATTAGTGGAGTTTGGCAGTTTTTGAGAATATAAACACAGGGAAAAGAGCGATCTGTAACTGTGCATAGAACACTCAGTGTAATTTACAGACTACTCAATATTGTTACAAATTTATTAGGAAGCTACTTTTTTTCCTGCAAATGAAATGGTAATACTACTGATAGTTTAATTTGGAATAATTAAAATAGACTTCTAATTAAAACGTCCCCTATCATAGCATTTGAGCTCCTGACAAATATTTATTTCATTGTTACCAAGATAAATTACTACGTGGAATCTAGTTTTTATCATCTGTTTTATCACCATATATAAATGTTCAGTTCAGAGAATCCACAGAACATCTGCTCCAGATAACCCCATTCAGCAAAAGCAACAACACACTTCCAAGCACTCAGCAGCAGTGTTAGATCACGATCTAAAAGATTAGAGTCCGTAACACATAACTAGGTAACCAGCAGAAAAATTACTTCTTTTAAAAGACCTTTACATTTCCTGTATCTTGACTCAGGTCATCTGTGAACAAACTTAGCAACTCACTGAGGCAGATAAATGCACGAAGTAAAAGGCAGCCCTTACGAATAAGTGTCTGAAGATGCAACTCAGGAATGGTACAAAAGGTAGTACTGGAGATAAGGAGAGTCACAGAGCTGAACAGCATATTTGAACATAACTGGTCTATTAGTGGGAAACAAAATCCTTCTGTAAAATGTAAACACAGGCAACAATATATGCAGACAAGCAATGAAAAGGAACATAATTGTACTTCCCAGTTAAAGCAGTGATTGCGGAAATGTCTCAGGAATATGAACTCAAGCAGGAACGGAGGTCTGCACGCTGATGTTCAAGGCAACACAGGAAACTACACTAAAAGGTTTGAAGAGGAAATTAGTCACAGCATGGATGGTAAAATGGATCGTACAGTAGCAAAATTCAATCAGAATATGTATTCAAAAGACATACTTTATTCATTTTTTCACCAAGTAAAACAAATCTGATTCTAGGTTTTGTTAAGAGACTACACTCTTGGAAGATAAGTCTTTACTAGGTCTATGATGAAGGGCAGATGCAGATCTAAATTTTTTTCAGAAAACAAAAATTCAGGAATTTACTGTCATTAAAGCGGCTTACATTGCTAATTCAGGATCTTTAAATTCCTGATGCAGCACTGGAATAAAATTCTTTAAATACATAAGGAAAATTATGCATTGGATTATATACTCAGTATCCAGAAATAACATTTTTAGAATTTACAGTTGCTGAACATGTAGTCTAGAAGATAAAGTCTATATATGATAGAACTGAGATACTAATAATTACGGGTAATTGACTACAGTCTGAAGTGGTACTTTTTAGCAAGCACTTAAGAACACAATACCACTGAGGATTTTCTGCCTTTCATAGTATGTGCATGCTCTATTCCCTAGGAACGCCCAGGCCTTTAAGACGTACCTGTTGTTGTACAGATTTAGGACTTTGGCAAAGTTTGGGTGTTTTACTAAAGCCTAAACATCACTAACAGGCAACGTGTGTCAACCTGTTTTAGTTGAAGAGTTAAAGTAAGTCAACGGGTCATCTTCTGTTCCATGGAATGGGAGTGTACAGCTTTCTTTTAATTTCCAGTCACGATACGGATCACTCTTAGCTGTTCTGTGGGTGAACAGCAGACTGTAAGCCATAGCTTAATATTATGAAACGGCAAAAGGATGCGTTTGTGGCCTGTGATGAGCAGAAGCATCAGCAAAGACAGGATGCAGGCTGTACACTTTCTGGACTAAACGTGAACTCCATGAAGTCCTTGCAGCCTACCCACATCACGTACCCGAAAATAATTAAATAACATTCGACTAAAAAATAACCATATCTCAACTTTTTACAACTCTTTCTTTCATCATAGTCTCCCAAAATTGCATGTATATTATAATTTCTGGCCGGGACATGCCTAGCAGCACTGTGCCCTTGGGACGGGCACTTCCTTGCAGGTACCTGCGGTCCCGTTCAGGCGCCTCAGTTCTCCAGGACTGAGTATTTCTCTCTTTTGAAGCGCCCCTCTTAAACGTTTACGTGGCAACACTCTGCTCAGTCATACCTTCCCGACCGCTCTCGCACGCTGCTTCGCAAATACGAGCGCGGCTGTCCCCTCTTCCACGGCGTCTCCGCCGCCGCCGGCAAGCGGAGAGGCTCAGCCGCAGCTGAGGAATTACCTCAGGACCGCGGCACAGCTGCTCCCGCCCGAGCAGCCGGCCTCGCCGTGACGTCAGCAGCGCCAGGCGCGTGCCCCAAGGGGATGGTTGCCGCGCCCGCCCGCTCCGCGGCGCGCCCCCGGGGCGAGGGACGCATACTCGTCCCCGCCCCTTTCCCCGCATGCGCGGCGCGGCCTGCCGGTTGCCGTGACATTGGGCGGGGGGTGTGGGCGTGGCCGCTGCCACTCGTACCGCGGAAGGAGAGCGGGGTGGTGGCGCGGCCCGTCCGCAGTGCCCGGCCGCGCGGGGAGGGTAGGCGGCTCCCGGCGACAGCGCGCTGGGCGCGGGCGGCCCTCAGCAGCGAGCGAGCGAGCCTCGGGGAGTCGCTGAGCCGCTGCGGGGATGAAGGACCGGCTGGCTGACCTAGCAGAGGTGAGGGCTCAGGCTCGGGGCGGGTCGGCAGCGGCGGGGCCGGAACCGTGAGGTTCCCGGGGCAGGGGGGCGGCGGGCTGAGGCGAGGACCGGGGCGGGAGGGGACAAAGGCGGCGGAGGCGGGGGGCGGCGAGGGCCGTTATCGCCGCCTGAGGTAACGGTCAGCGGCGGGAAGGTTGGTGTTCCGCTGCGGGACCGGCGGAGCCAACGCCTCGGCCGCGTCCCTGGGGACAGGGAGGTCTCCGGCGGCCCTCTCGGGGCGGGGGGGCGGCTTCCTGCCGAGAGCCGGGGTGGGGCGTCGGAGCCCGCGGATCCGGCAGCGAAGTTCAGGCTTCTTCGGTTGTTATAGACCACCTTCCCCCGCTCCCTCCTGACCTCCATCCCGTTTCAAACGTTAACGTTTTGAATGACAGATAAACTGGATAATAATTTCGTTTTCGAGGTGCCCGTGGTGTAGTGGGGTAGATTTATCTGCTTGGGAACTGTTTAGCCAGTAACGCGTCAGTAAGGCTATCCACAGATATTATTTTCCGCGTGTTTACAAAATGGTAGCTGGTTATGTTTATATGGTCTTTTCCTTTCCCTTAGTTGTGCTTTGAAAACAGTATCCTAAAAAAGAAAGGAGAGTTGGAGGGAGGTACCATCGTGTCTGTCTTCAACAGGATATGGCTTGGTTAAAATAAAAGGATATTTGGCTTTTTTTTTTCCTGAAAAGAAATGGAAATGGACAACACACAGGAGTTTCTGTGATAGTTCTAGGGCTTCACATGTACATAGAAGTTGGCCTGTGTTGAGCTGCATGCAGGTTTAGGGCTCATTCATCTTAAAATTAAGTTAATGTCTTCTGGATCACAAAATGCCTTTTGGAAGCTCCATCTCTTGATGGAATTACCGGTCTCTTTGTTGTCCTCTCCAAAGGGATGAATTGGCATATGAAAAGTTTTCGCTTGATTAAATTACAGTACCTTTACCAGGAAAGATGTTTCGGAGTCATGCCAAAGAAACGTGTAATCTCTTTCAGGTATACTTCTTCCCTTTTCCTGTTTCTAAACATGTCTAGGTTATAGGAATACGTGCCAAATTTCGGTGATGGTACACACTTCCCAGAAAGAGGAAGCAACAAACAGTAATCTGAATTTGTTTTTTCATTTATAACCATAAACATGTAAGCCTCATTCTGACTGAGGAGAAGCAGGAGTGGTCTGTTGTATATTTTTTTAATTAAAAAAAAAAAACAAACTTAACCCTCCCCTTAGATATTGTTAAAAGTTTTTAAAGCTACTGTACATAGGGGATTTTAAGCCAGCTTCAGTACTTGACTTCTGAAAACATTACTGTACTGCAGCAAGCTACTACTTTAAACACAATGGTCAGTATTGCTGAAGTGCTTCATATGTTCATCAACATAATTTTCATTGCCTGTAGAATTAATAAATAGCTTAGAGACTTAAAATTTAAGTTTTCTTCTGACTAGAAGAAACTATTTAAACATCAAATGAAGGCAGAAGTTACTGAAGATCCGGTCTACATTTTATCACTTAAAAGTGTGTAGGTTTGCAAAGTTGCACACCTGAGGGAGATGGCTTTTGTAAAACTCTATTTCCACAGGGAACTCATGGAAGTAGCAAATTCCATCTTACATCTTTATCTGAAATATCAAAAAAAATCATGTTTTTGTGAAGTGGTTTTCCTTTACTAATATAAATGCTTTGAACAGTGATCCTTGGTCACACATGGATAAGATAGCTTTGAAAAGGAATAAACAGTCTTAAGAAATAATGTATTAACTTTTATTTGCCTGTTTTCCAAAAAGTTTCTGTTTGATTAGTGTAGTTCCATTGTATTTTGTTTGGCTAAATCATTAAGTGAAGGGTAGAGCATATATGTTGTGGTTTTTAAACAGGTCTGGGCCTGCAAAATCTTCAGGAATAGCTATGCTTTTCCTCTTTCCCTTAATATAAGAATGTCATTGTGTGTTATTTTGGTTGTACTTTACATGTAAGTTCCATCCACCCCGTTTCCCCCAAAGACCCCATGTGGTACACAAGTAGTTTAAGAGATCCTAGTGCTTTAGCCAGTCTACACTGACTCATTTGAACTGAATACGGTATTCCCTTTAGCAGATATGTTAAATTAAGTTTGCATGTCCTAATTTGTGTGCTCCTGGATTTTATTTGACAGCAAGCAGACTATTTTGTCATTAAAAGTTGTAACTTTTTCCTAGATTTTCCTTTATCTTTATAAAGAAGAGAAATGTTACTTATCAATGTCTGTAGTCTGTTAACATAAAATTGTCATAACTCTTTCATACTTTTATTAATACACTGTAGGCAGTTAAACAGTGCTAAAATAGTTGTTGTAGAAGGGAACTGAAGACATGCAGATTATATAGTCATCAGATAATGTTGCTTCCTCTTACTTTCTAGCTAGAAAATGTCTTGTAAAGTACATGCTTTTTCAGAAGATAGTAACCATAATTGTATTTGTCCACTTTTAGGGGATTATTTTAATGTCGCTTCTAAATTATTCTAAGCGGGCCAAAATTAACTTCTTTCAGCTGTTTGAATTGTCCTTTAATACAATTACTTGGACAATTGATCAAATCCCAGACTGGTTTTAGTTATTTTGAGCACAAATGAGTGTAAGATTAAAAGAAGAATAAAAGGTTCTCTCTGATCCAATAAGCTGTTTTCAGTGGTGGTTGATAGTAGATATTTAGGGAAGGAAGAAAAAAAAAAAAAGACAGGGCAAGTACATAGCAATGATTGTGTAAAATATTCTCCCAGCTTTCAATGGTTTGCTGTTCACAGATACACGTCCATCTTAAAATGGCTTAAAAAGAGCTGTAGGATCTGTGTCAGATACTCAGTTCAGCACATTTAGCTAGTGTCAGATATTAAAAACAGATGTCCTTTTAAAGGCCTGTTAATAAAACTCATTCAAACTTTTTTGTTATTGTTGTTAAATCATTTAACAAAGAGGTAAGATGTAAACCTTCTCTGCTTAAGCGTGATGTTTTAGATCTCAGGTTTGGCGTGCGTTGTTCGTGTGGCTCAAAACATTACCATCTTGTTATGCTGAAATGGGTGCAGAGCTATCTATTGAAATCCTTTTTTCTTGCTTGATCAGTGAATCATTTTAAATACATGCTTTTTATATTTCTTTGTTCTTGAGTGTTACTGAGGATATCTTGGATATAGCCTTTGAAAAATACATTCGTATTTGATTGTAGCTTGCTTTTTTTCCCAAACAAGGACCTATAACTTGAACAGAACTGCATTGGTTTTTTTTTTTTTTGTAAACTGTTTCTTGGGCATTCACTTAGTGCCCCCAAAACTGTTCAGGAATGAGTGAAGAACCACAAAGTCACAAACGTTAAAATCGGTAGAATTGGGTGGTATGGAAAAAAAATGTAAAAGGAACCTCTTCAGAAGGAGGAAAATGTTACTGCGTTCTTTTTTTCCTGAGTTAAGCTCTTACATGAGTTTTTGTTCAAACATGGAATTTTCTGAAGATGAGCTGTATGTTTTCCATGAAATAAGAGCATAGAGTAATTTCTTGTAGACGGTTACCATATGATGTTTTTCTGGTTGTACCGTAACGCTACTAAACGCGTGCAAAGCTGCCGGACAGATCTCCTTGGTGCTCTCTAAGCCCTCTGTGACTGCAGTGATATAAAAGAATTTCTGGTAACACTGATGCTGTAAGGAGAAACTGTAACACTGTAACCCACTCCTGGGGTCTGATTCACTGGGGTAACGGTGGTCAGTTACTATCCTTGCAGCCTGCCAGAGGAATGCACGTGATCTGGACTGAGAAATAACTAACCTTGCATGGTATTTCAAGGGCAAGTAGTAGTCCTGTTTTTAGGTCAAAAGCTGTTTTCAGTTTCAAAGGTCAGTAATTAATTTGGTAAGATACCTCAAGCTAGACTTATCCTTGTAATTCCATAAGGGACGGGAAATCTCAGAAGTTTCATAAACCATCAGGATAGCTCCTGCTTGGAGCTGAGAAATGCTATTGTCTGACTATCGGGATTCTGTCATATAAACCAACTTCTGAGGGAACTTGATATATTTTAGAAGTCTGTGAATGTTTATGGATTTGTATGGCCCAGACTTGCAGTCCCAAGGTCAAGGCATGAGCTGCAGACTTCATTAGATTGCTCTTGGCATTGACGTGAAACTTTTTATCAGTTTTTTGTGGTACTGTTTATACTGGGGAGGTAAGGTCCAGCAGAAACAATATGTTTCTGCTAAACTTGGTGATAAAAGTGAGTTCTTGGTTGAGTTGTGTGCTTGTCAAAAGAAGGTGCATCGCTTAAGTTGGAGAGAGTTAGCAAATAAGCTCTATTTTAGGTAAGTGATGATTTAAGAACATAGAGAACAGAGGTTGACAAGTCATCGGGTGTCTCAAGTGCTGATGTTCAAAGTAGGCTGTCCATAAATCCTTCAACAAATTGTAGAGAGCAAACTGATCTGTCAATGGTGTCATTGCAACCAAAGGTGAAAGTGAAATGAATGTGGAACTGACTGCAGGATGGGTAATCATGATTGCTTCCTTCCAGCCTAGCATCTACAAACAGGACTTCTGAGTAAGATTTCTGTATCTTTCATGTAAGATTCACGCAGGTGTTTAATGTTTTACTAAGATCTTCTGACCAAACTGAAAGCTGGCATGCTGAATCTCTTAGCTGATACTATTTTCATTATTTTTAGTTCAATTAACTAAATATAGGAAGTGGTTATAAACAAGTAGAAAAATTATTCTTTACTCCGTAAATAAAAGCAGAAGGTGTTGTTTTATGTAGATAATGAAATTACATGTCTTTAAAGTGTAGCTCATTCTTAAATATTAACTTACAACTGGTAGCTTTGTAGCACTGCAGTCTCTGGAATGGGTAAAAGTTGGGCACAGACTTGCTCATTGATTTGTATTACACAAGACTGTTCATTGATTACAGTCTCTAAGAACAGATTCTCTAATATTGAGTTCTAGCAATCATCTTCCCGAAATGAGTAACTACAAAAAGTCTTTAATGACACACAGCACTATGAGTGATGGAAGGGTGGTCCAGGAGAGAATAACATCTAAATTATTGTATTTCAGTTGGGGCATTATGGCTTCCCCTGCGCATAAAAACCAGATGATTTATGACAAACATATCGTCATGGGGCTTTATGCATTCCCTGAATTTGCAGGAAAGGAACTGTCACAAAGTATAAGTAATAACTTTCCTTGAAGATTCAGGGCACTGTTAGATTTTCATGTGTAGATCTTCACTGAGTATAACCTTCTTTATTAGATAATAGCAGTGTTTGACATTGGATTAAATTGCAGATATGTCATGCAAATAATACACATCTCACCTAATTTAATAAAACCAGAAACAAAGGGCTTATTGGGTAATAGGATCAGGGTTTAGGAGCAGAAATTGGGTGTTAGAAGATCAAAGGCAGAGTGGTTTGTAAGAAAAAAGGAGTCTTGACCATGAAAATCCCTTAATGATACCTATCTTGTAGGTTTTTTTTCTAACAGATAACCCATTGACTATATGGTAGAATAATATTTTGTTCTAACTTTGATTCAGTGTAAACAGTCTGTGCTCTACAAAGGGAACTAAAGAACATGGAAGATGGAACTCTTTACCTTTATATGATGCATGTTAATTCTCTCTTTTCCTTTGATAAAATTTGAATCTCAGTTACTGTCAAGATCCGTATATTCTGCTGGTCTGGCTCAAGGGTTAGGGAAGTATGACTTATGGAATGTATTGGGCTGTGTGCCCTGGAGATCTGCGAGAGCCTGTCAACTTGAGCTTGTGCCTCCTTGGCCGCTATTCTAAGCGTTTACCCATTATGTAATGCATATATAGTTTAGTGTGGCATAATTATGTCTAAATTGGTGTGGAAGAGCAGCCTTGAAAACACCCAAGGGCAAAACTAGTAAGCAGATGTTGATAGGTTTTTGTTCCAGCTTTCATTAGATGTTTAGCTTATTACATCACAAGGCAGTCATCAGCACCCTCTTAGCATTTCTTTGAGAGGCTTTGATGTACTGTCGCAGTAAACCGAGTATTATTTTCAGTTCATGTGGGACTCACTATGGAAGTATCTTTATGCTGTGACAGAACATTTATGTGCCAAATTGTATTTTAATAATTTTTATGACAGGTAATGTAAACTTTGATTTCACTTACAGACTGGTTCTGTCCTGAAGTTGTTTACAGAGGAGTACGTGCCTTAGCAGTCACAACTTTGTGGTAGTCAGGTGACTTTCTTTGACCTCTGTGCTTACTTGTTTTTAGATTAGCCCTCAGAAAAGGAAAACTTACTTTTTTGACTTAGCAAACTGTTGACAAAAATGTGTGTGCATTAGCAATGCAGAGGAAGTCATAGTTGTTTCAGAACAGTATCCTGAGGTTTATTTCATAGATGTGTTTTGTTGTCTTTTACAGTGTAAAGGAAATGAAGATGGGGAGACAGTTATTGTTGAAAAAGACCACTTTATGGATGACTTTTTCCAACAGGTAAAGTTACAGTTTTCACCATGCATTAAAGACTTTACAGTTCTCTCTCCGTGCCTTTTAATTTCAGTAGGTTTAACAATTCATCTACACCCCCCAATATGCTTTGTAATGGTATGCCAAAACAAATGTTGGTAACACTTTTGCTCGTTTATTTCAGGGTATTTTCTGTCTTTACAGCATAGAATTGTTTTTAACTCCCTGTTAACAAGGAATTTGCTTATAGAATTTAAAAATCTTTTTTATTAAGAATAGTAGCACTTAAGTTTTGGCCATACAGAATACATTTGCTACTAAGAATATGATATTTTCTTAAAAAAAAAAAGTGCAAGCTGTTTAAATGTCAACATTTCTGCTGGGATTTGTGTCAGATACTTACAGATGTTGCAATGAAATACTTTGATTTTTATAACCAAAGATTCATTTCTTTATTTTTTCTGTTTTTTAAATCGTTGCCCTGAATTATTTTAATGTTTTCATTGCCATATTTCTCTTCCTCTAGGTTGAGGAACTTAGAAATAATATAGCAAAAATAGCACAAAATGTGGAAGAAGTGAAGAAACAGCACAGCATTATCCTGTCAGCACCAAATCCTGAAGGAAGTGAGTTTCACTGTTTTTAGATTTCAGATATGTGTGGCTAGATATTTTGAAATAATTGTTTTTGTTTTAGCTATCTATAGGAATAGAACTTCAGGTGTTCAGAATGTTACGCAATCTATTTAATACTGAATATTTTCATTTGCTTACTTCTACCTTTTTTAAGTCTCATTTGAATAAATACATTTTCAGGATATTTGTTGCATCATCCAAACCTTTACTAGACCAAAACTCAGCTTAATATGGTATCTTGAAATTGACTGTTTCTTCAGAAGCGTAGAGGCTACTTGCATTTCTTTTAATTTGTGAAAATGTTGAAGTTGTCAATGGAAGCTCATACAGTAGAGCCATCATCTTCTCTTTATTCTTCAGTAGGGGTAAGATCCTGTCTAACACTAACACTACAGCCAACTGCTTCAGCAGTAGTAAGAGTTCCATGCTGGAGCCCTGTTTTTAGAGGCTGTAACTCCAAAGCTGAAAATGAAGATGTACTTTCTGAACAGAGAACTCAAAAGTTTAGGGACTTACCCAGAAACATGGAACCTTCTCTGTTCTCAACACTTCTTAATTCAAGGCATGCCTGGGTTTGTGGGCAGGGTTTAAAGAAAAGGGAAGAAAAGATCCTGAGATATTTTTGTGGAATGTTGCAACACTAGCTTAACATTTATCATCTTGTTGATGAAAACTGAACTTCGGATGTTAGTTTTTCCTTTCCCCCTATTTTCTTTGTTCATGGATGGGCATATGTTTGTATTTGTACAAATGATTTTGCAGACAGCTTTTTATCTTAACAGTCCTATACAGTCAATGAATCTGAGGTTTAATAAGGGTTCATCTGAATGTTTAAAATGTTTGTCTCGGCTCATTTATCAGATTGTTTGTACTAAAAATTAAGCTCAATAATGCATCTGAATTGTGTAGGAACATGACGTTGCTTGTAAGTAATGTATACTCTTGTGAACCTTGGGTCTTCAGTAAACCCAGTAAGAGAAATAGCTAAGTTCTTCATGAATACTCTGTATAGTATTCTTCCAAAAACATAGGTAGTGCATGGTACAGTTATGTTAATAAGGGTAAAAGCAATGAGTTTGTGATAAACAACTAAAAAAATGTGAGACAAATCTGTATTTTCACTTGATAGATTTCAATGAACTTTCATTTTGACCAGCAAATGAATATTACCCTGAAAGTGTTACGCTAAAAAAAGTGGAATATTTTATCACCTGGTTTAGTTAGTGATTTGGTAATAACATTTCACAAGTGTAAGGGCCAGTCATAAGAAGCAGGAATCTGATAGTATGCTGTTATAAAAATAGTATTTAAAGTACTTAGGAGTATAATAAACTTCTCTCCATGGTTGTTCTGAACACAGTTATGAGGTTGCAAGGTAGAGTTGTAGATGGTTGCTGGCTTACTATTATCAATCATTAACAGTTCTAAAAAAAAAAAACACCACCTTTTTTTTTTAAAGGAACAAAGGAAGAACTTGAAGAATTAAATGAGGAAATAAAGAAGATTGCTAATAAAATCCGAGCCAGGTTAAAGGGTAAGTTGTGAGGAGAAATAAAACTATTGTTGCTTGTAATGATTCAGGATAGCAGCAGTGTTACAATCTCAGTGCGTTGCAGCTGAACTTCTGAAGTTTGAAAGCTGCATTATATATGCATAAATGATATGTTACAGCTCTTTAAAAAAAAAAAAAAAAAGACACCCCTGCCACCACCTAATGTACAGCCCATGTCAGTAACAGTATTGTCCTCTACTTTATTCCTCCTTGGCAAGCTTCCCACTGATAAATACCAGGTCTCAGCACAGCCTAGTTTGTGGAACAGGACAAAGAGCTTGCTTGCTTTCAGACATAACCTAGAAAATTACAATGCAAAGTAACTGCTCTGTGTAGGAATGTATTCTGTAACTGAAATGCTGGGTTTTGGTCATGATGTTTTGGAAAAAGATTATCTGCAAAAAGACACTCTGTGGCATAAATGTCTATATAGGGAATTGCTCTAGAGCACCTATTGTATTTTAAATTCAGACTAGCTAATTTTTCCTGTGGCTTTCCCCTGTTGAGTATGTCTTAATTGCTTAGCATAGGTTTTGAAATATATTGAGTGTTTTAATGTTACTATATTACACTTACTATATGCTTTTTTCCTTCCATAAACAATACGGTATGGTGTTTATTGTTTAAACTGTAAAAGCAGCCCATTTTGTTACACCTTTTGAATTTTTTCCAGAGTAATAGACAGTAGTGTGACTCTGTTAAGAGTAACGGTAGTTACTGTGTCTTAAAATCTGTACAAATTATCAAAATTATTTTAAATTTATATATATTTCCCCCCCTCTCCCCCCCTCTCCCCCCCTCTCATATAACTG
>JAVKLA010000088.1:20058708-20141072 GCA_034782735.1 Sagittarius serpentarius | reverse complement strand
CCTCTCATATAACTGCCATCTCCCTCCTCCCCCTGAAATGTTAAACGTGTATGGGGAGCTTGTACATGAAAAAAGTAATAATTAATAGTATTTACAAAATAACTGAGCTACACTTAAATAACTATACTGAACATTGGCTCATAATATGCTCGTATTGTTCTTAGCTATTGAACAAAGTTTTGATCAGGGTGAAAACGCTAATCGGACATCAGTGGACCTCAGGATAAGAAAAACACAGGTATGGTTGCTTAATAAGTTTCAATAAAATAAAAGGATTCTAGTAAATCGGAGAATGAGTTTCACTTTTCTGAAATAGTTTCAGAACTTCATGTTCTGTTTTGTTGGAATGTAAATACCACTTTTAGTTGTGCGGTAGTATTTGCTGTATCAAAAAAAATAAACATTTTTGTTCCACATTTTTAAATCCTCAAAAAACAGCACTCTGTATTAGCTCACAAGTTTGTGGAGGTCATGACGGAATACAACGAGACCCAAACTCTTTTTCGAGAACGCAGCAAAGGTCGGATACAGAGACAATTAGAGATAAGTAAGTGACCTGAATACACTTTTATTAAAAACATGAATTGTGTTGTTAGTACCTCCCTTGTTTTTTTATTTCGTAAAGATGGTACAAAGCAGCATACATCTTGGACATCTTGAGGGATGTGAGGGAAAATGAACAATTTTATTGTATGGCATAAACTCTTTGATACTACTTTTCAGAACAGCTGTAAAGAAAATAGAGAAGACTCACTAAATAATTTCTTTTAGGTTGAAAATTAAAGAAAATACCTTTCCTTTGTTTCATTTCCAATATTGCAACTTTAAACGAAACATTAAGAAAAGCTGCGTTCTGAAGATAGCAAGTGTTAATAGAAACCAAAATCAACGCTCTGAACAGGACAACATTTGTTTTTATGCTATGCTATTTTTGTCAGGAAGAAAACTTTTTAAATTCAGCTGACATAAAAATCAGTGCTGCTGTTACATGTACTCTGATCATTTGTTGACTAACTCACATTTGAGTTACTTCATCATTGATTATTATGAGGAGTGTTCAGAAAGGTACGTGACTCTACTCTGAACTACAGCATGTACCTTGGAAAGTGTCTTAAAAAAAATCCATAGCATCTTGTACCTAAAGTTAGCCTTTTTGAATATCTCCTGTAAAAGCAAATACATACATTGATGAAATAGGAAATGCAAACAGAGAAGTTGGCAAATTATAAGAAGACTTCACTTTTCATGTGCTTCTCAAATTTGTCATTAGCCTCTCATGCTAATGGTTCAATTCAACATTTCAGTAAAGTTTACCAGGCAAGTTAAATTCTTCTTTACCTATACATTTGAGGAGAGGGACCCTAATACCTCAGGACATGGTTCTTTTAATTAAATGTTGTTACAACCTGATTAGAGCCTTCAGCTTTTCCTCAGCACTAAAAATTTTAAAGCAGGTTTTGCAGCATTCTTGGGTATTAATATTAGAAAGTAGTATTCAAACTGTAACTTTCATCTGATAGGACAGAATTATGTAAGTTGTTACAGATACTCAACTTATTTTACGTGGGAAGAACAGGGATTTGATACTTAAATTTTACAATACAAATCACTTGAATGTGTTGTGTAACTCATAATGCTTGCATTTGTCATACCAGTGTGATCAATAGGATTCAGTTTGCTTAAACATGCAGTAATAAACTACAATTGTTAGATGTATTACGAAAAGTAGAAGTGAAGGTATGGTATGGGTAATCATCTTTTCTATGTGGAATCTGAATGTAATCTTGTGTTAGTAAAATCAAACTTACATAAAGATTTTATTGCCCACACAGTGGTAGGGAGTGAGTAAATTAGGTGCTGATGTGACATCATTGAATAGGTAAATATTGAATGTTATATATATACTCTGTATCTCAAGTTCTCCCTTCTGAAGAACACTCCACTTAGCAAGGTTCATATGTACGTTGTAAATGTTTCTGATCAAACTCTTTGGACCAAAAAACTCCCCCAAACAAAAAAACGCCACCAACCAGGTATTCATCGTAGCTCTGAGTCTACATTTGTTTTCTATTACTTGATCTTTTCTGGTTTTTTTCATATACAAAATGGCACTTGGTAATGGCTAAACACTACATTGTTTTATCCTGAAAAATGCTCAGTCCAAGGTTTTTCTTTGAATTGTCATCCTTCTGGTATGGTAAAATACTATGTTCAGTAATGAGTAAGTGATGTTATATAAAGTACTATTGTTTTTATCCTAGCTGGAAAGACCACCACTGATGAGGAACTGGAAGAAATGTTAGAGAGTGGTAATCCTTCAATTTTCACTTCTGATGTATGTATTTCTGGGCCAGTTACGTCTCTCTCATCTGCTGCTGCTTCTGCTATTTAGATGTGTGTCAGCACATACTTACTTATGTCCATATCTCTTTTTCATTCTCCCAAAGATTATATCAGACTCTCAAATAACTAGGCAAGCTCTGAATGAAATTGAATCACGTCACAAGGATATTATGAAACTGGAATCTAGTATAAGGGAACTACATGAAATGTTTATGGACATGGCAATGTTTGTTGAGACTCAGGTAAATGAACCAATTCAAACACTTTTACGTAAGTGGGATCTTTTTCCTCAGTCTTCCTCTTTGAAATATGCAGAAACAATTGTTTATGTTCAGATAACAGATTTACAGTGTGTTTTGACTGTGATTAGAAATATATGAAAGTTAATCACTAACGGTTGGGGTTTTTTTGTTTTAGACAAACTTACAATTTAGATGTACTCATAGTATATGCTATGAATAACTAAGCGTAGACTTGCTTTTCAGTTGGCATACTTGATGTTTTCTTCATCATGCTTATATTGCAATATGCTTGAACATTTTGTGCATGTTTTAAGTAAGAACAAATCTCTCCTGGAATGATGCTTATATCTTGGGAATTTAGGATTTTCACAGACATGGTAACAGACTACTGTGGTAGAATAAAATGTGCATTAGCAAGGATGTTTGCAACTTGCACATAATACAGAGGTATGATTACTGTCATAACTAACATGAATGTAAAGGGATTGACAAGTCTAAGTTGTCTCTCATATTCATAAGCTTTGTCTTGACATGTATTTAAGTTCATTCTATTTGTAGTTTTTACATACCAGTTCTCTAACAAAAATATTTTTAAATTCTGTTCTTAAAATCCTTTGACTTATGCAGGACAGTGAAAAGAATAATGTTCAGGAGAGAAACTTTCCTGAAAAGGACTTTTTCTTTTTATGGCGTTTTGTTCTAGAAGTCCTGTGTTGCTTTGATATTAAATATATAGCCAAGGCAAATTGGTAGTAATTTTCTTTTGAATTAGAAATGAACAAAAGTTACTTGTGCATCATTCTTTAATGCTTTGCTGTTTACTGCTGCTGATTATTTCTTCTGATGGACAGAAACACAGGTAATAGACTTACTGTAATTTTTCACCAATCCTCCATTTCATTACCAAATTTCATTCATCATAATTAATTTGAATTTATGTATTGACATGCTAAACCCTCAGTTCTTAGGAACTTTGAACTTGCTATTACATGTGTGCGTTTTCTTTAGACAACTATTGAACCTTGTGTCAAAATAGTCAATATCCTTTCCCACTTCCAGGCACATCAGGGATTTCTGATCATAGTGTGTCAGTTTTAGTTTTGGCTGTTAAAACATACCTCACATTCAGAGGTATGTTTTCAGGTGTTCAGTATTTGTTCCTGCAAAAGGGAGAAATATGCGTGCCTTGCCCGTGAATATTCCTTGTTTGGTTAGAACTTTGAGCCCTTGCTTCTCGTTCCCTTTTTCTTTTACACGCCAAAGCAGAAAAAGCCACTAATGCACATTATTCACTTGTTTAAAATAATTGTTGAAGATCTATAGCCTTTCTTCTCTTAGGTTCATTAAACAAGGATCCATGGATTCAAATAATAGAATTTTTTCTTTAAAATTTCATTTTAAGGGTGAAATGATCAACAACATAGAAAAGAACGTGATGAATGCATCAGATTACGTGGAACATGCAAAAGAAGAGACAAAAAAGGCAGTTAAATATCAAAGTAAAGCACGAAGGGTATGCTATCTATCTGTAATTCTGCTAGTCAGTGTATTAACTTAGCACAGTATGAAGTGACCTTCAATTTTAGTTGATTTGTTGTTGTTGTATTCAGTCCTTCAAGGTAGAATTAATATATGCATTTTACTTTCTTGTAGTTGTGATACTTAAAATTAGCATAGAAAACATTGTTATAAATTAGTGTATGACAGGAAGATTTATCAAAGGATTTTACAAACAAAAAAAAACCCCATAATCTGGAAGAAATCAGAACATTTCCAATGTGAATTAATTTGTTATAGTTAATACTAAAAATTGGTATTACCAGTAGAGGACAGAAACATCTTGTACTACAAAAACGGATAAGCAATTCATGCACAGCTAAAGCTATGTTCACAATTTTTCACTTAAAAAGCTGTTGTTGGACAGTGTAAAAACCCCAAAAGAAGAATTAATATATTGTGCTAGTAGGTAAATTCACAGGTGGTTCTTATCAACTACCATGATACCTTAAATTATTCAGAGTCTAAATAACCTTAAAAGGTTTTGGACCTTTATCACTGGTAAACTTACCTGGATTTATAGCTATAAAATCACCATGTCAGCAGGAAAAATAAAACTACTTGTTTTGCTGAAGCAGGCTTACTTTTTTAGAATTACGTCTGTAATTATTCTTTTTATAGATAACTACTTTTGTACTCTTGTAAAAGTACGAGATTAGGGGGATCTTCCCTCTAGAAAGGGTGCGATGTTAAACCATGACACTCAATTTTGTGGAGGAATTGAGTTCAAAGTAACATTCAGGCATTTTCCGTTGGCATGGAAACTTGGTTTGTGTTTTAGTATCTTTCTTCCCATCAGAAAGCCAAATAATGTATTCTGAAATCAAGCTACTAAGTAATTTATTTTTATATTTTGTAACTGTATGATTGCAGATTGAATGAAGTGTTCCTCTGACATTATAATTTCCCCTTTTGAGATGCTGTGCAATTTTGTGAGGCTTTTTATGGCAAGTTGGATTTGAGGGAATACTATATCTTTAGATAGACATATCTACATATAGATAGTGTGCCTGTTACGTTAAAAAAATATTTAAGAAATGTCAAGAGCCCACTTAATGCATATGTAAATAGTGTGTTTTTAATCTTTTATAACTACATAGGTATTAATCACAGTAGTTTACCTGTAAACGCTCTTTGAAAATGTTTATTCTTATGCATGCAAGAGTAGACAGGTAAATTTATCTCAATTTGAGAATACTGCAGGCTTTACTAAAAGTGTGTGGATCTAAAAACTGACTATTTTAAAAATTAAAAATAAATGCAAGTGTTAATGTGCTTAATATTAAAATAATAACTTGTTTTTTAACAGAAAATGTGGATAATTATCATTGTGTCGTTGGTGTTGATTGCCATAATTGGTCTAATTATTGGTTTGTCTGTTGGTATTCGATGATGCTTGGATAACCTCAGCATGCATGACTTCCTGCCAGTGTGGCAGTAAGTAACTAATCTACTAATTTTGCTCTTGTTTTGCTCTAGTAACTTGCATTGTTCTACTAACCCTTAATATCGGTATGGTTAGTATTGGGGGAGGGTGGTCTTGGAATGCATTTCTCTCTCTCTGCATACTACAAAAGTGCTATGCATGTGAATATTGAAAACTGACATCTAGTGGTAAGCTGCTAAGTTTACAGAATGCAATCATGACGTAAGACATGTAACCGCAGAAGGAAATGAGACCAAAAAATCCAATTATTGTCTCGCAGAATTTTTTTTACACTGAAAGTTCACATCAGCAAACAATCTGCACTGAGGTGTGAAATACTAATTACTCTTGGAACTTTATCAAATGGGGTTTTCTATGGTTTTAAGTAGAGCTTTCATAGAAGTAGATGTCTACAGCCATGAAGCTGGCTATTATGCCTTGCAGAACATCCTAAAATTCCTTACTTTGAAGGTGTTTATAATACTAGACTAAATGAAACAGTGGGAAATAACAATGTATTTGTAAAAGTCTGCAAAGATTCCAACTGGAATTTTAGGACATAAATTTGAGAACTCTTGCAGTCTTCAGATTTTTACTGTACTAATCTACTGTTTCTTGTCAAATAACACCTAGCCAGGGTAAGTAGTAAATAGCACTTAACTCTTCTGAGTCCAATAGAAACTCAATTTCTAACATGTAGCATCTTCAAGCTATACATGAAGTGCTATGAGCAGGATGTCATTTCAGACATCTAATCAGGAATTCAGTTTTCTGTACTAACACTCCTTCAATATTGAAGTTTTTAGTTTTGATGTTACAGTTTCTTCTCAGCTTTCGTTTATGGGCAGGTAACAGGATTTACGGTGTCATTGCTTATATTCAGAAAGACCTGACCTAATGTCAGACTTTGCATTTACACAGAACCCATCTCTTTCTCTTGTTGCAGTTCTTCTGAGTTATTACCTGCACAATGTTTTTACTGATGTTTTGTTGAATTCCACTAAGTGTGTAGTTGTAAAGTTTTGAGCAGGCTACAAATATTTATCCAAGGAGGGTGGCAGTGAGCAATGTTACTGTACTTAGACTTGACCTTGATAAGTAAATGTTCAGTATTGCATCCGTTTCTATACGTAATGACATTTATGGAAGTTGGGTATGAGTAATAACAATTATTCTGTGAAGTAAAATACAGAAATGTTACACAGATAGCTCTATCTTGTGACTATGGTTACATGTATGTTAGAAAAGAAAGACTGGCAATAGGAAATCATAGCAGTAAGTATTCTTTACAAAGAAAATACAAACACTCAGATTAGGTGTCAGTATTATTTTCTGTGGCTATGCATGTATTCAAACAGTTCCGTATCTGACAAAGTATTTCAATCTCAACTTTTCTTTTTTTTTTTTTTTTGCAGAAATTGATGTTCATAATTATATGTGTAACTGTATTGCTTCTGATACTTGGAATTATCCTAGCAACAACACTATCATAGCAAGCACATTCGAAGAGTTACAAACCTTCAGAAACTCCAAAATACATCTTCAGTAAAACAAAACCTTTTTTAATAAATGATGCCTTACACTCATCTATGATGATGACCTATCACTAATGGTTAAAAATGAAAACAAAATCACTCTTAATGTTTACTCATAAGTGAAGATCAGAATGTATTAGGATATGAATGGATTTTCATCATAAACTGTACATTTGTAAGACTGAAACTTGCTCTTAATTGTTTTGAACTAATGTAACAGGATTTTCTTTCATATCTCAGTGTTACAAACAGTTTAAATAGGGAGCTGAGAGACTATTGAGTTTTGACTGTTTGGCTTTTTTTACTATTGCTAATCACGAATTTTAGTACCTTATCAGTGCTGCGATTGTTAGCAGTCTTGTGAACATTTCTGAGATGTAGCCTTGTCTTTAAGTGTATTAATTATTTAGTCACCTTAACCTATCTAAGCTTTATACTTAAAAATTTTTTCTCCAACAAGTGCTAAAATATTTTATCCTGAAAAGACTACTTATTTAACTGTCTGCCTATTGCATTACACCTGAGAAGAAAAAAAGAAAATATATATATACTTTCCAGGTTGGTTGTATTTTTTTTTTATTTCAGTATGACTAAGGTTAATTGCTTTAAATATTTCCTTCCCTTTGTAATAAAATGTTAGTTGCAACATTTCTGGTAAAAGAATGCAGTAATGAAGCACACCAAATTTGAACCTCTGCAGATAATTTTACAAATAATCCTTGTGCAGAGGAAATTGATGGATCAGTTTAGCCTTATTGTTGATGTGAATATGACAAAAACCACACTTTTTGTGTATGAAGCCAAGTCAAGATTTCTTATTCAGAAGCTTGCTAATGTTCATGTGTGAATATAGCACATAGGGATAAACTCCCTCAGAAAAGTCTGAAACATAATAAAAACTAAGACACTGATTTGTTATGAAATTTGTTATATAACATATATGAAGTGTTTTAGTATATGCGTAAGTGTTGTAATGCTAGCTTGCAAGACTCGAAAGCTTGAAAGACTTCAAATGTAACCAAATAACTGCATTTAATGTTACAGGTTATTTTTGTATTTTGTGTGTAAAATATTTGTAACTTGAATTTTTGACTTCTCATTTTTTAAGGATATCCATGTAGATATGTAGATATATTTACACTGTAAGAATTAGAAGGAAGTATAATGTGTGCCTTTTTAAACATAGTCTAAAACTACACTTGTCAATGTTTCCAAATATTCAGCTATAATGTTAACTGCAATAACTTGGTCCTAAAAGGTTACGGTCCTTAAACCTATGTTTTGTTGAAAGTGTCTGAGATTGAAGTTGCTCAGTAAATTATAATTCAGTCTCTTGACTTAATGAAATTCAGCGAAGTTTACAATTTATATTGTATGTATGAATATATTCTTGCTTTGCTGTCCAAATATACTGTGAATGTGCTGGAGCTATTCAGATGTCAAACGTTTAAAAAAAAGGAAAAAAAGATGGTCTTTTTGCAAGTCAGCCATAAAGAAGTCTTCATTCGGCTTCATTAATGAACAAATTTCTTTACCTCTAAGTCCAGAACACTCACCAATGTTTGTGAGGAAGTTTACATGCAAAGTAAGGAAAGATTGGTTGCCTTAGAACTCGTTCTACGTAAAATATATTTTTATTCTATAGTTTTCTAGATTTTTATCAGTAAATATTATTTATACAGATACACAAATTAGATTGGGGGAGAAAATCAGTTCTGCTGTTTAACAACTGGTTGCCTAAAACGACCCCCAAAATCCTGTCATGTTGAGTTTATTTATGATGCAATAATTTGCCCATCAAGACCAGAAATTTGAATAGGCCACTCCATACTTTTTACTTGTTGTTATATAGCTGCCTCAACGATTTTGTTTTAGAACAAAACAAAACTTGTTTTTCACATGAATCTTTGTTCTGTTAATATTGGAGGGGAGTAAATCTCTAACCTATGCACTAATAAATTTATCTAAGCAAGTATCTTGTGGCTATTTTTATATTCATGATGTTATTGTGACCTTTGTGAATATTTCCAGTAAGTGTTTGAATAAGGCTGGTATGTTTTTGCAATGACATACGTCAAACAACCAATACCTAGGTCTTAGAGTAAAGGTAGTGTATTTCCTGAAGGTTTTTACCAAAAAAGGTGTAAAGGTGATCAAAGTAGGTGTAGAGATACTTATGAACACATTAATGGGATTTATTAATTTAAACTATGGCCGTGGAATTTTGCTTTAACACTGAACTTGAAAAATATGGGAATTATTTATTTGAATAAAGCTGTTCATGTATTGTCAAAAATTCCCCATAAAAGTACATCTTTCACAGTGCAGAATTAAAATAACTTCCTCTTACCTGCCTACCCCAGAACTGAAAATTCTGGAATGTATTTGGGGTTCTGATATGCAGGTGGTAACAGGAGTCATTCCCCCTGAGCTGCTGATGTTTAAACTTAATTTAGATTGCCGCTCTGACAGCTTTTTGCTGGTGCGGCACTGAGTGGTGTTACCCAAGTGGTGGTGCTGCACGTGTCTCTCCCTAGTAACCTCGCTCCCTTCAGCTGCAGCGAGCTGTCTGCAGCACCGCGGCCTCTTCCCTGCGCCCTGATCTCCGGCAGCGGTGGTGAACTGGAGCAAGCAGCCTGCTCGGAGCCGATGGCTATGGCGGCTGCAAGGGATGGGAGGTGGGGAGGAAGAGCTGGCACCTGCACTGGGCGGCATGGGGACTGGTGCTCGTCTCCTGGTGCCTCTTCTCCCTCCTCTTCCTCCTCTGTATATCACGTATTGAGGTACATGAGCCTTTCATATGGTTGGTGCTCTAGCAGATGCAATACAAGTGTCAGTATGGTACTGCGTAAGGGGAAAGGTTGGTTGTGCTTTTCTTTTTGCGGGGTTGGGGGGCTTTTTCAGAGAAATTTTGAGGTAAGAAGGCCCAAGGTTTCATTTGCTTTCACTGGAGTCACTCCTATCTTCCTATGGAAATAAATTGTCGTTGCAGCTTTTGTGACAGTCTAACACCACTGAAGATATGCATGCAGAGTTAATACCAGGGTACTTGGAAATGGGCCAACCTACAACTAACTGTAAGGTAATTGAGCAGTTGTGCTTAGTTCAATACTTCTTTGTGGTATTGGGAGGATTGGATAGGAGTGAGAATGTTGAACTTGGCAACTAACGAGGCAAACTATAAAGGCAAACCAAGGAAGTAACATCTTAGTATAGGGAAAATGTTAAACGGCTTGTTCTTACAAAGATCTGTACAACCAAAATGTTCAGATAATTTATAACTGCAGGTATCTCTGCTGGTTCTCACGGTGGTGCCATACCACCTGTGGAAAAAGCACCGAATCTGAACATGAATGAACTCAGTAGAATGAACTAAAGCTGTTTCAAAAATCAATCTGTCTGTATGCTGCTTCTCTTTGCTCTGTAGTGTAAAACGCACAGCAGACATTTCTAGGCAATGGAGGATTTGTTTAGCATAGCATTACATGAGTTTTGATGAAAACAAGCCCGATTAAATAAGATTTGGAAGACAAAGGGAAATGAGGGAACTTCTGCGTATGAGGAGGGATGGCTTTTCTGTATAAAAATGATATTATTTTAAAAAACCCACACCCTTTCAGATAGTTGTGCTTAATGTAATTTTGAGAGAACAGTTTGGATGTGGGTTTTGTTCTGGGGTTGGTTTTTGGGGGGGGGTGGGGGGTGGGGAGGATGAATAGGGGTTTAAAGACTTGAGCTACTCAATGTTAAATTTGATTTGATGCATTCATGTGGCTTGTATGCAACTTCTGAAAATAACCATGCCGTTCTTCCTCATACTGCAGGCAGTCCGTCAGCCTTTGCACCTGTGAATCAGCTCAGTCTTTTCTGTCATGTACAGTAATTGGCTGCTCAGTTATGTAGCGCCATTTGCAGCCTCTTTTAGCTACCTCTGTCACACATGCCAAGTCCTTCTGCCAGTAGTAAAGCACTTACAAACGAGGATTTTATAAGCACTTGTAACTAGGTTCTGAAGAACAAAAGTACTTCTGGAATAAAGGTTTTTATGAAGGGAAATATATAGAAATGGTAAGTAATTACAAAATAATTGTTTGTGTTGTGAAGAATGGTTAGTTTTATTGGCTGCATTTGAATCCATTTTACTGCAAAAGGGGAAACAAAGGATTTTGATGTTCAGGAGTAAATAGTTCTTGGAAAATGACTATGATACAAATAGCTAACAATATACAGCAGACTTTGTGGGCTGGGAAGAAAACAAGGATTATTTTGCATACAAAATTCTATTTCCTATATCCGTGCTTTAGAGAGAACATGAGACTGTTGGGTCAGCCCGTGCCAGTTACTGTCGATTGAAAGTAAATTGAGCTGGACAGCATTAAACTAACACAGAATGCAACTTGGTTTAGAGAATGTCAGAATGAATACGGACTCAACAGAGGTGCCGTTTATGTAACAGCTCACTTTATAGTCCTTCTATGTGATTTTACAGAAAATGGAGCGGTAACTTCAATACATACTTGACAACGTTATTTGGTAGTATTGCACAGAACTGTTAACTTTCTGTAGTTAAAAGGCTTTTACTTTTTTGAGTCTGCTATTCTGTAATCTTCATCAATGTTTCTAACAGGGTAGATCTGTTATGGGAATTATATCTAAAATTTCAGAAGTGAGATGTGGAGGCTTGTAGATGAGAAGACATGCAAAAATCAGTGTGTGTATAGTAATACTTATAGCTTGTAAAGAAATCTTTGGCTTCTTTTTTTTAAGCTTCTTCCTTTCCTAAATTGTGACATGAGCCTATGGTGAACATGTATATATCATAGAATCGGAGAATTACTCGGGTTGAAAGCGATCTCTGCAGGTCTAGTGCAACCTCCTGCTCAAAGCAGTGTCATGGGTGGGATCAGAGCAGATTCTCATACTGTTCTACATCACAGAATGAAACATCTTTGATTAACTGAATCTTTTAAATATAGGGATGAATTTATTTAAAAACAAACTTTTTCTGTCACGGCTGTTCATATAGTAGAACAATATCTCTTAATATTCTATGGATTAATGGAATTGTTTTTCTATAGGAAGTCCATCAAACAAAAAACCATTTTGCTAGTCTAAATACTTGTGAGAAAAGAAGCTGGCCTTGAGAGGAATTTTTTCCTTGGCCTATTTGTGGAACGGATTTCTGTTAACTGAAGGATATAAATGGTTATTTTGAAGGGCATACTGTAGACTAAAAGTAAAATACATGAGCTTTAGACAAGGGCTGGGGGGTGACTGGCCATGGTGTTTCACAACAAAGATAACCAGACAGTGGTTTCTTCACTGTGGGTAGTTTCATACTACCTGAAATACGTCTTTGTCCAGTCAGGTATTGCTAAGTAGAAGTGAAGGAATTGCAATTATTTGAAAGCCTGTTCAAGGCTTTACTTGGCTCCCATTTGTAGGTCACCGTAGAATCAAACACTCATCAGAGCTGTTATGGAGCTGTTCTGCTTCCGTGTAGAATTGAAGATTAAGTCCTAGTTCGTCCAAGTCACTGAAATGACTTGTCCAAGATGAGGCAGGATCTGTGTGGCAGAGCACAGTGCTTGTACTCGGGTGCCCATTTCAGTTTGCAGGACTGTCTTTGTGTTTGGCGTGTGTGCGTGAAAGAGTGTTAAAAGAAATACTCTTAGGAAATTTTTTAAAGCTCATGCTATGTGTTTACTGTCAAAAATTTGACATGAGGTTTATGTTTTGCCGTCTTACTAGACAGTAAAACTTCATAAATTTTTTATTGAAAAGAGGCATCTGTATTTTGAGATTATTTTAGAGGAAGGAAAGTTACCTGTAAGATTTTGTAAGATCTCTGAGTAACTGCTACAGCTGTGATTTATTTTTTTTCACTGGATCTGACAGTATTGGATTGCCTAGTTCTTATCTAGAGCATGGTTAAGCAGTGGATGTTCGAATTGATGAAGACAGCTTTAAAATCTCAGGTTTCAAAGTGCTTTACAGAAATTCACAAGTCTATTGTGGAAAACATTGTTTGCACTTTATAGATGTGGGAAATGATTCGGGGAGGAAGGCTGAACTGAAAGAACTAGTATTGACACTTCAATTTCCTGCACATTTTGTTCTTCCAATCTTAAAACTTTGGACCATGTATACCCCTTTGTAGTCACGAGTTACATCCAGTGCTGTAAATGAGGTCTAAATTTGGTTCCTCATTAAAAGTGACAAAGGATTCCCACAGAAGAAAACTGCAACCTTGCACTCCAGCATCTGGAATAGTTTGCGTGTAAGAGATGTCCTGTCCTTTGAGAACATATGGATGCAGGAGGGAGTTTTTTCTCTCAGTTGTAATCTTCCATCAATGATGCATTCAAAAGTGACAAAACCCTTTACTATTAGTCCCATTCATTTGGGGGTCTGGAAGAATGCTATTTCGCTTCATAGGTCATCTTCTGAACAATTTTACGCAACTGGTTTCATCATCTTAATCAGCATTTCTCTCTGCAGAGCTTTTCACGAGGGTTTTCCAGTAGTACCCTTCACACACACCTCGGGAACCTGGCCACAATGTAGGCGCTGTGCGTTGGCTAGAATACCGCCTGACTTGGCAGGTGGAGTTGTGTTCTGTCAGTGTTCCAAAACAGCAGGCTGCTGGTCACGAAAGGTGCTATCCTTTAAAAGTATGACTAAACCCTGTTTTGTTTTTGATTTATCAATAGGTTTTATATTGGGAAAGTGGAAAGCAAATCCTTTGAATTCTGGCAATGGGGTAGACAAAACCGTTTCATTTAGAGCTCCCTCACAACCTTGTATATTTAATGCTGTAGCTTTCAGCTGGATAGAAATGCTCTCAGGAAACACAATTAATTCCATTTTTATCCTTCCAGGCCGTTCCCTGGGATTTCTGATTTGAGCACAGCTAGCAATCTGGACCCGAGTCTAAGGAAAAGATCTGATAGCTGGACTGTATTTAGTGTGAGCAATTAAGCTACAGTACCCTCTGCAAAATCAACTTGAAGCTCAAAAAAAAAAAAAAAATCTCATTCCCAACAGCTGCCTTGACAGAAGCAGGTCTCTTGCCTCATTGCTCTGACTTAGCTGAGAGCTTTATGTTAAAGGATAAACTTTTGACGAGTAGGGGAGTAGTATGGAGAATGGTACTCTTGAAACTATGTTGGATACTACAGCAGGCCTGCTTGGGTTGATGCCTACTGTGCATCTTATTTTTCTAACTGCCTTGTCTCTGGAAGTGTCACAGGCAGCAGCACAGGTACATCACCGAAACATCTCTGCTGCAGCCAGGCGTGGGAGTGGTTAGTTGACAGATCTTGCAGATGTGCGTTGGTGAGAACTGGAAGTTCTGAGGGAGAGGAGTTCAAGCCTAAGGAGAAAATGCTGTATCTTCTGTATTTACAGCAGATATCGTAAGAGCTTTGACATCTGCTGAAGCAAGACATGACTTTACTACTATAGTCATTTTATAAAAAAAAAAAAACAAACACACACACAAACAAAACCTGACAAACACAAAAAAACCTCAAACCTTTGTACAAGGGTTGGTTTTTTGGTTTTGGATTTTTTTCATTAATTGTGAATGAAAAGCTTAGTCACTGAAAAATGCATGGGAAAGGTCAACAAGAAACAAATACAACCCAATGGAGGCAGTATTAGTCAGCATTGATGATGGTGTGTTTTTAAATAAGTTTACTAATGTGAACGGCCTAGGTCAGATCTTCAGAAAATGAGCAAATTAAGTTGCCTCCATAGGTGTGGGATGCAAGGAAACATTTTCAAGGTTTAAATGCATATATACTAGATAAGGTTTATTTTGCTTAGCTCATTTTGTAATGGGCTAATGCCTCCTGTGGGCATGGAAATGAATTGAGTTGCTTATATTTAAAAAAAGGACCAATTTGTGCACAAGTGAGTAAAATTGAAAACAATTTGAATTCAGTGTTGGTTTGTTATACATGCATCTTTATTAGCGGTAGTCTGACTTGCTTAGAAATTTAGTTTCTTGTTGCTGTAAATCTTAAGCGAAGCTCAAGTGCTCAGACTGAAGCATTCAAGTTCTGTGATTATTTTTTTTTTTTTCCACAAGGGGGAAAAAAGAGGTTAGTTGTCTTGGTGTATTACATTTCAAGCTGTGAAGTACTGACAGCTGAAGGTACCACACGAAGATGCTTCTTTCTTCTGACACCAGCATAAGAGTTGGTTTAAAAAAAAAAAAAAGCACACATCTCTGCAAAACATGTCTCAGTTCTCTCTAGGCTTTGTCCTTGCTGCTGATCTCCCTTTTCAAAATTTCAGCAATCACCTTTGTGAAAATTAATTCTCTTTTCTCAGTTTCAAATGTTGCTGATTTGTCTGCTGTGCCTTTTCTGTCTAAAGGATTGGGTGATTGCTAACGTGCTCTGCAGACTTACTGTTTTCCTTTTGCGACTTAATTTCTTTAATAGACTTTTGGCAAAGGCCTTTTAAAATACTGTGACTTGTAAGCATCAGCCTTCTGCAGTGCTACAGATTAACTTGCGACCTGACCAGGAAAATATTTGCTGCTTTTTCATGCCATTGCTTTAATTATTGGCAGTACTCACTTCTGTTGAAACAAGACATTCACTTTTCCAAATGCAGACTTTCTTAGCTATTGAGCCACCTAATTGTGGGTCTCAGATTTTCTGCCCATTTCTTCTTTTGGTCTTTGGCTTTCCTTTTGTTTAGACTGTTGCTTTTAGAGGCACAGTCTCTTCTATTATTGAATCTACCTCATGGTACTTTCAGTGAAGAAAAATGGCTCTGTGTGTGTTTAGTTAAGAAGGACAGTCACCCATGATATAGACTGATCTTGGTTCCCTCCACACTGCTGTCAACCATCTTTAAATGGATAAGTGTAGCTGCTAGCGAATGAATCTAACTGCACCAGAAAGCAACCTGAAGAAAAAAAAAGTATATACATTAAAAAAAAAAACCTGCTTTTAACCTTCTGAAAATTTGCAAAAAAAAAAACATTTCAAAACATTCTAGATTTAAATCAGTTGATACAACAAGGACACATTGCATTTCCAGCTCACATACTTGCTCTGCTTTTGATTTTCCCTTTTGGCAATTTATTCAGAGTAGAGTTAGTGGATGGAATCTCAGAGGAGAATAAAAGCCAGTGTTTTGAGAGCTAATGAAGTAATTATCTAAAGCATTATTTACAATGATTATTTAGAAGATAATGAGACCCTTTAGTTATGTTTGTTCTGCATAGCTAGCCTTTCAATAATTCAGGGTATTGCCATACAATTTCCTCTACTTTTACTTTGTAGATTTTTGTTTAGAAAAATATCACAGCTGTCTGCAATGCACAAATACGGGCCCTCCTTCTGGATATCATTTGTCACATGAGAATCACCTGGCTTTTAGGCTTTTAGGTTCAGGCTTCTTCAATGTGATGTGGGACAAAATAAATTGAGTGAAATAAAGGTGAGCTTATTAAAGGCTGTTATGGTTTTACAGAAGCACTACTATAGTATTAAGATACATGCATTAGTCTATTAATGTTTCTGTTAGCATTTATCTTATCGGAGGTGAAGTTTGACTTGCAGTTTACTTTCATTTTGGGAGTCACAATAATTTTGTTTCAAAAGTAAGTGTGGTTTTTTGTTGTTTTTTTTTTGTTTTGGTTTTTTTTTTTTTTCAAAAAGAGCCTTACTCATTTGTGTACAAGAATTTCATAGCATCATTAGCATTTCACCAATATTTTCATACGCATCTGTGAACTTGCTGCTAAAATATACAATTCTACTTAAGCACATAATTAGCAATGCCTGAATAGTATATAGTCCCTGAGGAGATGAATTTTTTGTCACAGACTAGATCTTCATTTGGTACACCAATGAAGCATTGCTTCACTGACTGCAGTGATGCTAGTCCAGGTTACAATGGCTGATGATGTAGTCCTTGATTAGAAATCGATAAGGAAAACCTTAATCTCACAGAGGGCCTGAAGGCTTGGAGTTTGTTCCAGTATAGCTGGCTGTTTATTTAGAATCAAATCAACTCCTATAGGAATCTTTCCACTGACTTCAAGAGATGCTGCAAAGGATGGCTGATCTCCTACCTACTTTCTGTTCCTTTGAGGCAAGTAGACAGCATGAGGAGGAGTATATTTTAATTTTACTGGAGTATATTTAAAATATATAACACAGGACCATTCTAGAATATGGTAGAAGTTAAAAGTTCAAAAGGCTTATTAAGCCATACAGTCTTGGGTTTCACATGGTTGCTATGAAATAAAATCTAAAAATAATGCAATTAAATAATGGAGAAGACTACAAGTAATTATGAATAGACAGCTAAGTGAGCTTCTGAAATACCTGCACATGTACAAATGAGCTGCTTTAATCTAGTTTCTGTGCTGGACTTTCCGTCTGCCAAAGGAGGGTCTTCTACAGCCTCTGTTACTGAAATTCACAGCAATCCTCCTGTTCGCTTCAAAGGTACTTGGTTCAGGCCGACATGCGAAGTAGGCTTAAACCTGTGATTCCTGAGATGACTAATTTGTGCATTAATCTATTGTGCCAGTAAACACAATCCTAACTGAAATCTGCTAATCTGCCCGAACATGTTCCGTCTGTAAACCCCAGAAAGCACATCTTTTGCCCTTCTGAAGTGTGTAATACCAGTACAGACTGCAGATGAATGCCAGTAAGGATATTCACGCCATTGTTACACAAGCAATACAGGCATTAGTGAGCTTGTGTCTTCAGTGTGAACCTTTTAATTTGTATCCTGTAGACACCAGCTTTTCAGTCCCAGCTGGGCAACCCAGAATACATCAAATAGAAAGCTCTGTGTGATGCTCAGTAGGAGCAGTCACGCTTCTGATTGCTTCCTCTCTTCCACTGAGGCAGGAAGCTTAGATTGAATCCCTCTGGACAAAAGTTGCAAGAATAACTTCTCTTAGTGAGGATTTTAGCTTCTACTTAAATGTAAGGGTCGTAACTGGACATACATGGCTCAGTGGCTTGGTGCCTGACCCATGATTTTAGATAAGGGAAGCAATTTTGGAACTGAATCATTGATTCTGTACTGAATTGCTGGAAAGCATAGCCTTTTTTTTTTTTTCCTGGGAAAGATGTCTTGTTTCTTTCTTCTTTTTTCAACTCAGTTTTCCCATGCACTTTCCATTTTATTTCTGGATATGTTTTCACAATAGAAGAATACTGAATTTCAAAACTCAATAGGATTTGTATGTTTTGCATGTAGTTTGCAGATATACTTTCATTTGCTTTTTGATGGATTTTTAAATAGTCTTTTGCAAAATGCTGTTGAAACTAAGCAGTCTATGAATTCACTGCAGTGAAAGCTAGATACTAGCTACTCAGCATATAAATGTGCCTCAACTGATTGGGGTCTGCATATTGTACTCTTCTCACTCTTGAGCTCGCTCTTAAGCAAGGAGAAGCAAGATGCTCTGTCTGTACAAAGGTTTCTCCTGAAACCTGTTCTAGGGCTTTCCATCTCAAATTGGGTCACTGTGCCTGCAGTTCAGAACAAAACAGAAAGGTAGGTGGAAGGCACCATCTCCTTTTGAGGACAAAACTTGCAGCCATCAAACTATCACGTTCTGAAACTGTTTGAAATATTAAATGTATGTTTTCACTAGAAGTTTACCTTTAGTTTTTAAATATGGTTGAAGAAAATGCCAGAATATGTTGCTAGGTGTTGATGCACAGTATTTTGTTTCACATGGTATGGATCTTTTAGATTGCTGACCTAAGAAAAAGTTATTTACCTCTGTCCCAATTCTGGATGCGAGGAAAATTACTCCCTTTCTTAAAACACTACTGAAACTCTAAGATTCGCTTTTATCTATGACTATGCTTTTAGCTGGCACACACCACCTTGTTGTATGGACATTATACTCGGCTGTTATAAATACCAAAGTAAGGACAACCTCTTACTACTTGACAAAAAAACCCTTCACTGTTCCCATTGGGTGGAGAATCTCCGAGTGTTGACAGGAACCTACTTGCTCTCCACAAGGAAAGGCACAGAGCTGCTGCTTTTAAGGCGTTTAACCTATTGTCTCACAATGGCTACCGAACATTTGGGAGGCTGTCTTACTAAAAGCACTAGCTTCCTAGGTTCAAAAGCACTTTGGCTGCTTATCTCCAATAAAACTCCTTAGAGGAAAAGGGAAACTGTGAGCCACGCTTATTTCTCTTGTGACTAAACATCTTGGTTGTCTTTTGAAAAGCTCTGGGAGGAGAAAGGGAAAGACAATTTCCTTTACAGGCGTGTCAGAGGACCCACCCAGTATCTCCAAAGCTTGAATTAAAGATGCAAGACGGGCCGTGAATGTTTTGGAAGGGAAGGAGGAAACAAAGGCATATAGAAAGAAGAAATATCCAAGTAATATGTCTATTACCTTGAGGCTGTAACTAGTGAAATGGTACTGGCTGACTTTATTAAAAGTCAGAAGTCCTGTGAGCCAATTTAGGCTTCTCTCCAGAGAGTTTAAATGCTCTCAAGCCACTTTTCTGTCTATTACAGAAGGCTATCAGTCGCATTCTGGATCATGGCTATTCTGTACTGGATTCCCCCGAGGCAAATCAATCATTTTCAAAAGTGGATAAGCCCTTGACTAAAGAACAAGAGGAAGACAAAGTGGTGAGTAACCATTTCCAATCCAGGACATGCCAGAATTTTACTGAAAACTTGCCTGGCTTTTTTTGGAGGGGTGAGGTTATAAGCAAGTGTTTAAGCCTTTTTTTAAATATTGCCATATAGAGGAACTATGGAAAGCCTTGTTAATAAAAAGTTTTGTATTGTAGGATACGACTCTAATATGCAAAAAAATTAATTAAAAAACAGAAATCCTGCTATTTAGTAGACAGCTGAGAAAGTGGAGGTGGCTTTCTAAGCAGAAAGTACATGGCTGATAAGCACAACCAGAATGCAGCTTCTTTGTGAGCTATAAGATCATAACACACTCCTCCTTTGGCTACAAAGATGGGGTATTTTGGTAATCACGATGCCAATTCTATCAAAGAAGAGTTGGTCTAGAGGTTGTGAAACTTTTGATAGGAGGTAAATTTTGGTGCCCTGGTAAGTCTGAAGTGAGTTGTAGATCCGGTTTTTTGAAAACCAAGATCATAGTCCCAGGTGGCCATGGCTGCTCTTTCAATCTGTCCCTATTTCTTGTACTTCTGCTAAGGAAATACTTTTATCCCCACAACAAACAATTCACGTTAAGAATTCTAGTTTAGTGTGTGCCTTTCTCTCTCCTGGGTTTGCCACAAGGCATCATAATAATGGTTTATACAAAATGCTCGCCTGGTCTGTCTTCAACTCTGTTACCCACATGTGATATCACCATTTGTGGTGAACTGGTGTTATTGTCCTCGATGCATACATTTTAGGTATTCATTGTTAAAATAATTGTATCTCCTTTTCATGTTCCCCACACAACAAAGTCTTTGCTTCATAAGCTGCCTACTAAGCGGTACATCTATTTTTAAATAAATTAATTTGCGTGTGTAGAAGAGTACTCCTACAATATAAAGCTATTTCTTACAATGTATTTACACAGTTCTGCAATAGTTACTGATGACAAAATTTAAAAAAATGTTCACCTAAAATTAGGTTCAGAACCGTTATAAGAACTATTGCACGTTTCTACAAAAGGCTTTCAAAGTGCTTAGCAGAATATTGTGTGATCCGCATTTCTGAAATGAAGTTGGATAGTTGACAACCTATGTATGAATTTAGGAGGCTAATTTTAGGTTACAGTAATCTTGCCCTGTGCCTGAAGCCTCGATCCGCCCTGGAGAGTCACCCACTCTGTCTGCCAGGACAAGCTGGGAGAAAAGCTCTGATCTTCTGCTCAGACCCAAAGCGCGACAGCTGGGCACACTTGTGCTCACTTGACTTTGAAGCTATTTATAAGGCTTTTGTCAGAGCTCCCATTTATACAGTTTCCCCTAGTGTATTTTTGGGTCTGATTTTCCTTCCAATATGAGGCAAAAAAACCCATGGAACAAATCAGTCTTAGAAAACAGATAAAATCACAGGATGATAAAATTCGGCAAGTGTCGAAATGTAATTACAGCTGATATATTTATTTTTTTTTTAATCCCTAGAAATAACAGAAATTACTATAAACTTCAAGCGAGCTTGAAGAAAATAAAGGCAAAGTTGCTATGTTTCCCTGTAATCCAGCTGGATTCACATATCCAGCTACAAGAGTTGTTTTTAGATTATATATTTTCTGTCTATGTTTATTCTCATCTAAGTTGGTTCGTTGCTAAGCTATAGGCAAGCATGTGCTATGCAGAATGACTCACAGACCTGTAGGCCAGGATGCTTTTCTTGGTTTTCTATTGAGCGTTCTTTTTATCCTACATGGATATAAATAAGTGCCCTCATTATCTTCCCTATCATTTAGCACTAGGAAAGTAAATCTGAAATTATTTTAATTGCATTAAAATATATTTTCTATAATTAAAGGGGAACTGTTTTATTACCATCTGTTATAACCTTAAAAGTTCTGTTCTCACATACCAATATACATAGCGCCGCAACGCAATAGAGTAACATACAGAAGCAAAATAAACACTGAAGTGAGTTGCTGTAAAATAGTAGTTATTTAAAGAAAAAAAAAGAATATGTATGTAATGTTCTTATTAAAATTAATGTTTTTATTGCAGTTTGAGAGAAATCTGACAGCTTTAGGAGGGGGCAGTGAGGTTTCACAGACCTCACTAGTTTGAAAATGAGAGCTTGGAAGGGAAAATGGTTTTCCCATTTCTTCCTTCTACTCTTGGCAGGTGAGAGAGGCCATAGGAACAGAAAGGGAAAAAGAAGGTGTGAGCAAGGCTGGGAAATAGAAGGCCCCCTTGAGCAAGCAAGCCTTCACTTTTGTTTTTCTTAGGCATGGTAGTCTATGGTGTCAGTGCCAACTGCGGCTGCTGCTGTGAAGGTTGCTCCTGTTAGCATTAGCAACGTCTCCCTTCTGCCCTCACCATCATCAGTCGCAATGAACTATGCCGACATTATCCACACCTGGGTCCACCTCAGGTTCCAGCCAAGAGCTTATTCAGTTTTATTTTATTTTAATCTGTTTTTATCGTGCAGGTACAGTGGTGAACTAAAGAAAAGGTATTCATACTTGTCTGCTGTACCAGCTGGGCTTACGGAGATGATCTTATTCAGGGTCCAGCAACGACAATTTTTTTAAAATGTCTAATTCACATCAAAACTCTTTGGATGATTATTTCACATGTAGTAAGTTTCTTTGCATATACTGCCCCCCCCCCCCAACATCCTGGCCTATAGCAGAAATAATCACAGCTAAAACCGTGACAGATGGTTGGTATTTGTAGTACGAGCAGTTCTAATGACCACCTTTGGTTCACAGTGACTGCAGAACAGCTACGTAAAAGGTTTCCTTTCAATTCCAAGCAGCTATCTGCTTTATTAGAACCAATTCACTTTTTCTGTTTGGTTTGTTTTGTTGCTTTTTTCCTCCTACCATCTTCTGCTGGTGGGTAATTAGATAATTTTGAGGGCTGATTAGAGAAAAAAATAGACTCTAAACCTCCTTTTCTGAATGCAGCTTCTTGCTTGGTATTGCAAAGTTCAACTTTTCTCAAATATGAAATTTTGTACCTCAAATGGTACAAAATACTAAGTCATGCTGGCCAAATAGAGACAGCCTGACGCACCAGCAGCAGAGAGAGGATGAAAATAAGGGTAGTGGTGTTTGGAAAAAGAGATCTCAGTCACTTTGTTTACCCTCTGGGAGCGGTCTTGGTTATCCAAGATTAAATGTTATATAAAGTAAAAAAAACAGCTGCTTTGCCAGTGCTTATAGACAGTACACATACTGAGGGTCAACGGGAAACTCCATTACGAAACTTCCCTTAAACGTCCATGAACAGAGGAAAGAGGGATCAACCTTCCTAAAAGGAAGAGTGCCAAACTACCTGGAACTGAGCAATATGGTATGAGGTCGATTTCCTAGCTACTTTATGTTGTTTTTTTAAGTTTTTAAGGTCTAGGAGACAAGACTGTCTTACACTGAATGTGGTATTCTGTAAAATTAACATGTGATTTCAGCAATAGCTTGACATTTAAAAAAGGAATCAATGCTAAAATCTCTAGCACACTTAAAAAAATACTGCATAGTTATTCTGTACCCTGTCATTCTGTATTGGGTAACAGCAGAAGGAAAAAAGGTCCCTCTTTGTGCGCTTCTTTATCCCACTTAATTCCAGGGATGTAGCAGAAAGGGCCCTCTTTTGACAGTAATCTGATGAAGCAGTGCCATTTACCACTTAACTGCATGCTACTTATCCCTGTCGTTTTATCCATCTTCCACATAAACCCAATATGAGATTCTTCCTGAGACTGGCAGAGACGAAATGCCATACAAGGAACAAATTGCCCTAATATTACTTATTATTTGGATTGTAGTGGTATCTAGTCTCCCATTCTGTAGCATTAGCACAGTTCACACCACGCTAAGCGCTGCACAGACACAGGCCTAGCGACTGGGCTCTGCCACAGAGGTGTTAAGTCCTCTGCTGTTGACTGAATGCTGCATCTAATTTGTTCCATTAACCCTCTTGAGCTTCAAGTCTATCCTCTGACACTTGTGCTTTACCATGCAAGAACAAATTGGTTTAATACCAACAGAATCACAGAGACATTTTAGATGCGTTGTAATATATTCTAATGAGCTATTGACGAATTTTCTTCTACAGTCCAAAAACGGCAACAAGAAAGCAAAACAAACATCTGAAAAGCCTCTGCACTGCAGATCTGAGGGCAGAAGCAAACAGGAAAGTAGCTCAATAAATGTTAAGAGCAGCAAGGTGAGTCTTACATGCTCCGAAATCTTCCAGTGGCTTTACTGCCAATGGCTGAAACACCTGTGACAGCATTGACATGAATCAGAAGTGACTACATGTCAGGTGAAATGATCGTCTGCACCCTCCCCGGCACCTGGCGCACCGAGATTTATCTCACATTTTGCTTCCCTGATATGTATGTTTTGGTTTTCCAGCACAAATTCCTTAACTTTTTGCAGTTTTGGGAGTTACACTATGAATGTTATCCAGTTACAGGACACCACCACTATGATTTTTATCTTTTCTTTTAAGTCTTCTAATTACAGTTATTTACTGCTTTCGTTGTAAGATACCCAATTTAAAATATTGGTCAATTTGAAATAATCCTCCAATAAAAAAACCTATATGCTGATGTTAAATTCCTTTAGTCATTATTCCAGCATATTGTTTTGCACATGAGGCTTGTGAAAGAAGGGGATCAACACCTTTCCAAAAATCACTGAGTCTGAGATTGGCATAGAAGAAGGAAGAGGTGAGGATAACCTGAGGATGCCATTGTGATCGAGACAGAGCACCCTGTTTATCTACAGAGAAACTGCTTTTCCAGTGACATTAGGGAGCATTAGTGATAGGGAACTTTATCTGATGTTTATTCTGATTCGTCTTTTCTATGCACTAATGGATTCACTCTCCAGAGCTTTCAGTGCTTCTCCCTTCGGTAGATACAAACATGATAAAAATTGCTTTAAAAAAATCAATAAACACTTAAGTGTTTGGCAACTCTCAGACTTTTTACTGTGTCATTTACTCAACAGTTTAATGCTTAATAGAAGAAACTTGCCTGTTCGATATTCATGTGCGGACTTAGGAAGTGTAACACACCACAGTTTGATTCAGGTTTTCTAGTTCTTTTCATTCATGACAAAATTAATTGTTTCAGAGCATGGAAATTGCATTTGCTAGAAAGTAACACCCGATTTACTCATTTGAGGTCAGTGTCAGGATCTATTTGTAAGAACTGGCCAGTATTCCAGTTTGGGGCAGTAAAGTTTTCATCATTCAAAATTTGCAGCCTTTTGGCTTTAAAAATTGAAAAGTCAGTTCAAGTTGACCCAGTTTACACAGCTGTATCTCATTTACGTTACATACCACCTCCCTCACCCTGAGAGACTGGTTGCTGCGCTGGGGATCTACTTTGATGTAGGAGACGAAGAGTGCTGACCACTTCAGCAGAGGTTGTGCTCCGAGGGTTAGATTGTCTTTTTGGACTATATTTTAAATGCACGTACCACATGGATGCCTGTGCCCAGGCACTGGCAGTTCGGGGGGCTGCAGGGGCTGACCCTGTGAGGAGAGGCGGGGGCTGCCCTGTGCTGGACGCGGCTGGTTCTGGCCGGTTCTGGCCGGTTCCAGCCGGTTCCAGCTGGTTCCAGCAGCCCCACGGCCGGGCACAGCTGAGCCCCACAGCCAGGCTGGTGGTGCCTCTGGGAAAAGGCGTTTAAGAAAGGGAAAAACGCTGCACGGAGTGAGGAAAAAAGTGTGAGAAACAGCCCTGCGAGCAGCCAGGTTGGAGCAGGGGGAAGAGGAGGAGGAGGCGCTGCAGGCACCGGGGAGAGACCGTGGTGGAGCAGATGTCCGTGCTGCGGCCCATGCCAGAGCAGATTTTTCCTGAAGGGGAAGGTAGAGCTGTTGGGAGCGAAGGTGGGAAACTGAGCCTCGGAAAGGTGTGGGGAGAAGGTGGTGTTTTAATTTTTGTCTGTGTTTCTTACTACCGAAACCTATTTTAATCGGCAATAAATTAATTAATTTTCCCCAAGTCGAATCTGTTTTGCCCGTGACAGTAAATGGTTTTATCTCAACCCATGAGATTTCTCATCTTATTTCCCCACCCCCCAACCTGTTGAGGAGGGGGAAGGAAAGAGCAGCTGGGTGGGCACCTAACAGCCAGGCAAGGTAAACATATCACAATGCAGTAGAAAGAATTAATATAAATGTTTGAACAATCCAACTTAAAATATATAATTTGACAGCTATAGCAGTACTTTGGGTTGCTGTTAAAATATGAGTATCTGCTGATATGACTCGCTTGGGGATATATTTACATTTTTATGAAATACATACAATGTATCCTTCAGGTTGTTTAATATTTGAGAAATTATCCTTTTTTTTTTTTTTTTTTTAAATATGGTGTCCCACTGCTTCTGTAAACGTTAGTCTTCCATTTTGTGAAGTACAAGAGCTGTTGGGAGATGCTTAAAAATCGGGGTATCTCTCATCAGATTTTGATCCTGCTGAACTAATCCAAAGTTCATGGTTTTTTGTTCAGTATATTACAAAAGTAAATAATATTAAAAATTAATATTCAATTTTTTCTTGAGATTTCACCAAATTTGGGCATGGTTTTTTTAGTGATGTGTATCTGGCAAAGTTATGTTTACAAAGTTCACATTAAGTGACCTGAAATCTAGACTTTGAACCCGTCTTTTTTTATTTTTCACACTTCCAATACAAAAAAAAAAAAGGCCAGGAAGGTTAGATGGTACAGTAATGTTAGTAGATAGAGCTGTTCTTTGCTAACGCTACTTCAGACAGATATCATCTTAGAGGTTTCCAGTAGTTACTACTTCAAAATCAAGATAATCCTTTTTTTTTTAATTATTTGAATGTTAATGTTTGCCATTTTACATGTAAAATATGGCTTGTAATATTTACTGTAGTATAATGACTTTGATTACTCAGGCTTCTAAACCTCTTTATCACACTCTTTATTGCATGTTGATGCAATGACGCCACAGCTATCCCCTTGGAGGTTCTGTCCTGGTCCCCTTGAGGGGAGTGGGCAGGGCTGGGTTTTTGGGTAAGCTTCACTGAGCTTCAACACCGAGGAGGAGCCATGTCACAGGCTGGCTGAGCAAACACTGAGAGAAAGGGAGCTTCTCACTGTGAAACTGTAGGTCAGTTCAGTTGAGAGTTTCATTTTGTTTTTTCGTTTGTGATCAGTGTCTGGGCCTTCATCAAAATGTGGGTTTGAGAAATATGACATTGAGTGTGTTTGTTTCTCTAGCCCAAACAGGAAGGGAAAAAAAGAGGAAAAACAGGCAAAACTTTCATAAGGAAAATAAGAAAATGTACTTTATAGACTTGAGGGATTGCACATCACAGAATAATGAACTGAGAATTTGGTTGTCTTCTCTAAAATTAGTTGTGAAATACAAGAACAAAATTTAAGCAAAATGAAACCAATAGAATGCTTAACTCTGCTATAAGTAAAATCCTGTGCAATCTTAAATTATAATGTCAGTTTTCAACCACATTAATATTCTTAGCTGAATATGACACAAATTGGGGCAAGTTATTATTTCTGTATTAAAGACACCAAGCTGGTCTTACATGTAGACTGTGCTGAAAAATTAGTAACTTCTTTTGGGTGACAATACCAGGCTGGAAGTGATATTCTTGAAAGCATGTCGTAAGAAGTTAGCTTTTTTGTCTTACTTAGTTTGAGCTTAGTTGTAAAATGAAAGAGCTTTAAATGGGTCTGCCTTTGTATATTAGTTCTTGGATGTGTAGAATTAGCATGGAGGACACTAAGTTTTTTTGAAAGGTTTTACTCAGTGATATTGGATTTTGAGAAAGGTGGCTAAATGTTACAAAAAATGGGATCTGGATAGCTGATGGGGGTACTCAAACAGCTTAATTTCCTGCACAGAATAATACTTTTTGTGCATTTTTTGTATGTAGAGATATCTAGATTATTTTGGTTAAAAAAAGCCAGAAGAAAGATTCAGTGAAGGTAAATTTCTGTTACAATCATGCTGACTTCTAGGAATGCCTTTTTTTTTTTTTTTTTTTTTTTTTTTTTTAGCAAAGTGGGTGTATATCCAGCAGCAGAACTTCTGTGAATGTCTGGAGGACTGTGAGGCTCTTTACACTGAAGCACCCAACAGTACAGGTGGACCCTCCTAATCAAAACTAAATTTATTACGTGACACAGAGTATTATCTTGCCAAATCGACCTGTGTCACTAGGCTAGGTTCTCATACTGTTGCTGAAGTGGTGTACTATCTTACTGCACAAGAGAGCCTAGTGGGACAAGTCAAGGAGTAAAGTAACTACTGGGTGTAAAGCAAGAAGACTTGGGACATGAAGAGCTGTGAACTGCCGAGTCTCAGAAGGGAGCTTAAGTTTCTTCCGCCACTCTCATGCAGTAAGTTTGACTGCATAACAGTCAATGACGGGTTTGCAAACATGCCTTTTGGAACACAGCATCTCAGATGTAGCTGAGGCACAGCTTCCAGGTGAGGTGCACATACAGCAGCAAGGATAACTTCTTAATTAGCTGTGTTATACAATGCTGAGTGAAGGACCAGAAGTAGTGGCTAAGAAGCAGCACTATGTTGCCATCAAGTGGTAAATACATTGATATCTGTATAGTCAGAGTGATCATGGCTGGGTGGCAACCACTGAATGAAGAGAAAAAAATATGGAAAGAAATTGTCTGCTTTTCATTTCTTTGTGTTATCCTTATCTCTTTACTGGTGACTGATGAAGTGAGATTGTCTCTTGCTCCCTTACTGTTTGAATGAAAGATCTGAAGAAGAAAATTTTCAAATAATGCACTTAAGGTATGACTTTTGAAAGAATTTGGATTATACTCTTTCCTTCAGACAAAGCTTTAGCAAAAATGACATGAAAAATGTATATTCTCTTTACCAGGATGTCCGCATTTCAACTTCATTGACATTGTCATCCAATAACGGTGCTGTCATCACAAAAACAATTACCAGAACACATCCTCAAAGGCAGAAAATGCATGTTGTCAATGTTAAGGCCCAGCATCTGCAAAATATCAACAAACAATCCAAAAGTATAAAAGATCTGGAGATCCAACTGCTGCAAGTGGAATGTGAAGAACTCAGAAATCAGCTAGGATGCCTGAGGGTAGGTAAAAATCTAGTTCTGTTCTTAATATCTAACTGTGATGGTAAACAGTTACATTGAAAATAGTTTATTCATAGAGGTGATAAAACCAAGTAGAAAAAAAAATGTTTTTCTGCTCAGTTTTCATCCAAACAGATAGCTTATTGATATTAAATATTTTGTACATTATTGTATGTAGAAGAGAGTTTGGGTCTGAATTCACAGTACTACTTCTTTAGCCTCAAGTTAAGACTTTCACTAAGGATATAAACTTGTACTTTGGATCACTGCGTGGCATTCCTATACTTTGTAATTACTATAGTAGCATCAAACTCTTCTCAGCATTGTCTTGTACTAATTTTGTGTCCTACCAGCAGCATCTTTGTTCCCTTGGTTACAGCAACATACCATGTAAGAGGAACTTCTTCCAGTTCCCAAGAGTTGGAATTGCCGATGTTGTTTTCTACCTCAACCTAACCTGGCTTGATTAATAGCCAGAGGAAGTTTACTAAGCATGAAATATTAGGGTACTCCAAGTGTAGGATGTTGTGCTGCTAATGCTCTGAAGAGACATCTTGCTTTTTAGGTCGCAGAGGATTTTTAAATTAAGGACAAAAGTTCATGTGTACAATTATCGATACATTGCTTTAGCAGATGTTCTTGTTTAGTTAGAAGTTCAGCTATGACAACGCGTATGTTACTATCGCCATATATTTGAGAAAACAGAGATTGAAAATTTTCTGTTATGCAGGAAGGGCTGATTGGGCAGAAGCCAGGCAACACAGAGGAGTTACTGAAACAATCTCAGAGAGAGCTGTTGTGGCTTCAGAGACAGCTGTCCTTTATCTCCACAGGAGGCCCTGTGTGTGTTTTGGCAGCTAGCAAGGTGAGCTCCTCTATTATTTTTTCAGGCTATCTCACTGTACAAAGTGGAATTAGGAAGGGAAGGCTTTATAATCATTTTGGCTTGCTTTATTGAAACAATGCACTGCAAGATTTATTTTTCATACTAAGGGTACTACGAGGAAAATTCATCTTTTAGATGTATTTTAAATAATTGTTTCATGTAATTCAGAAAGACCGGAAAGAACATGGAATTCATTATGGCCTGTGAAAGGTTACATAGTTAAAACGACATTTCATGGAGCCCTGTCATATACAGAAAAATATCTTATGTTCTCTCTCTTTTAAAGAAAACTGTCTGCAAGAAGGGTAGGATCATTATATTTGGATTGTTATTCTGGGGGGATTTCTTGGCCTGGCATACAGAACTGTAATTCCCTTTCTTTTCTCAGCAGCGCTGTTACATATGTATTCCTAGTTACCAGCAGCCCATCATCAGCATAGCTGCATCCAGCCCTGAACGGGCAAAAATTACTGGCAAGCTAGATACTTGATGCTGATATTTGGCTGTATAAACTACCAAATTAATAATAAACTGTTTATGTTAACAATGTCCTAACATCTTACTGTTCCAGTAAAATGTGAGTTCTCATCTGCTGTGGCCTAACAAGATGAATATGTCAAGTTTTGATGACTCAAGTTTCTAAATGTTTACTTCAGATAAAGAATTTGTTTTAAAATCTTCATAGAAGTGAATTTATGCTAATAGTTTAAAAAATTATTTTCAGAGTGACTTGATTTAATTTATTCATACAATTTTCCGTATTTTAAAATAATATTTCTAGAACGTTTATGATAAATTACATATTTTATACATATATACACACACACATGTACAGATATACTTGTTTTAAACCCACCTATGAAAAGGAATGAGAAGAGTTGGTTTGGTTTAGTGTAACGCATTAATAATGCCACTTACAGTGATCTGACATGTTTTCAAGTATCAAGTTGGCTTAGCAAATTTTTTTGTCGGTACAAGTGCGCATAAAGCAATAGATAAGTTCATCTAGTCTCCAGCCAAGACAAGATAGATTTGCAAAATGTGTCACCTGGAATCTTCTGGTATCACTTTGTGTCATATGCTGCAGATCTGTGTTTGTTGCTGAAGCACAGTATGGTAAGTGCTGATATAATCAGAAGGAACGTTTGGATTTGAAGTTTGCATGTAGCTCAACTGAGGGGAAAAAAAAAAATTAACTTGCCAAAATTAGACTTTTTTTTTTTTAAATGAAAACTATTTATGCCACAAACTGGTTATAAAAGTAAGAGTGCGCTTGCCTGATGATCAAAGCCATAATTCAATCTGGGAAGGAACATACGATCCTGAGTGGGAACAGTTTTTCTCTCCGAAAATACCAGAGTTCTGTTGTTCCCGCTACAGTCGTGAGTAATCTCAGGGAAGGTCATTTGGGGCTGAGATTTGCACAAAAGAGTGGTCTTGGATACCTTATATTTAGATGTTGGACTTCCCATTCTGAAAACTGTAGCCTTTCTAGAATGTGCCAAGGTAGACCTTCAGGGAAGAAAGCACACATTGTCTATAACCCTTTTCCTCATTTTCGTTTTCAATATCACAGAACCAAGGATCAGATTTTTAGCTGTTTCATTCACATAATGAGGGCAAGATTTTTCAGAAGCAATCAGTTACTTTAAGATCATCCTGTGATACTCTGCACCGTACTTTAATTCTAAACCTCTGAAGAGAAATGCTTTTCATCCAAGTGAGCGTGGTGGTACTCACTGTTGCTAGAAGCTTTGGAGGTAATGGTCTTAATAAGGCGCTCAGATAGATTGGTGCTTGGGAACTGGAATATCCAGAAATACAGGCAGTGCTATTTTGGAAGGATTCCTCAGCTGTTTAGTAAACACCATGGTTCAAGTTCAAGGTTCAAATGGACTGGAAATCCAGATAAGACAAAACTTGTGAAAGAGATCCGCTGACAAGTCCCTCTTCCATGGCTCTTAATACTTCCAGTGAAGCATCTGATGCTGTGACAATTTCTGGACATCAGGGTACTCTGCCTGCACTTCAACTTCATAAAGAACTAATAGGCTTTGGGGGAAATCTGGCTACTTTTGTTAATGCCAGACTTTTCTGAAAATTCTCCTCCTCTTTCTTATTATGCCTGTTAGTGAAACTGGGGGGGGGGGAAGAGTTATATTTGAAAAGGAACTGAAAATCAATGTAGGGAGACATTATTAAATTGAGAGTTATATTTCTGCAGGTACTTTACCAGAATTCAATAAAATAGTGCCTTGAGAGTGCAATATTTCCTTCCCCTGTTAAATACTGAAAGGAAAATACAGAAGTTCCACTCAACATAACTTCGTATGTTTTCTTGATAATTTAACCTTCATCAGCCTTGAGAATTCAGTTATGTTAAAGTGAATGCACTCCCAAAGTGGTCAGATTCCGAGAGTCAGATCACCTCTGCTGGGGGCAAGAAAAGAAAGAAGAAAAAGAAGAGGAAGGGGAGATTAAAGATAGATTTTTATTTTTTTTATTTTTTTTTTTTTTAAATTGATTTATTTAAAATCTTTCCCAGTATCCCCTTACACTGTCTGCTTCTAGCTTCTGGGGAGAGGGTTGTCACATACTTAGAAGTTTTGTGTGTATATATTGTATACGGCTTTCTTCAGAACAGGAAAGACACAATGGTTAGGATGCTCCAGGTAATCTGTCTTAATACCCTTCTGCATTTGAGTTTCTAAGCCTTCCATTGGGCAGGCTTGGGAGTGAAAAAAAATTGCAGCTCACATTTACAGTTCATTGGTTCGTGCCAGTAGGCCACAGATGACCTACTGAGAAGATCCTGTGATAGCATTACTTGGAGGTAAAATAAAATCTCCCAACACCCGCCTCCCCTCTTGCCCCCCCCCACTGAAACACATCCTTGCTGCGATCCCACTTGCTGCTTGTCAGCTCCTGTCCGTGCTCCCTGCTGCTGTGTCGGGGTTAATACTATGTGAAAGAGAAACTGGCAAATAAGGAAAGCCATCTTTGTGCGCGTATGTGTGTGCGAGCACTGCTGTTTCATAGGCTCTGGCAGCTGCTGCATGGCCGATGATGCTTGCTCTCTCTTTTTCACCCTGCCTCCCTGCAGACGACTAATGAATCATTTCTAGCCTGAATACTAGCAGTGCAAACACACCAATGCTGCTGCTGCCGCCGCCGACGCTGCTGCCTTTCTCTACAAGGTTGTAATTTGACACAGTAGACTGCAGTTCTCTCTCGGCAATGATCTTGCTGAACATCGGAAGCACTTGATTTGAAGGTATGCTGAGATTTCACCCTTTCTAAAAATAGCTATTTCTGTTAAATGCTTTACAGGCCAAATGAGGGTGGGAGGGCTGAAGACTTGTAGGGGTGTGTGTGGGAGAATTGTCTTTTTAGTTAGCAGTAATGCAGCAGTAACTCTTACTGGAGGCAGACAAACTTTATTATTCTGCTGCAATTTGATGATGCCCTTCACTGGATCTTTTATTCTAGGTGCTGCTTAGAATAATAAAATGTGTTAGTATCGTGCACGAGTACTAGGTAAAGGGATTAAACTCTTGCTAGATTATTCCATCCTCCCTCCTATTGATGTTTAATCTGATGTCATTTTCCAGTCACTTTTAAGGTTTCCAATAAAATAAATACTATGTTGACAGGCTTGATGGTGCCATGTTTCTTTTCTGTATTAGTGTCTGTGGGTAAAGTTAGTAACCATACTGGCTAGCAGCTCCCTGCCTGCCTGCCCCCACACGCCGCAAGCCCCCAGGCACTCTGCAAATTCACAGTATCTGTTTGCTTTGCAGATGTATATTGTCATGACATGGCAAAGTCATCAATGTGATTACTCTTCCATACAGATATTGTTAATGAAATTATATGTGGTATTTGTCTGGCATCTGATGCTAAATTAGACCAATTGCAAGTAAATATCTCATCCTTTTTTGGTAGAAGGGAGAGATCTTCTGCAGCTATATACATATATATATGGAGGCACTATACATAGCAGTATTTGTGTGAAGTATGTTATGTATTGTAGAACAGAACAATAACATTTTATTATAACATATGCATATAAATACCTGTTAATTAGTTAGCACATACCAGTATGCTGTGCTCAGTATTATAAGGGATACCGCAGAGCTTTTTTATTAACCTCTTTTCAAAACTGGCTGTTGCCTATAGCATTGGGCAGGGAAGGTACACCTTTCCAAGAGTGATGTGATGGTCGACATTACAGTTGTACATGGTCTTAGTACAGTTTTAACTGAGGAAAATGTAAGTGCATTTGAAGGCTTTGGTTTCTCTTTTTAAGCTACTGCTGTCTGTTATTTTAGTGGTAAAACACTGACTGGTCTTTTTTGTCCAGTGCAGGCAGTGATGCAGAGTTTATATATAAAATAACTCAGCAGAATAACTTATTAATGAGTCTTGTCACTGCATCTAGTAAATACAGAGTCTGCTTCTTAAACGATTGGATGTATTTTGAAGAAATACCTCAAATCAAAGCCATTGATCTTAACATTAAGAATTGCACCAAGTATGCTGAGACAGGGAAAGAATACTATGATTGCCATCATCAAAATACAAATAAGGACTATTGCTTAGCAAGATAGAAAAGCTGCTTTAAGAAAACAGTATGAAATATTAAAACACGGACCAAGCGGTACAGTGGAAATTAAAGCATCTCCATAAATTCACTACAATAAAAAATAGCAGTATACATGAAGTGATATGAAAGTTACTGTAGTCACTTTATATTTCAGCTTTTTTGATCAGGAGGTGTTACATTTTTATTAGAGAAGGGCTTTCAAGTCTACCCAGCTGACAAATGAAGGCAATTCAGATCAAATCTTACAGATTGCAGCCAGGATTCACCACTGTAGACATCCTTTGAAATACACGTGCATTACTTCTAGTACCTTAAAGGAGGGTGTTGGATGTTTTTTAGGTGACTCTGTTATTTTTGTTAAAGAGATCTGGTGGTCCTGAACAGTGGCTTTGTGCATACTACTTTCTTTTTAATAGGAAAAAGACCTACTCTAAATGAAATTAGTGAAGCGGTCATGTTGCCTGCAGACTAGAGAACAACACTGATTTTTTTTTGTAGCTATGTATCTGAATGGATTCCAGTCTGCTAACATACAGCATGACTGTATACTAGAGGCAGTGAACAGAGGTGCAGTGTTATTACATACTTTATATATCTGGGTATACCTGGAGCACCTTTTTGAGAAATTATGTTGAGTTTTCTAGAATTATAACCAAATTACAGCTTTAAAATGGCACATTTGTTTTAGGGGCAGGAAAAGTGAGATGGCACAAAATATGGGACAGTGCAGTGCCACAGATTTCTGCATGAAAATGACCTGAACAGGTGATTAGATGGTACTTTAGTTAACTGACAATTACAGGCTCAGAAATCCTAAGCATCTCTATATGCGGCCAATCTCATACTGATACAAGCTAGGTATGTACTTTTGCATATATACAAAAGAGGTCTCTCTCTGAATGTCAGCTCATTCTATTTTAGACACGTTAGATGTGCGTACTCATTGTAGTTTAGATAGGTGTGTGATATTGAGTAGGAAATGAACGTATAAGCACAGCAGTGTTCATTCTGGTAATAGCTTATTACAAAAGTCTGAGCCTTTCTGGATTGCCAGGAGTAGAAATAAGATGCCTGTGATCACTGGATAATTAGTATCCTCTGGTATAAGGGTTTTTCCTTTATGCGTGTCAAATGCCCCACCATGTATCAAAATTAAATGTCCAAAATCACGCTGGCTTTATTCTGAAAAAAGAAACTAGTTGGTCATGCATCACTGTCCTGTCCTTTCAATACTTACATTGAATGAAGTATGGTTTGAGAGTCAAGACTGTTTTTCATTTCACTGAAATTGTTATAGGCCCTCGTCACTACCACAAAGTATGTCAGAGTAGCAGACTGTTGATGTTCTAAGCTGACTGCCCACTACGGATGAGAATTGTCATGAAGCATTGCTGACAGTAGCATTTACCCATTTCTATTAGCGTTGAAAAATATATAACAATATTATGATTAAAAATGGAATTGGAATATAGCCACAGTGCTGGAAAAATGCAGCTTCTTCAAAGCAACGTGTCATGAAACCTGTGTATTCACCAGTTGAAAAAGAGGGCTTTTGTCAGGTTTATTTGCAGACTGGGGTCTTGGGAAATAGCAGGGATAACATTACCTTGGGAGAACAGTTAATGATCTTCTGGAGCAGCTGGTTGACACTGAAGTTTGAATGTGGTCATTGAGGGTTTCTTTGCTAACTGTAACCATCCTGTTAAATAACATGTTAGAGTCATGTTCATTCTGTAAAGCATGATTGTAAAGACATCTATGGTTGGCATTCTGGAGAGAAAATTAGAGTGGCTTATAGGCTTGTGGCTCAACACTTCGGCTTGTCCTTGTGACGTGGCACTTGATAAGGAAATCAGACTGTGACTTCCAGCTCTGCTACAGATTCTGTGAATGGCCCTGGGCAAAGCATTTAGTATCTCTTGGGCTCTATTCTCTTTCTGTAAATGGGAATAATAATGAACTCTTTCCACTACATTCTACTTATTTTCTCTGCTTAGAAAATGAGATCTTCAGACCAAAGACACTTTTCTCCATCGGGATGCTAAATCCCAATGGAGCCTTCTAGATGCTACTTATAAATCACTTGACAGTCTGCATTTTGTTGTTCATCTATAGAAAAATAGTGTCTGAGTGTCAGAAGAATCTGAATTGATTCCGACCTTTTTTGGAATAACATTTGATTTGTTAAACTTTCTGTTATGCTCATGCATATGTTCAGTTTGGAGTGAAGAACCCAGTTTCCCTGATGGTGGCAGAAATATTTACAGTGCAAAAGTCAGGGCAGAGGAAGTGGGACTGTAGGTCTGATTTTTTTTTTTTTTTTTAATTGTCATAAAGTTTTATATTTTCTGTGTTACAAATAGCATAACGCTTGGTTTCTAAGGCAATAAGTATTACTATGCCAGATGTTTGTTGATTAGCAAGCAGCAGCGGTGCATAGTGTTACTGTGAAGAATCAAGGGGAAGGCATTGCGAACATAATAGTATGGCACAGTCTCTCTTCTCTGTTCTCGTCTAATAACAATTAGAAACTATCTTCCATTTTTTGTTTAAAGATCATCCTGTAGCAAGCTCTTCATTGTGATACCTTCCTTAAGGCCTGATCTGACCACAGCGGGCTGATGGGCAGTCAGCATATGCACTCCTTTCCTTCCATGCTGCACCTCCACAGGGACTCGACTGTTTTTTTTTTTTTTTTTCTCTGAAGAGCAAAAATAATTTTTATAGACAGCTTCAATTAAGTTTTTACACTGGATGTGTGTGGGAAAAAAATGACAATAATACCCCTCTTGGCAGTTTTGGAAGGAAAATAAGCCCTTTTTGAGCCAGCTTAATTTATTTAGGCTTGGCTTAGAAAAATCCTAACTCGAGACTAAATTCCTCCAGAATCAGGAATTTATTCTGGGGCTTCACCATTTCAGCTCCTGCTGAGTATTTCCGGACCTCCTTCTTATATAGTTTAAAAATGTTATTTGTTACTCCTGTATGGAATAACACAGTGCCTTTTCACCAACATGGAAAGGGGATCTTTGGTAAGTACATTGTCCAACTCGCTTAAAAATATTCTCTGATGTTAATCAGCAGGCACTTTTATAGATCTGTGCCAGTTTACACCAGGAGGGATAGCTGAGCATGTCTCATGGGAGTGTGCTAATGGGCTAAACTCTTACTGAAGACAGACAGAGTTGATGGTGCTTCGAATTCAGCTGGATGAAGCTCACAGTTGTCACTGTAACAAGCAATACGTGGTTGAATCTGTCCCCTTTTTACTGCATTTTCCCTCTCTGTGACACGGTTTTACCTATTTGTTAAATCCTCATTTCTGTTCTCCCCACTTCCCTGCCCCCAATTCTGCGTATAGTTTAGCACATTAAGAATATTCTCTGTCAGTTCCAGGAGTGTATTTCTTCCTTTCTCTCTTGTTTACTGCTTGCTAATTAAATTTTGTAGGTGGCAGTTTGAAATCTTAGTGGGACGTGTCATGTGACTGCTAATGCTCTGCAGATCTCTATTACATAACCTTTAAGTAGTTTGGGAAAATGTGCTTGTGTCATACTGGGCCTGACATAAGGCTCTGTCTGAAGCCAACAGTCTGACCAGGTTTTTTATGTACAATGACTGTAGAAATCTTGTAGATGGTTTGTTCTGGCACAAGATTTGTGCCCTCAGTTGTCAGGCCAGTGGTCTTATTTCCCTGAAATGCTTTGCAGTCTGCACTGTCTGCCTTTCCTGCAGGGTAGAAGAGGGGAGGGGTTAGATTTAAACAGTCTGACATGCCAGGTAATGATCAAATGAGTATTAAATGCAGTGTGCTAGGATCCCTTCTGTTTTCCTGATAGGTTTGTTCATTTTCGTTTTGAAATGACCAGAGTACAGAACAAACATAGAAAACCTCTCAGCTGTCCCCCCCACCCCTTCGCCTCCTACGGATCTTAATTGGGCTCTGGTACATTATGCAAAATGAAAACATAAATCAATACAGAAGTTGAAAAAAATGCTATGTAGGGATGATCAATTTTTATTGCATGGTAATTCATTAGGTTGCTGTTTTGCAAAAGGAGCGCTTTTATAAATGACAGCAATGTATCCACTCATAGCATAATAGCTCCTCTCGCTTTTTCTGAAACATCTGGACCATATTTTGGTCCTACTTCACATACAGTTTCACATTTTTGTTGCCTAAAACATATTTATACACCATCCAATGCAGCTTAAGCACTCCATTGCTGATGGACCAACTCTGTGCCCTGAAGAAAGTAAGTCTTATTTTGGTTTCCTGGCCAGGATATGGGCCTTGGAGGCTGGGTCTTTTTTGTGGCTCTGACATTTGGCATGCTGTGTGTTCTCAAGTAAAGCAGAGGAGATCTTTCTGCCTCAGACACTGCAGAGTCCTGTGCAACACGTTATCTGTTGTATTGCTTCTCTTAATTAAATGTTGTATAAGAAGGGAGGAGAAGGAAGTATTGATTTTCTAAAAACAGGCTTTCTTTTGTTTCACTTTAACTGACTGTTTGCCTATGTGCTACTCATAGTAAAGAGTTTGTATGAATTTTTTAAAAAATTACTACTGTCATAAATCACGGTGGCCATAGTCAGTTTGTCTATTCTCATGATGACTGCCTGCTTACCTACTGGGTATACTGAAACTACAAATGTTTCATTGCTGGAAGGGGTCTCTGTTGCTCAACAGTCTTAAATCATCTGTACAAATGTATGTACCATACATTCCCTGTGATTTGGTAGCTTTGGCTTATTTGAAGATTCAGTGGGTACAGTTGACGCTGCTGTGCTATCATGCTTGTTGGCTGCTGGATGAATTAGGATGAGAACAAAGAAGTAACTGTGAAGCAGGTTTGTGTTTGTGTGGCAAGGCAGATGGGTACAGCTAATGCTTTTGTATTTTAAAGGAAACTTGTCATTAAGGCAGTTGTTTCTGTGAATAATGTGCATAGATGAGCCCTTCAAGATCTGGACCTCTTCCAGTTAATGTGCTTTACAGTCATAGAGTGAGAAGAGAGCTGTCACTCTGGCAAGCTCTGTCCTGATCTGTTTCAGGATGCAACAAGTGGGAGACCCAAACAAATGAAGGGATGAAACATGAAGACTTACAATAGAAGAAGATCTTTTCTTGCACTATCAGCAATAATCGAGTGTCTGTCTTATCTGAACTATCTGTGCTCTGCGGTACTTTACCAGTGATGACTGTTAGGGAGCAGCAGCTGTGATGGTCTTTTCTTGAGGATTTCTACCAGGGAGGAAATACAAGCATGGATTTCATAAACTTTAGAGTAACATCCTGTATAAACACTGTTGATAAGGGAGGGGGGAATAGAAGTTTTGTAAATACATAATTTTTTCTTGATATATGGATTATGGAAATTGTCTTAAAGTAACACAGAACAATTTAGAAAACAGAACGAGACAGGAAGAAAAGCTGTCTGTGACAATAAGAGCTAAAAGAATCAAATAGTGAATGAGGTCATTGTACTGCTGACACCAATGGTGTAACACACTTGTGTCTACGGGGGTCAGGTGGTTTTATTGATTCTTTGTGAAAAACTGCTCTGAGCAGAGCACAGTAAACGTTACTGTAAACATAATATTTGTGTGCTGTAAATAAAAAAGTACCCACATTTCATTAAACATAACTGTCAACATTGATGCAACAAGTGTGTGACACTAAAAGTGACACTGAACAACTGGAGCATTTCCTATTTCTGATCTGCAGGATGCAGGAAGAGCTACTGGCCAAGTCCTGAGTATCAGCCTCACTGAACAAGGCACTGAACTCTTCTCAGAGAGCTGTCAGTCCAGCTATACAGTTGGACACAGCAAAGTAATGCAGCATTTGAGGGAGGACAAAGGAGAAGTCTCCTTTTCCTTCCCCCTTGCCCCACTTTTTAGCCACTTCCTAATGTGTCTTCTTTCCCCTCTCTCACCATATTCTGGTTTGTGTAATTAAAATTTAGTCTGTTAGGTAAAAAGTTACCAGGACATTTAGACAAACAACGTTGTTGATTTTTAATACCATTTTATTTAATACCATTTAAGAGACTGCGCTGCTATTGAAATGGAAATTTTCTCAGCTCTGATTTCCTGTAACTAAGTAACAAGAAATTTTCCCTGATATGACTGAGTTATATTGTAATGTGTGGATGGAACTGTACTGTAGTTGAATTGGAGGGTATGTTAAGCCCTGTGTGATTCGGTGTTTTGTTAGTATTTATCATATCTTATTGCAGGCCCTGTAGGAGACTCGAGATTATACTGCAGGAATTTACTGTGGTTTTCTTGTGCCTTATTCTTAAGCATCTGATAGCCAATTTTGCCTCGACTGCATGGGTCTGGAATCTGATCTAGTATGGCCTTTTCTATCCCATTTCCTTACAATCCCAAAGAATGACTGTTAGAAAAGAATCTTGATGTACATTACTGTTTGAATAGAGTTTGTGGATTTTTTTTTTAAATGGGAGAAATTATTTAGCCACAATAAGCAAAACCAAAATCTGAGATTAATTTTTCAATTTACTTTCTTTCAGGTACTGGAGGTAGTAGATTTGTGGTTCTGGAGAGGCTATAGTGCCATGGTTAGGTTTTAGTCCCCTCACCTGCAAGAAATTACTGTTTGAAATATAAAATGTCATGCAGCCCCTTAGGAGAAATTATTAATAACGTATACATTCTATTCTGCAAAGGAGAGAGGTCTTTTGTACACAAGGAAAGGTGTCTGGGGCAAAGCGTTCAGTTGCACTGGTGTTCTTTTTGGGTTTGGACCAGCCTAGTTTGCCTGCTTTGTAGCTCTGTGTACTAGTTCTTTGTAGAAGTTAGTTCAGACGCTTTAGGATTTTCCAGGCAACTGACTGAGGAAGGAAGAAGTGGAGAGGCTTAAAAAAAAAACAAACCACAGTGAGAAGGCAGAGTGGAGTGAGGTAAATAAGAAATGTTGATGATAAAACCACAGAATTAAAAGGTAACTTCCATTTATTTTCCATATGTATGAAGGGATTCTCCTGGTGTCTGTCCAGACTTGCATATTATAATTGCTTCATATATGTGATAGCTTGTTCGATTTAATACTGAGTTGAGAAATATTCTTTATTAAATACTGATGAATGACAGTATCCTCCTTAATTCCTTGTCATTGGTCCTGTCTTTGTCCTCAGTAATATACTATGATTTAGCTTTTTGTAAGCTTATAATTTGTGGACTACTGCACCTTCAAAACTAAAACTCACAAGTAAGCGAAATGGAACTGTCCTTGACATCAAATCTGCCTTGAGGATAAAAATGATCTTTTGTGGTGTGTGATAATTGCCAAGAGTACAGAATTTTCATAGCAGTCATGGCTCTTAGAAAAATAAAGATTTGAGGCATGTAGCACTATGTATTTTGTTATTATCTGCAACATTCATTAAAAGTATAGTTGCTGGCATTAACTAGGAAGAATAATGCATGCCCATGAGCTGCAGTGCTTTTAAAGGTCCTTGTTCCTATTATCAGAATTTCTTAATTTATTGGAATAACTTCAGAGCTGAAAAGGTTTTCTTTCATAATGGGTCAGTGCAGTATATCTTTTTCAGATAAGTGGTAAATCTTTTCTCATGTGCATGAATCCCACTGCTGTAATCCAGTACAAGTATGCATGGGAAAAAGTACATTTTGATTTTTTATAGACCCATCAAACCTACTTTATGGAAGAAGGCCTGTGAAGTCCCACAGGAACATTTAACTATCACTATCCATCATTATTGGATTGATAATAGACTACTATTACATAAATAATACAAACATCAAGTAAATACTTCAGGGGAATTATCACAACATCCTACTGTGTGTTGCATGTCTCTTAAAATTACCACACACATTTAAAGGGAAAGGAGAGAAATGTAAGAAACGAGCCATATTATTTATATCACGAATAACTGAAACAATTTACGTATACTGTGAAATACTTAAAATACATCTTAAAGCTCTACCTTTTTGTGTCAGTGTAGAGTTTATGTTCAAGAAAGATGAACTGGAACAAGCAAAAAGAGAGGCAGGGATATGGATAGCTTATGTTATGAAAGAATTCTATAAGAGCTTATTCTTTGTAGTCTACTAGTGACAAAACTAGGTAATAATCTGATTTCATAACTAATTCTGCCTCTTACAATTTTTAAAGTTAAGCGTATAATTAGTGCTTAGTGCTTCGATTCAAACACCAAAAGATTGTCAAGATGATAGAAGTGTTCAAAAAATGTTATAAAGCTGTTCATTTTTAGTGTAATTTGTCAGTAGCATCTCTCTGTCTAAGGTTTAACCTAGCTTCTGTTTTTACCTTATCTAAGTGCTTCATGGACTTGTCCGCTGTCTGAATTCAGTAATTCTTAATGAATCCTTTCTTCAAAGTCCTGAATGAATGCTGTTTATGTAAGAAAAACCCTTTTACTTTTGTAGTCTTTACATGGTGCCTGTAGTATTTTTCTGAGAGTAGGTGACTGATTATTTTAAAGTCCAATGTTCCTAACTAAAAGATGTGTCTCCTCTGGAAGCCCTGGGTTTCTCCTCATCTCTCGCTGCCATAATACTTGCTGTATTGTGAACAGTTCTCCTGTTCATTTTTAGAGTTTTCCCAAAGCTGTTCCTGGGTAAAGCAGATTCTTATTTCAAATTGTTATTCCTGTGGGGTCAAATACATTGGGTTATTATTTGTACTGTCTCAAGAATACCTGCTCAGGGTTTATGCCAAATGAAAGCCAGTCATGAAGATGGGAGGGGGAGTATCCAGGGAAATTCAACACCTTAATAGCAAATCCAGAGGGGAACATCTGTTACTAAATTGAAGAGATGGGGAAGTGATTTAAAGAACATAACAGTTGATAGAACTCACTAATAGCCATGTAAGGGTAATTTAAAACATGATGTGTCTTCATGCCGACCAAATGCAAGGCATCAGCAGTCTCTGCACGGAAGGCAATGAATAACTGGTTAGTGCGTCTCTCCACATACCTTAAGCTCACACAGTTCCTTTTTCTGGAAGGCTAGCAGCAAGGGTAGTAGAAGCTGTGCTCTGACCTGCATGGCTTACCCATAGGCTGCATCTTAAATTCAGGCCAGTTCTTGGAGGCCCACATAAGCAGAACTCCTGACGAGTTGATGCATGGCTTGTGTCCAGTGTGGGGCAGCCCCAGCCTCCCCTCACAGAGGCCCGTGCAGCCCTGCCAGCTGCCAGTGTCTGGGCACAGTCAGCCAGTGCATGCATTCCAAAAGAGAAAACCCCTGCATGCGTACATACTTGCCAGCTTCTCATAGTAACCTGTGTCTTGAGTTCCACTTCCTTGAAAAAACTTCAGGATATTCCAAGGATGCTTTCAGGAAAGCGATCAGCTAGAGAGGTGGTTAGGTGGATGTTAATGGCAGTAGTGGTTTTGATCCTTTGATTCGAGTAAGCAAGAGTTAAGGGAACTTCCTTCAGTTGGTTGACACCTGTGAGTTCTCCTTTTTAAAAGGGATCTTGGCCTGATTTTGGAACAGAGTTTGAAGAAACCTTCAGCACAAAATGCTCTTTAAACTGAGTAGCGTATAATGCCAACTTTCTTTGATTCAACTATGAAGAGAAAATTGAAGTTACATCTCTAAACTCAGCAGCGAAACTTCATTAAAGTTAAAATAATGAACAAATAATTTGTCTCAAAATAAACATGTATACCATTATCATTTGAAGGGAGGAGGGAGAGCAGGCACAAAATTGAAGACAATTTAGAGTGATAGCTTTTCGTGCATCTGCTCCAAGTAGAATGAGTTGTTAATAGATATTCAGTTTTTCTCCGTAAAGATAGAAGAGAAGGTCATGCTAATAAATGGTTATATTTATGGTAAGCTTTCCACGTTAAAGATGGTCTACTTTTTGCCATTACTTTGTATTCTTTTAGACTTGTGTTTGTTGCCTGGACTGGTCATCGAGGATTATTGTTGTCCTTTCCATCTTTTCAGTCTTTAGAAGGATTGCAGAGCAGTTCTGCTGGAGCCCAACCTGAAGATCAGGTTGCAAATGATTAAGCATACAGAAAATAGGCTTATTTGTTTTCCTAGTCATAGGGTTCTTTTTGTACATGACCTGCATGTTTGTCTCCAGGCAATTTTGTTTGATACTGGTAGTGTTGAAATGATTCCACCTCGGTGAGGTGAAAGAAGGTTTGGAGGCACAGAGTTTCTTGCTTTTATTGGCTTCTGGCTCTGTGTATGCAAGTCTATTTAGAAAGGGATGGCAGTAGTTTGCCTTTTACAAGCACAGGATTAATGGTTAAGAAGTGCTAAATGTATTATTCCATAGATACATTATTGTATGTTTTATGGATTCATATGATGCACTTTGTCTTTCATCTTGGGATTTCAAAGTACTTACAGACATTAATTAACAAAGTCTTGCTGCATATCTGTTTAGTAAGAACGATTATTATCCCCATTTTGTTTAGAAGGGCACATGATTTCCCCAAGTTTCTGCCATGAGTCAGTGACAGAGCTGAGAATGAAACCTGGATATTCCACCCACATAATAGCCCTGCTCCACTGAGTAAACTTACCGGTAAATGCGTAGATTTCCGTGCAATATATATGAAACGTTTTCAGTTTTCAATCACTTCCTGATGCAGAAATTACAACAAAACAAACCAAAAATTACAGCAGTTGTATACTGCTGTATACAACTAGTAGTCATGGGGGGTGAAGTGATGAAACAACATTTTATGAAAAAGACAGATACTTTTGTTGACTGCTTAACAGGTGCTTGTACTTCCCTATGGAAGATAGTAACTGTGTCTGACTCACTCTGCAAATACTCCTTTTGTCTTCTTTCTGCATACAGTGGAGGTAGAAGTCAGAATTTAGGGCTAGCAGGGAGTTGTTCCTGTTGCAGAAAACTAAACTGCATTTCTTACAGTTGCTAAAAGAGATATTCATTGTTGTTGGTTCAGAGAGATTGGTGAAGCAATGTGGCTTGTCATGTATTGTTTAAAATTCTCCCTTTGTATTGCTAGCAAAGATTTTGCTTGTTAGCTGAATGTGAAGATATTCTTAGTTTTTTGTTATGTAACAGGATTCAATTGCTCCCTATCCTTATTTGATAATGTACTAGTTTGTAAGATATACTTGGGATTGTGTGCAACTCAATCTGATCACTTAGGGTTCTGTTTATTTTGCAGCTGACCTGAGGATTTCTGGACTGACCTATGATGAGCTAAATTTGTCTCTGATTATAAATCATTGCTGATGACTTATTCTGTTAGCTTGAATAGTACAGGTGTATGCTTTTGGCCTTAAAGTCTTCAGACTGTAGTTTGTAGGGGTACTATGACTGGGATCTGAATTATGCAGACCTGTGATGGGTGATGGATAGGAATGTTAGATCTGCTGCTACAACCTTAAAAATAAACAAACAAAAAAAAATCTTTATGGGGCTGATAGGGAATTCTCCTGGTCCTAAAAATCCTGCTGAGAATCAAGAGATTGCCGCGTATTTCTAAGGAATGGTTCTTCCTGAGAAAATCAGGCCAGGATTTGCCTTTTTTATTTAGGATTTAGAAGAGAACGTGTATTTAAAGACTCCCATTCTCTTCCTACATGAACAGTGGCTAGAGTTTAGCATGCTGTCTGCACTGGAAGTTTATTAGTGTAATCACTCAAGCTGTAGATAGTTAAAACATTGAAGGAATCAGGCTGGCAGTGAGCCTAATCACTGTGCAAAAAAAAAGCCATACCACAGCAATATTAACCTTTACCGTCTGGAGCATTCTTAGTTTCCCTCTAGTGTGCTTATCTAAGCTTGCCAGCAGGACATGCAAGGTAAAGACTTAAAGGAGATGAGGTGTGGGTTTTTTGTTTGTTTATTTTTATTCATGTATTCCAGTCTTTGCACTAATGGCTTTCATACAGAATTAAAATAGAATGTGCAGTAATTTGCTCTGCGGAAGGCAAAGAGGTGGAAGGTCAGTATAAAGATTGTACTCCGATTCCTCTGGTTGTATTGTTGTCTTACTCCAGGAAGGAAATGGCAGTACAAGGCTCTGCAGCAAATCACTTAGAGATAGTGTGGTGCTCCCTTTAACATACCAGAACTCTGTCCAAACAAGGGCTTCACAACCTATTTACAGATCTCTCAGATCTGTCACAATGGAAATGAGACTTTCACAAGATAACTCAACCCCATTCTTTTCTCTCGCCTATGGCTGTTTCTCTGTTGTTTACAGCATGACATGGTGTGTTTCATTGATGTCATATGCTAGTGCATCTTGTCAGTCTGGCCTGCTTCTTACTTCCTGCATTCATGAGTGTCTTATGAAAGGGACCATGCAGCAGAGGAGGGCCTGGGAGCAAAAAGGCAACCAGGAATGTGATAGCTAGGAAGGCCTTGTTCAGAGGAATTGCACAGATTGTACATCAGCCAGCAGCAGCCATGGACTTTGGCCTTTCTTGTTATGTGCCCTGGTTTTCTTGGTCTTGTCACTGAAGCAGCATCTTTCTCCTTATGTACATGTGTACAGTCACGACGTGATTGTGGATTGCATATTCTGGTAGAGAAAGGTTAGTGTCCTGAACTGACCGACCAGTTGAACCATTAACTTGATGAAGACTCCTTTTCAGCCGTTTTAGCATGTGTGAGGTCATAGTTTAAGTGGTACCTGGGTACTTGCACCAGTAGTTAGAAATACATGATGCTTGTGTAAAAGAGAGAGGGAAAGCAAAAAACTTTCCTAGAAAAGCTTCTGTACAAATTCAAGATGGAATTTAAGTTTGTGGACCTCAGTCTAGATTGCTTTGGACAGAAGATTTATATTAACTACTTATGATGGCAGTGATAAAGAAATAAGATATCCAGGAGAAATAGAACCTGGTTTTGAGGAAAAATATTTTAAGCTTCAAGAAATCTTCAAAGTAACTACATTCCTTAAATGATGGAAAGCAGAAAATTGCAATGAATCTCAATTTCATTAACCAGATCAAAGAGGAAGATAGATGTGACCTGCATATCATCAATTCTATCCTTTTGCTTATACAGAACACAGATGGAGGCTGGAGAAAAAGAAAATCCTTTAACTAATCTTCATATGACTTAACAGGAAAGTCAAAGTAAGTTCGTTCTGACTTCCTGGGCTTAATTCTGGACCTGTGATAATTTAGTTCTTTAACTTGCCTTTATTCAAAGAGCTCCTCTGAAAAAGGGCAAATGTCAGCAGCTATTATAAGCACAGTTTCATGTGATATGAAGGTGTAAGCACAGATGTATATGGGGTTCAGGTGATCTGTTAAATGATTCATAAGAAAAGCAAGTGGGAGGCCAAGGTAAATTTGCTGTAAGTCTAGCCGGAGAAAGGCCTAGTTATAGCACCATCACAGAGAGACAATGACAAATGACTAGTGCTCAGGCAGTATGGCACTTTAGTAATAAATTATAAAAATTAGATGGAGAAAGGAAGCTTTCTATTTTTAGTATCTGTTTTAAAGTGGAGATAAATTACGTCTTAGCAGTGCCCGCTTTTCCATTGACAGTAAGAAGGCCCAGACAAGTAGATCAAGTATGGGTATTTATATACCTCTAATGATAAATAATCCCATGAAGACTTACATATTCAATTTTATATAAAAATGTGATTAATTTTTAATATTAAACAGCTTTAATCTCTATAATTGGAATAAATTTTGAAAAATGTTTGGTTCTGATAAACACTGATGCATCATTTGTAATTTCCATGTAGATGATCCAAAATTCTTACTATCTGAAAAAACAGTTGTGTTTCTTATACTAAGTGGTGGCTAAGACCTGAAGGCTCAAGTCCGATGTTGGCACATCTCTCTGATTTTAGAGTGAAGCAGTCCCATTTTGTACTCCACAGGCTGAAAATCTCTTTTGATTAGCCCATTAGTGCATGGCCAGAATGACAGATTATTCACCTGTAGAGCTAAAGCTGTGGGCTGTAGTGTTTTTGGAACGCAGGGGGAAGCCTGCAGTGCTCAGGTGGCTGTGCTGTAGGGCTAGTCTGTTTGCTAATGTTTTTGGCTGCATATGTAGGCACAGATCCAGCAAGGCTTATGTCAAAGACTTGCATTGGGAAAAAAATGCTTTCTCTCTGCAGGTTCAATTTCTGTTTTGGCAGATACGTTTAAACTTGGTCATGAAATCATTTATAATTATCAACAGAACCCTGATACCAGGTGATCAGAGAGTTAACAGTGGTACTGCTGTTTACCACAGAAGTTGTTGAAAGTACTACACATAGGAGAGAATAGAAAAATCGTGGACTTTACAATACAGGTTCAAGATGCTATTTATCTAGTGATGGGAGATTCGGTTTTTGCCAAAATTATACATTTGCTGTTGCCAAAATAGGGACGTCAAACTTGGATGGTTTGGCTATTGAAAGACACCAGCTGTTATCAGATGCCTTCTGGCTTTTGTTTGGATTTCAGATTTCTTTATAGAGACGAATCTTTAGTTCTTGTCCTGTTATTTATGTCAAAGGGAGTTACACGTTTTCCTGACTGTCATTTCCTCATAAAAAGCCACCTCAAATCCTTTTTAAGGGATTTACATTTTATGTTGATAATACTTAGGGCTTAAAGGCCTGATTCTCCTTAGACTTCTGGTAGTATCACTCAGGGATAACGCCAGTAAGGAAGGTATTAGTTACATGTGTGCAAATGAAAGAAAAATCAGTCTGGCTGATACCTAACTCATTTAAATAGAAATCAGCAGCCCCATGGAAAAGATAGGTATTTTTTTTTTGCTAGTGTGCAGAATGATACAGTAGTTCGTTCATACATGTTGCTAAACATTGAGGTTTAAATGCTTTGCTGAATGGGGATATAGCTGTGACAGCTCTGATCTGTTGTTCATCTCTTGACATGTGGACCATGGAATCCTTTGTACTTTTAGAAAACCTGAATGTGAAGTATGTATTAATATGTGATGATATGCATTTTCATATTAAAAAAAAAATTTTAGAAGATTTAACATTGGTTTTCCTGAAGACTTTTTTTTTCTTCTTAGTGAGGAGATTTATACAGGTTTGAGTTGATAGCTAATGCAGAGCTTCCTTGTAGTTTATGAAAAATAGTTATGGGCACATTTATCACAAGAGTGATTTCTTATACCAGTTTTCTACTACCCAAAGGTTGTCCATATTTACAGCATGAATAAAATGGAGAAATCACCCAGCCTTATACTAAATAAGCTTTTTCTAATTTGTAAATTAGGTAAAATATTTGGTATTCATACTTCATTAAATAAATACTTGGTAGTATAGAGATGTCACTTTTGTCTTTATCTTAGTTTATACTTGTAATTTTTATCTCAGAGTGTTACAAAAAAAATAAAGCAAAAATTTCATCTAGGTAGTCAGATGGGTACTTTTTCCAAGAACTGCCTTTCTTGCTCTTGCCACGGTATTTATTGACATGTTCTGTGATACTTTTTTCTTTTTTTTTTGAGACATATGGTTAGGAGTTCTTTTTAGATGTAAGGCACTAACGCATGAGTCGTTTGCCATGTCCAGAAGGTACCAAAGTAAAGTGGCTTTGAATTTATCATAAAAACTTCAACAGCAGACTCTTGCATTGAATTTAGGATAGATTTCTGCAGCTAGGTGTTTAACTTAATTAAATTCAGAGCAATTTGGCACAGTAGCTAAAAATATGGGGAGGCTCAACACTGCAGTGCTTTGGAGAACTGATGTCAGCTAAAGCAAGAGCCATTAAGAAAATAACAGTGACTGAGAATTTTTTAAGCCAAAAGGTCAAACCAATGTAATATTGAATGCATAAAGAAGAGTAAAATTAAGGCAAGGTTAATAACCTAAGAAGGTTACAGAGTATCTGCTTCAAAAAGTGAAGAAGGAGCACAAAGTTATGGTGATCATTGATAGAAAAAAGTGTGGAAGACTGTTCTGGGAATTGCATTAATATACTTGTTGAAGACTTCACTGCTCATGGAGGAGTGACTTCATGTAATTTGTCAACTTCTTAGGGAAGCAGCTGGCTTGTTTAAAATGGTCATTGCAATATAAACTATGGGAAAGGTGGCTTGGATAGTTGTTGGGCTTGAGATACACAGTGAACTGGGAAACAGTACTGAAGTGGAAATGTGTAAAGACTTTTCGCATCCGCTGGTCCTGGTTCTGAAAGCTGGGATGCATCATGTTCTAGGAAGAGCTTTTCAAGGAACACACAAATTCAGATCTTCAAAGGTCTTCAAGGATATGTGTTGTAAGTGGCTAAATGTGTACAGTTTGGCATTGCTTTCCTGTTCAGGAACCTAAATGACAGCTAGATCTCTTTCAAAAGCACTGAGCAAGTATTGTGACTTCAGTGTACTGGGCTTTTAGAAAATAGGGCCACAAATAATTGCAGAGCTTCACTCTGGAGGGGAATATTACACAGAGGGAGTACTTCAGCCCTTATGAGTACATATAATCATCCCAATCAAATGCAAGTCCCTGTTTATTGGCTGAGACAGTAAGATGCTAGTATTTTCCCCAGGCTAAAACAAAGCTGGAACCTTTCAGTGAGGAAAATGTTATCCACTGAATCCACCGTCAGGGCTCTAAGTGGGAGGTGACCTAACTGGGTGGAAATAAAGACCAGTTCCCTACCATTTTATCTCCCATGCATCTTTCCTTATGAAAGCTGCACGTGCTGGAAAGCACACATACTGTCTTAGCTGGCAAATGTCCTATTTAGGAGAGGAGGGTCAAGCTGGGTTTGTCACAAACATGACCAAGGTGTAGCTGCATAGATTACTGTTAATTAACCACCATGTACCAGATAAATGGGACGAGTAACCCCATTGTTATAGATCCTGTGTTTACTGATTGTTAAAATACAGCTTTGAGGCTGGGATTCAGCTTTTTGAAACAGTTGAGTAGAAAAGAGATGTCACTTGTCCATGTTATAGGAAGGGTAAATAAAGTAGGAATAGATCCTAGGGCTCCTCTAATGCCATACCTGCTGTCCTAAACTATACTACTTCTCTGTTAAGGTTGTGTGGTAGCTGAAGGCTTTTTTTTTTTTTGTAACATTTATTATTCTCATTCTTCTTAAAAAAAAAAAAAAAAGCCCAAACTTTAGCTAATTTTTGTTGCATGCATTCGGAAGGAAGTAGTTCACGTTGCCAGTAGTTCAGTTATCAAATCAAAACAAATAATTTTTTTCCACAACTTTTCCCATTGGTTGGGGTGTGCATTCTATTGCTTATCAAGTGTTTTTCTTGTGTAAGATGTCTGTTTTTATTTTATCATTCTGGTGATGTAGCCTATGTGATGTTTCTGTTCCAGTGCTGTGATTGCATGCCTGGATAGCCTCCAGTAGAGCGTATTGTTCTTTCTTACTTTGAGTTGCAAGTGACAAGTGAGCTCTAATTTTTAAATTTATTAAAAACTCTAAACAACAATATTCCCATTCACAATCAAGATCACCATTCATCCAAAGCTAGAGCTGTATAATTACCCTCAAGCTAAACTTAGCATTTTCAGTAGTGTTTCCTATTTCCTGTCATAATGGGAATTGTTCAGTCTGGCTAAGATTGGAAAGATATTTGAACAGAGATATGAGGAATCAAGCACCATCAGTGAGTGGTTTTACTGATATGGACAACTAGGAATCACTTTTCCAACTCGTGCCTGGGTTCTTTTACCTAGTGAGATACTTGTATAATCCATCATTGCTATGGTACTTCTGTGGTTCTATGTCAATAATACAGGTTATTCCCAAACTGCTTGGCTTGAACAATTTTTTTCCTCTTTACAAAGATGCTGAATGAATTATCCAAGGTCAGAGGCTGAGTCTTTGGAGCCAGGTAGTAGATCTGTATCCCCTGAATCCCATTCTTGTGCTCTGATGACAAACATTTCTTAATCATTTTTTCTTGATCCTATGTAAGAGGTGACAGAGTCACCAAAGTGCATTTCATTAGCAGCCCAAACTAGCAGAGGAAACAGTATTATTAAAGGTCACAACCTTGTCACAGCTAGGCCAGAAAATAAGTCTGTGATCACATTTTAAGGTAGATTTTTTTTGCATACGACCAGAGCTCTTTTTCAAAAGCAAGAAGTGTGGGGGGTTTTAGCTGAAATCTTCATGTTTCTCAACTTCTTGAAAAATTCAGGTTACCTTATTGCCACCACTTTGTTGTCACTTTGCCATTTTGTGGTTATTACTGTTCTGCACATCTTTATTGCATGGCAAGCATAAAAATAAAATTCAAGAACCCTGCCTTGAAAATAAAAATCAAGAGCTGTAGAGTAGTTGCCAGTTTCCTGATAACCCAGAGCAGTAGGGACTACAGACATCTGTCCCATTCGTATCCAGAAGAGGGCAGTGGCAATACACCAGTCATTTCATATAACTCAAAAAATGCATGAGGGTTTCCTTCAAGATGGTAGACCTTATGGAAGTCCTGTGCACAATATCGAGTACTGAGGTGGATTTTATAACTGAGTTAAAGTGTATTGATAGGAGGTGGGGTAGGTGTATTGTAACCAAATTCTGAACCAATCAGGAGCCCAGTAATTCATATGAAATGCAGATGCTACTCTATGGAACCAACCATTACAACTTCTCTGGCATTAGCATCTGCCTAAGTAGAAAAAAAGTTCACTATTGATATCGTCTGATTAGAGCTACATAAAATATTGCCTTTTTCCTTCAATCTCATTATTACCCCATTTTCACTCCAAAATTTTTATTCACAAAAATTAATTTAGATAATCAGTTGCTTTACTTCAGTAATATTCCAAACTCCCTTTTGTTTGCTTTGAATGACTAATGACATAGGTCATGTTTTATTGAAAGAAATGCTTGCATAAAAGGAAGGTTTTATATGTCTTTACATGAATGTGCTTTGAATGGATGTGCCAGCTAGGAATGCTGAAATGGCAATTTTGAAATATTCTCATGCTTCACAAACCCCAAACTGGAAGCAGAAACACCAAATAGAATAATGAATGTTCAAGTAGTCATGGATTTTAAAGCTAACAAATGGTATGAGTGGTAATGATGGGTGCAGGAATATAAAGAACATGACATAACATAATTCTAAGAACATAAAATTACTTCAGAGCAAAGGTCCACTTAGTTCAGTATACTTTCTTCAGCTGTGATCAACAGTCTGCTTGGACAAAAGTCAGAGCAAGGCAAATGCATGGTTATATTTTGTGTGCATATTCTTCCAGTCTCCATCAGTTTGAGGCTGAGGAGACTTTCTGAATGAGAGGTTGTGTCCATAATAGTTCTTAGTGGATATTTCACATAGCGTATGCTAAGTAACTTTGCACAGCAATCTTTTTCTTAAGCAGTCTTTTCACAAAACAAAACAAAACAAAAAAAAAAAAACAAAAACCCAAACAAAACCACAGATGTGAACTCATTAATTAGGCTGCTATAAATATTTACCTCAATTTTTGTCCTGGCTGACACTCCAAATATTAGTGAAGTGCGAAATCTTAACACTTTTTGATGAGCTTGCTCACGGATCATGTGTTTAAGATTATTTACTCTCGATCAAGGACTTTGCTTGGTAATGACGCCTTGCCTCTTCCTAACCGTGTTGTATAATTTAATTTATTCTTTTTTACCACTGTACAAAGAAGTGATATTTGCATGTCTGAATCCTATGGCACGCAAACATTTTCCTTTGAAAGGCCATGAATGCGAAATGGAATTGAAGATTTCATACTGAATTCAGTGTGTAATGTGGATCCTTACATGACTTGTTGTCTTAAAGACTGATACCCTGGTTGCTTATAGTCTCCAGTGTATTCAGAAAGCTGGCAGAAATCACTATGCAACTCCACCAGGTGTCATCAGTGGAATATTTTGGGATGTTGACTTGTTTCACCAATGAACACATTTTATTATATGCTCCAAAAAAGTTATTAAATAAGAAGTTGTGATTCTTTCTTTTGAAATCCGTATGATTTTCAAAGACAGCTTGGTTTCAAAACTTCCAATATCACAGAGATAATTAGGTAGAAACTATGCAGGTAGTCATATTTTCTAAAAAGTGGTGGAATGAGCAGGACCAACATCAGAATACGTTTGATCTCAGCCTGGTGCTCATGAGAGTACTGATTTCTTAAGTCTAAGCTAAATACTCATTCTCTTCAGATGTTTAAGAAGTAATCCTATCAAGCTCACTGTACATATTTTTGATAGAAACAGTTTATATATAATTTATCTTGCAATTACAACCATTTCAAACATCCAGTTTATTGCAAGATAATTCTTTAAGCATCTTTGTCTCAAAATATTATCTTACCTGTATCAGCATTTGATAAGGTGTCTTTTGGTTGCTGTGGTGTGCAGAGACTCTTTTTGGAGTAATTGTGGGGCTGGGGCTTCATGTGACTGGAAGGCAATTTACTAAATGACCAAAATGGAAATATTCTCCATCATGTGTTTGGAGCATATTTGGGCTTGTGGAAAGGAAGGGAGCACAGATAAAGGACTGCAGAGTGGACCATAGGTATAGTGCATCTTGCTGGTATGTTGTAGGCTGGTCACCTTGATTCATATGATCTGGGGTTTGTGTGTAGGAAGAATTGACCGTGAATTCTCTGAGCTTTCTTGTTTTAATTATGGTGCCAAATATAATACACTGCTTGAAAAGAATCTTCAATAAACTGGTTTTCAATCAAGAGGGACAAGTATAAATTTAGTTTAATTAAAGGCACTAAAATCAGGCAGGAAGGGAGATTATCTAGCAGGAACCCTTAATCTGCTGGGAGATAGCTCTGTTGCTAGTAGCAAGCCCAGTTAATAGATGCAGCAGGGTCTGGAAAATTTTTGTTTGCTCTCTCAACTTTGTCATGTATACAGCTGTTTCTTGTCTCATTTCTTTTTCCCTTCTTCCTTATTTAATTAAAAAAGATTCACAAAAATGAAACATGGTTCCATCTACTGCTTGCTGTGCTGTCATCATTTGAAACTATTTTTTTCACCAGTTTTCAGTGGCTAGTAAGAGTCTGAATTTCTCTTCTGTGCCTGTGTCCCATGACAGACCCCAAAAGTAACAGGTTTCAGGTCACCTTCGTATGTATCCTGATTCAGAAATGATTAAAATGCCATGTTAGTACTCCTTTCCTTCACCCAAGTTTTCTTTTGGTGGAACATCTCCCATGTCATGAATATTTTCAGTTTCCTATATTGTACATGCAGAGCTCTCTCACAGCTCTCAACCTGCAATTACAGCTCTCCCTTATAAATATTTAAATGGCAGTTCAGCTTTCAGAGTACACCAGTGACAAAGATCAAGCTTTCTGACCTTTTGTTAATTTGCTCAGTGAAATAGGATTCCCTTGATCTCATTTTTTGTATTTAAGAGAAGAAATTTGCATGCAGAGTGTTGGTATTTCTCATTTTTGTTGTTAATTTACTTTTGGTACATTTATTCTAGTAGATCTTAAAGAAAAAAGTCAGTAGAAAGTTCTATCAGTTATGCATGAGAATAGGAAAGATAGAATTTAAGTTAAAAAAACACCTAGGCTCTTCTTCAAAAAATGACAAGAAATTTATGCCATGATGGAAAAAAAAATTCACCAAACAAGCAAAAGTGGAAATGTGTCTAGACCAATAGGAAAATTTGTTATTCCAAATTTATTTGGTGTTTCATAGTCCTTTTATAGGGCTGTGTGGTGTTTCGTAGCCCTTCCTGAGAGATCAATTCCTGCTTAGCTCATCAGAAAACTCAAAAGTAATTTACAAGCAGAGTACAGTAACAATAACTGCTTACTTCACAGATGGAAAAGGGCAAATTATGTGTTTGGGATGGCAAGGATTTTGCCTTAATCAGTTAAAAAAGTGTCAAATACTTAAAAGCTCACCTTCTTAGGAGTCAGAGCCGCTCATGTCTCTGATCGCATGCCCACCACATAAGAAAGATTCTGCAGGTTAATGGAGAATATCTTAATTTTTTCTTGAAATAGTACCATTGTTGCAAAAGGATTATTAACCTTTTCTATTAAAATACCAAACAGTAAAATATTATATTGTGTGATTTTTAATTATGTTATTAGATGTTCATATTGAGCAATTCTGTATTGACATGCTTCTCTTTAGATCCAGTAAGTATTTCTTACCATGAGAATGCTTGTATGTTAGGATATTTATGGAGTGGACATTTAGCTAGCAACTCCACTGACACTCATTCAGAGATAATGGTTTTTCTTGAAGGCTGGTATTTGCTGCATATGTGCCTTCAAGGGAAGCGAGTTTGTAAGTATTAGCAGAGAGCTGTTTTTAAAAAATTGTGTCTGATTTGAAAAGTATGAGCAATGGTTTTGTTTGAATCAGAATACTGTCCTTTTTATTTGAAACAGTAATTTGTTAAAAAAGAATACATCTCCTTGTGTAGATGTAGAGATATGAGGGTCTGCAAAAAATGAGATAAAATTTGGGCTTTCCTGGTCGAAAGATTGAGGTCAGGATTTATATACAGCAACATGATTTTCAGAGTGCATCTGTAATAAGTTTGAAATGCCAAAAACATTAGGAATGGTAAATATTCTTTAAGCCAATATGTTTTGGAAACCTTAAGTCTTCACACCTGATGCAGACAAAGGTGTATACAATGCCAAATCAATCTGAACTTCAAGGAACGTTCAGAATCCTGTTGAACAGAAAATCATGTAAGATATACGTTGGGACCTTTTCAACCTGACGGCATCAGTCAGTGGCTCAAACATTAGCTCCTAAAAATTGGAATTGCATTTTACTGCAACCTGTGTAAAAGGAAAGTACATATTTTCATTCGTTAATGAAAAGCACTTAGATGTGTGTGTGTATATATATATATAGGCACTTTAATGATTTAATGACATTAACAGAAAAAAAATTGCCAGTACAAATATGTATGTGTATCTGTATAGAATATGCTAAAAAGCGGGGTGAATGAATCTGACTTCTACATCTTCCCAGTACAGAATGGTTAAAAAGGGCAGCTTTCAAATAAAGCAGCATACTAATTTCATGCCATAAATTGCAAAGCACTTTGCTCTGGAAAGAACCACAAACTGTTTATGATAATAGTAAAGCAGGAAGTTAGAAAAACCTCAATTATTGCTTTGGAAATTAAATTATCTATTCTGAAAAATATAGCACCTGCATACCCTGAACAAGTTAATGTTTCAAGTATAAAATAGAAAATTTGTGCAGAAATACAGGATGGACTTTCTGCACTCATTGAAACAAATCAGTGAAAATTCATACAAGTATTTGTGTATGTAGATACAGCTTTTCCAGTGAGAAACAGAGAGGCTTATGTAAATCTTTTTTATATAGGAGTAAAGGGAGTCTTAATATATCTGGACAGCTTACAACTGTTTTCTTTGCCAAACAGCCCTACTGATTGTTTCTGATTCGGATGTAGAAGATTTGTACGAGTGAATTTGAACTTGGAGACATCCTGAAAATAGTTTTGCCGACGTAGCTGCACATCTCCGATCAGTTTACCTTAAGAAGCTAAGCTTCCTATAATACATTACCTATTCTACAACTGACACGCCTTGTCTCAATATTGATTTGTGTTTGCCATGTCAGGACAGGTTATCAAAGTGTATGATACAAGTGCAATGTAAAAATTCCAGTGTATCCTCACAGTATATAGGTAAAAGACCTGCTATCTAAACTTAGCTTTTGGAGTAGCTAGAAAACTGTGACCAAGCTACAGAGTCTTAAAATTAACACAAAACTAAACAACGAAGTACGTAAATATAATCCCTAATTCATTGGATTTTCAGGAAATGCAAAATAAAAGCATCAGTCATGTTTTTTTAAAACCTAGCTAAAATTTTGGTTTTCTTTGTATTTGTTATGAGTTTATTATGGATATTTAAAAAGAAGGAATGCTTGCAGTTCTTGGAGCAGAGGTTAAGGCCAGCCAAACGCTGTGAAAGCTCTTGTGCTGGCCTTACAGTTTTGCAAGTTGCTCTTTGTTTCTTATTTTATATGCAGCCATAAATGAATGGACATAGCTATAAAGTTGATTAAAGAAGGGACTTAATTAAGGGTTGTAATTAAACTTGTGGAGGAAATTACAATGGAATCGAAAATTCAAAGTGAGCCTGTGTGATGTAAAGGCTAATGCTGTTAAGGCAGTAATCTCTATGAAATAATTGATTCTGTAGCCATTAGTCTTTTCTAATGAGATTAAGAATGAGGTGGCACGATCTTGCTAATTAATTTGTTTTGTGACTTTGAAATATGAAGTAATAGTACAAACGTGGGGATTGTTTAATACACCGGAAAGCTCTCAAATCGTAGGACAAATATCATCAAAGAATTTCCATAATCCCAGTTGTAGTAAGGATGGAGGTTAATAGTTGACTTAATACTAGAAAATTAAAACAAACATGTATTTCATGATTTAACCTTACTGATGGAGAGATATCAGGAGGTGGATTCTCCACATGGCATTTGAGATGTTTTGTGAGGACGTGATACTAACCGTTACTGGCACCAAACCTGGTGTGTGGACCATTTGTAAGAACATTAGTGTAGTACCTTTCAAAATTTTATTTTCATACTAAATTGAGCCCTTGCCTGTTAGTTGAATATCACCTTTGAACTGAAAAAAAAAAAGAAATGCAAGAGTGAGGAAATAAAATTATTTTCATTCCTTCTGAAAGAAACATCAGTTCTTACTATCACTGTGATGCAGAGGTTCTCTTATTTTAAGTCATTGCGTTCTCAGGCAAGACACTTCATATTTCTTTCCTCCCTCTCAGATTTCTCCATGACAGCTCTGTGTTTTCAGTGAACTTTATACTGACACTTCTCACCTACACAACAACTATTGGAGCATCTGTGTCGTGTTTCCCCCCTATATTCTAATATGACAGAAAATAACCCCTCTTTTCTTGCGGTCAAATCCTGGTCTTAGACTGTAAGATCAGGGGAGTAGTGCAACAGAAGAGCAAAATACATTGAGTCGTGAAATTAGGTCTGCAGTGTTGTGGTTAACAAGTTCAGAAATGATAGTTTAGGAATCATGAAATGCCATGTTGTTTTACTTGCCGAGTCCTTCGATTAACAGCAAGTGACTTCTTTCAGGGCAGTAATAATTTTGCAAGTGATTAAAGGGTTTTTTTTCCTCTTCCTCGAACAGTATTTTTTGTAATTCCTCGAGGCTTGCTTCTTAGGAGGTACTACTATTTTAAAAGTTTTTTGGTGTTGTAGAAAGTTTGTTACCTCTTCTCCAGTCTCTCCCCTGTTCCTGTATATATAATTTACAGTTAACCCCAGCCATATTCCTGTGTCAGTAGCTGTGTAGATCAGCTGATTTGGATAAGATCTGGTGGTAATGCGGAATTGTAATAAATAAATAAAACATGAAGTAAGATTGCAAAGTACATGAAGTGTTTTTTCTCCTGGCAAGGCTGCATGAAGAGTAAAGTGTGTGTTTATGTGTATCACTTGTAACGGTGGTTGCCTGCAGCCAAATCACTGCACTGTGACCCTGTCAGTTGTTATAAACTACACAAGGTCAAGCATGGGCCAGTGACATGGTAGGAAACTAAGGAACCATCCCTGGAAGCTGCAGGCAGTTGTGCTGAAAAAAATTATAGCATTTTATATTTCCTTGGGGTTTGATTTTTGGATCAGTTCTTTTTTCTAAATCTAGGAGGAACTGTGGGGGGTTCTGGAAGTAGTGATGATGCTGTCTTTTAGGTAAGATGCAGTACCCCATCTATTTATTTTTTTTTTTTTTTATGGTCAGAAACATCACATTAGTTTTTGCACATAATGTAGTGCTATTTCAACGTCACAATGGTTTCAGTTTTTCTTGTTCGTGAAAATATGCAGGCAGGAGTAAAATTTTGTAATTTTTCATTTTCTAAAAAAGATGCCATACGTGAACTACAATGGACAGATAAGCGATTGTAAGCTTGTTGAGGCATGCAATATTTTTCTGTGCTGTGGGTAGTACAGTGTGCTATGTCCCTTGACTGACACTCTGCAATATTGTATTGCGTTACCACAAAACAGATAATGAATTTGTTGTCTACAGTATTTTTAATTTTCAAAATTAAGAGGCATTTCCACAGTGCTGCTAGTCCAGAGTTTGCCTTATTGTTGCTTACTTAGACTTAATAGGACAGTAATAAATTGTAATAAATTAAGTATAGACAGTAAATAAAATACATTTTCTTGCTTAGCATGTGTATTAAATTTATCTTTCTCTGCACACATGCAGGCACCCACACAGAGTATAGAGCTGCATAATTATTATACACTGTAATATTACTGATTATTTCACTAATACTAAATATTCCTCCGATAGAGGCGGAAGAAAAAGAGCATGTATTAAAAGCAGAGGCAGGACAGGATAATCCTTTCAGGTTAAGAGGAAAGATTGAAATGTATTTTCTGAAGGATTTATTGAAATGTCTTACATTACAAACACAACATTTAAGAACTGCTTCAGCAGACTGATAACTTTATAATGGTTACCATTTTGTCTTCGTGTTGAATATTATTGCCTTTTATGTACGTTGGCTAGTGATTCTTCAATCACAATGCATTTGTCATTTGCAATATAAGATCAAAGTTGATTGCTGAATTATTTTTAATGTATAGTTAGAGACTGTAAAATATATGACAGGATGACAGCATCTTTCAAATTAATTTCCAAAACACTGTTTCACAGCCCTGTCAAGTAAAGAATATTAATGTGATTTGGTTTTGTAGCTATATTGTTTTATCTTCAAAGTTGGTAAACTATTTATACGTCACCAATCAGAAGAAGTTTATCTGTCATAAAATACATTGGCTGTTGTAATCTGCATGAAATACTGTTCTAGACTCCAATGTGACTTACAGTTTTAAGGAAACTTTAATGAAGGTGTGACTTTATAGATGCTCCTTAGAATGTCAGTATTCAGATTTAGACCTCTACCTTGTGCTGACATTTGCACCTGGCTGATTTCAGCTTGAAAAGAAATACGTAAACTGATAAAGATTTAGATCTCCAATGGACCACGACAAAAAGTCTCATTATGCTGCACCTTTATGTATCAATAATTTGTATCACTGTATTGTGAAATAGCATAATAACTAAGTAATGTTAAACTTTAAGATATGCCAATGCAGTTTTTGGGACTTGCACACTGCTTTTAGCTCTTACTCCTTCCTGGGGGTCAGTCACCCTAAAATATTATGGGTTCAGAACTGTTGCTTATGATAATGTCTGCTTTCAGTTAATAGCCAATAGTGAACCATATGTATTCAATCCCTTTTAGATTACATCACAAATAAGTATAAGCAAAAAGTTTTGCATAGGGATGGGGTGAGGAAGAAGATTAAATTAGTTAAGATTGCTGGAATATTTACAGAAAGATCAGCTATAAAAGCAACACCAAGAAAGATTTTTAAATTAATATAATAAAGGACAGGAAATGTTGAAAGGCAAAATCCCTAAGAAAATGTTTGTCAGGAAAGTGTCCATGGACAGTCAGCTGAACACAAGGAGAAAGTCTATTTAGATCTATTTAAGTAGAGTAAATGTATTTTCATCTCCTCAATCATCTTTTATAACCATCTGTTTTCATGTTGTCCATTCTAATGGTCTTCAGGAGTTCCCTGTTCATTTAGTGGGACTTTCCTCATGTTGTAGCTGTAATATAATGTGCAAGACCATGCCTAGCCCACTTTTCTTGTGAACTGAAGTGATGCCTGTCCTCAAAAATTGATACCTCCCGTGGGCCTAGAGGGAAACTGGAATCATTATTTGCGAAATAATCCCTGTTTCAAACTGCTGTCAAGCACAAACAGAACAGTAAACTAGATAACTGCATATCCAGTTGCAGATCATGTTATAAAGTTCAGGGCTTCACACCAGTGAGGCCTAGAAAGAGCTGGAATGTCTTTTCTACTCCTTCCTATGACAGAGAGAAGTTTTGGCTTTAAATTAGAAGGGAGATACCTAAATATTGAAGCCCCAAATCAGAGGATGAAACTTAAAAGCAGCCATTCTCCTGGGTTCAAAAAAACCCCCGAGGGAATGCACACACCCCAACACAGCACCTGTTTTTTATATTTCGTTCCTTATTTATAATGGAGGTGATGTGAAAATAAATGTAAAACCAGACTTATTTGTCATTATGAGCATAACTCCTCTGTATTCTGCTTCCTTTGTAAACCATTACTGTGGTCTTTTGGCTCCAAACAGAGCTGTTAAGCAGTAGCCAGCAGTAACTTTAGTCTGTCACTTGACCTCATGTGCTTCGCCTCCTAGGCGATTTTCCTAGGATGACTCTTTCAGTTCTTGAGCTGACTTTCATACCGTATGTATGCTATAGCAGTAATCTCTGGAAAAGATCTGTTTGTAAAGGGTCAGCTATTCTTGCTGTTTCTGTTACCTGAAACTTTCCTGAGTGAAAACTGTATGATGACTATTAGCATAAGCATATGGCTCTAAGAGGTCATTTCTTACCTGTGTTTATAGGAATACTGTAGATGCTAGAGCTGTAGACTGTGAAACTCCAGTTGACTCCGTGTCATTTATACTCAGCTCTTTGGAAAGACTGGAATTTCAGAGCTTTGAAAAGCTGATTGCAAATCCTGTGCTTGAATACCAAGCCTTGAGCACTTCAGAAACTTCCCTGTTCCAGTGTTCCTGCAGCTGTGAGCTTGCATTTTCAAGGCCCGTGCCCACAAAACATCCTGCTTCCCATTGACGCAATCCTCCCAGCAAAATGTTACTGTTACAGGTGTGAATGTGCTTCACTTTATTTGTTTATGTTTTTAAGAAATAATACTGGCTCTCAAAACCAAACTTGTATAAACTCATGCTGCATAAAATGACTTCTCAAAATGTATCTTCCCCTAACAAAAGGCTTTGTTATTATGAAACAGAGTTCTTTAGCAGTCAGCTTGCACCTTAATGAGTCACTCAGATAAACAGGTTCCAGTGAAGATTGAATTACGATCCTATTCCGGTGACACAAAGCAACCACTAGTTCTTCTCAGGAAACTCATGAATAAATAAAAGATCCTGTGCTTCCAGGCCCAAGCCTAACAAACGTAAGGATGCATGCTCTTCAGTGTGATTTCCCATGTCCTACAAGTACAACCTTGATGTTGCCATCAGAATTAGATTGGTGCTGATGAAGACATCAAACATTATGTAAGTAAAGACATTTAAAAATAGATGGAAATGTGGGGGTATGAGTGGAAGTATCTGTCATTAACTCTGAACAATCTGTTAGACAATAACCTCTGATATTTAGCTTGTGCATATAGGATGCAATTCATATGCCTTGCCATTTTGTGTGTGGAGGGGCACTGTGCAAAGTTATTTTTAGAATTTCATTTTAGTGAAAAATACAAGTTTTAAAGTTTTGGGGAGAACTTTTTCATGCGTAGCATATACCAAGGCAAACAAATATGTCAGCTCATCTCTGTTGTTACATTATTGGTTTTAGCATGAATTCAGACTCCAGAGAGTGTTGTGCTACGTACGTGTAACAACAAGAGTGATTTCTCTGAGAAGTTCGCAGTTTAACAGGTGATATAAGATTAATTAGACAGAAAAACAGAGTGGGAGGAAGTCATGGAACAACACTGGTGGGGATGAGAGTAACCTTGGTGTGTCACCTGGCTGAGTATTACTCACGTTTTCATAGATACAGAAGCAACTGAGAATTTTAAGGAGGACAGTTGGATACCTTTGACAAATACTCATAGGAAGGCTTTTCTTGGGCGTAAGGAAGAAGCACAGAGATGCTTATGTGAAAATGTGGCTGTTGAGGGATGATAGGTAGAACTGTTGGCTGAACAGAGGTGGGAACTGATACCCTGATAATTTTTAACGGGATGTAGAGAAGACAAGATCTAAGTGCTGTTTACTGGTCGAAGGAAGCTATTGTCATGCTTCCCCTGCTGACTGCACAGTGTAGTGTGTTGGATCCGGAGCACGCTACTCTGTGTGGGCTCCATTTGAGTGTTTCTGAAATTCTTTCCTACCCTCTCACAGTGCAGCTGAAATTAAGCCATCTCTGCAAAGATGGGGACTTCATTTTGAGATGCAACCCAAATCAAATATTATGGAAAGGTGCCTTACTGGTTCACAGCTGTGGTTGCAACACTATTTGTTTCTAACGCTGTTCTTTCAAGAGCTCTAACATCTTTGCACACAGTTATTTTGACCTGAATATTGCAAAAAGAGGGATGTGAAGACAGAGCATGTGGTTCACAGTTGTAAAGACTTTGTGCAAAAGTGAGGGCACAGCAAAAGTTCTTACAGAAATTAACTGCAAAATGTCCTGTTTTCTGCATGAGTACGTCTGTGTAGTGGGTTGACCCTGGCTGGATGCCAGGTGCCCGCCAAAGCTGCTCTATCACTCCCTTCCTCAGCTGGACAGGGGAAAGAAAACGTAACGAAAGGCTCATGGGTCGAGATAAGGACAGGGAGAGATCACTCAGCAATTACTGTCACAGGCAAAACAGACTCAACTCGGGGAAGTTAACTCAATTTATTACGAATCAAGTCAGAGTACGGTAATGAGAAAATAGAAACTAAATCTTAAAACACCTTCCCCCCATCCTTCCTTTCTTCCGGGGCTTAACTTTACTCCCGAATTCTCTACCTCCTCCCCCCACAGCAGCTCAAGGGGGACGGGGAATGGAGGTTGTAGTCAGTTCATCACATGTTTCTGCCACTCCTGCCTCCTCAGGGGCAGGACTCCTCACACTCTTCCCCTGGGCCAGTGCGGGTTCCCTCCCCTGGGAGACAGTCCTCCACGAGCTTCTCCAGCGTGGGTCCTTTCCACGGCAAGCAGTCCTTCAGGCACAGACTGCTCCAGCGCGGGTCCCCCGCGGGGTCACAACTCCTGCCAGCAAACCTGCTCCAGCCTGGGCCCCTCTCTCCACGGGGCCACAGGTCCTGCCAGGAGCCTGCTCCAGTACAGGCTTCCCACGGGGTCACAGCCTCCTTCGGGCATCTCCCTGCTCTGGTGTGGGGTCCTCCCCGGGCTGCGGGTGGACATCTGCTCCAGCATGGACCTCCCTGGGCTGCAGGGGGACAGCCTGCCTCTCTCTGGCTGCAATTGCTGTTGCAGCAGCTTTTTTTCCCCCCTTTTCTTAAATCTGTTATCCCAGAGGTGCTCCCACTGTTGCTGATGGGCTCGGCCTTGGCCAGCGGCGGGTCCAAGTTGGAGCCGGCTGGCATCGGCTCTGTCGGACATGGGGGAAGCTTCTAGCAGCTTCTCACAAAAGCCACCCCTGTAGCCCCCCAGCTACCAAAACTTTGCCATGCAAACCCAATACAGTCTGGTACTGGTTTCAGCTTATGTAGTCTTCCAACCAGAAAAATAATAGAGGAAGATAAAATTAATTCCTATCAGATGTGCCATGGTAAAATGGAATATATAAAAATATTTATGTAAAGGTCAGCAAGGGTGCTGGGGACCTCAGATTGGTAAATCCTTTCATTTGTTGGCAGAAAATAATCTAATGGATTAGAGAAATTTATCTCCATGAAACACATGATTTAAATAGATGACTCCCCTCAGAGGAGGTTAGAAAGTCTTCTGTTGAGAGTAATGTTTATATGAGGAAACGATTAATCATAAACAGAATACTCTGTATTATTAAATACTTATGGGTGTGCTGTAGCTATACTATTTATTTATTGATCGATTTTAGTTTTTTGTGCTATAGTCCTGCCAAAAAATCTCATTAAAAAATCAGGTACCCACTGAACAGATCAGAGTCCCGGCTGAGGGACAAGATACAATACAAAAACACAGATGAGCAAATGAGCATCTCAGTACACTTTATCTTTTGTATTTAGTCTTAAAAGTGAGAAATTCTGAAAAAAAAGCTATCTTTACACTTGTATTTCTTCTGTTCTTTTAATAAATGCACCTAATACCGTTGAATACTCAACCTTTCCAATGTACATATGTGATGAGCAATGCACTGTACATGTTTTAATTCAAGAGATGGCTTGTGAACAGACATATAAATCCACTGGCCCCATGCACTGTTCAAATGCTTGATGTGCATCTTTTGGAAGATTTGAATTGGAGTTTTAGAGGGAATTTAACCATGCCAGTAGAAGTTTCTTTCTTGCACATATTTGCATGCTGTCCTTCCAGTCAATTCATTCTATCACTTGAATTATAGCCTTGTAAATTAAGTCTTAAAAATTGCAGGTTTTTCTGACAGACTTACATCTGAATCTTATGTAGTGAAAACAGCCACAAATTCATTACTGTCCATGAAGTGGACAGTCATATGGGTATCTTTATATGTAATCGTCTTAGTGATTTGCTAAGCTTCCTCTAGGAATAGGAAGAACAAGTTAATTGCATTTCATGCTACACTTTATATCAAACTTTGATTAATTTAAAACTGTCACAATGCTGATGCTATGTTACATCATTTTTTAAATCCTTTTTTATTTTTAAAAAGCTTTTTCACCATTTTTCGTGCTTCCTGAGGAAGCAGCTTAAAATGCATATGATTCTTACTTGCTGTAGGTGGTATTAAAGTTGATTGACTTATGGTGTAAGGAAGGGATGCTAATTTTGCCTGAGGGGAGAACTGCTTTATTGGATCTTTTCTTGGGAGCTAAACTATAAACAATTAGGATCTTACCCAAAGATCATTGGGAGTTTTTCCATTGGTTTCAGTGACTTTGGGTTGTGCCTATCTCAATAATTTATGGTCTCTATCGAGTCATTTTGCAAATGGTTAATTGTTGGCCAGAACAGAAAATGCTGAGCAAAAGATTAAGGAGTTTTGAACTATTCCAAATACAGGATCTTTTAAGGTTCCTCAGAAACATGTGCATTTCAAATTATATTTACATGAAAAGGTAGTATATTTGAGGTGGTTGTTCCCAAACCTTCTTTAAAAAGGAATTTGAGAACGTTGGCATTGGTGTCTCCATCCAAAAAAATCTGAAATATCAAACCTAATGATCCTTCTTAAGCTAGGGAGCACTGTGAGTTTTGTGGGTGAGCTGGCAAAAAACCCCAGGATTTCTAATGGTACTTTGTATAAGCTTTGCTGGAACTTTGTTGTTAAAATAAAGATACATTCTGACAAACTTGCAGACACTGATAAATATTAGTCAGAATTTTTCTGCTTAGTTCTGTGACCCTCCATTTTATAGGGAAAATACTGAAACTGATTTTTTTCATTTGCCCTCTGAAATTAATTTCCTGCAAGGGACCAATGACCACACTACTTAAGTCTTATTTTGGAGGTTTATGTTGGACTTCAGTCTTGTTGCCTGCCCTGACAAAATGTTTATTCGTCAAGGCTGAATTTATTAGTTTAGATTGGCTTCTATTGTATGTAACGTATACTTAACCATCACTTTCAAGCAGGTTTTGGGGGCACATGCAATGAAAAACATGTTAATGAAACATGATATGTTGTAGAAAGAGCAAGCGCTAGTCAGCTAGTACAAATGCAGTTTTAACAAACTGGTCACTTGACTTGTTTTGTTTTGTTCTACACAGTTTGGAAATGTTCCATCATGTCTGCAGCCTGGAACATCACAGAAGATATTTGATCAGACCCGGTTTTTAGAAGAGACCCAGATTTCTAAGTCTCATGTCACCACCTTAAATCAAGAGCATCATCACTGGCAGTTTTCAGTAAGTCTTGTCTTTGTTTTTACAGTTTTATGGCAACTGATGAATTTAAAGACAAGTCTCGTTTTGCAGTCCATGCTGCTTCTGTTGGTTGGTTTATTGGTTGGGTTTTTTTGTTTGCATGTGTACTAACATCAGTGGGTTGGGGTTTTCTGAGGGGGAATGTTTGGGAGAAGGAGGGTTTAGCTCCATGATCTTTATAGCAATAGATTTTGTATTGATTTTTTAGAATCTTGTAGGAAGGTAGTAGTACTTAAATAATATACATGTGTACTTGGGACATAATTTAAGCATGAAATGAGAGTTTAATAAACAAAGATGTGATATAAGCAGTAATTCCAATGTTTTGTTCTGGATGCATGAATACAAAAGTGCAGGATCCAGTGCTTAATGTGATCAGCATATTCCAATCTGTTTTGGTTGGATTTCTATGTGTTTGCACAGGTTCTGATTTTCAGGCACCTTTTGCATTCAGATAAGAACCTTTTGGAAGGGTCCTTTGAATATAAAAGGTACAGGATAGTATTAGTGTACCTGAAGACAACTTTCAGAGAGGAGTATGTGTGCCAGTGAGGTGCCTTGATTTCTTCCTTTTAGATAAAATACTTTCACTTAAGTGCAAAGACATTTAAATATATAAATGGACAAATTTCTGTTTCTTTTTAAAATCAGAGTTGCAGATGGAACACTACATTTTGTTTCCTATAACTAACAGCTGTTTTATCTGCTTTGCTTTCATTACACTAAGGAATTTACTTCTTTTTGGACTGTGAAATTATAATGGGTGTGATTTTTTTTTTTTTTAAACTTGGTTATGAAAACAAAAATATTGCGAAGAAGGAAGGCAAGCTTTTAGAAGTTTTTTGAGAAACTACATTGAACTAGTTGTCTTTAGTTGAATTTTGGAATCAATTTTCAGTAGTAAATGCAGTTTGGTGAGTAGAGGAGGAGATGTACTGTGTAGGGGATTATTGTCTAAAAACTTGCCAGTTGCCCAAGATAGCTAAGCCATAATTTCACTGTTGTCCTTTTTGTAGAAGTGCCTGCTTAATCAAGCTACTTCTCCCCTGCCCACTCCAGCACTGTTTTTAGCACAGATCCGTTCCTCATGCAGTTCCTTGTACAGCTGCAGAAGCAGTTGTAATGGCACATTTGGAAAGTGCAGCACGCGTATGGGGAGTGAGTGATGGGCAGGTGACAGGTCTCATGCTACTGCCAGCAGAAACAAATCCTAGCACTTGATAGTGGGACATTAGATTCCTTGCATAAACTTCTAAAATGTCAGAAACTGTTTATATTTTATCTATGATTTCAGAAACACTGAAAAAAACATGACTGACTCAATTCAGTAATGACAGTGAAGCAAATAATATTGATAAGTTTGGAACACTGCATTGCCTTTATTTGTTGCTTGTTATTTAGTCCTAGAAGAACAGTTGCTTCTGAATGTAAAGAGATGTTGAAACTTTGTTTCAGTCATTTGTTAGCAGTGGCTTTTTAGCTAATAGCTGAACCAAACTGTGTTAAAAACTTCTTTATCAAGAGTAAAGCATCCAAAATTGTGTTTAGACATACCAGTTCAAGATGAAGTAGCGTAAGCTGTTTCTGTTGTTTGAGTTCAGATTTACCTTAAACAGAGTAAACTACAAGTTCCAGAGCTTCCATTTAGATACAAACTTCAGGGCTTTGTTTCTCAACCTAATGCTGTTTTACAGAGAATTATTCTTTTCAGATGAGATAGAATAACACTCTCTAGTGCTAAAACAATTTCACTTTTAAAAATTCAGTTTACAAAGCAAAATCTCAAAGTTATAATGTGCTCCCTAGATCTCTTTATGTCCCAACATTGGCAGCCGTTGCTCTGAGTTTTCTGTGCCAAAGACACAGATGATTTTATTAGTCTTGAGTTACTCTTTATTTTAGCAAATAGGTTTACTATGGTGGTACTTTGAGTGATGTGTAAGTAATGATTGTTCTGCGCAAACAGAGGGCCATGTGTTCAGGGATGATATAGTGAGTTTATTACTCTTCAGAAAATGTGTTTCCTAATGGGTGACTATAGAGAAGATGGAGCCAAACTCTTTATGGAGATGCACAGTGAAAGCACAGAAGGCAATAGAGGCAGGCTCTAGTAAGGGAAATTCTTATTAGATATAAGGAAAAAAAAAATCTTTAAAATTAGGGTGGTCATTTGGCGGAGAGGTTGTAGAATCTCCTTCCTTGGAGACATAAAAACCTCAACTGGTGAAAACTCTGAGCAAACTGTTCCAGCTCTGCAGTTGGCCCTGCTCTGAGCAGGAAGTTAGACTAGGTGACCTCCAGAGTCCTCCAACCTAAATTACCCTATGCGCATATAAATATGAATGCTCACTTAGATGCATAGGTTTTTCTTTTTTATGATTATTGATTGTATGTACCTGTCCTTACAATATGGCCCCATTACATTTATAGTGAGTTCAAACAATAGTTTCTTGAAAAGTATACAACAGGGAATACTAAAATCATGGTTTGGTATTGAAAATCATGTTTTGGTATTGTATGGTATCCTTCTGTAGACTGCCTTAATGATTGTAGATAATATTCTTAAATTCTATAGAGAATGTACTGTATTACTTTTAATGTATAATGGGCACAGAAGTTACTAATAAAGGTTTATTCTGTAAGCATGCTTTATAGCAGTTAACACGATTTTTGCACCCTCCGTAGAGTTGGCTGCAATTCATTATTGCTTAACTGCAGTTATACCTGTGTCGAAACAAGACCCAATCCTATAACTAGACCTGCATGTATGAATATTTGCTACTACTGCATACTCTCCCATTTTAAAAATGAAGCTATTGTGCCAGCCTAAAAGCATGTATGTCCATATCTGTGTGAAGAATATGTGCATACTGTAAGTCCTTTAGACCCTTCAGGTATTATGAAAAATAAGATACTGTGATTTATTTTCCAATGATAATGCGTTCTGAGGAGCATATATGTTGGTCAGTTACTTGATCCACATCACTTGGTGACTGAGTTATAAGATGTGGTTCATATATCACCTTTGATCTTCAAAGCACTTTGCAATCAATAACTAACAGAACAGTCTGAAGAAAATTCATGAAAAGATAGCATATTTAAATCTAAAGTTCTCACTATTCTTACATTGTACCTCACTGAACTGAAAGTAAAGACTTAAAGCTTTGCTTTAAGAGCCTGATATTTGAAGCTTGAGGTTCTAAATTTGGTGCTGGATTTATCCATTTGAAGGATATGAGTTTGATTGCATCAGAAGTAATTATATTTAATATGACAAGAGAAAAATGCATAAATGTGATATTTTGAACGGCTGTTAATGCCTTCTTTGCATCTCTGCTTCTGAAAAGAATAATTGCATAGCTGTGATGTGAACTGAATGTTAAGGTCTGGTGAAAGACATTCCTGGTAAAAAAAGTGAAGTCAATCTTCTAACGTTGTGTGTAGAAGTTCCCTTCACAGAAGGCATTTGAGAAGTTAGGTAGTTGTTTGTAGACCCAGACCCAGTACACTTACAAAAGACGAACTTGAGGCAAAACCAGGATGCCATTGATATTAGTGGGAATTTTGCTGTTAATTTCATTCACACAAATAACTCATGCTTTCAAGAAGCATGAAGTTCTGTTGTAAAACAAAAAGCAGTGGTTTGGATTAGGGTCTTGAGAACAGAATAAAGAAATGATTATTTACAGCAGCTTGTTTCTGTCCAGTGTAGACTGTATCTTTGAATCCATTCAGAGTCTATTCTCACTGCTCGGGTTTGTCAGTATTTAAGGGAAACACAAGAAATCTAAATGGTTGCTGGGCAGTAGCAGCCTTCTGGATTAAAGGGTAAACTTTGGACACCCAAACCAGCCTCTATTTAAAACACTATTTTTTACATAGTATTGTAGTACAGATAGTGAGAGAGCCGGGTACTCTGATGCCAGGATTAAAATTTCCTAACGACATATTAAATAATGTTTCTTTTGTACTGTAGTTATAGTAATTTGGGGCTAAATTTTAACTTACTGTTCATGCTTATTTAATTTGTAATGAATTGCCTCATCTATATCAGTATCAATAACTTTTAATCATTTACACTGAAGATCAGAAGAAATAAGTGCAATTTTTCATTCTGGTAATATATGTTTCAGCACTGGTTTCACTGCAAGAGGAAAATCCTGTATCTTAGTAAACAGAGACCAAATTTTTTATCTACAGAGAAATGTTCCATTTGCCTTCTGTCATTAGTTTTCTGTGTACATAAATATAACAGACTTGCACCAGTTACCTGTTAGTTACCAGGCAACAACAGCATTTGACACTGCCTGCAGCTGCAATGAATGACGTGCAGCTCCCTGATTGTAAATTAAAGTGCTCTGAATTTTGGACTGAGGTTGATAAAAAGGACATTAGTGTGAGTATAATGCCACTTTTACCGTAGTAGCAACATGTCAGCAGAGTTTCTATAACAACAGCAGTTTGCTGAGATAGAGCCCTGTATCACATGTTCATGATGGAAAAATTGTAATTGCCTGAGTCTTTTGCGGTACATGGTTTTCTCTAAAATCCTCTCTATACTCCATTTAAGCCTTTTTGCCTCTGTGCAAAGCAGGAATCTGTCATGCTTCCCAAACATTCGCTTGGGTTCATTGTTTACTGATGTCAGAGCACTAGATGTTTATAATAATAGGCAAAAACTGGGCTGAAAGAAAAAAAGAAAAATTTTTTATTTGTAAATATTTTGAGTATTTCTTGCTGTTCAGAGATGGTTTGCACTCAATGATGGCAGAACAATGAGGCTGGATATTACTATAATAATAAAAAACATTAATGCTTTTAGTGTAATACTTAGTGTTTGGCCTAGAGAGCTAACTCTATGAAAGGAACTTTTTAAGGTTACCTGTCTTTCCTGTGCTCTGTACATATGTGAGATTTTTAGCAAGGAAAGCAACAATATCCATGGCCAGAACCAGTATCTGGATTTTGATAAATACTGGATTTAATTATAATGTATTTGAATTTGTACCATTTGGGGTCTCTTTTGAGTATTTTTAAACATATGGCACTGAATGCCAATGAGCTATTTTAATAGTTTATTTCCCTTTACCATGTCATCATCAGTTTCCTTCTTCATATCAATGGAATGACTTATATAACCTTCCATTTCTAATGATATTTTCTAAATTAACTATTGCCTGTGCAAATGTAGTATTCTGTTTTGATTTTGTTGATACAATGCCAGTAGAATAAAAGCCTTTGCTATCTGCAGGCTGTGAAGAGAGCTTCCATCAAAAATAGATCTTAATATGGTTCTAAAAAACATATTTTTCTGATCAGAGTTCAAGCAGGTTGTTAAATTCCTGAATGAGTGAAAGCAGTAAAAGATCTTTAAAGGCCTAAACAATGAGATGTTCAGTATAAGACTGGATTAAATTAGTAGCCATGAAAGCAGGCTGACCTTTTTTCTTTCTTCCCTAGAACATATTCTTACTCCCTGAGTTTAAAACGATTGTTGACCCAAATATGTCCTTTTAATAAAAACACTCTTGTAACATAGTTTCCATCTTTTTTTTCTTTTTAGTGGACTAATCAGAGCCATAGTCAGGATAGGTCAGGAGGGGCACCAGCTAGGAGCAGGTACTCTCCAGCACTGTTGCTGTTGCCATCTGGGACTGAGTGGTTTACATGCATGATGGTGGCTGTAAAGGGAGCTCTGGAGAGATGAGGCGTGCTCAGATGCTCAAAAGAGCATAGGTGAGTCAGGCCTTTAGCAGACTCGGGGCAGTTTTGCTTGTGCTGGATGCAATGCTGCCTTGTTATGATTCTGGAAAAAGTATGCTACGTGTTTTTCAAGTGTTGCTAGTCTGTAGTTGTGATTTCTCTCATGAATATATCCATTAATCCTGCTGGTTTATAAAATTTAAATGTAAGGCCTTCTGATAACCATTATTGTATATGATATGTTCAAACCATGCAGATTCTTATATTAAAAACTAGACTTCTGGGTTTTGTGAATGCAGATTTAGGAGACGTCCAATATGACCTCGGTATAACTGAGGTAACTGAGGAGTGAATCCAGTCTAAACAGACAAGAGCAGCGAAACCTTCTTAACTCTGTTGTCTACAGGAACAGAACCAATGAGCTAATTAATATCTAAAGAAAGTCAAAGAAAGATTCAGGAACTGAATGCAGATTTTCTCATTCCCAGGTAGTGCTTGCAGGGCACGTTTTTTTCTTTTTGCATTTTGTTCTCTGTCATTTAAATGCATCCAGCCAACAAACAGCCAGTGATGCAAACCTTCAAAGGTTTCATCTCCCGTAAAACAATTTGCTGAACCTGGGATATGAGTTGGGATTCTGTTTAAGAGAGTGTATATATTTTTTTAAATCTTGATTTGTGTTTATGACTGTAGTCTGTATTTTCATAAATCTTACTACCCAATGTTCTGTTCATTGCTCTCTGAAAGGACGTAATCTGCATAATAGCTGTATATATTATCTTTCTCCTAAATGTACTGCCCATTGTCACAGTCTCAGTTTCCTTCTAAATTGCCTCAACAAATTTAATACTTGTATCAGACAAGAAAGCTAAAGAATCTTAATGCGTTATCAGTTACAGCAAAACAAAAGGCTTATGGAGCAAAGTGATTTATTGCTTCATTTTTCTGAAAGACATTGTAAGATTAATTTTTTTGCTTATACTTTTTCCTATCCTAATTACATTTGCCTGTTGTTTAATCATCTTTAAGACAAAATAGTACATCTGAGGAGAGAACATGATTTAATTAACTTTTGTCCTAATGAATCAAACTGCAGAATTTTGTAGTAGCTTCATTTGCAAGGCTTCTTGTCCAGTAAATTGATTGGCAGCAAAGTATTCAGGTGATATTAAAAAAAATGTCAGACTTACTTAAAACTCCATACTAAAATCTTCAGACCCAGTGGTGTTAGTACTAAATTCAGTGGTGAATTTAGATGATGGATTTCTTGTTTTTTTGCTTGAGATTTAATTTGCAAATAGTTTAGGGGACCGATTGACTCTTTTTATAGGATGCATGAGAATTTATGTTTTACCTTCAAATAGTTACTGCATGAAACCCAGATGACTAAAATGATGATGCATATCAAAGCTTTCTCCAGTAGGAACAGCAGTAACACTTCTGTTGTTGGTTGTTTCATATTCAGGTCTAGAGCTATCTCAGACGCTGCTGAGGCTTGCAAAAAACTAACCATTTAATACTAATTTTGCTGCTGGGCTTTATGTTATGAAACAACTGGTTCTTCAATTTCTAGTTGTCTTCTAATTTTCAAACTGAACTAGACAGAGTCTTTTAATGCATTTCTAAGAGACTCTTTAGCAGCCTTCATATGGCTGAAGATTGCAATCACTACTCAAACGAGTGACTAGGTGGCAAAAGAATCGCTGTTCTCTTATAATTGATAACCTAAAGCCAGAAGAGTCTGTATTCCATTTCTAAATATCTGCAAGTCTTTTTGCTAGTGTTGGTGTTCAATTTTTTTCACATAATATAGGCCAAATTCTGATTACCAGTAGTACCACTGCAGTCAGCAAGGCTAGTAATGTGAGCAGTGCAGGCAAGATACAGTCTTATCTGTATGAATAATCAAATTGTTCTCCAGCAGCATATAAATGTAGACTAGATCATCATTTGAACAAACTTTTCACTCTGTTTCCTGAAGTATTAGTGATTAAAGAAGGCTGCTCAAAGCTACCAGACTTGCTTTTCTCTGGCTAAAAAGCACCAGAAGTACTGGATCAAAAATCCAGTTTATATAAATACTGTACAAAGTGTACAGCACTTTGTAAAGGCAGCACAGCTGGGAGAAAGATATTTTAAATGAAATCCCTCTCTGAATATGGATATTAGAGCCTATGATGAGCCTGTGGCTTGGTAGTGTACATCAGAGATAAAAGGCGTATTGGGGAAAAGTGTATTGAACATCAAAAAAATACATAAAACTGTATTTCTGATCTGTCCTCTTTCATCATACATAACCAGAAAAACTGAGATGTGTGAACAGGCGCATATTAGTGTATGTTGAAGTTTACAAATTCCTGTCTTAACCTGTGCTTAGAACTCATGCATATTTTATACGCACAGGTTCTGTATTTGCATCTATGTTTGGGGATCTTAGTACAGATTCCAAACGCAACAGGCACTTTGCTCGCAAATGTTTTTTTTTTTAAAAAAAAAGTCCTTCTATGAATCGTTTAAAACTGACAAGGTAAGTCTTGCAGAATGTTTCTGTGAGGTCAAAAGTAACTATATAACTACAAACTGCAGTCCCAGAATTGTTCATTCTTATGGTAAATTAACCCCGAAGTTAAAACTGAAAGTACTGTAGTCCTCAGCACTGTCCTTCAGAAAACATTCCTGCAACTTGGAACATTCGCTTTATACCAGGAAATAGTGCAAGTTACTTTCTCAGTGTGAAGTACCGTCATGAGAATAGAATGAATTTGGGAGTTGGACAAGACCAGTTTACTAAAGGTGTAGAAACTTCTGCTTGTCTGTTTAGATGGTTTTGAGACTGCATCTCTGATTTGAAGCAGCAGTTGTGATTCTGCCCTCCAAAGACGCATTCCAGTTCTGTTTCCAATTGATTAAGATGGGGTGTATGAAGTTCTGAGTGTCCTCAGACATTTGAAAACATTCAGTGTGCACTGGCAGCATGCAAGACTGCTGTTAAATAGTGAGGTGTGTGAAAGCACAAATATGATTTAACTCTTTGTGTGGGTTTTTATAATTCATAAAATGTGAAATGTAGTCATAAAGGAGCAGAATATGATTCAAAGCAAAGCACACTACATTAAGACCACTCGTAAACATATTTTCAAACTTCCTCGTTCCTTCTTCAGCAGTAGATGGTATGTTTTGTGCAGCTGCCGTGAAGATTTGCAGATCATTTCTAACAGCTGAAATTCCAGAAACAAAATGGCATAGGCATCTTCACCTGGAGAAAAAATGAATGCAAACGCTTGAAATATACTCTAACAGCTGTATCATTTCAGTTAACAGAAGATAAAATGCAACTCTAGGCACAACCAATGCTTCCAGAGAAGACTAACGGATTCATTTCAATGGGATTTGATCTTTTACAAAAATCCAAGGCTAATATTATTTATGAAATTTTACTGATTTAAGAAAACAGCTGTATAACTGGATATCTATTAAGAAGGGGATGACCCATTATCTCTTTACTAACTGTTCCCTAGTTCCTTGTGGGCAGGCAAGATTTTACTTGAATATGGCGGAAGGGTGTCTGAGGAAGCTGTTAGACTCACAGCTATCATTGCACAAGAAACACTCCTGTTTCTGGCCATACCCCTCTGTTGTGTTCGTATAGCCGTATGACTAAGCCATGTAGCTCTGTTTTAAGTATTCTGGATGAGCTACTTTTGGTATTTTAAAATCCTGCAGTTTATTTGTTTGTTTATTTCTATTCTAGCTTATTCTCCCCTAACTGCTGACATATTTGTGTGTCATTAAAAAAGGGTCTCTGTTCTTTAAATTTCTAGTTCAATTTTATAGTTTTGGAGTTAATAGGTGGTTTGGACAAGCATCTAGGCCTTGTTTTTCAGATGTGATGCTTGCTGCTATACACTGTATGGTAGAGAAGTAAAATCCAAAATATTATTTTCCAATATTTTGGCCACATTGCTAATAAAATATATATTAATTTTCATAAATAATAGTGACCAAATTGAGAATTACATACATCTATCTTGAGTAGGTTTGTCCTTATCATAGCAACCCACTGAAGAAAATATCTGTCATTCCTGATGGGACACCCAGTAAATGATTACCATTTGCTTTCAGCAAAGGAGTGCTGAAGCCAAGTAAGACCCAGTAACTTTACCTCAATGCTTTGTTAGATAAAATACATGTAGTCTTTTAACTACACACTCAAGATGCATGTGCTGGCCTACGAGTAATGTGTGCTGCTGGATTTAAATGTGTGCTACAAAGCAGCTCATGGGCAGCAGTCCAATCCCAGAAATGCATTGCTTGCTTTGATTAGTTTCTCTGCTAGTAAAAATAAGAAGCAAGGCCACAGATATGAGCAGGCAGAGTCAGACTGTGACTTAGAGATGTGATATGTGTGTTGTTTTTTTTTTCTTTTTCTCTTACGGATTTAAATGGAGATGTACTGGAGGGAAGCTGGCCCAGCTACTGTCCTGACAGTGCCTTGTTTTCTTTGTGGATTAACAGGGAACTCCAATCTGCAAGGCCGTCAATCTGGCCCCTTTCATCAGCACTGAATCACTTTAAAAAGGAAAACAGTGCATGTGATTATCAAAAGCATTTCCATTTATAACACACTGTGGCAACTCATCTCAGACACCAGAAAATAAGAACATTATATATTAAAAGGATGCTGAATGTGGAAATTTATGGAATATATAAATGTGGCAATAAAATATACATATGGCTGTCACTTTATGGAGTTGTGAATACCTATTGAAGCTTTAAATGATGGTGTTCCCTTTACTTAGCCTGTCTGTGATATGTACACATCAGCAAAGACATTAGAGGCTGGAGTCCAAAGAAACAGTGATTAGCATATTTTAAAGGTTCCTGCACTGACTGCTCAAATACATTTGCATTAATAGAAAGATGAGACTCTTCATTATGTTCTCTGCGTGACAAAGGCTAAAAATAGTTTTATTAGAACTTTGGCTGCAGTTCTACTAAAATTTAACAGTTTGGGGGAAAGGAAAACACTTTTGGAAGGTTATAATTAATGAGTTATGTGTTGTTGGTTTTTTTAAAGTATACCAAAATAACATGAAATTGGGACAAGCATGCTATTTTGTGCCTTTGGCATTTTGATGGTTTGCAGCCTAGCTTCCCACTTGAGATGGGGGTGGGCTTTACTGTTGCCTGCTCTTAGCAGCTAGCCCTCTGCAGCTGTTTAGAAAGGAATTCAGTGTATGTATTTGAAGATGATTGCACAGAAAGAAAATTCTGTTCTGAATTTACAAAGCAAAGCATTATGCCTACCACTGTCTCATGTTGAAAGGAAATCCAGCATTGTGTAGCTTCATTTGAGAGAGTGTAAATTGTGTTTAAATAGTGGACAGTTTAAAAGTTTAGATCAAGGTCCAGAAAAATTTAAGGTTTGAAAACATCATTTCCTGTTGTGATGGGATCAAAAAAAATCCCCTGTGGCAATACAGCATGCATGTAATGCTAGGCATGCTATTGTGGAGAGAAGAGAAACACACCAGGCTGCTGATGTGTAAATGAAGAAACGAGTGTTAGATCACACACTGAAGTTGTGATGTGTGGAGTGAATTTTTAGGCCTGCTAGTTCCATTAAGTGCTGCTGGGATGAGAAAGGGGAGTTCAGAAAGTAGGAGCTGCTGTTTTCCATTCACTGCTGTAATCGTAAATGGTATTGTAATGGGCAGGGAGGTGACTATTAGAACTGTAACAACTGGAAGCCGCTAGTATTGTCATTGCCATCATTGCTGTGTGCTCTAAGATCTGTACATGTGCTCTGGTGATTTGCAGTTTCTGGATGAGCTTAACCATCCTAGCACATACGCTGTGTTGACAGAAGAAACATATAATGCTGTGAAAGAGATTTTTGCATATTTTTTACGAATGAACATTCTGTTTTTCTGATGAAGTATATACTTATTTGTTAGGACGCTGAAGAGTTTAACAACTATATTCTCAGCCATTTTTGGAGGCAAGCCCATGCTTAAAATTGAGAGAATAAATGCCATAATATTTCATAACATATCCTTGTAATACACAACCTATAGAATTTACAGCAGAATGTGCAGGAAGCCTCTGGAACAAGAGTAAAAATAAATAGGGTTTTCTTGCTTCTGAAGAAGTTTTCATGGTATGAGAAACATGTCATTGCAGATAACTAAACAAAGCAGCATTGTAGAACGTATGGGAACAATGCATTTGTTAAGAAAATGATATATCAGAAGTCCAGTGATCTATACAGATGTTAAGGAAATTATTATTAGTTGGTAACTGTTGAGTGGATGTGAGGCTAGAGGATTAAAGCTCAATCTTACAAATAAAACCTAGTTAGCCTTTTTAATTAAGGTACAGTCACTTACAGTAATTTTTTCATAACTTTCTCCATTTAGAATGGATGTGGTCACATGCTTAATGAGATGTTTCTGGATGTCTGACTATGTTGCAGTACTCTCAGCACGTTCATTAAAGGACTTACTGTCAATTTATATATTGTATGTAAACTTAACTGAGAAATACTACAGGATGGACTTATTAGGAATGACAAGCTACGATTTAAGACCTTGGCTTTTGTTTCTTTATGGAGATGCATTCTTCATATCTTCAGCTTACCCTCCTGTATTTAAACAATTAAATTATACAAGTGATCACTACTCAAACATCCATCCACAGTATTACGTTTAACATGTAGTTTATCAAGTCTGTGCATTTTGAGTTTTTTTGCAGGGTTCATAGCTAATTTTCTGTCAGCTGTGATTTTCAAAGTCTTAATCTCTTATTTCCACCTTTAGCTGTGTTCCTATAGAAAGAACTTTATAATCATACTGCCCACTATAAGGAGAATTCTAAATAGAGCTAAAAGAAGCATTTGTGTGTTAAAACTTTTTGTCTTGTTTTTTATTAACAGTTTTCTGTATTTGCATTATGATTTGAAAAGATAAGAGGAAATATGTTAGTCATATACTGGCCTGTATTTACATGCTAATTTTGGTATTCATGCAAGTACGGTTTCTTTGGGAGATTTAGCTGGAAGAGGAGGAAAGAGTCAAATGTGTGCACTGAACTTCAAACTCATGAGCTATAACTTTGTAATGTGAGTAGTAAGCTTGCTAGAGGCAGTTCCTGTTTATATGAGAGACATCTTGGATGTGCTGGATGATGATTACATTATGGATCTCTGAAACCTGTCTTTAGACGCAGCAGGCTCTGGGGCAGTATTAGGCTCCAGAGCTCCCTACCAATTTCATAGCAAACTTGATTAAGCCATTAAATTGTAGATCATTGCTGACAGTAAATTAATTCTTAATCTGAGTCCTATTCTGCACTACATTGGGAGACTTTTGCCAGGAGGCCAGTGGCTTGAAAATGGGTAATTAAATTCTGTTGTAAATACATTTTTATCTACCCTTCTGCTTGCAGGAGCTGGCAAACAAGCGAGAGTCATTAATTAATACCTGTAATTTGGTTTAGTGGAATAAGCCCTGCTCCTGTCAGATTCTGAAATGTAAACCAAGGCTATGAAGTGGGGAGTAAGTAAAAGATAAAGAAAGCCGACAAAATTCTCATAAAAGAATCTGTTCTTATTTCTCTCTGTAAAAAGTGTTTGCTAGTTTGCAAATTTGGCAGTACTTTAGTCTGAATTCAATGTGGAAAAGAATAGTTAAACTCCCCCTAAATACAGGAAAAGTAACAATAGTGGCAAGATGTATTCTGGGCATTTCTCAATTACGTAATTAATCCCTTATGACCCAATTTTACAACTTCAGGAGGTAATTTTAGCAGGTTGATCATCTTTGGTGCACACAGAGTGGTGCAATAGTTGTGTCACAAGGGTTTTTTTATTGTTTGGATTTGAACCAAGAAGTATTGTTTGCAGGTTTTATTCAGAAGTATCAGAAGGAAAGCAGAACCTTTTTTGCTAGCACTGTATTAACGCTATTCTCTTTCCATTCCTCTGAAACTGTTTTTCTACTTTTCTTGCATAGTTTTTCCATTTCCTTAAAGTCCTGAAAGTTGGACAATTATGAGACTCACTCCTTTGTTAAGGAAAGATGCTTCCTAATTCTCGTTAAAGAGAGAAGCAAGCTTCTGCACATTATTTGCCTAGGACAAATAGTTTCTAATGTCTTAAGAGTTCACGGGTACTTCCAGCTCTCCAGACTGGTTTAAATCTTTCATAGGGAGTCTGACTTTAATTCACATAATCCTGAAATTCCTGTCAGAGGATTGAGGCTCATCCAGGGCTCAAACAGAAAGTGATATAGCAAGAGGGAGGTCAAAATTGTGACATATCCAGGGGGAAAGACGCCTGGAGAAAGGACTGAGCATGAGCAGTTGGGTATGACCATATCCGACTAGTGGAGGGAACTGTCATTGCTTTCTAGTACTCTTCTTAAAATTGTTCCAACTATTTTGTAATTGTGTGAATAATTTTCTAGAAAAAAAGGAAAAATAAGCCTGTGGGGATGTTTTAAGAGCATTACTGGCTGGCTGTCTTTAGCTGTGAGTCAATCTGAATTATATTCAAGGCATCTCTTGGCAACTTAATGACATTAACCTTAGCAGCGTTGTGGCTCATTTACTCTTTTGTGGTTAACATTGCAG
>JAVKLA010000088.1:20028211-20056959 GCA_034782735.1 Sagittarius serpentarius | reverse complement strand
AAAAGACCTGTAAGATCATCTAGTCCAATCGTTTAACCTAGCACTGACAAGTCCCCCACTAAACTATGTCCCTAAGCGCTACATCTACATGACTTTTGAAAACATCCAGGGATGGGGCCTCCACCACTGCCCTGGGCAACCTGTTCCAATGCCTAATGACCCTGTCAGTAAAGAAATTCTTCCTAATATCCAATCTAAATCTCCCCTGAAGCAACTTGAGGCTCTTTCCTCTTGTCCTATCGCTTGTTACTTGGGAGAAGAGACTGACCCCCACCTCTCTACAACCTCCTTCCAGGTAGTTGTAGTGAGCAACAAGGTCTCCCCTCAGCCTCCTTTTCTCTGGGCTAAACAACCCCAGTTCCCTCAGCCGCTCCTCATAAGACTTGTGCTCCAGACCCCTCACCAGCTTCGTTGCCTGTTTCCTTAAAATAAATGAATAAGTAAATTAAAAAGGCATAGCTGCATGATTGGGTCAAGAGGATTTTGCACAAGAATAACAGAATTATTACATGGGTCAAGATAGTTGTAGCAGACAGCAGTCCAACCCAAAGTTTAAAGTCAGTATTTCTTGACTGCACTGGTGTTTTATATGGCTAAGCCTTTTGGCATATAGTTTAAGCATAGGCCTTGTGTAAGTCTTAGGTATGTAATCTTTTTACATTTCCTTGAAATCACTGTATGAAGGATACGCTATAAGATATAAGTGCTTCTTACTGCTTGTCCATTACATCACTGTCTGGCACCACTGTCTCTTACAATAAATCTGTGCCCAAGAAACATTGAGTTAAGCCATGTTCCAAAGAGAAACTGAGCTATCACAACAGGTTCTTCCCTAAAACCTTTCTGTCTCGCAGTGCTGCGTATTTACTACAGTTGTTTCGTTCAAAGACTTGAACAGGACAGCAGGCTGCAATACCATCCATACTAAGGTTAGCACTTTAATCCTGGATTTCCCATAGTGGTTTTATAAAAACATGAAGTTTACTTTATTTACCACTGCAGATATCTTCTAAAATTTCAGATTATTGAAGCAGTTTTTGAGTAAGAATGAGACAACTTCTCTAGGACAGAAGTAAACTGGGCTTCTCTGGTAAGGAAGAACAGGTGACCTGATGTGTGGCTTATGCATTGCTGTTGTATGTGAGTTCATAATAGCTGTGGAAAAGTCTTCTTCAGATTAGGTTTGTAAGCAGGAATGTTGTCACAAGTGTCAACGGCAAAGCACTGACTCTTTTTAATAATTTCCAGAAAGTGATGTTAAATAGCAGCACTGATCAATCAGTAAGAGTAGTTCCACTGCGCATACAGATGGATGATTTACCATGTTCTTGGTTTACGTGTACTTTCTTTGAGATGATGGGAGAAGACTCAAAGATCTCTACTGATCTGGGCAGTATTGTGAAAAAACAGAGTTAATGTAAAGGAAAAAGATTCCTTCTGAATTATTTCAGACCTCTGAACCAACCACATATTTATCCTACTGAAACCTCATTTCGTTCATTTAGTAGGACTTTTACATTTTACAATGCAGCTAAGCATTACCTTGAAAGAGAAAAATGTTGTCTTAGCTCTTCACTTACCAAAGGGAAATGAAGGAAATTAGTTCAGAAATCTGCCTGGATTTCTTCATGTCCTTGCAATGTCTGAATGCTATGTAAATTCTGTCTGCTTTTATGTCTGCAATGAAACCATTGCCAGGCTCAGAGCTAGACACTTGTAGATCATAATTTAGAGAACAGAAAAATTTGGTGAATCAAATGCTTGACTTCGCTAGTTATTTTCTAGGAACTGCAATTTACGTGTTTCTCCTTGGCAGATAACAGGGGAAAAAACTACTTTTGCAAAACATGACCAACACAGAAAATTACTATGAGTTTTCCCCACCCTACTCCCCTTTGCTGCTGTATCAGTGGGGTTTTTTTGTTTGTTTTGTGGGCTTTTTTAACTTCAATTTTGGAATTTAATTTCAGTTCTGTTTCTTGGATTCTGGCCTTGTGAGTGCATCTTCTTGTCACATGAACCAAATTAGACTGACAGATGAGCTGGGACATACCCTTTACAAGATCTCAACTATTCAGATTCTGGAAATAATTTTCCTGAAATAGAACTGTGTCCTTATCTATAAAATGAATAAGACTGCAGTCCTCCCATGTAAGAGCATTTTTAGCACATTACCATATAATTAAGTTTAAAACAAGACAACCCCTCAAGTGTGACTGGGAAATCTCTAGCTCTGGGGAAAAGTAGCACCGTATTTAGTAAGCTAAAAAGAATAGTCAGGAAGGCACTGTAAAAATTTTGTTAAGCCAGGTTTGAGCAGCTGAACACCACGGGGTGTTAACTTGGTGTGGTATTTTATCTGATGTTATAGGGAGTGACGTCTTTTTTTCTTCAGCATCAATATTAACCATTTGAAACCACTCAGGATTTTAATCTTGCTGTCTTGGGTGGTGCATAAGAAAGTCATCTGTGCTTTAGCACACTAGGTATTTTTGGACTGCAGTTCCCTTTACAGAAAGCATAGATGTGGTAATGTCAGAATTTTCTGTGAATTCTTGTCAGGAGGAGCTTGATAGAGCTAACAATTAAAAAATAATCTAAAAAAGTGTTTAGTCATTCCAAGTTGACAGTGTCTAGTGAAATTTGATGATGTTTGAGTTCAGTGACAAATTTGATTTGCAGATTCTGATTTATACATCTCTGATTTATTTAAAGTAATAGATGTACAATGGTCAATACTGAAGAAAAGTATGATGATGACTTTGAAGAAAAGCATAATTTTTTTCAAATTTTCATTTTGCAAATTCAGAATAAGTGTTTCAACTTGAATAATAATTAATAAATATTTGGAGTTATCTGAAAATGTATTTAAAGGGCTTAATTTTGCTTGTATACTGCAAATAGCACACATGATGTTTTGGGAACCATGTATTAATGGATACTTGGTACAAAAATTAAATTTATAAAAAAATAAAGCTCCACAGTTCTAAAATACCGATGAAATAAGAAGCTACAGAAGCCCTGTGATAATGTGTTTATTATAATTTTCCAAGACCAAGTTGCCAACTGTGATCTGTGATCATTAGAAGTTCTCTAGGGATGTTGCCGATTTCTCCATCTGGTTTCCATCAGTTGTGTCCTTCTCCAGACTTCATAGTTCCAAGAGCGTCTGTCAATGAAGGAGAAGGGAGCTTGTATCCTGGTCAGCAGTTGCAGAGATCTGATCCAACTGCGAATTGGACAATCACAAAGAAGCTGGTGGGTAGGGGTGGGATGTTCGACGCAATAGCAAATGAATGAGCAGGTTTCTGCAAGAGAGTTGTCGTTCACCCTTTGGGAAAGTGTTGCTTGCCCACAGTCTCAGATACAGACTTTTGACAGGAATGACAACTATGTATAACTAGATTGCATGTTAAGTGGTGCCTTAGAAGAAACCAAGAGTATTCATTTTTTTTCAGTTGCAAATATCAAGTTAGTGAATAAAAGTGATTTCTGCTAGTGAACAACAGCTTTAATATTTTTCTTTTCCATTTTCTTCCCACACAATTCCTGTTTTGAATTTTTTCTTTACAATATGGCAATAAAAGTTCTCAAGCAGGTTTGATTCAGGTGACATTAATGTCTCCCACCCTGCAAATGCCTTTTTTGGTTCCTAAGCAGGCTAAAAAATCAGAGCCTGGGTTGAGCTGTTAGAACACATGCAGAGATCTGTGAAGAAAAATTAGCCTTTCTCACAGACTGCAAGAATAGCGAAAAGAAGAGTAATGACGAAAGCTATTGCTGAACAAAAATTATTTTTAGAAGCCCTGTTCTCTTAGCTCACCCAGTTGAAAAGAGAAGCCATTCTGTGCCTATGTATCTGCCTGTCACTGTATAGTGTAAACACACTGAGTATGTAATAAAGCTTTTTCAGAAGAATAGGAAAATCCTTCTATTTCTCTTATACTATCTCTTCTTTTGAAGAGTCACTGATTAAAGAGCAGTGAATTTCGGGTCACAGTAACCTACCCTTCTTCACAGGTTTAGAAATGGTCATTTCTGTGTTTCAGCAGTGTACCAGAACTTTGTTTCTTTGTTCATGTTTTTGAAAATGTAAGAGGTTTTGTATCTTATTTAGTTTGGAAGTTGGGGCTATATTTCAAATGTGACCTCTCTTTTGCACAGTCTTAAAAAATCCATCACCATCCTCATCTTTAGATTTTTAGAATACAGGAGGTTTTAAGGATCATAAAGATTCTTGTTTCTGAGCATTGAGGTAAAGTCCCATGAAAAAATTTCCAAGAACAAAGATGGATGTTTCACTTTTTCTTTCAATACTGAATTCCTGTGTAGTTTCACTTGTAGACTCTTCAATAGTGTAGTATATCAGAAAGACAGAGTTCTGATGCCCTAGAAATCAAGTTGTTGGATCCCAGGCTACCAGAGATTATTGAGAGCCATAGTGAGACTTCAAGCTCCGGATTAAACCTCAAGGGGACTATGCGATGTACCTTGTCTTGCTGGCAAACAAGAAGTTATACCAAATCTGGCTGAGAATCCATCTCAATGCCAAATTCAGTCTATAGGAGGAATCTGCTTTGAATCAGAGAAAGGTTGTCTCATGGATGATTAAGGTGCTGTTGGTTCCCTGTATGATAGCAGTGACCTCTGGTTAGCTGCCACTTCTGTCAAGAATTACTAAATCTGCAAATGCTTTTGTCACCATAATCCTTTGTCTGTCGCTTCCCAAACACCTTGTATGGAGTAAGAGCCTTCCGGTTCTGCTGCTTTTGTGATTATTTATCCTGAGTGAGGCAGTATTTGTTACTCTCTTATTCTTTCCCCTTCTCTCTTTCTCTCTATTTTAGATTGAATTTCAGTCAGGTAAGATTAGAGCCATCCTCCAAAATTGAGGAAGAAACGAATTGCATGATGATTGCATTCATCTGCTAGGAAGTTTTAGGCACATACTAATGACCCAATAAAAGATCTTAACTTTTCAGGATTTACTATTTGTAATGGACTGGGGTTAATGCAGGTGAATGGCACTTGAATGGTCCTAATACAAAAACTTTTTATTATAGTTAATAGAAACTCAGGAGCTCAAAACAAAAACAAACAAACAAAAAAAAAAACCAAAAAAAGCCAAACCCAAGAAGTCCAGCAGATCCTAAACCAAAATGGTCTAATACAGTTCTAACTACTTTATTTATCACAGGATTTTTATCTCTAAATATAACCATTTATATAGCTGAGTACTGAACAGGAATTTGACAGGTTAACAGTTTTGCATAGCTATTATAGTTATGGTGGGCACAACACAATTAATGTGGCCTTGGATTGTTTGTACATATTGATCCTCTAGTCTACAGTCAGATAACAATATTGTAATTTCTGAAAACAGTGAGGACTAAAGCGAAGAGCTTACTTCAGGTTACATAGGTATTATCAATTTTTTAAACAGATAAAAAGAGAAAGACTCAGAGGAAAAGACTCAGGAGTTTCTGTCAGGTTAGTGGCCTGAAGTTTGCAGTGTCCTGAATAATTTCCACTTGCTCTTCTCTACCAGAATGGTATGAAAAAAGTAGATAGTTTGGCAAATGAGATGAAATTGATTGCATGCTTCTTTTGGGGATGCTAATGAAGAGGGACATACTCAACATGAAGCTTAAGCGGAAGTGTAATCATATCTCCTTCTGTTGAACATATTTTCTTGTATTTATTTGTGACATCTGTTGAACTCCCTAATACAAAATTATTGTGTATAGTGGGTTTTATTTTAATTTGTTCTATGGATCATTTTGGTAACACTCATTTACATTGGCCATGAACTGAAATGGATTCAATTCAAAATGAAAAAAAAAAAAAAAAGTAGAGTTCTACAAAGGCTTGATTTGTGGTATTTCATAGTTCCGTAGTAATATTATTTAAATGAATGCAGTTTCATGATAAACAAGAAAGATCAAAGAAGAGATTTTTGATAGATGCTTGTCATATCCTTGATACTTATTTATTGCAGTGTGTGCCTAGGCTTACAAGATCAGATTGTGCGTATATAGTGACACAGAGCTACAAGTGATATACTGCAATGTTTAAAGCTCTGGTCCAACATAGTAAGAGTTCTCACTAGAAGTGTAAATACTACTATTCTAATCTGTGGTGATATTTCACTGCCATGGCAGATGATCATCCTTGTAAACAACAGTGAATTTCTGAATGTGCAGGACTCAGCTGGAGACTTGCAGGTTTTCTTCCGTAAGTTTGTTAACGTTTTTCCCATGTTCAATGAGAATGCATCAAGAACTCAAAAGCAGTAAAAAGAGTTTTGCCTTTGAAAACTTGCTCAAGTACAAAGCAGGGTCATGTCCTGCCAGTGGCTAGCACGGGGATTGAATCTGCTGAGGGGGTTTATTGTAAGAGACAGGAGCTAGTGTGCATATGCACACCATTATGAATAGGACTAAATTTCCTCCCCATCCCCTAACCAGGCAGTAGTCAAAGGTGACAAAGTACTTTGGGAGTTTGCTGTGCTTCCACGGAGGCTTCTGCTTATCACTGGCTGGTGGGACACCCTTCTTTCTCTGTTTAATGTATCTGTGATTTCTGTTCACAGACCGGTCTGTGCGGTTTCATTTGGGTTTCACCTTGGTTATGTTTGAATACTTACACAAATTTATTGGAAATTTGGTCTCTGGAGATTTTGTTTTGCTTTTTTTTTTTTCCCCAGCAGGACTGGTGCCCAGTCCTATGAATTGTAAAACTATAAAACCATAGTTTAAATGTGGAATGTGTCGATCATTGAATCTTTTATTCTGTATTAATTCACAGAATATCAAACATATGTGAAGCTAAAACCTGTGCATGATAAATGCATGTAGGCCATTGCTGACACTTTCTGAAAATCAGGAATATACTAATTGGCTGGCTGGGGATTTGGCAGTGTATTTGAAACCCACGTTGTAAGGCAACTGAAAGAGTAATTTAAATTGGTAGATGGCAAACTATTCTGTTGCCAGCTTGTTTGCTTGGTTGTTCACTCTAGTCTCTTTCAGATTTTACAAGCTAAGAATTCTGTCCTCTGAAATTCCTGAAATCAAAGACTTAGTGCTCCCAAGATTGAAGCTGGCAAGGAACTACTCTAGGGCAGCAGTGTCAGGTAGATTGTATTTAAAACAAGAACCTTTCCTTCCTTTCATTTGCACAAAGAAGTTCAAAACATCAAGTTTTTTGTTCAGCACTCTAATAAAACCACAACTGAGAAAGTCAAAATCCTCCACAAATAGGAATACTACCACAGAAAACTGCATAGGTTTATTTGCAAAGCACTTTGTAACTGTGTATTGTATGACATCTAAGCACTGAATGTTGTTATTTTGATTGTGTTATGATACAGAGCAAGCACCAATGAAAACAGTAAACTGCAATGATAGAATTGTACAGCTTCGCTTTTTCCAAAGCTTTAGTGCTTGTGTTCACTGAAGTCTGAATTGGTGTTTAAAAGGAGGACTTGCCTAGAGGAGATTATTTTTTTAGTGTACATTTTACTGGACAGCAAAGCAATTACTTCCTAAATTTAGAAATTATTTTCTACCACATTATAGCAGGATTAGACACATTTTGGCATTTGAGCAACTTTCAACACACATTTTGCACATAAGAAGAAATAATGCCATTTGACTGTGCTCTTTCATTTTCTACATGTGGTTCAGCTAGCAATGGCTGAGTTAAGGAGACAGCATTAACTTAAATCCAGTCATTCTCAAAGAAAGAATGAAGTGATGTTAAGTCATTTTGTTAATTATATAGTTAAAGCCCATTTAAGGTGATATAGTCTTGGCAGTACCAAGACTGAATTATGCTGAAAACAGTAAAGAAAAGGCCCAGATTCTGATCCTGTGAATCAGGCACAAAAAGTGAATACAAAACATGCTGGCAGTGAGTTTCATTTCCTCTGGGTAAATAAAGCACCATCTGAGTGTTTGAGGGCTGCAGTAGTTTGCATTTGGTCAAGCTCCTAATCAAGTGGCAGTTTCCATTTTGACAAGGACTGAAACAGAATATGTTTGAAGAAACAGAGTTAACAAGCTTCCTTCAGCTGCCGCCTTTTCAGCAGAAAGTAAAAGGAGAAAGGTAACGTGGATTCTCTAGCTATTTACAGTGTCAATAAGAGATGTAATGCAAAATTTCTCCCTTGTAGTTCAATTTCACTATGTTTTGGTTTTTTTAAAACCACTCCAAGGCTGTATATTTTCTCTCCTGACTCATTTTCTGCTTTGGGAAGAGCTTCACAGGTCTGTTAAGCAGAACTGAACTTTGCATAGCTGCATGAAATCTGAAATGCCTGAGTGAAAGAAATGGATTAAGCAGATAATCTCCTATCATACTTCAAGGAATTTGAAGCATACGGGTTTAAAAAGAAATAATTTTATATGGAGAAATTAAAAAAAAAAAAGGAAGGCTATATTAAGGACATATTGACAATAAATCATAATTTTCTTTTCTTAAAAGAATTTCAGAGCACTTCAAAACAATAAAGGAATGTGTTTACCTGTAGGCTTGGCCATAGGTAGATTGCTTGTCTATAATGACAAGAGTTTACTCTACATCTAATTCAAATGAATGGTACTGATTAATTTCTAGTTCTTCTGTCCGTTCTCCACCATTTGCTAGTATTATTTGTGAACGAAGGAAATATGTGAGGACTTTGTGCTTTCTGCCACACGCTGGGTGTAGTGTTGTAAATGGGAAGTAGAAGGGAAAAGAAACTGTCTTTTGTGTAAATACCACTTTTGGCCTTCACAAGTTGTTCCAGATCAAATCTTTTCTTTGAGAACTAGCCAAAGATAGACAGGAATAATAATTCTCTGAACTATAATAAGCATAATCATCAGAAATCAATCTTAAAAATAATTTCCACCAGTAAATGTAGTGTAAATTGAAGGAGAAGAAAATGTCATTAAATCAGGCATGGGGGAGAAAGCCTGTAAAATATTTTTCTATGGAATTTAATTTAGTGTTAATTTGCTGGAAGCTTACAAAATAGAGCAACAGAAAACCACTAACGGAGGGAAAGGATCGCTAATGAGGGGATGTGCAAATTTAGGAGAAAGTCAAAACACTGTCATTGCTGTTGAGGTAAATGATAAATTAAATGCTAAGTCCTGTATTCGCATCCTGCACTCTAAGTTTCATGGAGTCTTTCATGGAGGGAGAGAGAAAATGTATGTGTTTCATCTTGCAGGTAGAGACAGGTGTTTGAATTTTGCCTGTGACGTATTTTACAACATAATTGTTGTTAGTTTTTCACAAAATTGCTTTAATAGCAAATTCTGGGGTATATTTTAAGCTGGTAGATACATGACTTTTTTTTTCCTTTGTTTATCACTTGCTGTTTCCCTTACCCTGCCATGAAGAGGTCCTCTTCCCAGTGTTACTTTGCTGCTGGATATATTGGGTCCTTTAAAGACCCATAGTTTATGTTGTTGAGGTTCACCTGATTTTAAATACATAACTCTGACTGTCCTGTGACCGTATATGCAAGGGTAGACCTTCAAATTGATAAAAAGCTCATTTTGATATTATCTTGAGATCTGCCATCTCTGATCATGTTTTTCTTGTCTTCCTTATATTTTTTTAAGGAAAGTCAGGAGAACATATGCAAAAAGGCAATGCATCTATTTCTAGCTTCTGCAAAAATAAATTGTATGACTGACTTGTAAAATGCTTACACAAGATTTTTTACACTCACATTAATGGTGCTAGTCTTTGCAAGCAGGAAAATAGCAATTTATTATGAAAATTGAGTTTGCATTCCTAAAAGCAGATTTTATCCCTTATTTCTATCAGATTGGCTTCACACCCCACTGGCAATAGAGGAGGGAAAGAACTGGCAAGAGTGTCCAAAGTTATCCTGTAATGAGGTGAAAGGTAGGCTGACTGTCAGAGTAACAGAGACTTTTAAAGAAACAGCAAAATCGTGGTTTCCTTTGGGAAAGAAGGTGTCATGGTGTAACCTTTAACCCCAGCCAGCAACTAAGCACCAGCAGCTGCTCACTCACTTCTCCCCTGCACCCAGTGGGATGGGGGAGAGAACTGGAAAAAAGGTAAACCTCGTGAGTTGAGATAAGAACAGTTTAATAGAACAGAAAGGAAGAAACTAACAATGACACTAGTAACAAAAATAAAGTGACAGTAATAATAAAAGGATTGGAATCACAAAACAAGTGATGCACAGTGCAGTTGCTCACCACTTGCCAGCCAATGCCCAGTTAGTTCCTGAGCAGCATTCTCCCCCGCCAGGGCCAGCTCCCCCAGCTCATATACTGGCCATGACGTCTGATGGTATGGAATACCCCTTTGGCCAGTTTGGGCCAGCTGTCCTGGCTGTGTCCCCTCCCAACTTTCCGGTGCCCCTCCAGCCTTCTTGCTGGCTGGGCCTGAGAAGCTGAAAAGTCCTGGACTGAGTCTAAACACGACTGAGCAACAACCAAAACCATCCATGTGTTACCAACATTCTGCTCATGCTAAACCCAAAACACAGTGCTGTACCAGCTAGTAGGAAGACAATTAACTCTGTCCCAGCCGAAACCAGGACAGAAGGATAGGTGATTTCAGAGCTGGTCAGCTGTCTGTCAAAAGATAACACGTGTAACAATTCTTTATGTCTAGAATTTTATTTCTGATTGGCCCAGCAGTGATAGTTAAGTCTATATAAAAGTCTATAAAAACTCTGGAATCGGCACGTTGCTGACTTTCATTGTAGCAGAGTTTTGTTTTTCTGAGTGGAGCACGTGTGTGTGTGCATATAGTTTGGCACGCATATGCAAACATACATGCTCCTCTCTCCATAACTCACTTTTCTGGGGGAAAGGACTGGCAGTCAGAACATAAAAAAGTGGTCTGCTGAGATTGTAAATGATACTTTCTGTTACCACACTATGAACGGTGCTGTAGTGGGACAAACTGTGCCCTAGATTACAGTATGAAATAACCTGAAATAAGTGAAGGTTCTACAGAAGAGTAAAACAGTGCAGACTTTGGGTTCGTATATTGAAATTGCCTGCTGTCATGGATTTTCTTTTGTATATAGATAAAAAATCACATCAACATTGTGGAAGAACTTTTCTTTTTAGCAACTGAAAATGCTAATAAGTTTTCTTACGTGCATGCAAACAGAAGAAATGAAACTCTACCTTCCTGTTTGCTTCTGTTTATGGTAGTTTAGGCTCATAAATTCTTAATGCCCATGCACACAGGAAATAAGTAACTTGTTCATGAGAGCCTCAGAGAGTGGAGCTGAAATCAGTAGTTTACCTATGAAGGGTTTGAGTGTTAAATCAAACTGAATATATATGATGAAATGTAAAACATTTAATCAAAAGCAGTATATTTAGCCACTGCTTTTCCTTCAATAGATCATGAGAGTAAGCCCATGATTTTCACATATTTACATCAGATTTTCCAACAATTATTGTTCCTCCATTTTAAAACGCACGTTAATGCTGAAATGATAGTTCACCAAAAGGCAGCCTCCTCACAAACATAGGTATCATTTGCAATGAGCTGCTAAGAAATGGTTCTCATAGATGTATATTCCTGTCAAAATGTTTTTGTGAAAATAGAAGTTAGTTTAGTGCTACAGGCAATGGAAATACTTTAAATAGAGTTCCAGAGCTATATATTCTGCATTAGGAAATTTTGGAGAAATATTAATCTTTTATGTGCTATTATGCCTATTAGAATGACAGACATTTTGATTGTCACTTGAGCAGAGGATCTGTCAAGACATCTGATCTCTGGTACCTCAGTGATCTCTGTTAATCACTTTTTTGCAGGCAGGTGTCATTCTTCAGTGGATAGTTGGAAAAAAGAATCAGTGATATGAAATTTATGTTTTAGAAGACTTCATAAATGTGCAGCCATCTAAGGCTATCTTTAATTTTCAGTTTCATTCTTCAATCTGCTGATAGCCGTATCAGAGAGAATTCAGTGGTGCTCAACTTCATTTAAACCCAGTGTCAATATGCTGAGATTTCATCTAGATCTCAAGAAGAGGAAAAAGCTTGGCATCATTTGCATTCGACATCCCTACACTACAACACTTAAAATGCATGCATAACTATTATCACAGTCTGCTTTAAAAATGCAGAAGGTAACTAGCTGCCTTTACCTCTGTGTTAAAGTGACAGATGAGACACCATGCAGTGTCCCTTGGAGGCATAGGGGCAGAGTTGATCTTCAGCTAATGTTATTTATACTTTCGAATTAATATATCCAGAAAAGCAGCTAAATTATGTTCTTTTGAATATTCCCTGCTATTTTGTAGTCTACTTTTATTTTTCCTGAGGTTTCCCGATAGTTATCATATGAACACAGACATTCTCGCTGTCTTTTTCAGTTCTTCATGTGCCTAGAAATGCTGCCTAATTTCAAAATCTCTATTCATAATGGGAGTGAAATTGAACCTCCTCTTTGATTAACTTTCTGTTTTGAAATTCAGCCCATTGCAATTCAGAAGCATCACTTAAATTTGTTATATGTTAATATTTAACCAAAACTAATTTATTTTGGCTTTATTAAAGATAGTTAGTTTGCTTGAGGACTGAAGATCTCTCAGCATTCCTTCTTACAAATGCATACATCAGGAAAAAAAAAGCAATAATTGAAAATTACTTCAATATGAATAAAAATGTATGTTAATGAAATTCATAATAGAGAGGTAGAAATACAGTTGACAGTATCTGGTCTCAAGTGTCGAAAGTGCTGGAAATTTTAGTGTAGTTTTCAAATGTTCTCCAAGGATTTGTTTTGCATAGAGAATTATAATTACCTTGTGAGAGATACATTTCTTACTTCATGAATAGATTTTCAGCTGTAGGTTTGTTTTTAATTGATGAGATGGGAGAGTTCAGAAATTATGCTGATATTGTCTGCGTGTGGCTTAGGAGGTTGCTATACAAAGATGAAACATGAGGCTTATTTTAATCAAATATAATCTTTTATTTTTTTTTCAGTTGATGATTCATGAGAAAACATAATTTTGATAGTTTTAAGAAACACACAGCAAACAAATTTTATCTTTAATAAATAAAGATAAGTTATTTCTGTTCATTGTTTTCCTCAATTGCACTAATAATGCACAGCATGTGAGGATAAGAAACTGTGAAGTGAAAATAAATTCAGGTGAAATGAAACTGGAACTAATCTACATCTGCCCAGAATTTAAACTGAATTCATTCTCTTTCAGGTTTCGGGATGGTGTGTATTACTGTAGGTGTTTTTAAAAACGGGCTTGTCCCTTTGTATGTCTGTGAATGGAAAAAGAAAACTGGTGAGGTAGACAGTACAATGAGCTGGTCTCATAAACAATTTATAGTTTTCATTGCAATTGTAACACATTCGGTTTTATACGTGCGGCAGTGCATTTCCCACCTTGCCATTGAACATTGTGAAGTCACACTCTTATAAATTCCTGTTAAATCACTTCTGTTACTACCCTTGATGGTGATTCTTTAAGCAGTCCAAACCAGTCATTTCATGACAATGCCAAATCATATCGTATTATTAAACAAAGATATGATTTCATTAATCTTTTTCTCAAACTGGCCTTGTACTTGCTCAAAGCTTGAAAGAAGCATGGATACCGGCCTTTTGGTCCAGGCTGTACAGTCTTTGAATTATTTTAAAAGCTTTTCAGCGGCTCAGACCAGATCAGAGATACGTACTCCATCAGTTATTTACAATTTTAAATTATTCTTTAAACATTATGATCAATTAAACTTTGTTTGATCAGTTGGTCAATGTTGATACAGTCTCCTGAAAAAACTTTGTCATTTTGAGGTTTCTAGACCAAAGCTGAATGAAGGTATTGTTCAGATGAAAAGCCATTCAAATACAGGTATGGAGAATATTACTATTAAAAGCATCCTAATTTCTGTCACAAAAGGAAGCCCAGAAGCTAGTATTTGAACCATATTTGTTAGCATATACTAGTCGGCAGTACCTTTCAGTTAGAGTACTGGGAGATTAAAGTCATAATTCATTTAGAAGTAAGTTTTTAAATGCATAAGTATAGGATCAATTTTTTTACCTTTTTTTGGTGAGTAGCAATTTGAAATAGAGAAAATAAGACATTCTTTGTGAGTAGTGTTTTTCAGTATTTCTCTTTCCTTTTTTTTTTCTATCCTAAATGCCTTTCCTGAGAACTTCCACAAAGCTTTAAATTTGTAGCTGCTGCAACAACTGATTTTTATGAACTGAAAAAATTAAATACAACAAGCCCTAAAGCTAAATATTATTAGCCCTGGAATTATTTTCTTTTTGATCTTTAATTCAGCATGAGAAATTTTCAACACAATTTTGTAAAGTGGAATACTGTATTCCGGTAGTAATAGTAATCCTGTACATTGTCCCACCAGTTTCAGATATTTCCTTGAGCAGGGTTATTTTCACTGTCCAGAGTTGAATTTTTTTTTTTTGTGTTTCCCCTTTATATATCATTTGAGTCAAGATTTATTTTCAGACAGTTCACAAATCAGAAATATTCTGCATCTTTATTCCTCCCCTTTCCATTTCTCCCCTTAAGTAAGATTATTTGCTAATCAGCTGGTATTTTATACAGAAGATGAATTCTGTGCTCTGATTAGACTCTTCCTGGTTGGTTACCCTAATGGTCTTCAGACTTATGAGCTGTTTTCAGATTGTTCATATTTTAAATATAAAACTTTGATTAAATATCAGCAAATGTACAAATCACAACAAAGATTGTATATATTTTTAAAGAGTACATAAAATAACGTGAATTCTATACGAAGTGACAGTGAGAAAGATATTTAAAAGGAATATTCAGGAAATGAATAACACATCCTTATATTCAAAAGGTTTTATGGGCAAAGAGAAATTGAATTTCCTAGTGCTCAAATTGTTTTGAGTGACAGAAGGCAAAATTCTTTGCAGCCTCTGTAACTATTTTACACATCTCATTTAATAAATGACCAAGTAGCAAATACAAACTCTGTGCTTCCTCATGTGTCAAGATTTTTTCTTGGAAACAACTATGAATAAACTTCGGTTATTTAAATTAATACAAAAGCCTTAAATCCCAGAATGTCCTGGGCTAGTCCAGGGATACAGTGATAGCAAGCTGGATACAGAAACTGAGTGAAAGCTTACAGAATCTTTCTGTTCAGCCTCAAGCAGTTGATTACTGGCTTTTAAAGAATAAAACAAAATGCAAATATTTACTGATGTTACACATCACAAAAAAGCTTCCCTGCCCCAGGTACTTAAGGAAGCAAGAAGCTGAGCATGGCTTGCCAGCCTTCCTTGTATAAATAATATTAATCATACCTTCCCAAATTACTCGTTTTAGTGTGCTTTTGCCTCATCTCATCTTGTGGCTGAGAGGTGTCAGGCGCAAGAAGGCCCTCCCCTTGAACAGCCCCCAGGGGAGTGATGTTCTCTTTCCAGGCAGTGGCTAAAAGGTCAGCTTCAGCTAGTAAGGAAGATTAATTTGAATTTAAGAGTATGATGCAGTACAGCTTGAATGAGCAGTAAGAAACTCCGGCGCTCTCTATTTGCCTGTGTCATTGAGGAGGGAAGATGGATGCAATTGCATATATACAGGACTGCTTTCTGAGTAAGTGGGGGTGAAATACATTTCAGTGCTACCACATGTAACTCTAAGTAATGAAATAATTAATGGTTTAAGACTGAGGGTAATATACACCTAATTAGTCATTTTGAAGCAAATTTAAGATTAATTGGCGATGCCAAATATGTTTGCTAAGACTTGGAAATAACAAAGAAATAAGTCTGATTGCAACTTTAATGCAGATTTCTAGCTGATGATTTTCTAGCCTGTTGAAAGAAGTCAGGACTCTGGATTTGTGTCAGAGTTTAATGAAGGGGAAGATATTAGGAGGTTTGGATAAATTGCTAATATTCCACTGCTCTTAAGCAGTTAGTTCCTTGCCTGAATTGGGGCCTTGATGATTTAGTTTTCTTTTGATTTTATACTAAGCGGAATAGTATATGAATATCTTCCTGGCAGCATTAATTAGATTTAGGAAAGAGAAGATAAGGAAAAGTAACATGACAAATACATTGTTTTGATTTTGTGTTGTTTCGTATATGTCCTGCTCTCCTCAGAAATGCCTGGAAAATTGTCCTTGTAGACTATAGAGATGTGGAGCACATTTATGACAGCAAAATAAGTTGTGGTAGTTCTTAAAAGCTTAAAGAGTTGTATGTTTGTGTAGAGCGTGATACACAGGAGGATTTTTGTGTCAGTACCTGTCTCTGACTCTGCTTTCATACTGCTGTTCAGTGCCAGTCAAATCATCTAAGACCACATTTCCAAAGTGTTCATTGCTGGTGATGGCCCCAGTTTTTCAGGGTTGTCCACAACCAGCAGAAGAATCCAAAATTAGCAAACATTTTTTGGTCTTGATTACTGAGTTTCTCTTTCTGAAAAACAGGTATCATGTATTTCTCCCAGGTTTACTGTACAAACTATTGACATCCCCAGCACGTATGTGTATCAATATATAGAAGTATTGTTCTCGTGGAGATACTGATCTTATCCTCTTCATTTACACTCTATCAAAGAACCTTTCCTAGTATCATTTTTGTAACCCCAAGCTGCAAACCATCTTCAAGCAGCCGCTGTTTAAAAACTGGAAAGCTATTTTCCTTTTTCCATATGAAGAGGATTTCTTGCCTCCAAAATTATATATTAACTAGACTTGATTCTAGCCCCTCTTTTGTCTTTAAAAAATAAAACATAATATATTTAGGCAGGGACTTTCTTCTAATTGGGTAGTGCCTAATACAACATTTGGTACGTTACTGACATTCAGGGTTGAGCTAAGGTTCAAGTAATAACATAATGATGTGTTATTTGAAAAAAAATCATCATTTTTGGTGAATTCTAGTTAGCTATTGCATTTCTCCTTGATGTCCTTGCAACAGGACTTCAGATAATATTGAGCAGAAGGATAAGAAACAGCATGCTTTAGTTAGGTGATAGAGCCATCTTCTCTTTTTTGGCACTTAGGCAGGATGAACGCACAGTTCTCTCGCTTGCCCAAGGACTGTGAGTAATGAATACATTTCAAATTCTGACTGGCAGACTGTTTAAACTCATTGTTTTGTGATGTATTTTTCCTGAGAATACTTAGAAAAATAGTACGTGTAAGTTTTCACGCCTGTAAATACACACATAGTAAAACTATTAAGCTTTGTGGAAGTTGTTGCATTTTGCTAAATGCATGGAGAAAATATCTGTATTGTTTAGAACAATAGCCCTTTCAGATTTAATGTTGTATTATATAAGAAAACACATAAAGTTCCATTTTTTCCAGTTTTCAAATTGTGTTGAAAATGCTTTGAAAACACCTTTGATTAATAGATTATCATCCATGGTGATTTCTCATTGTTTGAGAGCCCTGCAGATGAAAAGAAGGCTTTGTAACTTACATGCATGGTTTTTCTCCCTAAGGAAGGAATGCAAAACATTGTTCCGATCTCTGTAAATGGGAATGAAGTGTTTTGAGGTGGGCACTTGTACGTAATCTTAGTTAAGGAAGATTTGGTTGGACCATAGAAGGACTAATGTACAGTTTTGTACAGCTTTTCTTGAAAAATCACGCAGGGAAAGCAGTGGCCCATAATACTTTGTTTTGGTTGACTCACAAATTTGTTTAGTGTTTATATATATATCATCTTAGCTTAACAGAAGATGAAAAATTGATCGTACAGTCTTCCTTGAAGGCTGTAATATTATCTGTTCTGAAAACAGAACTTTTGAAGCATGAAGAGCTGTTTTTGAATGATGCTTCTGGCATCTACCATTTAAAATTATTCAGCGTATTTTTCTTGTATCTGTCTTGAAATAAAAAATTATCTTCTGTCCTCAAGTCACTTGAAATTTTTAAAAACTTTGCTAAACTTTGCATAGAGATTTCCAAAATTATGCAACATATCAGTACAAATTTCTGCCTGATAAAATTACTCTGAGACAACTGAATAATGCTAATGTCACCGGAGTTCACATGGGGTTTTTTTAACATTTGCCTCTCTAAATGTGTTGCTTAAAAATATGCCAATCTATGAAAAAACATTTAGCTTGTTGAGCTTTAGTTGATGTTACGCTTAGGTTCAGCACATTTCATCCTTTTTTAGTGCCACAGGACTGAGGTTTTCACCTGCTGGGGCATGACGTTACCATGACAACAGTTGATCTTGTTTGCTGTTCTCCCCTCTTTGTACATGACAAAAAGGAAAGCTTTCTGAGAAATATTTGTGAAAGCCGGTCTAACTAATTGCATTTTAATTATCAGTGAAACAGAACAAGAAATGGCTTGCTGTATTTCAGTAAGAATAAGAAATTTCTATTATAAGAAGTAGCACAATGATCTTAATTTAATCAAAATTGATAAGATCTCTCCATGAGTTATTCCTATATAAAAGCGTCTGCAAGTTGTGTGTTAGCAGAATACTAACGTACATGGTCTTTAGAAGATCATATAAGGCATTCTACTGAGAGATCTCCAAGTTCACATTGCCGTTCACCAGTCTTCCGTCTATGTTCTGTTGATCAGCAAAGGGAAACCGTAATGCCTTAGTAGGTAGTTGAATAGATGTTTTCTGTTGCAGCCTTATCCCTAGTGAGCTCCAGTGGTGATCAGAACAACTTTGTTCATGTTTTTTAGCTGATGTATTCTGTTTGTTCTGCCACTAGTGAAATTGAAGTAAGTGGAAAATGTGGATAACAAGTTCCTTATGAATTATCACAAAGTGTGAGTGGAAATTCATGCATGTGCAGAAACCACTAAAACCACGCTATGCATTTTATTTTAAAATATTTGGTAGCATTTGGTTTGACCTACAAAAATAAGTTAGATCCTTGTCACATCCACTGGACTCAAGGTAAAAGAACAATTTATTACCAAATGGAGATGTGAAACAAAAAATATGTAGTATGATGGTAAAATAAAAAGAAAATAATTGTTAAGTGGGCAGTAGGGAATGTCCTTTTCAGACCGTGCCAGCTTGATACCAGCATTTAAATGGGGTTAATGTTTAAGCCACACTGTGTTTCCTTTGTGCCTTTATACAAAACCAGGGACCTTGTTCACTCCTTTCTCCCTTTAGCAGAGGATAATTTTTCTTTCCCTTGGCTATAAGTTGTCCCTGAAGGAACTAGAACTGTGCCATGGTAAATGAGAATTAGACTTTCTGTCTCCCAGATACAGATTAATTTATTGTGTTGAGAAGTGAGTGTAAAAATAATTGAAAGAAAAACCCCTGGATAAATATTGATTTTGCTTCAGCCCACAAATCAAATTGATTAACTTTCTAATACTGTCCAAGGGAAAACACTGCTATAATATTAATTTTAAGATTAATTCACAACTAAAGGCTGCAGAAATGTATTTTTATTGTATCTTTGGCTATGTTTATGTTCCCAGCAGCTGGATATTATTTGAAAGGTGAAACACAAATGTGCTTGTTTTTTGAAGGAAATACTAAATAGTAGTTTGGCTAACTTGAGGTGAGGCAGTATCTTCGGGAGGGTAGCCTGAACAAAAGCTAAAGCACATTATATAAGTGCTCTGGGTGGCTAAATTAGGAACAGCTGCATTGTCGGTGGTAGAATTACTTTGGTATGAAGCTCATATTAAAACTTATGCCTATCAAAATAATTTTTATATGGTCACTGATGAAAGCCTGATCAATATTGCATAATTTTAGTTATTGGAACAGCCTTAGACTGAAAGTATTACAGTGTTATCATACATAAATAAGTCATTCTTGATGAGAGTTGACCTCTCCCTTGCCCGTTATTTTTCTTTGAAGTTGATAGGCCTAAAATTGAATTGATTCTTCAGTTATCAGCTATACATTTGTATACTACTTTTCCACAAGCTTATGTATGATTTTGTCATAAAGGAATTAAGCAGCTATCCAATAATAATATTTCATTGCAAATGCTGAGAAGGTTTTAAAAGATAATACTGAAAACATAAATTATATAATTTCTGCCTTTGCTTGTTGGGATAGTTTTAGATACTTTCTGCAGAAGTTAACAAGAAAAAAAGTAATGCCACCTACTGCCAGTTAGAGGCTTCATTCCATCTGTGTTGTGAACTGGAAGTGTGCAGAGACATTTGGTCTTTTGCTCTTGAGTGTAGAGACCAGCTGACGCATTCCACGTACCTCATGGAGGAAGCAAGGCATCATAAAGTACGAACATAACAGCAAATACTAAATAATGTTATTGTGGGGAATGTCTGCTTTTTTACTGTCTTCATGATTACTTCCTTCAGCTATGGCAGGTATAAAGTCCAAAAGTAATGTCTCAAAGAACTTGCATATTTGGTAATTCATTATCAACAGCTGCAGCTAGAATGTCTGCTGTGTTATTTATTCACGAGTACAGATGCTACAATAAAACCATTGTACTTAGATATATCTAAAGTTATCAGTTTACCCATTTTCATTATTAAAAGAGATGAGAGGGTCTTGTCACGTTCACGCTATGTGCCATAGGTGAAGAAGATAAGATGGAGAGTGTGATGAACAATTTTCAGTGGTGGCCATAGTCTGAGCAGCAGCAAATCAAATATGGTTACATGTGATTCTAAAATAAGGGAATCTTCCAGAAGTTCAGGTGAATCTGATGTTGATCTGTCCTTTTCCTCTCTGATCCTGCAAAATATGGCAGTGAGTACCTTATCATGTAAATCAGTGTTCTTATGGGAGTGACGGATTTCAGGTGGTAAAAAAGATTGTGTGGACAAGTTATGAGAAACAGCTGTGTAAAAAGCTAATACTCCAAAAGACAAGACAAAAAGTGTGAATGAAATGAGTTGGTAGTGCAGAGCTTGTTATCTTAAGTCTTATTGAAGTGAAAAATAATACCATGCATTCCTTGTTTCTGTTTCCTCTATAACATCTGGTCCTGGTCACTGAAGTGCCAAGACACTGATGATTTCCAAGTCCAATAAACTGCTACGGTTCCTGTGTTCCTTATTTAGTAGTGTTTTTTTTTAAGAAGTGCTATTTTTATATAGCGTTTCTTATGCTAAATTCAGCCTACTGATTAGGGGGGTAAAGCTGCATTTGTGTTCCTTTGTTAGAACAAAGTATAATTTGCATGGAAAAGTTCCTATTTTTAAAATGAAGGAAACTGAATTGTGAAGTGATTTTCTTTAAAATACAAGCATTTCTGAGTAGATCTTTCTTCATCTTAAGACAATCGAGAGGAAAAAGCAAATGGAAATAGTAAAATAAAAAAAAAAGGAATCTTTAGTTTGATGATTTTGCATTGCATTTAATAGTTTTCCACTAACTTACAATAAGTAATTTATTAAAAGTTGAACTTTCTAACTGTTAAAGTTGCTAACTGTGGAAGCCAGTACTGGATAGAACTGTACCCTGCATACGGCAGGGAGGGGACATTCAGCATCTTTCAGTGCTTTCTTTGATCCCCCTTTTATCTCATTGGTATGCATCCAAAGCTGTCAGATATAACGGAAGTGGTGTCAGAACATTAACTAACAGTAACAGAACAGCAGCATCTCTTGTGAGAGCCATTTTTCTCTGCTTGCTTCTGGTTCCATTTTGCTCAGTGCTATAACATGTATTGGTTAGAATTATGCAGGATAGCCTGTATTTTTCTTGCATCATCCGCATGCTAATTACAAAGAGATCAGAAAGGTTTTAATGGCAGTTTGTTGTACAGGCTGTGCCTCTCAGTCTAGCTCTGCTAGCTTGTCCATGTTGAGGTTCTTAAATAGTTCTACTATGTACTATTCAGGATGAGTCAGCTTTGCCTTTAAAATTTAGCTCTTGCAAGAAGAAAAAAATGAATTGGTGGTGAGGAACCTGACCTTAGAAGTGAGTCATTTACAGGGCAAAAATACATGAGAAAAGATCAGAAGATTCTTCATTTTTCCTTTTTAAGTACCTGTAGACTAGAGGTTTTCACTTTTCTCTTGGATTAATTCTATTCATGTATCATCAAAACAGAGAACTATCACAGGGGATTATAATCAGAGTGTTCTAATACAGTCATTCCAGGTTACTGGCAGAAATAAGTCTCAAAGAAAAAGAGCTACAAATAAATGAATAGTGTATAACATTTTTTTAAACAAAAATAATTGATGGATGAGCAAACTAGCACACAGGGCAACAGATGCCTTTCTCCAGGCAATGTAGAACCTTGTTACCCAGACAGCGGTGTCAGATTGTATTAAATCTACAGAAGTCATCCTCCTACCGTGAATTTTTATAGACAGTCCTCATATCCGTAGGAGAATTTTTACTTTTGCTCTGTTACAAACACACATTTTTGCCTTCATTTCTGCACTTAAAAAGATGCAACTTATATATAAGGTAACACAATTTATTTGTCATGTCTTTTATTTTTCATGGATGTTTCTTTATTAATCGTCTCATGTTTTGTGAAGTATGTACTGGTGTGTGAGCCTTTAAAACCGTGTAGTGCTCTAGGCACCCCTTAAAAAATAGCACACTACAGGACTGCTCGTGTTTGTGTATATTTGGGAGGGCTGTAAATGTTCTGATTCAGTTTACTTTGCAAATTCTGAAAAGATCATCCTTAGTGTTGTTTTCTTAAATCAAAATGCCTGTCCGAGCTGAGAATGCCTGAAGCATTCCTTACATCCAGCAGAAAATATCCTTACTGTTTGGAATTTTGACTGACATGCTAAAGACATTTCAGATTCTTTTTGCAAATTATGCTACTTATGGTCCTGACATTAACACCATATGATTGACATATGTAATATATGTTAAGTATAGTTTACGCTTTTTGTATTGGTGAAAAAGCTCAAGCAGGAGCAATCTAAGCTCTGTCCAACTTCTGCCTACACACATTAGAAGAAGTTTGGGTTTGGTTTGTTCTGTAGCTAATTGATGCTAATCTGTGACAATACTTTAAATTTTTTTGGGGGGGTGGGGAAGCTGAAATAGTTCTACATACTGCTGTTATTTTTTTCTTTCCTTATCATTAATTTTCCATATTCATTTTTCTGTAGAATTTTTTGATGCATGCTAGACTAGTAATTAAATTCCTACAAGCCCTTGATTTTGTTAAATGGGTATTGTGCAGCAACATCATTAGAAAGGGGGTGACAGACTGTTCAACTAATAATTGAAACCCAATGTCAAGACTCTGGGGACTGGTGAGAAGCTTTTTTGGAATTACGAAGTATTGCTTCCTTTTCACTTGCACATTAGTCTGCTAACATTTAGTCAGCATTTGCCTTTGTACTGTGTCTTGGACTAACTGGCTTGATGAGTTCTTAATTTTCGCTCTACTTGTCTTTATTAACAGCTGCAGTGGATTGATTTGCATAGGTTAAATGGTAGACCTCCTCTGACTCTAGTAAAATGTTGCTTCTTAGGCACAATTAAATTGTCAGCATTGTTACATACAGTGAATAAATGAAGAACAGGGGAGAGGGCAGCAGGGGGGGAAAGGACAAAACTCTCATTAAATTTGTAAAAAGAAGGCAAAAGCTATTTGTATAAAAAACCAGAAAAGATGAGGGAAGTGTGCATAGGAATACTTTCCACGGATTTGTTTTTTTGGACTGGTACTGGTTTATTGTCAAGAAGTTTAAAAATCTCAGTCATGTCAAGCTCCGAAGTGAATCGCAAAATCCCACAAAATCTCCTCTTAGGTCCAAGCAGTGAGAGTGGTGCCTCTTTGCATGTTCCTTTTAGAATTTGGTAGAGTTATTAAATCGAGAGTGGGGAAGTCTGTCGAGGAGAATCCCTAGCATTCACAGGCAAGCTGGATGCAGGAAGCTCATATCCAGCCTATTGCCAGCAAGTCTGTCGTTTGTGATGGCTGCCCTATGTATTTGCTGACCTTTTCTTTCTGTTGACTTGGAGGTTCTGTTTGGAATTGGCAGTTGTAAGAGCTGAAGTAAGAACTGTTGCCCTGTTGTTAATGCATTCAGTGCTAGCTGCCAAGTAAAGGAGAGAGAATGGAAAAATACTCTCTTTATTTCAGTATAGCATCTTAGGGAAGCATGGCCTTCACGTGCAAGAAGCTGGCATTTTCAAAAGTCATCTCTCTCTCTTAAAATGTGTTTGAAGTTTCAAAGCTCTTTCAGCTAATGAAGACAACTCACAACATAGTAAAATGATAATCAAATGTGTTGGATTCCCCCCAAATGAAAAAACACCTTTTTGTATGCCACTCTGGCCCCAGTCAAATGGGCGTATACACAATGGTGGTATGACAGCACTTTTGACAAGAGCAGCCATGAGCTGGTAACTTTCAGAGACTGACTGTGCGCCAGTAAGAATTTATACCAGAAATTTGAGTTTTCTGGTTTGTACATGTGACTTCAATTCTCTTTTTTTAATATACGATTTGCCTATTGGATGGAATTTAGTTCTGGGGTAGCTGGGATTAACTTTGGTCTTTTTTTTGTCGAAGGTTTATGTTTAATTTGGAAAATACTGAGGCGGATATTGTTAAGGGACCAAATCACTGAATTCAATGGATTAGACAGAAAATTACAAACTGCAATGATGCATAACTATCATTTGCAAAAATCCAGGTGGTATTTCACAGCCACAAGAGGAGATGGTGAAAAGAGGAGGTGCATAATGAGTACTCTTAAGCGTGTTTCTCCAAGTAACAGCACCTGGAAACATTCAACACTGGAGAAACCCGTCATGAGGAATTTTGAGAGAGAACGGAACTGTTGAAGTACTATTCATATATACTACACAGAAACCAGCTTGTGTTCCCCTTTGGGCAGTAGTATGTGCTGCTTCAATTAACCATCATAGGTTACTTTCAGGGACATGACTGATAATACTATACAGTAGCTAAACTATTGCAGCAGAATCTACCAGAATTATTGTCAGAGCCCCTGTTGTAAGAGTTCGTTGTTGTTGAGAGATGACTCAAGTCATCACATTGAAACTAATATTGTGGGAATCTCTGAGCTGACAGTAATTATGACTTGGATCATTTCCAGAAAACGTAGCCCAGTAAAGGAACTTGGCTAAAATTTGCAAGACTTTGGTTCAGTTTCTGGGTTTTCCACATGTTATTGCTCTCAGACTTTTGACAAGTCCTTTATTGTTTGTTCCTTAATGCTTTTTCTGAGAGCAAGCAATCTAAATATTGGAAGTGCGCTTGTATTTTTATGTCACTTCCAAACACACTGATAATATACACAAATGCATTCTATCCTTATTGTAAATAGTTCAAGTGGGAATTTTGTACCTGAGTTTTAGTTGCTGGGTCTCTATCTATGTATTTTTTAGGCTAGAAGTGTGCCAGTAATTCCTGCTGCTGTTTCAGGTGATTCTTGATCTTTACGGATTTAGTTGGGACAGAGAACATAGCTGGGCTTTATCCTGGCAAATGCGAAAGAATACTGAGAGAAATTGCCGCTATGATGAACAGAGGCATAAGTGAAAAGAAATAGGCTTATAACTAAGGACCAATGAAACCGGATAGTCATTGCCCTGCTTCTATTCATCTTTGTAAATAACGTGGTAAAATGTATTTTCTTCAGGTAGGACTAACAGCCAGCCCAGTTGCTGTGCCATCTCTCATAACTGTTTCCATTCTGGAGAATTTATGTAGAGTGTGAAAGATACTGGCCTAGATTGCCATCAATTACTCCTCCTCTCCCTTCCCCTTCCCCTTCTCCCCCCATTTCTGCTTGAATTCCTTTTAATAACCTTATTAAAACCTGGTAACTCATTGTCATTTGTTCCCCATTAAAGTCAGCTGAGCAGTATTGATTTGTAACGAATGCAAATTGATCCATTAAAGTCAATGTCCAATCTGGCTTGACAAAAGCCTGCAGTGTAAGGGTTTCAGAGCAGGTAGTGTAGCTTATTTTCGCCCTGTAAAGTGCAGAATAGACACAAAATGCTTTACAAGTGACTTTCAGCAGTTAGTAGGACAGAATGACTTATTTGCATATCCAAGGAACTGTTCTGTGCAGTTTGTTGATATTATAAAAATTTTACTGATTTAATTCACACCTTTGAAAATGCAATGTGAGCTAAGAAATTCTTCTCGTTTTGGCCCTCAGGACTGTCTAGCATCTCACAGAGACTGGCTGCCGCTTTTAATTGCATCCTGAACAACAGATTTAACAGACCTGAGAAACTGTAATTGCCGAGCTCCTTATGTGTGAGATGATAGGTATATCTGCAATCAGGAGACTGTGAATGTTCTGCAGTTTGTCGTCTTAGTTTAGTTCAGTGCAGTACCACTTAACGCTTAGTCAAGAGAACGGCTTCCCACAGATGATGACATGTTCTGATATTGTACAACGATGGTGCTGTAACATGTCATTACTTAAGCTGGACTAATTTTCACTATCCTTTGTTTATGTTCAAATTTAACTATCAGACTGGTATTCCAGGTGTGGGCAGAAATGCAGTGTCTTCTGCGGAATTGATAGATACGTTAAAATCGCTGTCACTCAGAATGGCCTATTCTGTGCAAAATGTTTTATAAAACTGACATTTTAATCTCATTTTCTACAGAAAAAAATGATTCACGTGATCATACTATCTGTTTAGCTGACCCTGCAAATTTTGAACCTAGTGGTTAATTTCAATCAGATTTGGACATCACACCTTCATATATATTAGTCAAGTAGCCATTAGGCAGAAATCAGTAAGATTCACTAGTTCTGATGCTCAGGTAAGGAAGCATAGGAAACAGTTTAGATAAACAGTTTAACAACTTTTGTTCACTGAAAATGCTAGTTTTCTATTCAAAACATTGATCTTGTGTGCAGAGAGTTTTGAAATTGATTTAAGAAAGGTATGCTTAAAATAGCAAGGGTTTTTTGGTTCAAGTAGTATGAAAAACATTTAAATATCAGAAACTTTAAATTCTTTTTTTAGGGCTTACATTGGTAAATAAAAATTAGCAATTTTTTTTTTCATATTGAGAATTTTAAAGAGAAATTCTGATAAAGAATTACTTGAACAGGTTTTCTTAAGACCTCAGCAGAATTAGTAGAGAAATGTGCTGATAGTGTGGATGTTAATGGTGCAAAATCATAAATTATTTCAAATCACTCAAAAGTGGGCCCAGTTTTGCCTCCCTTAGTATAGTTTTTGGCAAATATAACCAAATTTTTCAGAAAATAATGTATAATGCACACTGTAGGTTGGAAAGATTACAGATTGCCCAGCATGACTGATTGTAACTTCATAAGGAACTGAATTTAAGATTTAATCTGAGACAACTACCTTTGTGAACTTGTGCAAAAAAGAAATTGTCAGAAACACCAGAGGATGCTGCTGGTTTTTCCTGAGCTGCATGTATTTTGATTTGTGTGACCTGTCAAAAGTGTTTCCACCCCTCTAGTTTGACCTTTGACTGTATATAGGAGTGTTATTTACTTTTCCTTTTTTCCTCCTTATAGGGCTGTCTAAATAAATAAAAATATATTCCTGAGGCTGTAGTTAATACCTTGATCTTTAGGCATAGGTTACTTACCTTTTGACTTCCATCTGCATTTCTGGTTTGCCTGCCACTGTAGTACATGGATGCTCTACCCAGATTCTAAAAATGTTTGTAGTAGAATGTGTAGATATAAATATATTATAAATAGATATACATTATAGGTAAAGTGAAATATGTGAATATAAAAATATGTGCATGAGTATACGTTCCAGTTGTTGGCTTTTGCCCTCAAAATGCCTTCTGAAGACCTAAGTTTGATAGCATTACTTTTTTTCTGGGAGGCAAATCTCTTTCTCTTCCCAGCTCTAAGTGAGGCAGCCAGGTTTGAGCTCTTTGTTACATCCAGAGGGAGATTTTTTTATTATTACTTTTATAGGCACCAGGCCTGTAAAGTCAGGTCATTTCTCTTTGCTTGCACATCTTTAATCAGATCATCTGCTGAAAACGTGGGTTTACGGTAGAGCCAACTGTAATTGCAAGCTAATCTGCTGCTTCTGCACCTTCAGTGCCTTTGGCTCTCTGCCTGATATTACTCTTATTAGTTTGTTAATACCAAATAATGCAAAAACATTGCTTCCTTAAGCACTTAATAGGATGTACTGTAATGAAGATAAATGGTCTATAACACTCTTTCCTTGTGTTTTAGGAAAATGAACTGAAGGATGCTGTGCAAGAAAAGAATCGCCTGAGCCTTCAGTATGCAAGTGTGTCCCACGAAGCACTGCAATATGACCAGGTAACATCATGAGCACAGATCTCATACATTCGTTACAGAAATCAGGCTGCAGAGTGGATAAAAGTGGATTGTAGAGTCATTTTTTTCTCATCTGCTTGCTTCTACTTGAGAACATAAAATATTTTAATTGAAAACAAATTACAAAAATTTATTTTATGAAAAAAATGTTATTCTCAAGTGAAAATTTAAGACACTGATAGACTTTAGAGAGGTACACCATTCCTCTGAAGCATATTTTCTTAGTATTGTAAATTGGTATTAGGCTTTGGTAAAAAGGCTCTTTCGGTGGTTTTGATGAGACTTGATTGAAAAATTATCTTCTTTTTCTGAAAAATACTGATAGAAGTAGTTGCTATTGTCGTGGTTTAACCCCAGCCAGCAACCAAGCCCCACGCAGCCGCTCGCTCACTTCCCCACCACCCCCCAGTGGGATGGGGGAGAGAATCGGAAAAAAACTTAAAGCTCGTGGGTTGAGGTAAGAACAGTTTAATAGAACAGAAAGGAAGAAACTAACAATGACACTAATAACAACAA
>JAVKLA010000088.1:20005929-20028111 GCA_034782735.1 Sagittarius serpentarius | reverse complement strand
CCCTCCAGCCTTCTTGCTGGCTGGGCCTGAGAAGCTGAAAAGTCCTTGACTGAGTCTAAACACGACTGAGCAACAACAGAAAACATCAGGGTGTTACCAGCATTCTTCCCATACTAAACCCAAAACACAGCACTGTACCAGCTAGTGGGAAGACAATTAACTCTATCCCAGCCGAAACCAGGACAGCTATCTAGTAGGGTTTTTTCCTACCCTTCTGCATTTTTTTCTTTGCATTTTTAAATTCCTCAATAAAATGTTGTAAAGCTTTTGTCCAGCAGCAAATACCCAGCTTTGCTGCTGTTATTTCCCCTGTAGCATGGCACATGGCATAGTCTCAGCTCTTCCAGGTCCTGATAGAAAAACTATTTTAATAGTAAGCATTTTTCTTCAATTCTTTTTTGTGCCTGTTATGGGACAAAAAATATCCTTCTGACTACAGCGTGATTATATCTATGGCAAATAGTGCATGGCGTGACTAGCATGGGAGGAGAGGCTGATGTGCCTTACCTCACCGCATATGCATTCAGTGGAAGAAACATCATGAACCAGCCACTTCACAGGGCTACATTTAGCTAAAAATAAAACTCCAGTCTGGGATTTCTACAGGGCTGAGTGAGTTGCTCGGCAACCTCATTCATATCAGAAGAGCTGTAACTCACATAGGTTCTGATGAAAGCCCATCCTCAAAGCCTGCAAAACAGTGGTAGCTGCATGCTTTGGTATCTCTGACGTGCGTGTGTCACAGAGTAGCCCACTGCTGAATTTTCAAACCAAAGGAGGTCTGATTAAGTCCCTGAGACAATGCAAATTACTAAAATTCAGAGATTGCTAATGCATGTACTTTACATTTTGCGTGTAGCACCTGGTATCAAAGCAGACCTGAAATTTCCCGTTGCTGAAGAATTTAAATGGTTTTTGTATAAAAAGATAGTGTAATAATACTTTTTGATAGGAGGAAGCCATGTGTATCATAGCACCACTTAATTTTATTCATCCGTCTAGAATTTCTGCCTTAATGTTTTTCTCTTCTCTTTATTGTTGTTTACACATTGCCTTTACTCTTTATTTCACGTGGCACATAAAGATGAAGTCTTACTTAGGCAGTTTTATATTCTAGCTGACACAGGAATAGCATGCAGCATTAATGCAGTGAAGGCTCAGTACATTGGTGACACTAAAAATGTTAGCCCTCTTACTATCAGAAAGTGAAGAATTATGCAGTTAATAATGCTTTATTATAGGTAACGTTTGTCTCTTACTATAGTGAAGAGCTTGAGGTACATTGAAAAACCTAGTAAAAGCAACGTAAAATATAAAAATAAAATGTCAACCTTTGACACATTAGCCACTAAGTAATAAAATTAACTTTTATTATTGTAATGTCAGAATTTGTTGTACTATGGGTGTTTCTTTCTTCAAATATGTTAAATGCTGTGAAAGGCACAATGCAGCAATTCTGGTTGCCTGCACTACTAATTTACTATCACAGCCTCAGTAGGATCAAAAGCTTGCTTTAAGTGTACCCTCTCACTTTTAACAATTTTAACAATATGCTATCTTTGCAGTATGCCCTGAATGTTAAAAAACTTTGTGTTTTCCTTCTTGCCTAACAGGTTTTCTGAGGGAATTACATGAGTTTTTCTGGGGTTGTTTTGGTTTGGTTTTTTTACCACACACAATGAGGTTGAGTTTAGGTTGTGCAGTTTAGATTACATTTTACTATTCAGAAAGTGTGAAACTGTACAACTTTGGATGTGGAGGTTGGAGCAGAATTCTAACAAAGTTAGGACTCAGCCCTGAAGGGGAAAACCTGCCTAAAATAATTTATTCTTTTTCACCCTTGAGAGCTGGCCTGAAAAACAGGCCAACTTTATCCAAGCAAATGGGGCTGGAGGGGTGTTTATGCATTCTGTTATGTAGCACAGATAAAACTACTGCTGATTTTTGCACAATACAGTTGCTGAAATTTGAATCTAGAAAGGAGGAGATGCAAGGCTGGCTACCTTTAAATCCACAAAATAAAGCTAAAATTGTACATAACTTACATTATTTTGGTACTCTGCGTAAGAGAAACAAAGTTGCATTGCTGGAGTGGAGTACTTGGAAAAGATTTTGTGTTGTTAGGGATGCTGTGGCACAGGACTCTGACTTGTTTTCCTGCTCCCCTGAATATATATGCGCTAGTGTTTTTATGTCAAAATAGAATAGGCATTATACATTCGGTATTTATTTCCACAATACCTGAAATCATACCATTTTCATGGTAGTTTCTGAATAATGTTTTCTGAACAATGTCAGTTGTTTGAGAAATTGGCAGGTCTCTAAAATCTAGAATTAAGGGAAATGCTGGGTTATAAGGCTGATAGAGATTTTCACCAGTGAAATAAACTGCTGGTTCATTTTGATGTGCTGGTTTTCAATAACTAGTTTCTGTTTTTTAAGTGTTCAGGGAGTGGAAAACCCTTTAGCAGTATTCTGGCCTTCATAACTGACTCAAATGAGGGCACATTTAGTAAGTGTGAAGGTATGGGGTGAAAAATAAATTGGTTGATGCATTGAACAGAGGAACATCACAGATCAGAATGTTCCCCATTTCTGTCATGAAATTAGAACTGTTTATGATAGCACTCTGTTTAGGTCAACTGTTTTTGCCACTGGGAACATTGATGTTTTGATGTGCTCTGTGTGTAATTCAAGTTCATGTATATCCCATATGTTCTTAAACAGCCTGCTTGGAGAGAGCATTAAATTCACATTTAAGAACAAATGTTGTCTAAACAAACAAAAAAGCAAATTATAGACTCGTCAAGTTTTGTGCTGCCTTATGGGTTATATAAATGTGTATATCACAGCATTCTATGTGATACACAGTCTTCAGAGGAGAAAGTCCTGGCAAGAATGCCCCATAGAAATATTAAAAGTTATCAGTGTAGCTGGAAGTAACAAGAGTAATTATCAGAAGGTGGCTGGTAGATTTGGTTGTGTTCTTTCCAACCTGCAAAATGAAAATATACAGACAACTTTGTTCGAAAGGTGATGTGCCAAAAAAGAAAGAAGAGACATTATCAAAACCATTTCTGTATTCCTATACTTTAACTGATCTAGGTATGCACTTAGAGATCCTAAATGAAAGATCCTGAGATGTGTAAAATATCTCCAGTTCTACCTGTCTCTAATTCATCTCTTTCCAAAATGACATGAGCAGCCCGAGAGATACCATTTGTTCTGATAGCCCCTTCACTGCCAGCAGGGAAAAAACACATAGCAGAAAGGTACCGTGCTCACTAGCTCCCCAAATTTATTCAGACTATGATGACTAGTAATTTTTAGAAAATTCTTTAGAATGGTAGTCAGTTGGTATCAATTGTTTTAGAGATAGGGAAAATTACAGTCTGAGGAAAATAAACTTTTCTTGAAACTTGTTCAAAATATTGTTCTTCATTCATCCTCAGTAAATTAACTGAGAATCCCAGACAACAAAATTGCATCACTAATAGTGATACCTCATTACTTCCATTTTCCGTTCCATTATTCTTCAACAATATATGCAGACTAATCTGAGCAATGAAATACTATACAAAGGATGCAGGAAGTCAATAGATTCTGAAAATCCATTGTTTAATAGTTTCCTTAGTTATAAAGAAATGAGGGAAGAGGAAAAGAAAAATCTGTACACAGAAAAAAAATCCTGAGGTTGACAATAATTGCATCAGTTCTTGTGGAAAACATGATTTGTTCCATTTTCCTCTTTCTTTTTTCTAGCCCACTGCACTCTAAAGGGCCCTCTTGCAAAGATGAATACGAGGGCTGGCTGCGACCATTTAGATTGTTTGGTCCACAGCAAAATTTGCAAGTTAACAAACTGGAGCCAGAAGGCAAATAGAAAGGCTGAATCAGTTTCCAAAACATCACTTTACAAAATGTCCAGGAGATATCTGTGTCAGACATTACTTAATGCCATTCGTTCTTTAAAAAACCCAAGAAATTACGGTAATTGAATAAAAAAAAAACTTGTCACTTCCTTAACTGAAGTTAGAGGGAAACGTGAGCTGCATCAAGATTAAAGCCTATGCCTTCTCTCAGTACGTGGTACTGCTTTGCCTTTCCTTAGTCAGTAATCCTGCCAGCATTGTTTATGCTTCTGCGCTGTGTTGCAGTTAACAAAGGAAAACAGATGCTTCTTGGAACACTGTTCACTAAAAATATTATGGCACTTTCTTTTGCTTTCTTACCTTCTATCAACTTTGCAAGGAAGTGGAAATAGTATGTGAACATTATGTACTTTTTTACCCAAGTGTTTCTTGCTGGTGGCTTTTCATTCTTAATGTAAAAATTGCAGTTTCTGATATGATACAAGCTGTAACAATCCTATTGCTATGCATCAATATAGGACATTAAGCCATAAAATGTATGGGTAAGAAATCAAGTTTCAGCTGATCTGAATTTTCCATAGCAGGATAAAGTAGTTTAATACTATATTTTCTTATTTTCTATATGTGTTTATGAAGTAGTCACTATCACTGATGATTCACAAAATCTTTTATAAAAAGACTCAGTCATACTGAAATGGTTAAGTTAGCACCAAGTAAATTAAATCAGAAAACAAATCCTACTTGATGAGTATCTGATTCTTTAAAAACCTTCGGTATGCAAATATTTTAAGGGGGAGCAAGGGTTTTGTTGCAGAAAAATAGCTATTTTTGAACTGTAGAAACACTGATTTCAAATGTTAGCACAGGCTGATCATGTATATTGGAGTTTATTCTGAAGTCAATTTACACTAAAGAATAGTCCAGAAAAGTGTACGAGTTACATTTCTATATATACATTAGATCTCTGTCTCTTTATGTAGCACACCCACCTTTGAGAGCCAAAGAAATTAGGAATTGTTTGTCATTTATTTTGTGCGTTATATAGAACATTTATTCAAATTTGCATACCTTATGTATAACTACAGTTTGGTTGCCAGATTGTAGTCCTTGTCAAAAGAAAATGTGTTTCATGCATACCTGTATATGAGACGCACACAATTTCCTCAATGAAAATTCCCCTCCATTTTTTACACTTCTTTCCTATTTTCTTTGAACTTTTTTTCCTTTTTCCATTTTAACATACAGAAATGTTTGCGTCAGATATAGTTTTCCATTCATTAATTAGCTGTTTGGGCAATAACCACATTTTATTTTTTCTAGGTAAAATCAGACTATGACCATCTTAGAGAAACCCTTCTTAGAGTAACCAAAGAACGAGATTTGGCTGTAAAGGGAAAACACCAGCTCCAAGCCAAGCTGGAGAACTTAGAGCAGGTCCTAAAGGTATGTATAATGCCGTAAAGTCCAACGATCTGGTACTTCTATTGCTTGTTTAATATTCCTGATGTTCATTCAGTGAGCCACAGAAGTATAAGTGCATTGCAAACTAGGGGACTGAATGCCCCTATTAGTTATGACAAAACATATGGAATACAGTAGACCAAGTACCTACAAGGGATCTCAAACTATTGGAGAGACATCTTTAGAGATCTTTATCTGATACTTTATAAGTAATTGGATGTTGATTTTCACTATACAGTTATTGGAGGTAAGTCAAGAGGAGAAGAAAAGGATGAGAAGTGACTATGCTGATGAAGGAAGTATGAACAACTGCCAAGATATTTTACTGTAGAGGAAGCTATGTCTGCCAGTCTAACTTGATGCAAAGTGTTACTGTGGCCTTTTGAAACAAGCTGTTGGTACCAGCTCGTATTGCCTGCGCAGAGTGCATCGCATTGTCAGGACAGGGTTGCAAAACCTGCTATTGTTTTGTTAGAGAGGCCTTATTTAGAAAGAATTATAGTGCCTGGTACATAACTACCTTTCTTTTAACATGCTTCTAGAGAAGCTTAGTATGTTGGTGTCTAGCCATGCTTGTTTTCTAGATACACAGTTGTTTTCATGTCCTGCTTCCTTTTCAACATAGAAAAATTCAGTAATACATTTTGAATCATAAGTGTATTCATCAGTAGAGGTTTCACTGTGTAGTTGAAGATGCTGTCCTGCTTCTATTTTCCTGGTTATTGTGCATAATGCCATGGGACAAACTGATTCTGTGAAATAGTGGAATTCACAAGGTGAATCAAACAGAGGTGAGATCTAGCTGAGATGATGGGGTAGAGTTAGAGTAAAATTTAGTTGGAAAATGGAATCAACCAAGAGATTATTACTTACCAGCTGATTCAAGGGGGCAATAATTTGTATATATTGAAACAAAGTGCAAAAAAAGTTCTAGTGGTGGGAAGGAAACAGTGCTTTGCTAGGAAACAGCCAAATTCCCAAAGTGTCATTGATTAAATAACAATGGAAGTCGGTAACTTGATAAGCCAAACCTAATAAATGGATCAGGAGTAAAGGAGAAGGGTCTGAAAGGTCCCTTACAGACCACGAGCTAGTGGCCAGTGTGATGGGGTAGAGGGAGCCAGTGGGAAGAAAGCATATGATGTGGTAGAAACACAGACTGGTTTGAATGGGCCACTGTTCTCAGGTTTTCTTAGTTGTAGAAAATATGGAAGTTCTGATGTGGAAAACTGCCACCAAAACATGCCTTGAAGAGGCTTAAGCAACTAAGATTAATTTAAAAAAAAAAAAAAAAGGAAAGAAAAAAAGTCATGCAGATAACAACTGTTTGCATCAGTGGAGCAACAGCACTGGTGAGGACTACAGTGAGAATTCCTGAGAGAGAAAACACTTTCAAACACTTGTCTGTAATTTAGACCATTCAGAAAAATAAAGGATGTGTTTGTCTGGTTAGAATGGAGCATTGATCCATTGCTGAAACTTTTTTGACAAACTGCCAAAGAGCTGCTTATTTTTCATCTTCTCAAGCCCAAAGTTTTCCTCTTTCAAACAACTGAAGTGGCTGCTAAAGGAGGGATGGATGCCCTGAAAGTAGGAGGAGATGGAAATGAAAATATGTGGTCCGAGATCTTAAATTTCGAGCAAGACTTTTCTTTGCAGAATATTTTAATAATGGCAAGTGGCTTCAGCCAATGGTTGTCATAAGTACAATCACTTATTTAAAATTGGATTTGTTAATGATTTTGATTTGCATCAGACTCACTCTAAAAGGGGAAAAATAGCTTTTGGAGATGATAGTAGTGATGAAAATGGCTACCTGTCTGAATTTTGAAAATGACAGATTTTATTTTTGGCTTGTTTAACTGGTAATACATGGTTGAAACCCTCTCTCAAGGTTTATTTGATATTGCTCAAGAGGTGAGGAGAATGTTTTCCAGCTACAGGTGGCAATAAAAGGTGGTTATAAGTTATGTCCCTCTTGCTGAGCTTCTAAAGGACTGTGGAGTTATCAAAAATAAGCTGACTGCTCCATAAACCAACTTATTCTAGCAGCTTCTGGAAACATGAGCTGTTGAAATCCCATACTAGGCAATGCCAAGGGGAGTTAACAATTATGTGTATTGTTGTGCAGTGAATTATCAATGTCCTATTTACCCGTCAATAGGTAGCACTGACGGAATAAATCTAGAATTATGTGTAAATAAGAAATACATCTACTGGGAAAGGAAAATTAAACTGTTTAATTAAATAGAGAAGTGATACACTGATATCTGTCTTTAGACTAATACAACTTTCCCCAGGAACAAGTAGGAAGTTTTTCTCTAGCAATGGAAAGTAATTTACTTTTTCTGTTATTTCCTTCCTTGTCTTCTGGGGAATACAAACCTGACTGTTCCACAGACCTTTATCACTAATTTGTATTTTACTGTGAGCTATTTTACTTTCTCACACTCTGCTCAGATACTGATTTTGCTAAGCTTGTATGTTTTTGAACACTTGAAACTCCTCTAATGATGGACTGTGTTTTATTTTCTAAAAAAAATTAAAGAACATACTTTTTTCTTTGGCCATACCAAACAATGTTCATTTCTCCACTCTGTAATTAGGTTATTTACTGGCATTTGACTTAATGATTCCTCCAAATTTCTTCTGTAGAAGAGCTGAATCTGGTTATTTCACTGATTCTACTTAACTTCCACTGCAATAATACTTCTAATGGATGTGGAAGAAACATTCTGTAAATCTCACTGTTCTGCTTAAGAACTCCTTCAGAAGTTTTCCTTCACTGAAACAAAAATTGTCTGGTGGATATAGAGATCCTGTCTTTTCATGTTCAGTAGTTCTCTCCCTTGAGCAGAACCCTTCTGACCTGGCAGAGTACCTTGAACAGACTTGAAACCCTAAATCTCCTTTTTAGCACTAAACCATACCCAAGCAGATGGAGTTAATTGTGTATTTCATGTGTGTCCTCATATGCTCGAGAAATTAGTAGTCTGAAAAAATAGTTTGCAGCTTTCCAACCATTAGAAAGTTTTGAGAAATATTTAGCCTAGTTTCCCTGTCAAAAGAGAAATTCGGTTTCTCTTTTGGGAAATTCAGGATGTATCAACAAAGCAGAAAAGGGAAGATGAACTGCTTAATTAGCTAACTTCTGAGAATCTTCACAGTGCCTCTCACATAGAACAGTTCTGATTTTCTGCTGTGTTCAGCCAGCTTTTCCCATTCATTCCACTGTAGTGGTGCCCACCATCTGCAAGTGCAGATGACAGGTCCTTTGATAAGAGTACTTGCATAAGAATTAAATTTGCTCCCCAGTCAGCATCATGTATGAGTTCTGTCTCATAAACAAGACTTTAGTACTTGAAAGCCATTTGAGTTTGTTCTAGCATTAACCAGTTGCACATTTTAGAACTGTAAAAGTCACTGCTATAGGGAAGAATGGGTTTCTTGGTTTTATTTGCAGCTGTAGGTAACACAGTGCAACCACTGAAACAGTTGGAGCTGGGATGGGCTATTCATTGTCAAATCCCTCTGCTGCCCATGAGGAAGCTGGAAAAACAAGAACTGTTTGAGCAGGTCCCCTAAGTGCTATTTCAGAAACAGTTTATACTATACAGCTGTCTAGCCCTATAGCTTGAAAGAAAACTGAGATATGCACGATGTCCCCCGTTCATTCTCTGCTGCATAGCAGGATTCTTGCCTTTGATCTGAAAGACACACTGAAAAGGTTCCTTCTTCACATTTTCTTTGAAATTATTTGCCAATTGCTTTGAAATATGAACTCCCTATATTTTTTCTAGCTCCTTTAGATGTGGATTTGCTTTCTGATGCTAGAGTAACATTAGGACCTCTAGAAAGGGTGCAAAAAGGGAAGTGCAAATTTACATGTTCAGAAAGTTCTAACCTGCCTTACATTAAGGACAGTGATAGCATGGACAAATGGATGGCCACCACCTACACAAACCACGGCAATGTGATCATTGTCAATTCTGAAGGAAGATGCAGAAAGAATTCAGCAGCTCAGAACTTTCTCCCTGCTGTTCCTCTAGTGATCTCTGCGGTCCTCCTCCACTGCCCTAACCTATTCTCCTCAGGCTTAGAAGAAGAAATGACAGCAGCTGCTGTGCAGATAGGAAGCGCAAAACAGGTTTGCAGACAGAACCGATCTGTGAGCAGAGTGGGAGGGGAGGAATTGCTTCTGGGTTGGGGGAGATTTAATTGCTGTGCCAGGGGAAGGACAGATGCTGGGTTGAAGAGATCCTTGCTGCTTTAAATACTAAGTAGATCATGACAATACTAAAATGACTGAGACACACTTCTAGGTTAACATAGATGACCAAATGATTTTTTCTGACCTTAAAATCTATGAACTGTAGATTATTAAATATGTATTTTAGGAAACAGAGAAATTAAAAGCTGGGGAGAATCACAGATCATGTGTCACAATCGCTTCCTTCATTATATTTTATAGATTCACTGTATGGTCATGGTATTAATTATTTATTGACCTCTGCAAAGGACTAGAAATGTTCCGTAGTAGCTTTTGTAAAAGCAGTAAGAACTTAATGGTATCAAAATACTCTGTACCAAATCTGGTACTAAATCTTGAGAGAGTGAAGTGAGACCTTTGGGTTTTTTCTGTCAAAACTGATGAACTGGAAAAACCTTTGATGATTTTTTTTGTTGTTGTTTTAATCAACACATCAAATGAAAATAAATAAGTCCCAAGCAGAGGCCAAATGGAGTACTGCAGACATTTCTGCTTTCTTTGCAAACATATCCAGATTGAGAGAAGTCAGCCCCACTGTGCTGTCCCTCTTCATTGTGAGTAACACGTAGCAGAGAATAACAGCTCGTTAAAGGTTAGCAATATGCTTGATTAAATTTTCTCTTGTACACAATAAGAGATATTTTGGGCTGTTCTTGTCAATTTTAGCCACGCATTTGTGTTTCCAAGTGCTGATTCCTAATAGGTTTGTGTGTAATAACTCATGGTGCTGCAGATAAGACATTGTGCCTCTGCTCTGAGAGTATTATGGGAATAATATGTAATTTGGAAAATAAAAATCTTTAATACCGGTTTCACCAGAGAAAAGATCAGAATCTGCAAAGAGATCTTTCTTAACTCCCATTTATTAACAGGGTGTTTGAAAGTTATCATGATACTGGGACAATAATAATAACATGTAATGAAAAAGATTTCTTATCTGCTAAGGGTATCTTGACGTTCTTCAGCTTGTGCTCTTCCCAAGAACCCTTCTCATATTGCTTTGAATCATTACTAGCAACTGTACTTCAAAAGTTGCTTTTGAGTACTGTGTAGTCACTTTTGTCCAAATCCACCTGTGTCAGTTTTGCTCTAATTTGCTGTAAATAAGAGGCAGAGATTAGTGACGGTAAGCTATTTCTTTTGGGTCATCATTTGCAAAACAAATCACAAAACCATATCCTAGATAAAGAAGCTTTTAGGGAATTGTCAAGCTAATTTTTTTCCAAGCTTTAACGTTTTAGCACAATGCCACATATAAATGCGTTCCTGATGGACAAAAAGGGTACTGTTCACTTGTGCATCACAGAGGCCACATTGCTGGCAATGACAAAGACGTATATCCTAAAAGAGATTGCTGTCAAAATGTCTGAGTTTAGCATTGGCAATATGCCTCAAAGTACTGACTGAATTAAAATCCTATCCAGTTTCCCACTTGCCTATCAGTGATACCAGAGAACTTTTATGTCGAGATGAACATCTGCATGCCTGGGAGTGGCAGCATGTCTGGCTGCAGGTAGAATACGTTAAAGTCTCCTGATAGTTTTTTCTGCTTCCTTTGAAACAGCATATGCGAGAGGCTGCTGAACGGCGGCAACAGCTGGAGTTGGAGCATGAGCAAGCCTTGGCTGTTCTCAACGCCAAACAGCAGGAAATTGAACTCCTGCAGAAGGTAAGTGGAGAAAGGGGAAGTCAGGTGAAATAGCACATTGCAGTGACAGAGCACAGGTCATGAAACAGATCTGCTGGTTTAAAGGAACTTAAACCACAACTGCCAAACTGGTTTCTGTTTTGGATTGTTCTGCATGATTGCTGATGCAGTTGTAACAAGTGGATGTTTACTGCTGGTTTTACATGACTGTACTAATTGACTTATAAATGTTTATGCCAGTGAAGATTAACATGACCAGTGTATGTAAGCCCTCGTATTTCCCAATAGGGAGAAAAGTCATACAAATGCATGTATTTCCTTTATATTTCCATCGCTTCCCTCTCTGTTGGGCTGAGGAATATTTGTGCATTCCTTAAATGTCAGGAAGGAATCCAATCTTAATTTCGTGATAATCAAAATATGGGGAATCTACCATTTCCTTGTCAGTTTGCTGGAACAGTTAATCATTCTCACTGACATATTAATGTTTTGTCAGGATTTCTTTGGCCTCTTCTTCCAGTCACTGGCAATTCTTACTACCTTTCTCCACTAAATTAGATTAAAGTAAGTCCTTGTCAGGGAATTTACACATCACAGTTGATCTTCTTTTTCGTAAACTAAACAGGTGTTTAAGCACCTCATTTCCAAGCTCATTCTTTAATTCACAAATCATTTTAGGAGTATTTCTTTCACTCTGCAACTTCTCAGTATTAATTATAATATAAAAAACATGATATTGAGTTTCAGTCTTACCAAAGTCACTTAAAGCTGCAATTGTCTCAATACTAATGTTGATTTTTCCAATTGCTTGACTAGATCAAAACAGAAATAATAATGCTAATGATAATTTGGTAGAGAATTGGCATGGAGGGACGTTCTCAGAATAAAAAGATGTATCTAATATAGTTTGCTTGAAATAGAAAGCTAATAGATGCCAGATAAATTGCTTTCAGCCTTTCACAATTAATCTATTTAGGCAGATTTCAAAATGCCATTTCTAGTTACATTCAGCTGTTGTTATTTGAACTTCCACACAAATTTTGGACTTAAATTTTGTGGCAAAGCAAAACAATCAAAGAAAGATACAGCTTTTCTGCTTGCTAATTTTTGTTACATTCTTCCAATAAATCCACATTACAGCGGTCTTTTTGTTACAGATTGGCAACAAGAGACAAATCTCTGTAATACTGTTTTCTCCAGTCATTTTTCCTAAGCTGTAGCATGATAGACTTCAAGCACAAATGAGGTTGTATTGTACTTGATATATTACTTAATGCGACTGGCTCAGCATCTGTAGCCAGTGATTAAGTTCTTGTTCAGGGGACCTGAAGTAGCATGGAATACAAGATCATTTATGTTAAAAATTATGATCTAATAATCATTTACCACTAAGTTCCACTAGAATTTTAGCTTAGAATTCCTATACTAAAATCCACCATAACAATTCATCTATGCATTACTTAGAAGCATTTAAGAGAGAATTCATCCTTCTTACTGATTTCCTTCATTAGCCTGAAATACTCCTCCTAGGACTTTGCACAGACACTCATTTTCACCCTGAAACATCCGATTCTTTATGTGATTAATTTGCTATTGTGTCTTTTTTAATTATTATTGCCTTTCATGATAAGGATCTGTGACAACTTAAATGAACATTCTGCTCTTCACATCTCTAGACAAAATTTGCATGTGATGTTCATTCTAGATACCACTCAAAAAGAAAAAGGGCTTTTTTTTTTAATATTACTATTAGTAGTAGTATTTTGATTTTCAGCCCTTCAAAGTACAGATTCTTTTCCATTGCGACATGCTGGGATGCCAGTTTGGTTGAGATGCTTAGCTGCTTCTGTAATGCTGTCATTAATGCTATAGAATAAGAATGAAGGCCAGATTAGTACACTGTATGCGTAAAAGAGAGAAAGTATTCAAAACACTGAAAGATTTTGGAAGGATGTTTATATTGTGCACTGTTCTACCTTATAGGGAGATACCCAAGCTACCTGTAGTTCTCTAGGCATGGTAGTAGAGGTGAGCACAGACTGATTTGTCCTGCTTTAGCCTCTAGACTGCTGCTATCCAGCACACCTCCTTTTCAGTGTTATAATGCATATTGTCAGAAAAAGAATTTCAATAAATCTGTTACCTAAGTAACTATAATACTTTGCTTCCATCATTAAACAAGAATTGCTGGCTCATATTTCATCCAGAGCTGACCTCCCAATGTACCCTAATACACGTGTGTTAAATTCTTTCTTCCTTTTTTTATTAGAGTCATCTAATTACTTGAAAAAGTACCGTGACATGAAAGTAGTAACTCCAGGCAGTAACAGGATGACATTTCACAGCGTATCTTGTTACTGTTGTAAAGTTGCTGATGAACCACAAAATGTACACTTCAAAACAAAGCAAGTTACTGGTACAGTGTGATGCGTTTGCTGTCACATTTTGATATTATAAATAAAAATTCATTGTGTTTTTATTATATGTACAGACTGATCAGATTTTCAGCCTAAAATGAAGAATATAATATTGTTCCTCAAGTTTCTGTGTTGATAGGGAATCAGATGGTCTTTTTCTCCAAGAAAGCCTTAATATAAGACAGTCCGATGTAAAAGAGAGATAGCTATTGATGCAGGTTTTCTAATCATTTATCAAGAACTCATATTCTGGATAGATTTTATTAAACTTGTAATGATGGATAACACAAGACTTTCTACTACCTGTCATCATATGTTTGCTAGTGCTCATGGCGCCAATATTTTATCGGGTGCTAGCAATAAGACTTATTACTGTAGTACAGGAAGAAATATGACTCTGCTTGCAGGACTGTAGGAGGCTTTATTATCAGGCATGACAGTGAAGTATAGTTTGGGTATATGCTTTTAGTTGTGACTTTATGGCCTGGCCCAGCTTCCACTGAAACCAATAACAGAATGGGGTAGCCCTCATAGATGAGGAAAATGAAGTTGACATGGTTGTGTCAGTGTCCATGATGGGAGTATGTGGCCCATTATATTAGAAAGTCTGTGGGGTGTTGCCCTGTGCTAAACTGGAGGATTTAAAGACTTTTCTTCGATGAGGAGTGTGCAGAATGTGGTCTTTGGGTTACAGGAGTAAGGAGCCAAGAGGCAAAGTTAGTGCATCACACTGCTATCAACCTGATACAGTGGTTAATAAAAAGTTTTGCTTATCTTGGGCAAGCTTCAATAAAGAAGATGGTGAAAACTTAAATGGAAATAAAGTGAGGATAACGCAAAGTTACTGAGTGCTGGTTTTTTTGTTTTTAAGGTTTAGACTTTTCCCGACCAAAATTTGGTAACTGAATGTCTGAGCTACGTAAAATACACTTTCCTGCTCTTACTGATTCCCTCTTTTCTTCTTTGACTCAGTTGATTGGATCCTAAATGTTGCACTCCTGTTTACAAACAGCCTTTCTTGTGGTTGCCTTGAAGTGTTTTGTGAGCTATTTACTTGTATGGTAAATACTGTTGATGCATGTAAAGAATGAGCTTAATTTTTGTGTTGTGTTCTCCTAACTGGTATGGCAGGTTTCTACACTATGAACCTCCTGCAATGTAGAATAACAAGCTCATTTTTCAGCCTTAATTTAGAGGGTTTTAGAGATACTTCTGATGTGTTCTTGCAGTGTGTTGAGCATGCTTGTCTTGGTCTAACAAAATACCAATGCTATTAAGCTTCACTGAGGTTCAGTCTCCTAAAAATAAGCAGTTATTTCAGTGGCTTGGAACCAAAGCGCTGTAGTAATATTGGCAGAGCCATCCCTTCAAGACTGTAACTGGCTTTGGATTTGAGTATACAGTATGCTACTTCATGTGGTTAGAGCATACTATATGTGGCATGACTAACTGATTTTTCTTTCCCTTCTTTCCCTTCTTTCCCTTCTTTCCTTCTTCTTCCTCTTTATTATAAAAACAAGGCTCAGGTTGAAGCTAAGAAGGAACATGAAGGAGCAGTTCAGTTGCTAGAGGTAAGAAGATATACTTTCTTTTACCTTTACTTGTGAAGGTTCCATTCTGAATATAACTTTACAGTATCATCACTTTTGAAAGTTTCAAGTAATATGTAGGCAAATAGGTTGGTTTTTTTCTTTTCTAATGCAATTGTATCCTTTAAAGATTATAATTCAGTTAGGAGTGCATTAAGCTGAGCTGTTGCAAGTGATGTGTGTACCTCAGTTTCTCTTTGTATAGAATAGAAAATTTGGTATGATTTTTTGTAAAATACTATCAGATATATAAAAAGGAAGTGATTACTTGTGAGAATTATTATCATTTAGGCTAGAAATATAGCTGCAAATACCAGTCAATTACCTGAGGTTCCTATTTAAATACTGTCTAGCGAACATAAAGCAACATGCTAAATAGCCAAAATTTTTAAATGAAAGAATTTGGATACTTCAAAAAACCTTCAAAGGGTGTGGTAGAGAGAGAACACTTCATTCTTTTTATTGGAAAACTAGATCTTGTCAAAGTAGTCTTAAGTAGGCATTTGAAAATCAAGAGCACCAGAAACATACTCAAATTTTTAATCAGAAACATAGAATAATTCTGTTTGGAAGGGACCTCTGGCTATCTGGTCCAACTCCCTGCTCAAAGAAAGGCCCTCTTCAGAATCACTGTACGCTGCTCAAGGCTTTGCCCCATCCATTTTTAAATACCTCTGGGAGTGGAGATATAACAACCTCCATGGGCAACTTCTTTCAGTCTTTGAGCACTTTCATTATGAGAAATACCATTCTTGTATCTTGTCAGAATTTTTCTCTGGATGCTATCCATGCCCATTGCCTCTAATCCTATTGCTGTTTATCACCAGCAGTGGCCTTTCCTAGTGTTTCCTAACTATGCTGCAATATGTTTTTAGAATTTGCCAGTGACTATTTGATTTAGTAAGTAAACACTGTTAAATAAATTAAGTTTTGAGAGATGATTCAGATGATCTCATTTATTATATTTTAAGGCACCTAATACCTGCACATCCTGACATCATGTGTAAAGACAACATCATCCATAAAGATACCTCGCAAAATCTTAGTCTCTTCATTAGCAATTGCTGATAGCAATTATGACCTTGGCACAGGGCATTTCCTGTAAATTAATTAGTAGTCGTGTTTATGGAATTTGCATCACATTTCAAGCCTTTCTTCAAGTCATTAATCCTAAAAATTTAGTCTTCTGTGCCTAAGGATACAGAATTCCTTGTGTCTTGTACAGAAGCGACATGAAGAATAGGACCAAATTCTTACTCCCATTCAAAAACCATGATCTTTGCTGTCAGTTTTAGTTGGAATAGGGCAAGGTTTGCAAACCTCTTTGTCTTAGGTTGGAGTGAAATTTTTAGAGATTTTGAACTGAGACTGAAACTAATAATGGAAACTTTACAATGGATACATACGGTTATGGTTAAATTACATACAAAACCACAAAAAAACCAAAGGAGAATTGAAATAAATTAATACACTCGAATATCTGCCTGGTGCTGACAAAACCTTTTATTCTCTTTGCTGTCTGTTGTTTAGAAATGCAGGCTGACCCACAGTGTTGTACAAGATAGGACAAATGACAAGAACATGTAGCAGAAATTAGAACTCCTGTAAGAAGGTTCCTAAAGCAAACACAAGCCCTCCCCAGTTTTTCAAAACTAGGCTCAACAGATTCTTTAAGTTCCAATCATATCGTTTGATGTGCATGGATAAGGTAAAGCGTCAGTAAATGTAGATGCACAAGTAAATAGCACGCTAACTGCATCCAGATTTCATTTTCCTCTTTTTTGTTCTTCATTTTTCATGCAAAATAGGTTTTCACTGATAAGTACCAAATTAGTTTTTCTGCCTGAGGAAAAGAAAAGGCATTAAATGGTTATTAAGTCTTAACATAACATACATACCATAAAGAACATGCAATACCATAGACTGATTATAGAAAGTGCGTTGTCAATATTTCATTTAGAAGTCTGTTTTTAGCAGAAAGTAATTTCTAGTCTTTTTACCTTCTCACAGTAGTTCTGTCTGTGTACGTACTGGTCATGCATTGATGGAAGGTCGTTTTTCTGGTGCATTGATCATCTTTAAAAAAAAAAAGTTAAAATTTGTTTATTTGTATCTATAAAAGTTAATATTCCCACAGAAAGTGTTTAACTCACAGGCTTTCATTATCGTTATGTATATTAAGTTTGTTTTGCCTTTAAGAATATAAGATTAAATTATTATTTAATGCCTGGTGGAAAGTCTATGATGCAGGAAAACATAAGTAGAAACAAAGCAGGCAAGTGATTATTTACCCCCTCAAGCTAATCAAAATTCCTATTTAGCTGATTTGTCTGTGACCTCCAATTTGCATAACCCTATCAAGGTTTCCTAAGCTTTTGCTTTTTATTGCCATAAGCCCATTAATTTTTAGGATTTTATTTAATCTGCCTTTTGCAATTTAAGATCAGCAGTGGTATTGATTTCTGAAATGTTCTATAGCGTGGTTTGCGTTAATGCATGTTTTTACACGTGTTAACTGTTCTAATATATTTTGCTTTGAAATGTAAAAAAAGTGTTCAAAACTGTTTTTATTTCTTTGTTTATTTCACATCTCTTTGTTTACTGTGTCTTGTTTGGAATTTATTGCTTTGCACTTCATCCAGAACACCTTGGACAGCATGCAGGTATTTTAGGGCATAAATTCTCCTTTCCCTGTCCTGAACCCTGCACTTTTCCCTTTAAAATGAGTACGATAGTCTTGCCCAACCTTGCATGGGTTTTGTGCTAGAACCATTGTTACGCAAGCATGCTTGGCATTTATTGGCCTAGTACCAAATAACTAGAATCAGAATTTGTTTCTACAAGAGATTAATCTTCTAATACGGCATGATTTAATAAGAACTCAGATACTGTTTTTGAAAGTTAATTTCTTATGAGCATGCCCAGTAAGAATGGTTTGGTAGTTTATTCAAGATTGTAGCTTTCTGACTGTGTGGATTCTGTCTGAATTCAGATTGTTTCTTTGTTAATACAGAGATAATTTTGTGTGATATTTTCACCTGAGGTTGACTTATTGAGCCACCTAGTGAAAGCCATTGCTGCTACTTAAGTAGTTAAACTATGAAGTGATATGTCCATAGCAGAATATGTGAGCTAATTACTAGTCTGAATTCAAGGCTGTCCACCTGGAAAGTTGCTCATCATCTTGTCTGTCTTGTGTGAACAGTATCTGTCTTGTAATGGATGAAGTCTGCTTCATTTTCCATTTAAGAAGTTCTTTAAGTTTTAGCAATAGCACTATGTATTGTATGAGAAACTTGGCAAGTCCTAAGTGATACACATTCAATATGGTCTGCAGTAGAGAATGTCTTTTCACACAGCCACTGCTATAGGCAGATCCAGTTTTAGGGAGATCTGGTAGACTTGGCACTTTTGTACCATCATTTTTAGGGCAGGCTATACGGGCAGAACCATGATACAGAATGAAAATTCAGTACTTCTGAGAATGCAAGTACATGCCTTGCTCTGCAGTGACATACACGAATACATAGATTTTCTACGGTGAGGTGAGTCTGGCTGGCTAACAATGAACAAAGCACCTGCCTGAAGTCAAGAAACAAAGATGGGTATGGTGATGTCTCCTGTTAGTACCATTGTGGATCTTATGGCAATTTTTTCTTTATATAGTACCAGTTTGTGCTCACTTCTAACTCACAACCTTGATTTAAAAAAAGTGGTAAAGGCATTTTTATTCCAGGCTTTGTACTGTCGTGAGAGAACAACATGAAGATTCTGGATACCCAAAAGAAAAGGCAGTGGAGGCATATAATGAAATGAAAATAAGTTTTAAATTAATAAATAATAATACTTTAATATTTTTTAAAAAATATTTTTAAGGCAGCCTTAGCATCGTGTTGGGGATTGTGATGCTTTTATCTTTTATTTTATGCTAGTTTCCATAACTGCATGTGGAAAGGTCGGTATATACTCAGAGAGTTGAATAGCTCATCCTTAACTTTCCATTGGAAAGACAGAGTCTAAAAACCCAAACCACTTTACTCCTTTGTTTAATGTACTTTTAAAATTGTACGTAGATGCCTTATTCATGCAGCAAATTAACAGGTAGCAAAGGCTCACATTTCAGTTGCTCAAAACCACAGTGAAAAGATGGAAGACAAAACCCCAAAATCAAAGCATTTAATGCTTGTGTAAAACTCCTACAATGTCTCTGTATCTTACTGTTTTCTGTTTCATAATCAGATAGGTACCCTAAGACTTCTTTAGCAGAACTAAATTAATTTGTGTTTTATGAAATCACAGAAATTATATCCTCAAAATTCACTGTAGCTTTAAAAACGTATTTGTTACAAAAAAAGGACCAAACAGTACCGCCTTCTGCAGTAGGAAATTTGGATTTTTGTGTTCTTTTGGGGACTATAAGTGTTTTGTTTATCTTTAGCTGTGCTAAGATCTTTGTGTAGGTGGTATGTGATATATGTCGTTTACTTGATATGTAATATGTGCGGTTTTCTTTATATGAACTGAGAACATTTTTCTCTCTCAAGAAAAAGAAACCTTTAGTACAGTTGAATGAATCTAATTGATATGCAGACTTCCTTTGTTAGTACAGTTGTTTAAATAGGTATATACTGTAAAGGGGTTTTTAATGACGGAAAGTGATGTTTGTTCATCATAAAGCATCAGATTAGGTTATAATGCATTAGCTTTTCAGATAAGGAGCCTATTGCTGCCTCTGTTGAGCTACTTCTGCTTGCAGTGTTTGGGTCACAGCACATAAGATACGAGTGCTCCCTAGGTCTCAAATGGCACTCTTTCTCTGGCACATTTCCAGAGCGCTTGCCCCTACATGAAAATCGGACCTCATAAATGAAATTCTCAGGAGCTTTGCCGATTCTTCAGTCGTTGCAACAGGTGTTAATATGCTCTTTCCTAACTCTCTGGGCACTCTAGATTTGTGGGTTTTCTCTTCAGGAATATCTGATAGTGTATGCAAACAGGTATACAGGCTGTTTATAAATGCAGATGGAAATTTAAATGCATTATATTGAAAACATTGTTATATCCTTATTTTAGCTGGTACAATGAATGTGCAGATTTGGATAAAAGGGTTTTTTCATGCTTTAGTGTCTTCACTATTCTTATATATGTTTTGAGTAAAAGCTGTAGAAGAAATCCTGAATTCTCATGCTCTTTGTCATTCCTTTCAGCCAGGGAATCTTTCCTTCCCATCACCTCATCCATTTTTTCACATCAGGAATTCATAAACAGTATGTAGGCATATTTCCTAAGTCAGCATAGTTGTTCATCTTTTAAAAGTTCTGTTTTGTTAAAGCCTGATGCCTCAAAATTAAAACAAAAATGTTTGCCAGCAATGGCATTTTGGTACTTCTCACAAGCTTACAATCAATCTCCTCTTGGCTGGTGTCTGAATTACTTCTGTGTGGTTTGGCATCTACAGTGAGGAGCGTTATTTTTGAAAGGGAATTCAGCCAGTAGCTAGGCTCACATTCTGCATGAACCACTGTGGGTTTTTTGTTGTTGTTGTTGTTTTTTAATACATAAATGTTAATCAGCAATTCAGGAGGCTTCAACTTAATAGCAGAGGATGGGCAAACCTCAGAAATATACCTGAGTTTTAGAAAATGTTGGAAAAGCGCACAAAAGTGACATTCAGATGTGTGTAGAAGTCACAAAGCTGTAGGATCTGTTTGCAGGTGTTCTTGGCAGTGATTTTTTTTAGCACTGCCAAAAATATGATGAGGAATTTCCCCTTTGGAAATCGGGGACGAAAGAAGTACTTATCTCAATATTACAAGACTACTAAAAGGTTTCGTTCTAAATATGGGTGAGAATTTGGGGGGAGAAAAGTGTGATTGTGGGCCTGTTTATCCCAAATAGTTTGCCTATCCTGGCTTCCTGGTACTTCAGAAAAATCTGGTGCAGTCACAGCTCAGTCTGATCTCAGTCAAATGTCTGTGTTATGTCTTGCTTATGCAGGCCAAGGTCCGAGAGCTAGAGGAGAAATGCCGGACACAGAGCGAACAATTTAATCTCTTGTCCAGAGAACTGGAGAAGTTTCGACAGCAAGCAGGGAAGATTGATCTCCTGAGCAGTAACTCGGTGGCATCCTCGGATATCCCTGGTTCTCCTGGTAAATCTCTGTCCCAGTTAATGAATGGAATAGCCACCTCTATAGGCAAAGGTAAGAACCAACATTTTATTTGTAGGTATCTGTTCTGCCCTGTAGGTTTTAAGATGCAATTCAATGATGTAAATAGAGTTTGATTGTACAACTGGAGAATAGAATTTGCTCCTGTTCCTCTTTTGTGACTTGTTTAAATGTCAGAGTATCTCTTAAGCCTTCACTGAGGTTGTTCCAGTTTTATTCAGGCACTGCTGTGAGCAGAATTCTCTGTAATTGTTGTGGGCTGTAGTGATGAGAAACGTGGTCAGTGTTAAAATGAAGTATTCCTTATATAAATATCTACTGCTGTTGGAAGAAGAAAGACTGTCTGCATATACAGGCTTTGTTGTAAAACTTTCTCTGTTTCAGGGACAGGAGTAGGTCTGCTATCTTGTTGAAGTAGCAGTTCTTGGGGAAAGAGAGCACAGAGAACCCCACACTGCATTAGCCATTACGTAAAAGAAACTTGTAAACAGAGCTGGGTAGAAAACGGGAAAACTGAATGGAATATTTTGACAAACATGAAAATGTTTTTTATTTAGTTGCATTTTTTCAACAAAAAATATGCACTTCTCCATAAAAAACTTGAAAAGAAAACATTAAAAAACAAATTTCAGTGGAAGCAAACACAAAAAAACAGGTTCTGTCACAAAGTGATTTTGATTGGTGTGATGGGTTGACCCTGGCTGGACGCCAGGTACCCACCAAAGCCGCTCTCTCACTCCCCCTCCTTAATTAAAC
>JAVKLA010000088.1:19869750-20005829 GCA_034782735.1 Sagittarius serpentarius | reverse complement strand
AAGCTTCTAGCAACTTTTAAAGAAGCCACCCCTGTGGCCCCCCCACTACCAAAACCTTGCCACGTAAACCCATTACAATCGGAAAGGAGTTTCATGGGATATATTTTAGCAGAACTAGATAGGGATAATATCTACAGTTGCTTATTAAACTGCAAAGGTGTGTTTAAATTTTTAACTGTGTTTAAAATAGTATTTAAACATGTAACTGCCAGGTGATTTAGAAACGGAAAAGTCACAATAAAAACAGTGTTGATTTGAGCTTTAAAAGAAATGGAGAATGTAAAGTAAAAAAAAAAAAAATTTACGTCTCTATTGGTGTTCTTAAACTTGTAGTGCCCAGTATCTTCAACACAGTGTGTGTTTTTCCAAGATCTGTGTTGAACTTTTGCCAGGTCATCTGTTGCCAGCGGCAACTGCTCCTCCTAGGCACACAACTTTGTTAACGATTTATTATTCATAAGAAAATTGCAAAGATCAAGGCAAGAGGTTACCTGAGGACACTTGAAGGTAACTTGCATGTTAATCACGTTAGATTGTGTATTATAACTATGGTGGTGTCAAGGCTGAGGAATGTGCTCACCAGCTCAGTATGACCCATGCTAGAATGGCTTTTAACTACCTGTTCTGCAAAGGAACACTTGGCAGGTAATTTCCATTACTCACAAATTCCCCCAAAGTTGTTTTAAAATGAGTATGAAGAGGAACTGGAAAAATGAAATGGTCTTGACTTTTTTTTATTTCATCTTCCTGAGCTTCTAGAAAAATTCTGAGGCATAGGGCCTAGAAATCACAAATCATTTCCCTATCGTTATAGATGAGCAGTTATTTTCAGTGAAGGGTGCTAAAATCAATGTGAAACCAAGTCAAAAGGAACCAAGGTGACATCCTTCTTCCATTTCACTTCAGTAACTTTGTACTTTGTATGCCTTGGGTTTTTGAACACAAAATTCGAGCTGTTTGCAGTCTTGCCCACTGTGGTGCATATTAGTTTATAGGCTTTTCTGGAGCTGCAAGTCTTACCTAAGTGGATATTGAAGTGCATTAAATGGAGAATTCAGAAGGCATTACCTGATAGCTGTAAGAATGTAGTAAAAATTTCCTTAATATCAACAGGATTAGCTCCTGATGTCTCTAAGGACAAGATTTTCAAAGCAACAATTAATTTTGAAGGAAAGGTAATTAGGTATTGAAATGTCCTTTAGGCGGCTAGTGAAGGTCCAGCCTGTATCTATGGAATTGATCTAAATAGGCCGCAATCCTCAAATAAAAATCAACTAAACATTTTTAGGTCCTCAGTCAAACTCTCCAAACTAACTTATATTTATTCTTGAAATACTAATGGAAACAGCTTTTAAAAAAACCCTTCAGAACATAACAAACAGAAATCTTCCAAGAAATCCTTGACTAAAACCACAGAAAACACAGCTGGATCTGTACTGAAGTTATTTAAAGGCCTTGCTCTGTAAACCTTTTCTCATAACCTATTGATTTTTATGCCACTTAGCATTCAGGGCCTGCAGCACTAGTATGTAAACCTCAGAAATCCTTGGACAATATTCATTCTCAGTATGAATGCACTGATAACAATAAAGTAATGTTTGAGCAAGTGGGCAGGATTTCTAATTATTGAAATCAAACATTTCACAATAATGATGGTAATGCTACAGCAAGTTCTTCAAACCAGAAGTGTAATTATTTTTATTATGTGTGAGGAAGAAAGAACACAAGAGGGAACACAAGGACAGCTTTCAAAGCAAAGCAAATGACGGAAATGAGATCAGTTTATGACCAGCTGCTTTGCCTTAATTGGTGATATTTGAATGTATCAGGAAATGAAATAAACCTAGCCAGAATAGATTAGAACATAAAAAGTTCACTCTAAACATACAATAAAGTCACAATCAGATCTAGAAACCTTAAGATTTATTATTCATCAGATAAAAGACTCATTTAAATGGCCCTTCTAGATAATTTAGTCTACAATGAATCAGCACTTCCAGTAAATAAAATAGGGAGTCTAATTGTACTACAAGTATGGCCAGCTTTAATACTGCTGAGATTTAAATTAAGTCTGGTGCTCCTTGCCTCTTTCCTTGAAAGGGTGTTCTTCAGACTTCCTTAACAGATATTGGCCGGTCTTGGGAGAATAAAGGCCATTTTGAGCTTGTATGGATTTTACAAGACTTTACGGACAAAAACCCTGTGCTTTATAAGGTTCTTCTCTAGTATTTAGAGAAGAAAAGAGACATTTCCGGAAGCTGCTGCATGTTCTTATGAACTGACCTCTTGTATTTTTCATTTTTAACTCATTTTTTTCCAGAGTTCAAATATAAAAGGAAAGGTGCTTTTTTTTTTTTTTTTCCTTAGTTTCCAGTGAGTTAACAAGTTTTAAAACAGTCTTTATAGGCCTGATTCCTCCACATTCCATTGTCCAAGCCCAGGGACATCAGTGAAATTGCCTTGGATGGACAAGAGAACCTAGTTTGAAATTGTTTCTTATTTTGGAGGTAAAGTTAGGCCGGTTTTTAAATGCAGCCATTTTTGCCTGTACTCGTGTACTCACAATCTGCAAAACTAGACTTCCTCTATAGAAATGATCAGGAGGTTACAGACATTCAGGAGGTTTCAGGAGGAATGTGCTTCATGTACAGTGGATCGCAATTTTGCTTTTTGCAAAGGCATCGCTTGATGATGCTTGCATTTATTTTTTTTTAATCCAACTGTAGCTCTGCATACATAGAATCAGCATGAATTTACATATACTATTTAAGTATCTCATGACCTTTCAAAAAAGTCTCCTGTCCAGAATACACAGGAACTAACTGCTAACGCTACATAATATGGCTTGCCCGAAAATCTGTTCTTTGCAATTTACTGCGGATATTAGAATACCTTGAAAATGCAGTAATTTTTAAGCTGCTTTAAGAAATAGATCACATTGTGGTCGCAGATGAAAACAGTCCCACAGCATCGGAAAGAGCCTTAGATGATCACCTTCTCTTATTTCACACACTTTTTCATAAATGGACAGGAGTTGATGGCACCCAGTGCAGATTTTATTGAGCAGGGAGAAGTTACATTGCACAAGTAGCCAAATGAATAGAGAAACAGAGGACACTGAAGGTGGCAATAAGTCCAGTTAGGAAGACAGATCCATTTTGCATAGCTAGATTTGGGGCAGAAGCTATATTTCCACATATATTGATGGATATGGGTATAGACTGGTATTATCTGAGTAGGCTGTATCTAGTTGTTGGCATCATCTGGAGCCATAGATGAGTCCAGCCACGTGATGCAATTGCAACTACCACACAGTTTTCTCTCCTGTGTGTATTAAGGACTCAAGGTAAATTTTATGTACCCTGTTTTACAAGTGGAAAAAATAAGACAGTTGAATATCTTCCAGTGTCTTAATATTCTTGGAGTTCTTGATAATGTGTGTTCCTATCCTGGTTATCATCCTGTATGTATGCAAAGCAAGGGCTATATTGTCCAAGAATCTTTCTCCACATTTTGTATGTAGTGCAACTAATTTAAAAACAAAGCCTGAAAATCCAGGAGGTATGAGACCAAACAGCAGTTTCCTTTGAATGAACAATCACAGTTGGACCAATTATTTATAGGCTTGGCGCTGACAGGCTGATATGGCAAGCACATTAACAGCAAACAGAAGGAGCTAAATTGGCTAAAGGTATCTGAACAGGGATGACTTTTCTGTTATATATGTGAGAAAGGTTCCAAGAATAAAAAATGTGCCATTTTTCAGCCTGGGAATTGCTGTAAGCAGGGCTGGTTGTAATTAATCTTTTGTATGATGAGTTGTATATTTCCCTGCTGTCAATGTGCTTAAGCTGTCCTGCTGTAAATTACAGTGATGCAGAGAAAATTAATCATATTGGACTAAGGAGCACACCGGAAAAACCCTCTGATTATATGTTTTGGAGCTTATTCTCCTCTGCAATATGAATAAAGAGGTTCCACTGATAATTCCTGGTGACGTGCGTCTGGGAATCTTGCAATTCAGTAGCAAAACATTGCTGTCCAGACTCCTGGCAGAACTGCAGAGGAAATGCTGAACCTACACATATCCAGGGTCTGTAAAATTAGAGCATAGGCTCATTATCTTAATGAGAGAGAGAAAGAAGAAGGCACTCTGCGTATCTGATTGTGTCAGCAATGCCCTAGACTCTCTGCTTTGCTATAACTTACGCTGATGCTGCAAGTGTAATTAGGCTAAGTTTACAATTTCCTGCTTGTTTTCATGTGGTTTGGGGACTAAACTAACAGTAAAATGGAAAAAATGTAGAAGTATTTTATATTACACTTTATTAGTCTGTCTTGCAACCTTGATGAAGTTGTTCTTTTTACTTGTCTCCCCTCACCATTAGGCCTGGTTTTCACTTGAGTCAGTAGGAGGTAAGAGTGTTCAGCCTCTTGTAAGGCTGCCTCCTTAGGTCCTTTAAATGTGCAATATAGACTGTCTTTTCCCTTTTATTTTTAAGTGCTTTAAAAAAGCACAATAAAAATATTAAAAAAGAATTTCTGGGCATTTTTCCTTTTTCATAGCCTATGTCTTCTGTTTTTTTAGAGACTGGAGAGATGGCACTGTGATCAAATTATGTGTTTTAGTACTGGTGTTAACAAGGAGCTCTTAAGAAATAGGAAGCAGGTGCTCTTGAAACTTGCTGCCCTGCAAAAAGCCAAACCAGTTCCCTTCGCTTCAAAATTAATATCCTGCCAACTAAATTATTAGCATTTCAGTTGCTTTCTTAGAAGATAAATGCACAACTTGATTCTACTTTCCAGTATGTGACAGAGTCCCCAAAAGAACTGTTGTTCCAATAGCATGGTGCCGGGCATGTTAAACAGCATGTCAGATAACTTCTCCAAAGATATCAAGGTGCTCAGAAAGAAGGTGGACTTTTTTTCATTAGGGGAAACTTTAACTTTGATTTTTTTTAATTAAAATACCTTCACTTTCTACATTATGTTCCATTACATATTGTTGACTTACGTAATTTACTGAAAGGCTGGGAACTAGTAGGCTTAGCTACTTTTATGCTCTGCAGTCTACCTACCTTAATCTTTTTCTAGAATGATGTCTAGCAGGGCGAAAAAATAACTCCCTGCTGCTTATTAGTTGTCAGTGTTTCTGCTTGAGAACAATTATTTTTATATGTGTTTTGTTCACTGCCAGGTCATGAAAGTCCTTCTGGAAGTCGTTGTGTGATTTCGGAGTTTATACGACCCCTTCAGATATCTGGAGACAAACCAGAACAATTGTCAGTCAAACCTACATTCCTGTCCAAGTCAAGATCTGGTACCCCAAGATGCAGATTTGATTCAGACGTGAGTCTTTTTAAACTTGTTACTGAAAAAGTATGTTATGGGGCCAAGACTTCTCCTGGGGACCGATGCAGGTTGGTCCACCTGCTTTTAAAAAGTCAAGACATGAATGTTCTCGTTTTCTGAGACAACTTGGGAATGTGACCAGCGGGAATTTAACTGATATTTTCAAAGAAGTCTCAGCTGATATCCTAGTTACACAGCATAAAAAATGTGTGTGTGAGAACCTCAAGCTTCTATGAAAACCTCAGCTTTCAGTGACGCATTCAGAGTGTTGTACTGCTTCTGTGCGTAAGAGGTGTAAGTTAGCGTTTCTGTCTGTGTCTGTTTTGGTGTATGTCTGTGTTATGCGAGTTTATTATTAATCTATTATATCTACCAAAAGGTGTGACTTTGATACATCCTGGGCAAATGGAACAGAAATTCCATGCAGTGCCCTGTCCAGACAGGTATGCTCTGACAGAGAAGTAGCTCTTTCTGCGGGACTTGTTCTTTGCCTGGTTTTCATGACGTTTCAATCTTCTCACTACAACTAGGTTGATACCACCTGCTAACAGCAGTTTCCAGCACACTCTCCTAAACTGACAGTGAGCCTGTACCCTGGAAGTGAAAGCTGCAGGATGTTGTCACTAAACTCTATCACCATTCAACTTTACAGCTTGTATTTAATTGTACTTCTGAAAGTTTCTGTTCTTCCTTTCTTAGAAAGGTTTTCTGGTTTTCAGTAGAATTCTGGTAGAAAGCCAATGGGAAGCTCAGAATAGCTTTACAAAGGTGCTGTAGCAAGATGGTTGTTGGTATTTAGGACAAATGTTAAATATAAGGAGGTATAGGACACATTTTGAAAACTTTATAGAAGGGTATAATTTTCTGTTAAATACTGTAAACCTGTTTTATATGGGCAAACAGCCATGAGGAAATGATCTTCAGATTTTACCCCTCACCTTACAGTCCTGAATCTCATTCTTAATCTTTACAGAAGTAAATAAATTGAAACTGTGTGCGTATTTTCTATCTATTTGATATGATGTTCATTGCTAATGAACCTGTGAAAGTTGATAGAATCGAAATGTTTTTAAATGGATCACAAGCCTGAGTCTGGTGTAGAATATTAAAAAAATATTATGTTCTTGTATAGTAGAAATTCCATGGGCATATCTAAGGATTATCCACAAATAAATATATGTGTATATTTATGTGTAGCAGCGTTATTGAAAAGTGGGAACATTCCCTGCTTTTTGAAGAGGCCACAGAGAAAGCAGCCCGAAGTAGTCAAACCAGAAAAAGCAGCTTAGCAATGAGATTTAGGGAAGCAGAACTAACATCAAGAAACAGAAGAAATATACGTCAAATTCAATTCCCTTTTTCTATTATTTTTGAGTTATCTCTCACTGAGAATGTCAAGTTCTCTTTTGCAGAATTGTTCATTGTATGCCTTCTAGAGTGTAATTATGTGATACATACTTACATTATGCAAGCTCGCAGAAATTAAGCTCCATTCTTTTTTAGAAGTATCCAGACCCAGGGGGAGAGTGCGTGAATAAAATCTAAAAATGGAGCATAATGCTGAGAAGTCTAAAATAAAAAAAATGATACTCTGCAAAAATGTATCTGCAACTTTCCTGATTGTTGCTAGTAACAAAATCGTCTAGAATAAGCATTATTGGGTTCGTTACGAGCTTTGTGATATGCCTGTAAAAAGCTATTAGGGTAATAACCCTTGAAAATTTGCCTGCATCTCTAAATGCTACACAGGGGAGAATACCTGTTAGCTGACTGTTACTGTCCTTCTCACTGCAAGTGAAGTGTTGGCAGAATATTGGGCGTTGTGTTAACCCAACAAGCTAACCCACCTCTTAAGAGTGAATTCAGAGGGAAAGTGACTTGACTCAGTATTTTTCTGGTGCACTTTTGTTCCATACCGGGAACCAAGCAGGGACCACTTAAGGCCTGAAAGTTGCAGTTCAATATTCACTCTGTCCAGATTGTAAAATTTCGGTCAATTTTGGTCAACTTATCTTATTTGATCCCACTGTTAGAAATATTTCTTTCAGTTAGTGGAAAGGGCAGAATTCAACAGACCTTGCTGCTGTGGGTTGGTTTGGCAAGGGGGTACATTTTATGTGATACTGATTGTTTGCAAGTGTTTGGAAGTTGATACTTGCACCAGCTCTAAACTCAACATTTGTCTTAAGTACGTAGTCACAGGTACCAGGTTTCTACTGTTGTTTTGTGATTAAAATATTAAGGTGTCCCCCTAGGTTCTCTGTGTGCTCATATAGCTGTACTATGCCCAGAAACACTAGGCATGTCACTTACAACAGGTCATCTTGGAGTAACTGAGTTTACTATACTTTAATGAAGACTTTAGTAAAAGCTTAGCGAGGAGGGTGAGGTGGTCAGTGATACGGCTATGGTTAAGTCAGCCTATTTCTTTAGTCAGCAGCATGCAAGGGAGTGCTGTGGTCAGTACCACATCTCCGTCAGCCATCTCCACTGACCGAATGACAAAGCACCAGTTTACTGGTGCTTTGTCAATTTTGCAAGCTTTTGAGGAAAACCAGCCTCCAGTCTCAGACAGGTGATCTGACTCTTTAGCAAGATGTCAAGGAATTAGATCAATTTCTTTCCCCTGTTAGAATCTGAATTGCAGTTCCTTTTTAGCCTAAGCCCTTTTCAGTAAAACTAACCAGTTCTGTTCCATGTTAGAATTTTTTTTTTTTTACTGTTGCATGTTTGCTTTCTGATTGATATCGCCTGTCAGGAAAACAGTGCATGCATCTTTTTGAAATCACATTGTCTTTTTTTTTTTTTTCCCCCTCTACAGATGGATAATGATCAGAATTCCAATACCTCAAAGCAGAGATATTCTGGGAAAGTCCATCTTTGCATTGCCCGTTATAGGTAAAAAACCCAGCTCATTACATATATCATACATATTTGTAATATTCAGCATTTGGTTTTGCTTCGCTTTTATTCATGCACTCAATTATTACCTGGAGCCAATGTTATGGATAACAGACCCCTTTCCTGTTTGCACTGGCTGCAAAACAGTGTCATTTCCATGTGCTTTAATTGGAAGAGAAAGTTTAACATGGCATGGCTCTTTTACCCACCACTGTATTTCTAGCCTTCAGTGTCTAAATGAGATGAAAAGGTGTACCTCCTACTTTGCAGAGGATGTCTCAATCTGCTTTTACAAATTGCTTTTTCATCAATGCAGGAAAGATTTAAAAGTTCCTCACATCTTTGCTTTGCACATTGAAATTTCAGATATAAAGTACTATCACAATAAAAATTTCTGTGACTAACAATTTCTTTCAGGACGGATATGGATTTAAATACTTTATAAGAAGTTTTTGTCTATAAGTAGCTTGTTTTAGCTGTAACTCACAGGTTTTGTCTTTATTTAACTTGTCTCTGTTGAAGTTAACAAGCTTGTGTAGAAGATTGCTTTTACAAAAAGATTTGTAAAACAAATGGAATATGGGGACTGGAAAAGACTTCCACAACTAAGTTTGTTTTAATCCACTTTAAAAAATAAAGAAGATATTGGCCAGTGTGTTCAAAGAGACCTAAGTGAGAAATGTGTAAGTAAATTCTACACAAAAAGATACGGTTTTAAGTGTACAGCACTTAAGCAAATAGGTTGCATTTCATGGCAGCCTGTTGGTGATACAGTTATGGCTCACAGCAACAAACTGACCCTAGACTCCACTCAGACTATATGTTTCAGAAGGGAAGCAAAAAGATTGAACTGAGGAATTACCTTCCTGTGTAGCCTTGGAACTGTACACCTTTTTCTGATTAGTATTCAGTTGTGGGGGGGTTGTAAGTGAACACACATGTTTTCCATCTGTACTCCATTGCAGTTACAACCCTTTTGATGGACCAAATGAAAATCCAGAGGCAGAGCTCCCCCTCACGGCAGGAAAGTACCTTTATGTGTATGGAGATATGGATGAAGATGGCTTTTATGAAGGTATTTTTTTTTAATCTGTGAATTCATGCTAATTCATGCAGATTCAAATCAGTTCATCTGTCAAACACGCTCCCAGTTCTTTCCTTCATCTACTACCAGATCAGTTGCTAAAATTACCCCTATCATCATTGAGTTAATTAACGGAGTTTCTGCACCAGCAAAGCTGCTCCTTGCCGGCAAAGCTAATTCTAAGATATTTTATATTGTCAGCTTTTCCTACTGGCAAGATTTAGGTTGACAAGAAAGCTTACTGGCAGTTCTGGTTTTTGCCTCGCTGAGCCTTTGCATTCTAAACTGTGAGTGTTGTTTATGTACAGTTTTCACTTACATCTTCTTCCTTATCTTGTCCACTTGTAAGGCACTGACATGCAAGAGTATGCTTCTTCAAGGATTTTAATGGCATTGGTCTTTCTCACCAGGGGAACTTCTAGATGGACAACGAGGACTAGTCCCTTCAAATTTTGTGGATTTTGTTCAAGACAATGAGACCCGATTATCAAGCACATTAAGCACTGAACAAGATCAGAATTTCATAAACCATTCAGGTCCTGCTTTGGAAGGAGATCTCTTGGAGATAAGTCCACCAAGTCACATAGACTCTAGTGTAATCAGCAATGGCGCAGGGACTCTGGATGTGAACATTGATGAAATTGGAGAAGACATTGTGCCTTATCCTAGAAAAATCACCCTTATTAAACAACTAGCCAAAAGTGTCATTGTGGGCTGGGAGCCACCGGTAGTGCCACCCGGATGGGGAACCATTAGCAGCTACAATGTTCTAGTTGACAAAGAAGTACGGATGAACATAGCCTTGGGAAGCAGAACAAAAGCTCTTATAGAAAAGCTTAACATTTCTACTTGTACATACCGAATATCAGTTCAGAGCATTACAAGCAAGGGTAACTCAGACGAACTGCAGTGCACTTTGTTAGTTGGGAAGGATGTCATAGTAGCCCCCTCTAATCTTAAAGTGGACAATATAACCCAGATTTCTGCAGAGCTCTCCTGGCTCCCTACAAATAGTAATTACAGTCATGTGATCTTTCTTAATGAAGAAGAATTTGACATTGTCAAGGCTGCTAGCTACAAGTACCATTTCTTTAATTTGAAGCCCAATATGGCCTACAAGGTGAAGGTCATGGCAAAGCCCCATCAGATGCCCTGGCAGCTTCCCCTGGAACAACGAGAAAAAAAGGAAGCCTTTGTGGAATTTTCTACATTGCCAGCAGGTTTGATATTTTTCTCCCTACCCCCAAACTCTTCAGTTAAGTTTCTCTGAAAATACTAGATAACCTTTAGCTTTATGCTGTAATCCCTGTCACTTTCATGAGCAGATTGGGGATTATTAGATTGCTTTATGGTATCTAAAATTAATTCCTGTCCTGCGTTATTCTCTACTTTGTTCCTGGCCAAGGACTGAAGCATTTATGGGACATAAACTAGGGAGAGCCGTGCTTATCATCCTCACAGATCACACATGAACTGTTTTATCAGATTAATCTCCCTTTGTATTTAATTTGTCCAGTTATAGTACTTCTGGTAGTAATTTATTTTTGTTGGTGTGAACAACACTGGGGAAGAAAAACATTATTACGTCTGACATGTTATTTGTATGTTATTTGTCTGTCTTAGCACTTTTTACATGGATGATCCAGCCCTTTTCTGTAATGAAAAACAACACAGACATCTTGGAGGACCACACAGTCATTTAGGGCATGTAAATGCATTTTGGTTTTGAAGTTGTAATCACATTGTACAGTTTGAATTTGTAAAGATAACAAATTGGTTATGTTTTGGAAAGTCTGAGGTTTTTTCCCACCTTGCTTTTACATTAGGAATGTTGGTAAGTGTTACCAGGCATTTCCCAGTATTTAAGAACAGTGAAGTAACGTTGAAAACTAAAGCAGAAATAATGTAGTGCATTTAAAGGATAATCTCATAATTTGGGGTGTGTATGGCAGTTCGTGAAAAATTTGAACATCTGTCCTTATAGATCCATCTAACCAAGGTCATCTAATCAAGGACAAGTAGAAGACTTCTTACATATTCAGACTTTCAGAATGCCTCTGAAGCAGGGACAGTCAAGTACAAGTGACTCCTGGCGAGTGAAATTTCAATAACGTGTACTGTGCTATGGCTTAATTGCCTCCCTGCTGGGATCTGATTCTAGCAAAGGGACAGGAACTAGTTCTGGTCCCTTCCTTGGTTTGCATGACTTGTATGTAAGGAGACATGCAGGACAGTAATGCTGGTTGAGTAGAGAGGGAGTCAAGCTTGTATGTCTACTGCTTTTGATGCTGTTGATTTATAGTTTCAGTAATAATGTCCTCAGCTCAGGCATTTACTCTTTTATCTTAAATCATTTCAGTGAGATAAGTGGTAGTGCTATTACAGAATCTGCTGGGGGTGGGGGGTGGGGTGCATTTTAAACTTTGTATGTGTCCTGTGGGAGTCGGGAGACTGCCTAGATGGTGGCTTGAACTTACTAGATATGTTGCCCTTCTTTGTTATCTGGGAAAGGCCTTTCGAGTGAGGTTTTTTCAGGCCGGACACTTAGCATGCTGTATCTCCCTCTAGTTGCTGAAGTATGCTAAAGCAATAAATGAGCTATTCTCTGTTGAGCTAAAATGCAGCGAAGCCTCTGCTTTTAGATCCAGAGATCCCAGAATCTTCCCCACCACTTGATTTCACAGAGCATTTTTACAAAAGCATGTCAACTTTTCACTGTTATATAGCAAAATAAAAGAGCAGCTGTTGAAGGGATTAGAAGCTGATGCTTGTATTTCAAAAGTCATTGAAACAAAGGAAAAAGGACGCTTATGAAATCAAAGTCAGCAATGGGAGTTACCATTATAGCGTGTCATGTTTGTCTTGCAAATATTACTGGCTTCAAGTAATGACATCTCTCTTCTTCCAAACTACAGTTAAAAGAAAGAAGTTAAAAGAAAAAAGGTAGAGAAAGTCTCTTTAATGTGACTAATACTGGTTTTTCTCTCAGACTCTGGATTATTTTTCTACCTTAAATACCTTCAGTTGATCTACATTGACAAGGGACATGTTTCAAAGATTATTTTAGAGTATGCTAGGAAAGCAATACAGATACTCTGTGTGAAGGGAATCTTTTGTTCTGGTTCTGTAGAAGATGCACTTCTTCTGTAGAAGAAGTGATGTCACATAAACCTGTAGTTGTGGTGAATGTCAGGTTTAGCAGATAGGGCAGCATGAACTGCAACATAACAGGCCACAGGTAGCTGCTAACGTTTGTACTGGTGTTTTTCTAAGGGCTTCAGAAAGGTTTACAAATGAATGCATGTGCTTGCTTTATTTGAAGCTAAGAAGCTCTTCTCTTTACTAGTGGGTTCAGTGATATCCTTATTGAAAAGGATACCATCAGCCACTTACACCAAAAAGGGAGCGGGGATCAGTGAATGTTTTCAAATTTTCACACTATCAGTCTCGGGGGCTTTTTAGGAATACATTAAGCAAAAATGAACTTGAGATAACTGCTCACATTTCAAAGCTAGAGAGAGCACTTGCATGAAAAGTACAGGACAATTAGAGGTCACCTTTTCATTTTTCTCTTTACATAGATATATCATTTATACTTGAAAACACATTGCTTCCTATCGGGCCAAAGCTGAGTGACAGCTCTTTAGTTGCTGAGAAATTGAACTCCTCTTCTTGATTCATCAAAGCATTAGAATTGCTTAAGTTAAAAGAGAAGTAGTTCTCTTTCGGGTGCTCAGATCTAAAAATAGACATAAGCATTGACAGGATCAGGACCAATGGGACTGTTACGGTTTTTGAGCTAATTTAGGTAATGAATTTATGAAGACCAAACTGTAGCAGAATTCTGAAACAGACATTTATGTTGGTGACCAAGGCCATCAAAAGTCATCAAGAGTAATTTTACATTTAATGATGGGGGAAAATAGGAACCATACTAAGACTTGGGCGTTACAGTTTATTAAATCTATTTCTGCTACAGCCTGTGAAGGTCAAGATAGACTCCCTGGGGATTGCTTGGTTTTGGGAGAATGGAAGGAAGGTGACTTCTCCTGCAGGAACAGGTTAATGTCATTGTCATTGACAAGATACTGGACTAGATCAGGTGCATTCTTTCTTGTAAGCTGAGGAGCTTTGCAGGATTGGGAGGTCTGACTGTCAATAAAAGGATGGTCAGGGAAGCTGAAATTCAGTCCTAAATCAAAATCTACATCTTGGCCAAGAATAGTATTAGGTGAGTTCACATACTTTGACCTTGCAAGTTAAAAATACGTTATAGATGCAAGGGACGATATAGGCAAAAATTTCACGTTGTGCCTGTAGTGTCCTGAACACGACCACAATTTTATTTCCGTGCCCACCAGAGGATGAAATTCAGTGTCAGCAAACTACTGAAATGCACTGACAGTTTGCCAGCATATCTGGAGGCTGAGGCTTGTGTGATATTTACACTTGTATCAAGATCTGTTTGGTAGCAATGAATGCACACAGTTAAAATATTTCTAGCTTTTTTGGTAGATGAACCAAAATTGGTTGTGCTTAGCTCACTGGCAAAAGCAAACTCACAGCAACCAAGGTTTGTATTCTCCCAGCTATTACGCAGAGATGGCTACAGCTGATCCCTTCTTCTGAAATGTTTTAGCATGAAACATTTCTCGGGGTTTGACTGTTAATTTAACACAACAGGGTGCCTGAAATATTAATGAACTAATAATCTCTACGATATTTTTACTTTGACTTTCTGCCCGAAGTAGAGCTATTTATAGTAGGGTAATAATATCTTTTAATTAAGGATGTATTTGGTGTGCTATTACACTAACATACTGTAAATTCCTTAAAAGGTTAGCAGCGTATTTCTTCCTTCAGTACAGAGAAAAGACTTTGAGTCTAGCTGTCCTTGAAACCAGCATGCTGCTGGTTGAAAAGGTTAAAGTTTCAACTTGCAGTCCACATTGTACCTTAGTGTCAATGTGATTCTGGCCCATAAATGGTGACTTGGAGCCACTGATGGTCCAGAGAGACAGAATTTGAAAGTGATTTCTGAGTATGTAGTGTGCATTCAGTGCAGAGGTATATACCAAAAAGTCACTTGCTGTCGCCTACAGCAGTTTTCCACTAACAGTGCCTCTCTGGAGCCTTTTTCTCCCTGCATTTTTCTGTTAACACCTTCTGCATTCAGAGTAAGTAGCAGTTATGCAGCCTGGAGGGATAAAAATAGGTCCAGAGCAAATTACAAGTATGGACTATCTTGCAAAGAAATACAGCTTTGTTAAGGGCTCAAAGCTGAAGGTCAGTTCCTGGCTCCGTGACCTGCTGAGCCTATGCTTCTGTTTTCACGTAGTAACTGCAATAAGGATATTTTGTCATCTTAAAAAAAAAAAAAAAGTGCTTTGAGATCTGTAGTTTCCAACTTGCAGGTATATCAATTGATGTACATACTTCTGATCTAAGGCTCAACAGTGAGCAGTCCTGTCTTTCTTAGGTCCTCCAGCTCCACCTCAAGATGTTACTGTACGGGCTGGGTCCACTCCAGCAACCATACAGGTGACCTGGAAACCACCAACTCTGACAGCAACAGGGACCTCCCATGGCGCCAATGTCACAGGCTATGGTGTTTATGCGAAAGGTCAACGGGTGAGTTCTCCTTCCAGCGTAACAGTGACCATCTACAGTAGGTGAATTTCAACTGACAGGTAAAGGCAACAATAAAGATGTGACAGCACTTGAATGTGTGCCGGGTTTTCTCAGCTTTCAGTAGAACCTACTGTTTTGTTTGTGCATAACTTGCTCATTAGATTCCTTTCCATAAGCACTTAAGCTTTTGGACAAATGCGTTGAAAGGATTGAAGACAACTGGTGCTAACTGGTGTGGAGCCCTAATGTGGGCTCTTGCAGCCTACTCTGTGTTGGCAGTAAGTCTCTCCATGTTAAGACTTTGAAGGTTGTACTTTCGTGGGGTTAAGGGGAGGGAACCAGATGTCTCCATGCTATTAAGTTGCTTGTTTGTGCACTCAGGTGGCGGAGGTGATCTTTCCAACAGCAGAGAACACATTGGTGGAGCTAATGAGACTAAGGAGTTTGGAAGCAAAGGAAGTTACAGTTCGGACACTCTCTGCACAAGGGGAATCAGTGGATTCTTCTGTTGCTGCCATTCCATCTGACCTACTGGTGCCTCCAACCCCTCACCCCAGAACTGCTCCCAAATCTAAGCCATTAGCAAGTGCCGGAGCCCCAGAAACCAAAGAGGAACATTTAGGTCCACATTTAAAAATGGATGAGTCATGGGAGCAGACTCGTTCGGCATCCCCTGTTCATGGACACATGCTTGAGCCACCTGCTCCTAACTTTCACAGCCCGCTTCAGGGGAGGAGGTCTCCATCGCCTAACCGAATACTCCCTCAGCCTCAAGGCACACCTGTCCCAAATACTGTTGCAAAAGCCATGGCAAGGGAAGCTGCACAACGAGTTGCAGAGAGCAATAGGGTAAAGGCAAACTTTTTCTTAAGGCTTTTTTGGGCTGGCTTTATTCATTGTGGCACTTTCCATCAAATAATTTTGTCATCATATGCCTTAAGGAGAAGCTAATCATTCCTAAACCCTGAAAATCCGTAGTTTGAGAAAAAGCAGCATGCTAAAATTCTGTACCATCTTCCATAAATATGCGTGTAACCATAAAGAGCATCGATCAGCCTTTGATCAGCATAGAAACCCCGTAACATCACTAGAAATGTTGTCTCCAAAAATGCAGACCCTTACTTCTGGGAAAAAAAAAAATAGTAATCATCAAAGTTTGTGCTTGGATCCTGGAGGAATCAAAAGGGAGGCTTGTGCCTATGTGAGAAAAGTCAACCAAGTACTGAAGTACTTTGAAAGAGACCAAAACAATAAAGGGCAGTTTAAAAATGGGTCCAGAAATAGGCAGATAAATGAAAGTCCTGAGCAGACTTACTGTGAGAGCTAATCTTTTTGATAGTTTACAAAACGAGGACAGAGTCCTGTTCTTATAAGGGAACCTAACCAGCAGTCAGAGACATGTTTGTATTACAAAACCATCTGCTTTTTCAAAATAGCAAATAGCAGTTCAGATGCATGTAAAGCCACTATTTGGTACACTGTCATGGATCCACAGGCAATTCTACACATTTGCCCTTCAAGAGTGCCCCTTTCTCAGTGCTACACTTTCACAGATGTTTACAACTGCTCCAACACTGCTGCCATGCGAAAGCTTTTCATCACAGCTCCTTTTGTAGCTGCTAGAAGCACCACTGCCCGAAGGAGATTCCCTGGTTTTGAGACCATTATGACCCATGACTGCTGTCGTGACTCAGATGTTTGCTAGTTAATTTAAATCTCAAATTTGAGGCTCTTGGGTCAGCATAGCTGATGCGTATGCATCCTGACAACATGCTCTGGTTTTCCTACCCAAGCATACAATATTTAAATACTCCCAGTGCCCTGGGCATTTACTTTCTCATCACAAGCTGCTCACAACTGTCTTACTTGTTTCAAGCTCTGGTGTCACTTTTCTCATATATTCTCTTTGTCCTTCATCTGGCAGGCATCAGTTGTTATGTCCAGTCTTCAGTCTCCCATCATATCTCGAAAATAACTCCATTAATTTTGACACTTCACACATGTCTTAACAGCCCCAACTTATTGACTGTCCCTGTTTTGGGACAGAGCTGAGCCAGAGGGTGATGATACAGCTTTTGGGAAGCTGAATAATTCTGAGTCAATAAGGTCTGCTAAATACATATATATGCATGTGTGTATTTCTTCCTTTTGTTTATAAATAAAGCAAACGGGAATAAATTAATGGAGGGAGAAAAGGCAATTAGTTTCTTTTGCACTCTGAGATGAAAGTTGATTTAACAGCCATATAGGGAAAGAGAATTGAAATACTTTTTCGGGTTTTGAAAATTGCTGACATAACATATTCTCTGAACCATGTTTAATTACATTAATTTTAGTAGTGCTTGAAATGTTTAATTCAGGGATCTGGGCAGAAGTTCACAAATGGACCCACTCTAGATTAAATCAAATTCTGCCAGTGATATTTGTCATGTTTAGTCCCCAGTAGCAGAAATTCTTCCCTTGCGGTAGGCTGCTGCAGAAGAAGCTGTGTGTCTTCTCCCTGCCCTTCATCCAGCCTGTTAAGATGGCTGATGGTTATTGTCATGAGAGTAAGCAGCAGGAATCAGTAGCTGAGGGGAAGACTCACCTCAGAGCAGGGGAAGAGCACAAAGTCTCATTCTGTAGCTTTTTTTGTACTGAGGCTAGTAGTAGTGGCTAGGTGATCTGCTGACCCTCTGCCAAGGGGAAATTAGTGTCTTCATTAGCAGGCTCTGACTGTAGAATACTGAGAATTTTGGCGTAAGCGGTACTGGGAAGAAAGCTAGCAGCTGAGCTGATGGTCATATAAAAGCATATAATTTTTTATAAGTGAGAGTAATATGACAAGCAAAAAATTCTTGAAAACTCCCAAAAGGTTACAGTCAGGGGAAACTAACATTGCTTTAAACCATGAGTATATTTAAATGTTGTGTACTTGAGTCTTTATGTCTTATACCTGTCTCTTCCATTGGTTGCAGGAACAAGTCTGCTTCACAATTTTCCATTTTTTGTTGCTTTGCTAGATGGAGAGGAGGAGTGTTTTTAGCGAAAGGAGTAATGCAGCCCAGTACGCTAACTCAGATGATGAGGAAGATGGCTATGATTCTCCTAATGTCAAAAGACGGGGGGCTTCAGTTGATGATTTCCTGAAAGGATCAGAACTTGGGAAGCAAGTAAGTAGCCTGATCTTGTTATTGTGTCAGGTGTCCAACATGAAACAAGTATTTCATGAAGCTCAGCAGGCTATCCAGCTCACCATCTGATTATTGTAGCCATATTTGTAAACTATACAGCCAAGCAGCTAAATTGTGGGGAGGCAGATGAATGTCCTGTTACTGGAGCATAACACTGTCTAGTGGGAACTGAATGCTTGGCACCATGCGTCTATAGATCGTTATCCCATGCGGCAGTCTTAAGCACTGGAAACTGAAAAAACTGAAGCTGAAAAAATGGAAATAGAAAATATGACTGGAATGTCATGTTTGGGCTCTGGGCTTTTTCTGTATGATGTGTTACTACTGCATATGAAAACGTGCTGTGAAAAACGGCAAAGGGGGAAGGATTTTTGTGTTCCATAAAAGCCATAACCTGTAATCCTAATAAGCAGAAAACGAACACTGTATATATTTGGCATGCTGTAATGAATAGAAAGATGTCAGAAGACTTTTGCACATCTGTGCAGCATTTAGTCTGATCCCACTGAAAACAAATATAAAGTAATTTATTACGTTGCTTTCAAGAGAGATGTAAATTCTAGCAAAGAGATATTTTCTTATGTCTTAGTGTGGTCAAATAATCTTGTTAGCCAAACATCTGACCTCCCATGTTGAAGGATCCAAGCAACGGCATTCCTTTTCGTAGCAGTTCTGAGACTTTCTGGAATTTTGGTTCCATTTACTATAGAAGTTCAAGCATTTATAAATGTATAAACATTGCTCCAGATTTCCAGCCTTCTAAATATGTGGCTTCAGGATTTGATTTGGTTCCATCTTCACATACAGTGGTTCCCATTTTTAGAATACAGCCAATCATGCCGTGCTTACAAAATGTGCTTGTGGGCGAGATGCATCTGTACCTCTGTATACAATTAAAAATTATTCTGGATACAAAGAGGTCAAGATTTTCTAACAGGACCAGTGATCTTATTAAGAAGTCCCAATGTAAAAAGTTTAGTGTTTGTAAGGGACCAAGATCAACTTCATTTTTCTGATAACCATACTTCATATTTAACCGTGGTAAATAAACTTGGGGGTATCTACCATGTGAGTACTAAGTTGCTGCTCCATGTGGACTTACTACCTCCTATCATTAAAGGGTGGTTTGGAATGTGTCTGCTTTACCAAGCTCTACAAAAACAGAAGGTTTGGACATGAACATTGGAAGGCTGGGAACCTTTAAAGTTACATTGCTTGAAGCCTAAAAAGATTAAGCTCTACCTACTAGGAACGTTCTCAAAGCTAGATGTGAAATCTCTCTGGCTACAAGTATTCTCAGATCTGATGAGGTTTCAAATTTATTTTTCATGTAAGGCTGAAACAATTTCTCATTGCTTTAAAACACTATGTCAAAAAATAGACTTTGAAAAATAGCAGTTAAATTATGTCTGGCAAAAAAGCTGCAGTGTGTTAAGTGTAAATTGATTATTAAATGTTTATTCTGCAGCTTGAGAGATATACCTATTTGTAGTTTAATGCTCATTTGCATTGTTTCTGAAAGATGATCAATTTAACCGCTTGGTTTATTAGTGAAGAAATAATTGGAGAAACCTAATCTGTGGTGATTTTCTCCATAAGAAATTAATAGTTTGCTAATTTCATTATAATACTCATGTGCTGCTGGTATCTTCCAGAAGCAACTGCTATTCTGTATGCTGATTCTCTATCAAAGGTCTTTGGCTTTCTATCACTTGACTTGCCTTCCTCCATAGATAAGAGTAAAAACACTGCAAGCAAATGCAAGTAACATTAATATTTTTTCATCAAGATTTTTATTAGCATTAGATATGGCCACTAATGGAAATCCTTCATGTCTGTTGCATTGTATTTTGTAGGAAGATATATTGATTTTAAACTCTCCAGTTTAAAATGCCCCCGCAGGGAAGGGTGGCATGGATCACAATTCTGAAACAGAGGTGCAATATCAGTGTCTCGTAGACTTTGTTTGTGAACTTAGACTTGGAAAATTAGTCTTTCTTGCCCAGAACCTCACAAGTATTTATGCATCTAAGTATCTCAATATTCCTCTGAGAATCTGGGTCAGTGGGCCTGTCAACCAAGACTAAAATGGGAATAATAATTCTTTATTTTGTCACAAAAAAGTATGAAGATACTGTTTTCTGCAAGCTGTTAATTTGCTCTGTAAATAAATAATACGGACAAGTCAAGTAAATATTGGAGATAGGCCTGAAATTCAGAGACAGCTTGGGACATCTGCAGGAAGGGCTGTGCTAGAAAACGTGAAATGATGACCACAAGTGCATGGATTATATGGCGGTAGAGGTTTCACTGGAAATCTGCATGTGTAAAGGCACCCAGTTATTGAACACAGAGTATGCATGCCCTATTACCTAGAAAGTTAATTGATGGCAAGCAGAATTGTGTAATTATTGCTTATATAATATCTTCCAGTTAAGTTTTATAGCTCAATTAATGTAGTGGTTGAATTAGAAGATTTATTTAAATAATTGGCTCTTTAGCAAGGCATTCCTGTTATTAGAACCACAATGCCTTGGAGACAGTTTGCTAGGTCTCCGTAGTGTGATTGCCCAAGCAATCAGGGCTTTATTCCAGCACTATTGGCCTTTGATAATCTACAAGGCATTGTGCATTAGCAGGACAAATTTTGTAGTACTGTGCCAGTGCAACCCCCAAGTCTATTTGAATACAGCTGAGAAGAGGAGTGCAGGAGTGATTTTGTATGAAAAACAGGACGAAGATTCTGCTGGAATGGAACTGATGAAATAATAAAATTTAGTATAAAAGCCACAAAGTTTAGATGTGAAAAATGAAGCATTAGGATATAGTCTAGTCTTCTAACTTCAAAAAGAAACCAAAACCATTGTGAAACTGCAGTGACTTTTCCTCTAAGATGATCCTAATGTAATGCATCTGAAGGATCTGAAAACATTTATGGGCTTGGCACTGAGAATTACTACTAAAGGCTTCACCCTACAATCTTTTTTAGCTCCAGAAAAAAAGAATTAAAAGAATTAAAAGAGGAGAAATTGCCTCTTGTATTTGGAGGGCAAATCCATCTTCACTTTGGAGAAATTGCTTATTGTAGACCTTTTCTTCTCATTGCTGGGCGTGACTGACATCAGCGTGTTACATACCTATGGGGATTGATCTGGTACCACAGAAATTATTTCTTCATTAGTATTGGTAGGCAGGAAGGAATGCAGTAATTTCTGGCATTCTGGTACTTCTAGAATATTTGATTCTTCAAATATTCGACTGCAATCTGACAGTCAGATGACCCCGTTTGAAAATTTATCCTTGGAAATACAATGAGTTTTGTTTATGACCTGATTTGTTAAATGTAATGTTTAACAGAGGCCACTCCTATTTAACATTAGCAATTCAGTAGCATGTACTTTTTCCTCCTTATCTTCCAATTAGTTGGAAGCTTATAGGAACTTGAAATATTTGGACTAATTTTAAAGGACAATTAAGGTTTTAGCCAGTCTATTCCTACAATGTTTAAGAGAATGAAAGCTTCAAATTCCATCAGCTAGCTATATTATACAATGATGGTAACAGCCTGAAAGAATTAAATGCTGATCACTTTTAAATTACAATGTGATGTAACAAACAGCTGTGAAGAACAGATGATATGTGAATTATTTTAGGGCTTTTTACAATTTGGTCAGCAAGTCCATTGATGCATGAAGGACCTCTTTAAATCACGGGAATTTAATCAAGACTAAAACTAGATCTGGTACTGTGACTACAGACAATCTTTTTTGTATCACCTATGGGATTAAGATTGGTTTTCTTGAATTGGGAGCATAAATGGGCAAAAAAAAATTTATACATGATCTCTCCACTAGAACAAAGCATGATGTAATTTATATGTGGTTATTAGTGTGAAATTCAAACCTAGGAAATGCTGTAGTCCTCATTGGTGTTATACAAGGTTTTTCAGCTTTACAGTCAGTAAAGATTTTTTCCTCTCTCACCCTGTCAATTAGCCTCATTATTGCCATAGTGAAGAGTATCATACAGAGAGCAGCAGAGGTTCTGACTTGTCTGATATTATGGAAGAAGATGAGGAAGAACTGTACTCCGAAATGCAGCTGGAGGATGGAGGAAGGCGACGAGTCAGTGTGACATCACACAATGCACTTAAGGTAAGGGTGACTGCAGAGAAACTTAGGAGTACCTCTATATCTTGATTCTTCCTTCAAAACATTTCTTTTAGTCAATTATGGATTTTGCAGACCATTAAAACTCACACTGTTGTATAGACCTAGAACGGGGGTAAACATTGTTTGTGATGTCAAGGCCACTTTAATACATGTATTACTTTTTTTTTTTTTTGCATTATTTGATAGCTAATCTTTTAACTAATTGACTATTTTCCTATATGTAACTGTTGAAGTTGCAATTTCTGCTCTGTATCTGGGGACCTTTCCTATGTCTGTATGACAATATACTTACTACATGTGCTACCCAGACAATGAATTGTTTCTGAGCAAGGAGATTTATTTAAACATACATACATATAGAAAAAAAACAGCTTAGATTTTTCATGTTTGAGTAATTTGTCCCTGTTTCCAGTGCTAGTTCCATCTCTTCCACAGGCTTTAAAGCGTGCTTGTAAGAAAGGGAGTTGGGTCAGCTTTGTTTGATAAATACATTATCAGAAAACCTCATGCTCTGATTATTAAGGAATCACCAGAGACAGTAGGAAATACCTATGGGAAGTACTGCTTTAACACTACAGAGGAATATTCATCATGAAAGACAACTTTAGTATAACAATTAAAGCGTACGAAGAATTTTGAAGCTATCCAATACAGAATATATATTTCACATAGTATATTTGTATGTGTAAATTGTATTTGCTTTTTATGTGTCTAGCAATTACACTAAATCGTGTTTTCTTAGAAAGCAGGATAACTGGAATGACAGGGAAACCCACAGGTTGATTTTTCTTCCAATATGCTGTTGTTTAACTAAAACCCAACACTATTTTCTCATGCATACAAGAATTTTGACCATTCTTGTTAACTGCTTTCATGTACTATAAATTCAGTCCTTTTATTCTGATACTGTCTGGAATGAGACAGGTACTTTTTCAAAAGAAAATAAAATCGGTGTTTCTATTATTCTGCTAACATAAAGGTTGAAACTGAAATGCTTCTGCATGCTGCTTCTGTCCCTTTCCTCTGGGAAAAAGTGAATTATCCCTAGACTGTTTTTGTTCTTTACGCATCAGAAAGTATATTTACTTCTTGGTTTTAAATTAGTATTGCCAACGTTGATATTTAAAAAGAAAGGCCCAGACCCATAACTGGTGTAGTAAATCATTTTAGACCTGTTAAAGTCTGCAGGCATACTTCTCTTGATGTAGTAGTATGTGAAGGGCATGGTTGGTTGACTCATTCTGCAGAAGTGGAATTCAGTATATGAGTACTTCCTGGGGAGGGACTCACAGATGTCCGAGTCTCATTCGGAGAATATGGCCCACCGTCCTGGTAAGTTTTGTGGTATAAAACGCAGGTCAGATTCTTCTCCCAAAGCGCTCAATAATTTCCCCCTCTTTCACTAGATCCAATTTCACTTTGCAACATCAGTAATTAACAAAAAAAAAAAAAAAAAAAAAAGAAAAACACGTTTACTGAATTTTCCATACTGTAATCAGATTCCTGTTCCTCTCGCATCTGTAAGTATGCCAACCATACCCTTGCAGCTGTAACTGAGTATTCTCTCCGGAGTTAATAGATGCCCCTGAGCAATGCATTTCGCATGCAGATACATATTTGCTTTACTGGGAGATTATTATTCCCTAAAACAAAAGCTGACATGGGTGATCAAGGGAAGATTCAACTCACTTACCTGATCTGAGCATTCTAAAATGTGGGATATTTGAGCTTCATTCAAAACTATCCTTGTTCATATTTATTGACTTTTTCCCACTTTTATGGCAGTTTGTCTCAAAAGTTTCACAAGTGTGATACACGTTTTTAAAATGAACGAAAATAGGTGAAACAAATATAGTCATAAAGTAACTTAGAAAGTTCCTAATGCCTGAAGGGGGAAGACATCCAAAACCCAGTAAAGTTTAACATGCTTAGAGAGAGAGGTATTGCTGAAGTCTCCAAGATGATGTGTCATTATTTATGGGTGCTGGTTGGTCCAGAGACCTACTTGATCTGGGCACTGAGTAAAATACAAGCAGAGGTAATCTCCATAATGTAGAATCTATAAACTATGTCAATCAAAACCAACACCTCCTGCATCATTATTTTCTTGTCTCTTCTCAGAATCCAACAAAGATACTGCATAGGATTCTTCTGTCACACCGGCCTTTGTTTCATGTAAATGTAATAGAAAAATTACGAAATGTATCTCTCATGTTCAGAATGCTTATTTTATCCAGGCTGAGTTAGTTTTTACCTAATTCTGGTATAAACAGAAATTTTTGCTTCTGCTTATAGGCTGATTTTCAAATATTGATTTTATCAAGCAGGTACGAGATTATGATGAGAGATTTGATGACAGTGCAGACCAAGTGACATCAGAGAGCGGCCTGCTTCTCAGGGTTCTTTCTGTCGAAGCCAAGCTTTAAAAATGGTGCAGTTTTTTTACAATTTTAGAAAGGAAACTAGAACTCCTTTAATGATGTCTGCAGAATAGCTCTCCTGTGGCAGGAGATTTAGGAGTATTTGCTACTTGTATAGGATGCTTTAACAGATGCAAAGCAAGAAAGCTTGCTAGAATGGAATTTGCATTCTCAGCTATGGTTCTGGTTGCAAAGAAAAATTAAATGGCAATTTGGCATGGGGCAAGGAACATACTAAGCATTAGTGCTGTGTTTTAATGTCATTCTCATTCACCATGCTGGAACCTGTATGCAGCTTTTATTGCTTTGTTTTAAATGCATGGGTTTCTTCTCGTTAAGAGCATCACTCAGTTGTTCGTACTGACCTCTCATGTCGTATCTGACACCCAGCAACTTCTTAATCATGTCTTTATTTTTCAGATTCTCATTCAAAGCATGACATCCTTTTCACTAAATAAGCTGCATGTCTTATGTTTGCCATTGCTCTAAAACTAATTCTGTCTTTATTTTTCTTTTCTTCTCCCTTTTCCCTCCCATTTTATTTTTGTCACACACTATTTGTTCCCTGTCTGGTTTTTAACATTATATAATCTTAAGGAGTGCGATAAGAATAAGACCACTGAAGCCACTTTTTTGGAACAGCCTGACTTTTCACAGCAGATACATCACAGTAAAAAGCTTTTCAGTATTCCAGAAGTAGCTGAAGAGGATGGTGAATACTCTGAACTGCTGTACAAGCAGGGTTTAGGTATGCCCTATAAAAAGAATCCCACAATAGCTAGAGACTCTAGACCACCTAGGCCCTACAATCAAGACCAGCAGCACAACTTCTGGTACCCAGCCAAGCACAGAATTTCAGGCATGGAGGATTTTGCTGCAGACGACAAAGGATGTAAATATAGCCGATCCTTATCGAGAAGCCCAGACAGTGGACTAGACTGTGGAAGTGAAGAAGAAGAATCTCGTTTTAATTTCAGATATACTTGTGATTCAGTTTCTGCCAACGTTGCATCTAGCTGTTGTGCAGAGACTGCTAACTGTTCCTGCAGGAAAAGCATGAGGCCATTGCTTGCTCGCAGGAAAACTTTAACAAGACAAACCAGCATCGAAGAAGATTTTGGTGACCTGGGTCCTTCCTTTGTAGAGCCCAAGAGTGAACAGGTCAAGCCCAGTTACGAGAAAAAGTATGAGATTCAGAAATGTAATAGAACAGATAATTTGTCTAATGAAGATGTTCAGGGAGGCTGGAAGACCAACTTAAAAATGGCTGACTCTAGGGCAGCTGGTCTACTTGCAAAGCCATCCCACAGAGATGCAGAAGACTCTCTGGTGTGTGAAATAAATCTTCCTTCTAACATCTGCTTGCCAAATCAGTCTGTTTTCTTTCTTTTGTTCTTTTTTTTTCTCTTTTTTTTTTTTTTCTGAATTAATTTTTAGAGTCCGTCCTTTGGACCTATCTGCTACTTTTTTCCTTTTTCTTTTTTTTTTTTTTTTGTTCCTCCCCATTCATTTTTGTTTATTATTCTGCATTTTCCTTTACAGTCCTCTTTTGTGTCTTGCTGAAATCAGTTTAATTTGCTTTACAATGATTTTCCCACAGAACAAATTACAATAATGGCTGCTTTTATTAAAGGACAACTGAATCTAAATTTTAATTAAGGGTTAGCTGAACTATAATTTTTCCAAAAGATTGTTTTTCTTTATTTTGCCCATCTAAATGTTGCTTTAAAAAAAAAGCTGCTTTTTAACTGGAAAAATATTTCACGAGTATTTTTTTTTTTTAATGTCGATGAATTCATTTCATCCTGTTGTTTTTATTCACTTCATTCCCAGAATATTCAGGATATGCTCTTTATCATGAAACATCTCTGGACAAGAATCAAGATTCTCCCCCAGTGTGACAGTGACCCAGATTTATGGAGTCACAGGTTTCATCATATTTCCGTTTTCTACCTTATCTCTGCACTGTCACTACTTTGCCTTCCTTTTTAGACCATCTCTTCTTGCCTTTGAAGTTGCAGACTGCATCTCTGCATGAGAATGCAGGCAAATAGCTTCTTCCAAAGGAGAGGCCAGGACCATTCCATGTCTTTCAAGGATGCCTCTGTGTGATCTTGCCTATTTGCATTTCTGTCCATTAATCTATAGCAGAGTCTCCACGCTTTGATAGACGCATCCGTAGGCTTCCCTGCTCCCTAAAGACCAAAGCAAGTTCTTTACCCTCTCAGTCTGCAACAGTCCAGAGTGGAAACCTCAAATTTAATGTGTTTTGTCTGAGAGTAGAAATCAGCTGCCTGCTCTTCTAGCCTAGCAGTTTACGCTGAAATGATCCTTAAAAATTTCTCCCATTAAAATTGGTGCCCAAACAGTATTAATCTCAATGACTGCATGATAAACTCTGGAGAGCATTAAAATAGTATCCTTTAATTATTAAAATAGCAACATTTTCTGCAAGGGCAGTGAACAGAGAGAGACAGCTGTGATGTGAGACGAAGTGTGTCTACATTCCCTTCTACGTGTTTCAATGACCTTTAAAAGGCTTTAACAACTGAAGGCCATTATAGAAAAGCAGTGTGCTCAAAGACCGAAGGACGTACACTTGTTCACATGCTGCAAACTGGACAAAGCTATATAGCTGAATACAAAAAACTTGCCTTTTCAGTGCAGTCCAATCTCCACAGCTCTCATGACTGGTTGTACTGCTCTTCAGGAGATTATAATGTCATCTTAGCAGCAACAACAAAGGCAAAAGAATATTTCAAAAATTATTCTTTTCTTTTCTTTTTGTTCTGATGTGTGACTGCTGGTTACAGAACTCTGCCATAAATCAGGGAACCATTTTTTCTTTTGCAGGTTTGCCAGGCAACAGTATTTACTCTTCAGCTAACCTTTCAGTTAAAAACTAAGTTTAGTTGCCTTTAGAGCTTATGCTTCCAAATGTGATTGACCTGATTAATGTCCAACCATATAACCATAATGTTACCATGCATGTAACTTACAAACCTGTTTTTTCTGTTGTTGTTTTTTAGCTTTTAGGTAATCCATCATCTGCAGGACGGCCTGAAAGGGTGGAGCATGCAGGGCGAAGGTCCTCTCATGGCAGTGCAGTGCCACAAAGGTCTCGACCAATGTTGGTCCCTTCCATTGGTTAGTTGGACAGATTGGTGCATTTCTGTTCTTTGCAGCCTCGGAGTTGGGAAGGTGGTCCTTAAAAAAGAAACAACAGACACTTGTCTTGAACCATGGTTACTCTTAGTTTAAATGGGATGAAATGGAACTAAAAACATCTCCATCTAAATACGAGTGTACTGGGGTCTCACAGGGGGCTGAATCAGTAGTCATTGACATCAGTGGGAGTCTTTTCATTGAATTTAGTGGGTATTGGAGCTTTTCTAAGCTTCGTTAAGCTTACATACTCTTAGATCTTACCTAAGAAGAAATTTGCAGGCAGACTACTATATGATCAGTAAAATAAATGTACCCATTCAGCCATCCATTCAGCCATCCATCTTTCCATTCATCAACCATCATTATGTATTCACTTTCCATTTTCTTAACTACTTTTTGGAATTTAGCAGGAAAAATGGAAGCTGTTAAATGTAACAAGTTGATAGAACTTGCATATATTTACTAGATTTGATATTTCTTACAGAATCATCCCTATTCTGGTTTATTTATGACTTAAACTATACACTGGTGTATACCAGAAAATCCAAAAAGTAGTGCAGAAAAGATAATGGAATCAAGACACTATGGACAAATACGTATCTGTTAAAACTTGCGCTATATACTGACAAATAAGAAACATTCACACTGAAAATCAGGGAACACATGCAAAACAACTGCAGGGAGAGTTCTGTGAGCTATTAGCAGAACTTTACTCCATGAAGATTTAAAGTTGGTCCAGTTCCTGTCCCTAACCTGGACTTTAATTTGTGAATACTGTAGGCATCATCAGGAGGAGAAGGAAGCAGTGTCAGGCAATTCTCACCTGACGTTCGTGTGAATAAGAGACATTACAAATGGGGATTATCAGAAGGAGAGAGACTGATCATTAAGGAATGCTTTTATTTTTAAATATGAAATATTTTTCCCTTTACATAGTATCACACTAAAATGCCTGTACTGTAAATTAAAAGCAAAATCCTCCTAGTGGGCACAATTACTTTGATATCTAGTAGATAGTAACTATTATTATTGAAACTATAGATCAGAAAACACACACAGCTGTAATGCATGAAACTTTCTTAGTGTCTTCAGTATAGCATGACCAGTCAGAGGCTGATTCTCACCCCACATCCTGGTGTAAACCAGGATAATCTTCACAGGTGTCCATGGAATTGCACTGGTATGAAAATGGTATGGGGGAGAATCAGCTCCAGGGAGGCTCTTGTGCTTCTGTTGGCAGGTTATTGTTAGCTGAATCAAATAGCTTTCGGATGATGGTGTGAAGACTGTTAGATTTTCATGTCCTTTTTCTTTTTCTCTGAAAGCAGCCTTTTTTCTCAGGAGTAAAGATTTCTGGTTTATGTTTGGACTACTTAAAGCAAGTTTTGTATCTAAGTTCTTTCTTTAATATTATCTGCTGAAACATTTTTTTATGAATAGCGAGAGAGTAGAGACATTTGTTTGAATTAATCCTTTGGGTTTCCTTTTAATTTTAATTAAAAAGTAAGGGAAGTGATTAGATTGATCAGAGCTCACTTTCTGTTAACAAAGTTAGGACACAGAAACCATTAAGTAATGACTTAACTGTTTAGTAGTTCAATAGCAACAGCTTAGGAATCAGATAAAGAAATTAATTTCTGATAGTCAATCTGTGCTCAAACGATAATTAAATAAAAAACAAAATCTCAGATTTTATTTCTTTCAGTGTAACATAAAGAATGAATTTGTGTATTTTGTATTATGTACAATCCGCAAATGCTCTTTGGGGATGTTCCATTAGGAATAAATTACAATATTGTCTAATGCTGGTAACACGCAAACTACTGAGTATTATGTACAGTATCTAACAAAAAAAATTTGTTTGCTGTGAAGCCGTTGAAAGGCCTTATGTGGTTTAGAGTTCAAGAGTCCTACTTTCTGACTAAAAGACCAGTGATTAAAATTGCTGAAAGATATGTTTGTAATTTCTCTCACTTTCAGCATCAGTCTGTAATAAATCACTTTGAGGCTAAGTGAAGCAAATATAAACACTTGATAAAACTCTGCACTAAAGTTGCTTCCTGTAAGCCTGCTGGAAAAAAATCTAGAACTAGATATGAAATGTATCAAGACTTCAGATAAATAAAATGTGGTAAAAGCAGGGCATCCAAAAGCATGTAGGAGAGCATTGTATAAACTTGAACCCACTGTTCAGAACTCCTACTGACAGAGGAAGTTTCCCATGAATAAGGGCTGCAAGTACGGTTTTTGAAGAAAGATTATGTGTCATTATAATATGTAGTTCCACAAAGTGAAAAGCAGAGTAAAATAAAAGGAAAGAAGAGAGTAAATATGACTGAGCCAAAATTTAGACTGCTTAAATACATGAAACTGTTGTTGGCCTCAGCATATAGCCCAGAAATGTGGATTCCAGATTTCTTGGCAGTAGCTTATTCCTTTACATGTATGCTTGGAATTTTTGCTGAGTTATTCAGCTAAAGGGTCACTTGAGTGACGGCAAGTTCTTAAGGCAGCTCTGGGAGGTTAAAATAGTGGGAAAGAGCTTCAAAATTGTAATGTTCTTAGGATTCCAGTGATAAAACCTTTCTCCAAAATGTTCCAGAATTTAAATTCTTTGAGGTATTTTCTCCATTAAGATATAAATACTTTAGATTAGTATCTTCTTGCAGGTAGGATTTAAATAAATTAATTGATCTTTGTTTTTAGGTTGATACTTTAGAAGGTGAAACAGTTTACAGTGCTCTTGACCTTGCAGATCTGGCAGGTAGGAGTGTTTAAACCTCATAATAAAAGATCATTCTTATCCAAAGAGCTAACAAACAATATTTACACTGTATGCATTTTTAAAAGCACAAAATTCAGATGCTTTAAAAAAAGGAGATACACGTTTCTGTGATTCCCCTGCTGAAGAAGGATTTCTAAAGGCTGAGACATCTGGAAAAGCTTATGTAGTGTTTAGCCTTCCTAACTATATGCAAGTCAGAAAAAAAAGGCAGGCAAAGCCTGCCCACAGGAGCCTCCACAAAGGCAACTATACAATATGTTTTAATAGATCATTCCCTTTTTCTCCATAGAAATTACAATGGACAGTAACAGTGAAGGCGGTCGGTCTCGGTCAGGTAGTGAGGGAAATATTTCACCTGTAAAAGAAGAAGCTTATTATCGCAGCATTGGTGGACACAAGAAATGGCCTCAGCAGCGTACCATGGCCTCTGAATATAGATACGGTATGCCGAACATTATTCATCCTTTATGACAGACACGTTTTAGAGCTGCGTGTTAACAAGTGCGGTTTCTGTATGAGAACATTGCATGCAATGCAGAATGCCAAGGGAACTAGCTCTTAAGTCCTGTCTGCTCTCAGGTAAGTTTCTCCAGCTCAGCTGTAAGGGACAAACAGCCCTTAGTCCTCTGTCCTGAAACTGCTGTGCAGCCACCTTTCCATACTCGACTTGAGTCCAAGCACACTGCGTTGCATGAACCTCTGTGAAGCTATGCTGCTACTAATGCCAGTCAGTATTTACTGTATACACCTGAACAACCATTCATCAAAATGACCACATTTCCACTTGATTCATATAGACTGGACAGGGACAAAGAGTAGCTGATCTGTCACAACCCAGTGTCCTCTAATAGGAAGCAGTTGCCAAATGTTATTCTGATTTACGGCTTGGGCTAAACGAAGATTCAGGGTCTTTTCAGTGACCACACAGGACTTTGGCTGTGTCACTTGGTGAAGACAAAAATTATTATTATTTTTAGGAATAATTACATCACAATGACAAACTTGTATTACATGAGTAAGGCAATTATACCCACTACTGATAGTATTTGTTGCTTCATCAGCATAGAAATCATTACATGATCAACAACTCAGTTTTCATAGTTCATAACACAGTAAATTGAAGTATCTAACACTTAACCCGTAAAAGCAGCCCAGGCCATATATAGAGCTAAGAACCACATTAGGGTTTTGTTGATATCTGAAATGAAACAAAAGGGGCCCTGAAAGTTTAGGTAAATCGTAATTTAATGTTGAGTTTCAAAGCAAACATATCTGACTGACTTACAACCAGATCATCAGCTTGTGTGTATCGGTGTGTATCCAGTGAATTCAGTGCAACTGTGGTTGCAACTGTACATCAGCTGGGAATCTGGCTGGCTGCATCCAAAGACTAAGATTTTACATACACAATTATATGTGTGCGTATATGTACGATATACATATATACCTCTTGAAAGAATAAGATAAGTGGCTAATGAGCTAATCAAGAGACTATTTGCTTTCTGGTTCACTGAAGCAAACATGACTATTCTGAGTCAGACTGTTACAGGCCAGTGCTTTTAAGAGAGATACATTTGGCTATAACTCATCTTTGCACCTAACTCCCATTAACTGCAGTTGGAGTTGGATGCAAAAATCAGTATTTTTAATTTAAAAAACAAAACAAAACACCCCTTTACTCACCTGTCTTACATTGCCTGGTGGGTCTGAGTATGAACCACAGAATGACTGCAACCTGACTGTGGGAGGAGAACAGAACAGAGGAGAATCCCATCCTTCGTGTCCCATTGCTTTCTGTCCCACATGTGCCCTTCTCCCACACTTCCTTTCTGTGCTTTGTGCCTGCCTAAAGCTTCTTGGCTGGAATTTTTCCCTGCCCTTTTGCTGTTCTGCATTTTTTCCCTATTCACATTCTTTCTTGCACTCTGGACCCAAGAGTTAGTAGCTGTTCCCTTAAAGCTGTGACCCTCTGAAATTTTTTTCTGGTAGTTTAAAAATATCAAATGTTGAATAAAATGTATCTGATGTAGAGGCAAAAGGAGGAATTTTTATATAAAACATTCCATACTGAATGTTCAAACTATTACCAAAAATGGGAGTCTTTAATTTGTAAGAGGTGGTTACAGTAAAAATAGTATTAATATGAAAATTGTTTGGAAAAAAATTTATATAGTTGAACTACATTTTCATCATAATTCATAACATTGCTTTCTCAATTTATTCATTGTGAAGGATCTTGTAAACTGGATGATAAGTGTTGATTCAGCAAAGAGCAAAAGTACGTGACTCCTACAGAAGTTAGCGGGACTTGCACAATAAGCCAAGTTTTTCAGAAGTGGCTTGTGATTTTGAGGGCTTTATTTTTGGGGACTTCAGCTTTGTATGTCTGGAAAGAGCCCATTTTTGGGGAAAGCGCTGCCACATGCTCTTTCAAAACAAAATTAAAAGCCTCTGAAACCCATCAATCAAAACACTCTTTGTTAGCCATTTTGGCCTGATTTTTTAATTCAGTTTTACTGAAGTCCATCCTTAAGTATGTTGTTGAATCATGGGCTAAACGCATTCTCCAGGTCATTTGAAAAGTCTGAAAGATAAATGAGACAAAATGGCAATTCTCATTTTTTATGTCCTAATTGATTTGGTACCCTGCAGTGGACAGAGTTCAGTGCAGTGTCAAGTGTTGCGATATTCATGGATGATCTTTCCTAATGAGCTTATGGTTAAATGCAGTCGTAGCTAACCATTTCTGCTGGATTTTAACACATCTCGTTACTGTTTGGGGCACTGCCAGCTATGTTAACTATTGACTGTGTTTAAACAAAATCATAGACTGTGTAGTTCCAACCCTGGAATAACTAATACTACTGAAATATATTTCTTCTTGCCTGTCTGGAGAGAAGAGGTTATAACCATGTTTTAAACCTGGTACCTAAAACATGGTATGTCAACACAGCTGGGATGTGCTTTCTTGTGTCCATGAAGAGCAGAAGCAGCTGTGCTGGAAAAACAGGTGGATCCAAAGCATGGTTATTTTTGCAGTAATGATAAAGCCTATCAGACTCATTATTATGTCACTCTTAACACGCTTCATTAATCTATGGCAAACTCCAGTAAACCTAACAAAAATTGCTTTTTTACCTGAGCTGTATTCATATGTGTAAATGTCAGTGTGGTGTAGGGGATCAACACCACATTCGGTGCATGCAGATTGTATATGCTTTTTAAAAAACAACTTGCTAATTGAAGAAAAAACCACCAAGCTTAATAGGACATGCGTTAAGTTACTGGGTTTTTTTCACTGAAATGCCAAATATTTTTCAAATATTAACTGGAATAGTTGAAAGATGAGGCCAACTTGTATTACTGAGTTGTTCTTTTCTGAATTTACTTTCATAGATGGCTATGGTGGTCATGACCATCTTTCTCCAGATATCTATGAAGAATCAGAAACAGATCCTGGCACAGAAGATATTTCTACTCGAATATTTGTTGCACTCTTTGACTACGATCCGCTGACAATGTCCCCAAATCCTGATGCTGCAGAAGAAGAGCTGCCATTTAAAGAAGGACAGATCATTAAGGTGGGATCTAAAACCAAAGGAAACGATGCACCCAGTTTTACAAACAGGGTCTCCTTTGTTCCCTGTGGAGAAAGGAACTTGTGTGACTGGAGTCCAAGGTTTTTTTTTTTTTCTTCCAGCGGTTCAAGCTGTAAATCTCACTGGATCTGGAGCCCAGTATCTAGCGCTAATAGCTTAAAAATAATTAGGTAATGGGCAAAAATCTCAAAGCTGCTATAGATAGTTAGGGCCAGACTCAACTAGATATTTAGGTGCCAAGACCAAAATTGTGACTCTGAAGCTTCCTATGTCCATTGCCACAAACCCTGCAGGAAAAACTGCTTCAGAGAGGGTATCTTTCCTGCAAAGGTGCCACAAAAGTGCTGAGTGTTGTGCCTTCACATGTACCAGAGCTGCTGTGGTTTTTTAAATGCTGAACACTCCTAGCTAGTAAACACTTAAGTAAACTCCAGAAGTTAGGTGTTTCGCTTCCAGAGTCATCCTCTTCTGAAACTGGGAAAACTACTCCCTTTTCTGACTGTTTGGTGTAAAATACACAAGCTGCCCTTAAACAGATGCAGAAGACAAGTCGGCCCCGTTTCAGGTGACAGGGACAGCGTTAGGCTCTGTCAGTGTTTTCAGCCAGCCCTCTGTCCCAGCTTGCCTCATCTTATGATTGTGCGGGTGCAAGGCAAATTTGTTCAGTTTGCTGATGTGATTTTAAACAGCTAGCAGATTTTTCTTTTGAATCAGCAAACGTAAGGACCTCCTCCTGCAGCCTTGTATCTCGTCGATCTGCTGCACAATGAGCAGAAATGAGAGCGGCAGAAGGAACAGCTGCTGGTAGTCCAAGAGTAATTGAGATTTAAGTGTGATCTGAAACAGAACCTGAAAAAATATAGACTCATTTGTTACACTACCCATTTCAAAGATAAGATTGTAGCTTAAGCTATTAAAATATTGACTGCCTTCTACTGTGTTGGACTGGATCCTAACACAAATGTCCGTATCCTAAATCACAATTTTTTAAATGTTAAATACCTTGTAAGATTTTTGCTTACCTCCTTACATGAGACAAGATTTGTGCCAAAAATATGGAACTTGTTTAAGACCTTATTTTTCTTTGCAAGAGTGTTCATTTCAGTCAGGTATTTTAATTACTTCTTCACAAATATGTACATGTTTGGCACCAAAAAGTCTGGAAAGATCCCAGATCAGATATTTACTCTCAGTGATGTTTATTTTGTATTTGGGACCATGGTGACTACTATATGACCTGCTGCTTTGAATTTCCTACCAAATTGTTGTGAAGATGGATTAGTTTGCATTTTCAAAACACTTTTCACACACGACCTGAGCAGTGAGAAGGTGGATAGTCAGTTCCACCACGAGCTGTACAATGTTTGTCCCGTACCTGTGTTACGGTCACATATGCTGTGCTGTGTGAAGTAGTAGTGGTGCCAGGTAAGTCACAGATGCATAGCGACTAGAACTGAAAACGCTCCTGCTCTAGAAAGTTGAGGCAATTCAACAGTCATTTTTAATGAACTCAGATTTGAAGTGAAGGGATTGGTTTGGGGTTTTTTGTTTGTTTTTAAAGAAAAGAAAGAAAATGACTGAGCCTAAACAAGGAACACTCTAAACTCAGTCATCAGTTTGACCTTAAGGACATAATTTTTGTTTAGTACAGTCCTCGATCTTGGCCTTTGTATCATTACTAGCCTTTGTAAATTGACTGCATTTTTAGAACTTAAGAGTAATTTTGGATTTACCTGTTCTTATTGATGAAAAGACATTCTATTTTTATACCTCAGTTCCTATTTTCTGGAAAGGCAATAGCAGAGCTTAAGTACATATATCAAGTATATTAAGTATTAGGCATTTTTGATCATATACAAGTTGTTCTATTCAAACTAACTACACTTTGGCACAGTTTTGCAAATGCTTCATTTTGAATATAGTTCACATGGCACCATTTTTGGTGCCATGTGAATAATTCCATAAACACCAGTGTAAACCATTAAGTATACTTTTGGCTCAGTAGAGGGAGAAACTGATGACTTTTAACGGCGTCTCTCACTTTTTGTGCATTTCACTGCTAACAAAAACTGTCCAAATTCTGCTTATGTATCTGAAGTCATAATTCAAATTAACAATTCCAGTTTTGTAACATAACTCAGAGTAGTCAAAAACTAATATAGTGCCAGGTCCAAACTGTAGTCATCTGTCTATGCTTTAGTAGCCATTTAGCCTGCCTTAGAATTCCTAAATGCTAAAACCTTTATTCACCAACATTATCACTCTTTGAATAACAGGTTTATGGGGACAAAGATGCTGATGGATTCTATCGTGGAGAAACCTGTACAAGAATTGGCCTTATCCCATGTAATATGGTCTCTGAGATCCAAGCAGATGATGAAGAGATGATGGATCAGCTTCTAAAACAAGGCTTTCTTCCTTTGAACACACCAGTTGAGAAAATTGGTAAGGGGAAATATATACGCTTCACTTCTCCTAACTTTTGGGTGCTATTAACTTGGCTGGATCTGCTTTGCCTTTTGTTTTTACTGTATGCAGATGCATCTAAATTTTACAGCAATTTACTACACCATGGGATACATTCTGTGTCAGTATCTAGATGAATTTATTCAACTAATATTTAATCTTGGTCACATCTTTTGCTGCAAATGAGGACTTGTATCTTCACCACTCCACTCACTACTTTCTTTTCTTACTTAAAAAAAAAATGGGTTTTGTCGCCTGAAAGATTTCTAGACACAGAACATGATCCCTGTGCTTTGGAGTGTGCTGTGCTGAGGTGCTTTGTGATACGCTCACTGCTGCAAAGCATAAAAAGAATCACTTATTTGTTGTTATTTTTACTCTTCTACATTTTCCTACTTTACCAATAATTTAAAGGGATGGTGGCAAAGGGTTATGTGTAATCTCATTTGGGATAGCACTACATATTATGAGATTTTATGGATATTGCAGTAAAAAAACCTTTAAAAAGCAGAGTTTGGCCAAACAGTTCTGCGTTATGAACCACTTGTGTTACATCATTGGTTCAATGTTGTACTAACATACACAATGCAAGTATCTTAGCTTAGATTTCTTTCTAAAAATAAATTTCATACAACTATCTCAATACGGTTTAAAATTTTGAACATGATTTAGAGAGCATAAAGGGCTGGAATTGGTTCAGTCCTGTTTAAAAGTGAACTGTAAAAGTGGTTGCTAAAAAAACAAAGAAATCTTCCACAATTGTTTTCTTAGATTGAATAAAACCTTATCGTTTCCAAAATCGTATTAGTAAATGTGAGACAGATTTTTTTTTGTTGCTTTTTTAAGATATTGAGATATTTTAAAATCCTCCATGAAAGGGAAGGATGATTTAAGTTCTTAAATGCTTAATTGAGTTCTTAATTCAAATTGTGTATTTATTTATTTATGCCACATAAATACCAACAAATCCTCCCACCCACACGCACTTGTAAACCCCACTGCCCATCTGCACCTCTGGGTATAGCACATACACCTACGTGCCCATTCACAGGACACAAACCTGGGAGAGGCGCAGAGTGGGACCTACAGATGTGCCTGAACAGGTTGGCTGCCTACAGCATTATTCTGCCCAAGCAGTCGTTTCAGCATGGGTCTGCATCCGTGGAAATCTATTAGAATGCGATACCTCACCTGCTTTGGGTAAATCTGTCAACACAGCTGGGGGCCTGATGGGATTGAGAGGTATCTAAATATATTTCTACTTCTAGCAGTGAGGTCACATGGGAGTACAGGAAACACCTTCCTGAACAGCTAGGGTTGAAACTTCCTGCTCCAAGTCCTGCTCAGGGCTCTCAGTTCTTACCAAAGTCAGCAAGTTGTTGATACAGAACACTTGTGGAAATGAAACGACTGATCTACATAGCTCCCCATAATTTGAATGCTTTGGCTGTCTAACAACAGTCATACTTTGCAAATATAATGGGATTTTTTTTGTTGTGCTCAACTGGCAGTGTCTCCTGGAATAGCTGAGAAATCAGGAAGTCTTTATCTTGGAAAGAGGGAGAGGCAATTTGTGACAGAAATGTTGCCCTGCCTTACATTTTTAAGCAATTCTTTTTATTCTGGGATGTTTCTGAGCGAGCTGTTAGCAACCTACCCCCAGCAGTTCACCTTTAAATATTTTGGCACTTTAAAAGCATCATGTATTTTCTCTTTAATATGGATTTAAATTGTTAGCCATTTAAAAAACAAAAAACAATAAACGCTGTTACGAATGGATTTGGAAAGAACAGTTAGTTTGGCTTAATTTTAAATACAAATTCTGAATAGCAGAGATCCACGTGCTCAGACCCTCGCTGTCACAGAGGCTGCCCACGTGGATTTTTAGCAGAACCAGGCTCTAATTGCCAGTCTGTCTCTTATTGTTACTCATATTTTTAATGTCATATCAGACACTTGACATGCTGTGTTCGTCTGACTATATTCTTCTTAATCCTTTGCCCACATTAAATCCTTAAAAACAGAACTTTGAACAGCTTCATATCTTTTCTTCTTTTATTTGTATGCATTCCTTTCCTGAAGTCAACTGTGACCGTTTCAAAGAGAGCACACGCTCTGTACACCGCAGATCCAGAAAGTCTAAAAGAGGTCTGTGCTAAGAACCAATAATTTGATTCAAGCTGTAAATTAGCTGAAATGATTTGAGCTGTCTAGATTTATTTTTCTATGCCTTTAAACTTTTGGAAACCAGAAGCTGGAAAATACTGTCACGTAGCAATTACGTATAGGGTCCTTTTAGGATTCTTTTCTTGGTCGTAGAGGGGCCCTTGGCCCTGAACACTGGGCAAAGTCTTGCCCCAGAGAAGTACTTCAAAGTGGAAAGTGCGAGACAATCATTTCGGTATCGGTTGATCCAGGCTTTGGGGAATCAGGGGGATCAGGTCCCGCATCTGTTACAGTCCGTGCCTTCATTTTGGATCTCTCCTTGTGTTCTGTGTAAATCCCTTGCATTGGTAGCTGGGAAAAAACTCCAAACCACCCACTGCAAAAGTAAGTGATCTCCTCTGACTGAACGCTTCAGTGTCAGCTGGTGGGTGATGTGACAGCTGTGAGTGCATGCTACACTCAGTACTTGCTCCTACATTAGCTGAACCTTTACTGTTCACCCTCCTGCCAGAACGACCATAGGGTGCCTCCTAACCCCAGGTTTCCCTTGTCACACCGCCTAACGCTCATCAGACCCGCCCTCAATGCCTGTCTGTAAGTAGCACTAACAAGCATGTTTCTCTTGCTACAGCAGCCATCCGCAAGAATCATGCTAGTACCATTCAAATTTAAAACGAAGCCCATTTTGGACTTCTCTGTAAATGTTTAATACCAATCAATAAACATTTCATGCGATTCGTGGAAACTACAAATTTTACTCCTTTCCTTCTGTTCCCCACAAAGGAAACTTGTAAAATTAAACAGTACTTGAGAATGTGTTTTTGTAGTCAGTCTTGAAAATACTGCAAACCACTTGCATAATGGGTAGCCTCTTTGGTCTTGGGACAGCTGAGAGTGTCCTTTTCTCCTTCCAGTCTCCCAGCAGAAAGTTGAAGAATAATCCCAGGCCCAAAACTCCTTGTGATTAGGAGGGGGGAAAGGAATAGAGAGTAAATGTGGAAGTTGTTTGAATGAAATGAGACAAACATGAATTTTGACTGTTTGGCTTTGTGTACCCTGGTAACCTCTGATTCTTATAACCAAGAATGGCTGAAAATTTTGGAACATCAGTTCTGGAGATAAATACTGTTCAGAGGATTCAGTGGCTTAGAATAAAGAGGGCAAACCAACTGTTAAAAAATTATTTACAAAATGCACATGCTGTTTTGAAACCTTTATCTGTGTCCATAGGTTTGGTAATCTGTGAGCTTTTAGCACTATGCTAGAGAAATAGCAACATTGTTACTGTACTGTTGTGAAAATGATGTAGGGAAAAGTTGCACCTTGGTTTTCTTTTCAAAATAACTTTGATAGCTTTCCTTCCCTTCCTCTCCTTGTGATTGGAACAGAAAGGAACCGCCGGAGTGGCAGACAACATTCAGTGTCTACAAGAAGGATGGTGGCGCTGTATGATTATGATCCAAGAGAAAGTTCTCCTAACGTTGATGTAGAGGTATTGACGTAACTGCTTACTGTGTTTACCATTTACAGAGCCGTAACACGGTACTGAGAAGCACTATTACACATTTACAGTGGATGTGCAAAAAAAGAAAAAGATGGTTCAGAATTACAAACACTTGTCAAGTGTTTTCAGGCAGATGTGTATGACAAGCTTATGACTTCTGTACAAGTAGTTTTATGGTTCTTGTTCAAACAAAATCAAGGAATATCCTTTGTAAGATTTATTTAATAAGGCTCAATACATTATATAGTCACCTATGGCTATATATTGTGCAATATATGTGTATATGTATATAACACAAGTCTATAAGGAAAAAAGCATGGAGTTTTATAAATAGTAGGGAATTATTATATTCCAATTATTGTTTTCAAATTTTCTTTGTGTGTTTCCACGTAAGAACATGGTTATTTTTGAGAAGCGTCCCAGCTCATGCCGACAAGGTGACAGTGACACCTGCTTTCAAATCTCTGTAACCTACAAGTCCTCCAAAGATCAACCCTCCTTCGCAGCCCAAACCAGAACAACATAGTGCAGTAGAACAGCATTCATAATCGATTGTATTTCCTGCTCTTAACTGATGCACCTGAGCTTTTGTGAATGTATGTCGTCTGTAATCTTTTTTTTTTTAACAGTGTGAGGATATCTATCTTAAGCAACAACTGAGCATTAGCTAGATCTTCATTTAAAAAGCAGCTGACCATTAGCTAAATCTTCATTATAGGTTTATCTTGCATGTACCTACATGCAGTCTCCCATCTCTCCATATTTGTTATCAGTAACAAGAGAATCACTTTTAACATTGTCTTTGCCATTACATGGCAAGTCCCTCAATCAAGCTTTGCTGCAGTTTTCATTTATATATGCATTGTGGTAAGAATGTCAGGGTACACTCAAAGCTCGCAAAAAAATACTGCATACCTAAGAACTTCCTCAGTTATCCTTTAAAATGTTGTTTTTTTCAATTGGTGAATTGTAGAACAATTTGGAATTTTTTTTAAAGAAGAAAGTGTATTTTGAAATATGTGGGACTTGATACTTTAAAACTCAGCCAGAGTTGTCTTGTAGTTCTCACTGAACCAAATCTGCTTCTAAAGTATGGTGATATATTGCAAACATGTTATTTGTTCTCTCTCTTCCCATGGCCACAGGAAATTAAAAATAAGTTAGTTTAAAAAAAAAACCCAAACCCTAATTAAATTACATTTAAACCACAGGCAATTAAACTGCACTGTTTGCAGTTATTACACTGTTTGCAGCTCAGCGACTGGAGATGCCTGGTACAAAGGCTGTATTGACCATAATCCAGTATCACTCCACAACTTTAGTTCAGTAACTTTGTGATTCAGGAAAAGCAGCCGTCTCAGCTGTTCTTGTACCTGTTAGTCCTAGCGCTCAGCTCAGTACAGAGCACCGACCTGAACCATGTCCCACCCCTGCATCTTCTTCCCTCCTCACAGAAGGACTGATGTTAAGGGACCTTTGAAGCCACGTAGGTCAAAGCTTTGCAGTTTGTTCAGGTCATTCAAGGCTTCGCACAGATCAGTTCGGGGTGTCTCCAAGGTCTGGCTGCACTCGGCTTGTTTGTCGCAGGGAGTCCTGTGGGTGTCTGGAACCCAGCGGGAAAGGTGCCAGAGCTAGCAAGCTAAAGAAGAGTTCAATGCTCTCAAAGTTCAATTCGGTTTCACCAACTGTGTCTTAACATAAAGGAGAGAGAACAATATTAATGGAGTTACTATTAATAAAGAAAATGTTAACCTTTGCCTAACGAAACATGCGCTGGCACATGTTCCTTTTTCTGCAGGCTGAGCTGACGTTCTGCACAGGGGACATTATTACTGTCTTTGGTGAAATTGATGAAGATGGATTTTACTATGTAAGTTGGTTTCTGTTTGGTCACTCCCAACTGCTACCATTAGAGCACCTTCACCAGCATGAATGATTAAATGACAGCCTGGGGGGGTGGGATTTCAGGTCACAATTCCAGCTCGTTGTGTTGTGGGAATAGCTGTGATCCTAATTTAACCAAAACATCAACCTAACTGGCAGGCCTGGGAGCACCGCCGCAGTGGGGTTAGTTAGCTTCACCACTCCCGTTTTGTCACTGGGAGCGCGAGGTCACAGCCAGCCCCGTCAGAGCTGGAGCTCCTGCTGCTGCGGGGGCTGTGGCAGAACCCGAGAAGCTCCCTGGGCTGGAGGAGACCACACGGCACTGAAGAAGGTTCCCTCTTGCCACTTCAGCACACGTTTTTATGGGTTGCTGTTCATACAGCTCAGAGTGGCCTCTGGCATTTTATAAGTAGTATTTGCCTCATTTAGTTTGCTGGAAAATGTGTATTTTGATCATACATATATTTATGCAACCCTGTGAATGACTTCTAATGGGTAAGGCATTTCACAGGGGAGAAAAACCTAGATAGAGCCTGACCCTATGGTAAAAGGTCAGTTGATTAAAAGATACCAACAAAATAGTTCAGCAGTCTTTTAAGCACTACTTAACTGATCATACTATTTGTCATTCCTTTAAGAAGAGTGTAATCATGGGAGACAATATTCAAGCAGCGCTTGCCCAGCTGAACTGTCTTCAGGTTGATGGTAGCTGCCAATCTGCATCTTGAACCTGCCTTTTCCATTTCCACTGTGCACTGACCATAGAAAAGAGGCCCAGCTGCCTCTTTCCGATGCATTTGAGAAGTTGAGACCCAAAGGAGCAATCTGATGGGCTCACAAGTGCCTTTAGGTTGCGCAGCCTAGCACCACACCTACCCACGGCACTGCAGTCCTAAGGACCCACGTCCAGGAACTGTGTGGGAATTCAGTTCCTGCTTCTCCATCACGCACAAAGACCGCAGCAGGGCTGCACTTGCTCTCCACGGCACGTACTAGTTCTTGTCATCTTCAACAGCGTGTAAGCTCTTAAGTGACCTTAGACGGGTATTTCCTCTTCGTCACTGGCTTTGAAATAGAAGTATTTCCTTACCTTCTGGGGAACCTACATTGGCTTGAGTTAAAACATTCACTGAAATTTTCATCACGTTGCAGGGCGAACTTAACGGACAAAAGGGGCTGGTTCCTTCCAACTTTCTTGAAGAAGTGCCTGATGATGTTGAAGTCTATCTATCTGATGCACCCTCACGATATGTTCACGATACACCGATGCGTACAAAAGCAAAAAGGGTAAGCAACCGAATAAGAAAAACTTAAATTTTTATTTTCCATTCCATTCTGTCTCATGTATAATTTAGACATCACGTTTAACATTTTAAATCCATTTGCCCATTTAAAATTAACTTTCAAATATATAAAATAAACCATACAGAAACATTACTTTACTTAGCCTTCCGCTAGCTCGTTACATTTGTAAATGAAGAAACTAAATCTACCATTTGCTTGCAGTTGTTACAGTACTTTCAATTATAATTTGCGTTTAAGCAGCTTTTCCCTGGTGGAAGTAGTTACTTCCCAATGCTCCTAAACTACTCGTACTACATGCAGTATCTAGATGAAAGCAAAAGTTCTTGTGGACGAAAAGACTGGTACAAGCATTCCTTTAAATGCACATTGTAAATGCAGCTGATTGACAGTGTTCATCTTTTAATCCTTATGACTTCCTATTCCACCTGGCATTAGTTAATTGCCCAGAGACTTCTCTTTTGTGAAAGACTAATCGTGTTTAGAGTATCTCATTTTTGGTTTTGTTTCATCACTGCAATACTTTTATATATTATATATTTTATATATATTTTTATTTCTTTGCTCATCTGCTTGGAAACAGAAGAAGAGTGTTCATTTCACACCTTAATAAGGCAATGTAGCCTTCACGTAAGTGAGCAACTGAAGATACCAATAGAGATTTTCATTAAAGCTACCTGGCTATCTAATGCAAGTCTTGAAACTTAATTGTGGGGGAAAAAGAAAGAAATATGTCTCCAAAATCCTTGGCCACAGAAGAACAGGCTGTATGCTTTTACTGTATCTAGTCAAGTCAATTTAGGGTTTTTTTAGGAGACAAATCCTTTAAAAAGGAATCCTTAGAAATAAGTCAATTAGACCTCACTTTATGAAGGTCAACATTTGGAACATATTTCTTCATGAGCTAAATGTTTATGTTTACATAGAAAGGAGAGTTTGATGTCTAACTACCCTACAAACAAAAGCTGCATATTGCATTGTTAGCCAAGCTGGGATGTAAAAATTCCAAGCTCCTTTATCAAGACAAAAGCACAACACTCCCAACCCTTAAAGAACATACAAACGACACGTAAACCGATACGTACGGTAGTTTACAAGGGTATAGTTGGTTTTGAAATTCATTAAGCTCAAACATAGCTACTTAAATTGTCTGCCTTAAAATGTGCTTTCCATAATCGATAATACCCCAGTTTGCCTAAGAGCAACTACTCAATAATTCTGAAAAAATCCCTTCACAGGGTACAATTTACTTGGATTTTCCTAGGAAGTGCACATTTGAACTATTAGCAACTGTTTGGTTTACCAATGCAATAAAAGTCTCAATATGAAACATGCAGCTCACTGAATGAATGCATTAGACTAAATATATATGGTATCTTCAGGTGTACGTTGGGGTGCTTTACCAAGTTGTTTTTTTCATTAGAATTAGACCTTGATTTAAAATCAAAGTCGGCTTGAAGCCCCTTTGCTTAACTCACTGTTGCATAAGAAGCCAGTAAATTGCTCATGTTTTAACTTGAACTACAAGATAACGGGTCCCTAAGGCATGGATTCTACTATGAAAAATATCATCTTAATTGATAGCATCACATTTTGTCAGCCAGGCGCTGTAGTTAGGACAGGCTTATAAGTAGTTTTAGCATTTTCATTCAAGCGCTTCTGATGATTGCAAAAAAAAAAAAACCAGCTGTTTAAAATATTTAGGAATGCTATCATCTAGCTATCGTAGAAGTATTCACCTTCATTCAGCAACCTCATAGCTGCAGCATACACATCAAGCAGTCAGGGTCTTTAAGCTTTCTTTGATTGCGATTAAGGTTCATTTTAGCTTTTCGTTTTCCTTTTTTTTTTTTTAAAGCCAGTGTGCCATCTTCTCAAATATGTACATAAAGTTTGCTAGCCAATGTTAAAGAAAAAGCATTTAAAGGACATTAAAAAATAAGTGATCATGTAGCATTTTAAGTAATTTCTTCTGAAAACAGTTTGGCTTTTATAGATTGCTAATCTGCAGTACTTAACACATTTATTTTTCTTGCATCTATACTACTATCCCTCTTCATTTTCATACTATCAGAGTACTGAAATGCAAATCCAAAACCAGGTTGTAGCTTTTGTGGCCAGAACTACGGCAAAACAAGTGTATCCAACTCTTTCTTTAAAAAAGTATAACCAAAACAGGGCTTGATTGGAGTGTTTTCTATTGTCTATATTTTTTCCTCAAAATTCATGTATTTTCCGTAAGCCCATATGGTATTTTCAGCCACAAAGAAGAAAGGAACCAGCCCTTTTGTTTAAGTGGGTAATGGGACAAGTGATGTTACCAACTTTCTTGATGATAATAGCTTTTAAGCTTTCAAACATTCAATAAATTATAACAATGTACCTAATAGGTTCCTCCTGAGAATACAGGTACATCACGGAGAGCACCATCCCCCACAGTTCATCTCCATTCTGGGTCACCTACGTCACCTATGGGTTCTGGTAGTCCCGGGAGAGGCAGGGATATGTCCGCGAAAAAGAAAAAGGGGCTGCTTTCCAAAGGCAAGAAACTGCTGAAAAAGCTTGGTGCAGTGAAATGATTCATGTACTCCTGGACAACTTGTAAAGCTTCCAGTCTGTGGTTTTTTGTTTTTTTTTAAACGTCAAAACTAGGGCTTTCATGACTATGCAGTACAACTTTACCAAACCTTTGCATTTTTAACTCTGACATCAGTAGAATCATGTGAATTGCTTAATCAAAACAGCAAGAAAAAAGGAAGTGGATTTGTTGTTGCAAATATTTTCTTACCAAAAAAAAAAAAAAAAATTGTGGGATTAAGACCAGAAGAACATGGTTTTATTTGAAGTCAGCTCAACACCTGCAACTCCATTGGATAAATCTCAGCCTTTAGTCTCCTTTAACCATGAGTGGGGGGAAGAAAACTATTCATTGAGTCCTGGTTCAGAGAGATCACCCCACTGTATCTTATCTTTAGCATAAGCAAAAATGGTCTTGAAACTCCTAGTTTAATCAGCCTTGATGTTTTGCCTTATTAATGCACAATGATTTGTACTGTCTAATAAATATGCAGCGTATACTTTGTATGTACTGTGTATTCAACTGTCTTCATATTCCCTAAAACATGGTAATTTAAGATCAAGTACTATGTTACTGACTCCATTCAATGTCTGATGTAACTCCTGGGAGTTTGAAAGTGCTGTGCAAAATGCTTTCTTTTTGGGTTTGTTTTTGCTGCTTTTTTTTTTTTCCTAAACAAAAACCCTTGTATTGATTTCTTTTGTCAACGTTTTCACTAAACTGAAATCAGATACACTGTAAGTTATTCAGAGATTCACCCAGTTTCAACCGTACAGCCTCCGGTTTTGGAGTTCCTGGTTCACTATTCTAAATTACTGGGGAAAAAAAACAAACAAAAAAACACCACAACAAAAAACCTTTACTCCCCAACTTTTTTTTCCTGTGGAGGTACAGTCTTAAGTTAAAAGGCATTTTCATATTGCTGATGTCAGATTCAAGATGAAGCGCACGTCTAAAGTAAAAAGTGAACAACTGTGTTACGTACACAAGCCGTAGCCAGTAAAAAGGCTGCAACAGGTGATAATCAAATATTAATTGCAATATTGGCATCTCGAGAAAAACAATCTTACACATTGATGGCAGTCATTGGCTGTTACTATTTTGTAATTCTTGTCCATTTGTAAATTGTTTTTACTGTTTATACATACTTTTCAGACTGCCTTTCTTTTGTAATTTATGGAAGGTTTATAAATGAATGATCAAAGCTTCCCCATTGTGTCTTCAAATAATGTAAATTACTGTAAGATACCGTGTGCTAGATTATAACATTTAATTAAAATTACTGGCCTAAATTTGTGGTAAAGTACTGTGTGGGTGTGTGCATGTGTACAACTGTGTGTATTATATTTTATATAAATAAATAATTTGATATTTTGTAGAGTGCAGTATGTTTCATGAATCTACTGTATCAGCTGCTTGAGCATTGCGTTAGCCTCCCCTCCCCGTCTAAGGGATTACACACCTAGGGAGCGATTATTAAGCATGCAGCAATGGTGCAAGCTTACGCGTTCAAACACTGCACCCCCGTGGAGAAGGAACAGTCCGTGTTTACCGTTTCCTACCTTTCCATAGCTGGCTAAGGAAGCAGCTGCACTAGCTCCTTTTCTATTGACCTCAAATGACAGAAACCAGATCAGAATGAATACAGGTATATGTAAGTGATAAGTAACTAGAAAGAAATACAAAATCTTAAGTAGTGAATAGGGAAAACTACCACTCTATGACATCAGAAAGACCAAAATATTTGCCAAACCCCCGTGTCTCTCGCCATTACAAATTTCATGTGGCAGGAAGAGGTTGGTACAGTTCTCTCAGCCTAGGAAAGGAAAAACCTGAGCTGAATACAAGTCACAGAGCTCCCTCATTTTTTGGAACTATCAACGGGTGCTGGAGTTCACTGTTGAACAGAGGTGCATCTAAACGCAAGACTGCAGGAGCTTTCCAGAGGTAAAGAATGGTTAGAGAGTTACTCTAGCATACATCACACAGTATGCCCAAAGCCCAGTCTTGGAGTACGTACACAAATACATCTAACATGATCAAACAAGCAAGGATTACAGCAACAACTTTATTTAAATCTCACAAAGAAAAGGAACAAGGTTCACAACAAGTTAGCCAGTTAAAAAAAACAGCACTAATCCAAATTCTTCCATATGCGCTAGTTTGCACCTGCTAATGCAAAAATCAGAACTCAACTGCTATCAACACAACTGCTACTTGCTTTAGAAATTAAGCTATTCCTGCTGAACAGTTAGTTACCAATGAAAATCTTAGAAGTACAACACAAACCAAGGCCTAAGCACTTCCCATTACTTGGAACAGAACAACAACAACAAAAAAAAAACCCAACCCAACCCATGAATAGTAAAACTATCTACTTTTTTGCACATCAGTGCACTGACACTCTTTGATGGAAACTTTCTCATTTAACAGCCATGCAGTTAAACAATGTCAACCACGAAATTTAGTTCATTCCAGTTATGAATTTGCAGTTGTCTAAAACAACATTTACTTACACTATGCAGTAAATATAAAGCTACAAGACAAGAAAAAGCATGTCAGTAGGACAGTCCCTGCTAAGTCACACAGCCCCCATAACAGCATTCAAGCTTAGTCAGTCAAAGCCATCACTTTTTGTGGAAAGAATAGTGTAGCCTTAGATAATAAACGTGTTCCTATAGCTGTGATAAGATACAGAAATAATTTTGTCTCTGACACTCATTCCTGAAACTCAGGTCTGCACAGAGCTTCCTCCTCAGCTATGCCAGTTTGAAAACGTCCCACTTCACTTCCCGCTACCCTAGGGAGACAGAAGTGAGCACAAGACAGTTCCTAGTTGGCCTGCAGATAACAGGGCAAGTATTAAACACTCTTCCACAGGTTTTGCAGCACCATGCAATCTTAAAACAAAGCCTTGATAACCAAGAACATCTGACAGCCTCTTTTTAAGATATGGAATAGTTTAGGAGGCAAAATTTTGCCCTCATTTTAACAGCCAAGAAAAACAAGGAAGCAACAATTGCTTTTTGAAAATTAAAAGTGTAATGTGCTAGCTGGAAAAGTTTGGATTTTGGTCTGCGTAACTACATATCTTGAACGGTAAAAATAATTCTGTGTAAGACTTTCCCAAAACATACAAAAAGAACTGATAATCTTTTGTGAAGAATTACAGAAACACTTCAGTAAAAAAATATTAAAAATAAAAAAATTGTCATTATAGCAAGCAGAGACCCATTCAAAATGCAGATCTGCTATCTCTATCTTCACTGTAGCAGGAAAAAAGCTTAAGTTCCACAACTGCACATATGCATGTCTCTCAAAAAAACCCCACAACCCACCAAACCAAAACCAAACAACAACAAAAAACCCAACAAAAAACCCCACACAAACCCCCAGACTCTTCTACATTTCCAGGTTCCCAAAAACTACACTCCTTTTTTAAGCTGGTAACTCAACTTCAAAGATAGTAAAGTCTGTCTGAAAGCAACAGGTTTGGTTCTCTGTGAATACTCTGACCGACAAGGAAAGCCAGTTTATGAGCATACTGGCAAGGAGCAGGTACTCTGATAACACCCTGCAGAAGGGGAGAAAAAAAAAGAAAAAAAAAAATTATCTTCAAGTCATTTAAATAAGCATGCATTCACTGTAACAAAGAGAGACCTGGCATTCAAGTCTGGATACATGTAAAATTTATATTCCCTGTAGTTTATGCTGATTTGTGAAAACATTACAATTGTGAAAACATTACAATTACATTACAAGTGCTGAACCCATTAAAAAAAACGAGCTCCCAACTCCATTCCCCTCCTCACTCCAAAAAAGCCTCTTACGCAGGTTCACATTTGATGCTGAATCAAGGTGGCACGTGGGTAAGTCAGGTAAAATATTTATGATTACTAAACTGACAAATCTAAAGCACACCTCAGGCATGAGCTGACTGTGTGCTGATCTTGGTATGCAACAGAAGCAGCTTCAAGGGAAGTGGAGGAACACGGTTCAGTCTCTACACAAAGAAGTATTTCTGCAGGTAAGAAATAATCATTTCAGTTTTGCTTTTGACATAGAATTTGGGAATAATACTCAAAACAACAAGTATTTTCTAGTGAGAATGAAGATGACTTTAATCTTCAGGCTTCAGAGAGATCATGTAAGTATAAAAAGTCTAGTTCTCAAACCACCACTCTAGGTCAAGAGGCATACTTGGCAGGCTTTTTCGATCTCCATAGGTGTTTTAAGGATGCCTTTTTCTACCTTCTTGTGGTAGCGATCTTAGACGAAAAATATTACCATTTCCAGAGGAAATACTTACCGACCAATTATAGTACATGTGGCAAAGTTTGTAGGTTAAACGTTGTACGTGATCTGGTTTCAGTTTGCCTGTATCATAAATTACATTGTAATGAGTGGGTGCAACACAACCATTTCTCACTGCCTGACTCACAATAAAGAAATCATACCTGTAACAGAAAAAAAAACAAAACCCCAGATGTCTGATATAGAAAGGGCTGCTTTCCTTAGAAAAATGCAAATCCTGACAAATTTGTCTTTATTTTCTTCAAGTCACTTTATGCATATCAAGTAAACCCCAGAAGTATGTCTATGCTTTGGGTACAAAATAATCAGTTTCCTCTGTTTCTGAAAGGCCAGGAGATCTGGAAGAATGTGAATAACCTTATTGTATGGAACAGGTCTTAAGACCATGAAGATCTTAACCATTCATCACATACAGTTTTTCTCCTGATAACCACCCTGCACATGCACTTAAGCTTATGCTCCTCATTTACTCTAGCACCCTGAGCCATGTTTGGATGTTTGTCACCTATCGCAGCGCTTGGAACACCTGCAGCGAGTTGGTAAAATACAAAAAGAGAAAGGCAAAACTACTTATCAGAACTGTGCGCTGCCACAGATGACTGCTTTGTTCCCTACGTGCTCCAGCACCCCTTGACCAAAGTCAAACCTTTCATCATGAACTGAATACGCTTTGCATTTCCCACATACCTGTCCCAAGTGCCGTAGAGCGTGACTTGCAAGAACACTCAGTATTAACAGCTAGCAAGTGAAGTCAGTGAGATCTATGTACATGTGTTACCTACACGCATAACTGTACAGTTCTGAGTCTTCTTCTAGTGACTTCCCAACCACCAAAGAGTATTTCCAACACTAGCTCATAAAATGCACCCTTACAAAGTAACAAGATTTATGTGCAGTTTCAAAACTACAGCCAGACAAGATTTCATTTCAGTTAAGGACAGTTGGGCAATCCGATCAATAGGCACTCATTTGGTACTAAAACTTTTTAAAAAAAAAAAAAAAAAAAAAAAAAAAAAAAAAATCAAAAAAAGAAACACCAAAAAGTGAACCAGACACATGCTTGCTTAAAAGCATATGTAATACTCTGATATATACAAATACTGCATATTGGAAACCATGAAATATTGCATAATGAATTAATAAAATTTAAGCTTGTCCATTTCTTTCATCTACACATTCACTATGATTACTTTTCAAAAGGACAGAAGTGTATTCTACTTGATCCCACAGCCAATTTAATATCGGATATATTTCCTTTTTTATCAGGTTGCCAGGAAACAGAAGTGTTACTTCTATACTAACTTACCATTCAGGTCTGGTAACCTCCACATCAACAACAGTACCAGGGGGTGGGTTTTTAAGCGCTCCACCGCACTGTGCAAAGAACCTGGTATTCACTCGTTTCTTCACAACTATCACAGTAAGTCTTGGACTAAAATAAATGAAAATAAAAGAAAAAACCAAAACTATCTTGGAAAAACTGCACTGAGAGTATTTCAGGAGCAGATCCTCTAAAGCTTCAAATTAAAAGCAATTTCAGAGTTCTCCAGGGCATTAACTTCACATATAAGTCCTCACTAATTCATTGATTTAGATTAAATAGAACATTGCTCATAACTTCAGATTTTCAGTTTCAGGTGCAACTTTGATACTATTTCTCACCAATCCAGCTTATATTTAACTTCACAGGGAGACACAAAACACACCGAAAAGGGAAATTCTAAATACAGACCTGATTTCTACTATCTCTCTACCTCATCTTTTGCTATAGAAAACTGTGTTTTAACTGTATTTTTGGTAAAGAGCAAGCCATTAACAGAAGCTAGACAGAATTAAGCACTTCAGTTCCTACTAGCTATAACTTGTTTTGTGCTCCACTTGCCTGCAGTGTCAGGAAATATTTTCATTTTCCAGAGGAGATTAAGAAACCAAGTCACTGCAGTTCCTAAGTTTCAAAGCAGAATGTTGAAAACTGTGCAGAACTAAGTGACTGGACAATAGATAGTCCTTTCAGAACCAGAAAGAAAAAAACATGGACCTACCGGACACATGTGATAGTAATCAGGCTATGATCAACCAACCGGAAAAAACTATTAATTACCATATGCATCAAGAATGCCAAAAGAGTGTATGTGTATACGTGTATACTGAATACTCATGTGGTGCGTGTACTAAAAACTTTTCCTATCATAATACAAATTAGGTATCTCAAATCATGTAAACAATCATCAGGAAAGCAGTTATCTGAGCTCAAGTAAAATAAATAAGGATGAAAAGATGACATGATCTTCATCTGTAATCATGTTTTGTATCCCAGTGTGTATTTCTCCTGCAGTATAAAAAAGGGGGTTGACAGAAACAGACTTACTTGTAGTCTTTACCAACACTCTTCAAGCAATCCAGAAATTGAGGCACTTCGTAATTAACCAAAGTATTTAGTTGTCCATCTCCTACACCATCACGATACACAATAATACGAGAGGGCAAATAATTATTCCACTTGAACCAGTCTCTTAGAGCAGCTTAAAAAAAAAATAATAATAAAAAGAGTAAAAGTTTTTAGCTATAATGTCAATTCATTCCAAAACAAAAATGGATTTTCATTACTAGAGAAAACAGCAGTAAGTTTTGAAACCTAAGGTCTTCAGTCTTTCAGTAACTTGAAACAGGTATGCATGACGATACACAAATGTTACCTGCAAAAAGAATTCTGTTTTACCTGTGTACCAACAAAAAGAATGAACCTGAGCAGATTAGCTACTCTGCTGGCCTCTCGCACAGCAAGGAGCTGTCATCCTTTAAATCAGTCTCCTTTAAAGCATCCTTTGAAGTGCATTGTTAAATAGTATTTAATTATTGTCAAGAAATATGGAATCGATGAAAGTGTACACAAAATGCTATTAATTTTCAGCAATATTTACAACTGTATTTTTAATCTGTTTTTATTTAAGTGCAAGTTGGTAACACCTCCCCTCAAGGCAACTGAGAAGGTATGTTTTGAGGAACCTAAATCATGATCCGTTAGATCTCACTCAACAAGAGCAGAAAGCTTTCCCTTACTTTGCAAGCAGGCTTTCAGCCCATCCACCAGTTCTTGCCCACGGCCTTGAACAGCACAGCGCGAGAACCACCTGTGAAGAACAAAATAAAAGATGACCTTCAAAGCATTTCCCAGGCTTACTTCAATGAAGGTATTTTTAAAATGGCTATGACCACTTAGTCTTTATGGCTACTGTAGGTCAAGGCAGTCAAGCAAGAGTTAGTGTACTATGAGAATATTTCCCTTGCAAAGCCCCTGTGGTAGACAATGCCTTAGCACCATGTACAATTCCTCTCAATCAAAAAACTTTCACCCAAGTCAACTCAAAAGGGAGAAAAGCCTGTCACCCTGATGCCTCCATTCATCCCAGCCCTTACCCCACCATTTGCCCCCTCTCCCAAGCACTGTGGGAGGACAAGGCTACTACTTACAGGATGCAGTGGAAAAAATAATTCACAGTATATAGTTCTTATTAACAGTGTACAGTAAATCAACTTGAAGAGTTTCATGATGGCCCACCACATTCAAACTACTTTTCAGTTAAGGGAAAGATAAAGATTCTTTTTTTTTTTTTGCCTTTGGCATTCAAATCTTACCGTGTCATTGTCTGATTCAGGCTAGCGACAAATCCTGCAATTGACTGCTTTCCAGATAAAGTGTCATGGTAACAATCAATTCCCACAATCATTACCTGTTTCAGCTTAAAAGGAATCAATACAGAACATGTATTAGTACACGAAGACATGCCAAAGCACCTATCATCTCCATCCTATGGTGTAACAAGATCATGACATAAGTTGTATGGTTTCAGAACGCTTAAGTAAACCACAGGCACTTAATTCTTGAATTAAATGTCTCCTTATGTCATATTTAACTTCATGCCTCTTCTCACAGGCACAAAACTACACAAAGAATACTCAATTTTCTTTTTTGAGGAAAAAGGCTTGCTTTTAAAATAAGGCGCAATAAAGAAAACAGTTACCATTTTAAAAAAAGATTACTTACTGGGATCTCAACACTCCAAAGTTCTCCACCCATTTTACAGTTCATTTGTAAGGCAATTTTTGTTGCTATGGCCATAGCAGTCTGAGGCTTGCTTAAAGTGCGAGCAATCACACATTGACTTGGAATGGGACAATCTGTACATAAGTATTTCTTGATAGCATCATATTTATCCTTTCGGGAGCTAGACAAAACACAAACTGCCTTTAAAGAAAAAAAAAAATGTTTTTAAGAAGTTGCATTCTCAGATTTAAATAACAGTTGTAGTTCTTTAGGAAAAGTTTCTTATGCTCAAGAAAAATATTCAAATGTCCAGTGAAAGAAATAGCTGTGAAGTTTCAGTGTCTATACTTCAGAGCCAAGGACAAAGGCTCTTTCCCAGAATGATACTCATAGTTAGTCTGGGGTTTGAACAGGAGTATGAGAAGGCACGTAGTAGATACTCAGGAGCCAAGAGTTTTATTTCTGCGAATGAATCCCACTAGTCTTAAAACACCAATTACAGAGATCAACATGATTTGAAATTATGGATTCAGATACATACTATGTTTGTGTCAGGGGTAATACTTTGCTGTAAAACCCTTAAATAAGCTTCTGTTCTGTCATCTACTTCAATCCTGAAAAGGAGAGAAAACAACGCTTACAGGAATAAAAAACAACAGCTGTTGAAACTTCAGCAAAAACATAAATGCTCATTATGCACCAGTACTGTATGAAGTGTCACATTTAAAGCTATTAATAAACGTACAATATTCACACATTTTGAAGATTAAGAGGAATCATCCCCAGCTTAGGCTTCCAAGAGCGATGAAATTCAAAGTTAAAAGCAAGCATAGATACTCAAAGGAAGATATTTGCAATGAGAACAAATCAGAATACATCCAAAGTCAGCAAGAAAATATGTATTTCTTCTTGTATTAAATATAGTTCCACTTGAGAAGGTTTTGCTCAGTGACTATATGTCTAATACTGTTTGGTTTTGGCATGCTTTAACACCCAGTGAAAGCTCTCACAAATAAAAGCATGAGTAAAAGTCAGTCTCTAGAGAAAACAGAACAATTTGGATACTGAAAGCAACTTCGTTTTATTAAAAAACTCAAAGAAGTTGGTAGTGTGACATGCTATACTATCTCATCATTTAACAGCCTAAGCATGCTAACAGATATATCTTAAGCATAAAAATCATTTTTCCACCAGCTTTCTAAGGACACTTACATGGTTGCCTTGTTCATTTTGATTCCCATAGATGGTGTGACTTTGAACAGATTTTGAAGTAATGTATTAGCAACATCATAGTTGCGCCGTGTGTATATTAATAACCAGTTGTCCAGAGGCTTTGCACAGATTAAGGGAGCTCCCCTAGTTTCCTTTGACCAATCAGCAAACTGAGGATTGTAATTAAACTGTAAATAAGAGATGGTAGAGAAAGAAAATCAACACCCTACCAAACAAGCTATCACAACTACTTCCTAATACACCTCAAGAACAGACAGTAACACTTCTGCCTAGAACAAATGACTTGATTTTTATCTGTTCTTTTACTGCTATTGTCACTAATTTAAAATAAGCTCTATCTAGCCCTTTCAAGAAATCCCACCCTCTTCAAATGTTTCATTCATAATTATGCAAAGATACTTAGGATTTTTAGCCCAGATAAGTTGTTACTATTTGCTGCACAGATTTTGTGCTACAAAGACATAGTTGTTCATGTATTGACTTCTTTTTCTCCCATTTTTCTTTTTAATAAGGTAACTTCTTGAGAAAAAGTATTATTATAAAGATACCAGATCATTTCAATAACAAGAATTAAAAAAATCTTTACCGAATACACAGATATACAGATCAAAATACCATAAAATGCTCTTTTCCATCTAGCATCCATTCAAAACAAACAAAAGATCTCTACTACAGAGCAAATACATAATGTTTTATGGCAATCTATAACTTAATTGAAATCTAAGTTATTCAAACTGAAGAGTTACCCTACCTTCGAGTGAACAGATACTTTATGTATTCTATCTACTGAACTGACATAATTAGTGGCTTTTAATTTGAAAGCCTTGGTATTTTAATAAATGGAAACTAGTTAGTAACATCTCTAGTGTCCTATCTGAAATGAATCTGTTTAGACAGAGGGACTGTTTTGCAAGGAAGACACTGTTGTAATGCAAGCCAGAAAAATCTTCAGGGGTTTCTAAGCAGAACTTGTAAACAATTTAGGAAGTTGCGAGTCTCCTGTTTGGACAAAGACTTCTGTATGGCATTTTCACTCATAATCCTTCATTTATAAACCAACAAATAGCATTTCCTTCCTTAAGAACTTGCTTCATCAGTGACAGATCCAGAAGATTTTAGAAGGTGTTTTATTTACCACATTTCCTGATTGCAGGATCTTTTCTCCTTGAACAACTCTTCCCGTAAAGGATAATAAATTAGGATCAAAGCTTAAGCCCCAGTCTCGGAGTTCCTTCTGGACGTTGTCATCTCTGTTTAAAAACAAGATTTAAATTAAAACAAAGTAATATGCTCTTGCTGAGACTTTTTTTTTTTTTAAAAGCAGTAAGATTTCCAAAGTTTTGTTGCAAGAAAGAAGTTCATCATACAAATTTTTCATGACAAAGAGGTACCAAAGATACTAAGGTAGCATACTTTCGGATGTAGTCAATAAGTCTTCCAATTTCACGTTGCCTTTGCTCAGGTTGCAGTCGTGTATGAATAGCCAAGTCTTTCATCATATTAAAATCATTACGCATCTTCTCAGTTAATCCTGTTAACAGCAAAATCTTTTTCTGAGTAAAAGTTAGACTAAGGACTAAGAAAAGTAAACTCGCAAGTCATGTACTGCAGACACATAAAGTGGTGTCAGTAGTAATCAAGGTTTTCAGCTGCTCCCTGTACAAACATTCCCATTTGCATAAAATAAAAAAATCTGGATTTTTGCCCTTGAAAGGAAACCACACAAGGCATGCAGCTCTTTATTTACATTTCCAAAGCAAAAAAACCCCACAACAGTGCTGAGGTGGAAAGGTACTGCTACTGCAAAGTGAGTATCTCAGAGGAAAAATACATATTTATGCGTCTTACAAAATTATCAATTTATAGTAAATTCCTCTTTTCCAACAAAAGTTCTACTGCCAAAAAACTCCACAAGTTACCAGCGGGCCAGTGTTGAACACCATACATAAAGACTATGCAACATGAAAACCCTTTAAACTTTTCAGCCTCATTTAAACACCTAATCTTTTAGCTACAAAACTTGTTTCTAAACTCACATTTATACAAACAAAACACTTCTACTTAACTTGGCAAGATGCTGCTGTCAAAATACCATTTTCAGTAGGCATTATGGTTTGACAAATACTTTGACATGAAAAAAAAGCTACAGTACCTGTTAGGAAGCACAGCTCTGGAATTAGAACCACAGGTCCTGGCATGATGCTTCCTCTCCTCCTTCTAGACTGACTGATCAAGACAGGCTGGTTCAAGTCAGTAATTTCTTGATTATATTGCTGTATTAGAAATACGTATTGTATATTAGTTTATTCGTAACAAACTCTGTTTTCTTAGTAGTAATGGTCATTTCAGAAAATGAGTATTTTTCCTAAGACAAACGAAAACAAAAGCAAAGAGCAATTTTTTTCAGCACATCCAACTTGAGAGGAACTGGTTTTGTCAGAAAAGGCCAAACAGGGAAGCACTATTCTCTCTATCAGTGCCATAAATTATTGACTTGTAAGAGACAACAAAAACAGTGCTTCTGCCTTGCTTGAGGCAGTATCACCCAGAGTATCTAATTTAATATTAGGGTGCTCATTCCAGTTCAGTAATGGACACAGTTCCTGTCCTATAGAGCAATTTAATTCAAGACAAGCAAGAATCAAATAAGATTCCTAAGGAAGTTTCTGAAATTCAACCGTCCCACAACATTTCCTTGCATCTGGCAAGAGCTGGTCTGCCTAGCAGTTACTAATTTAGTTTAGAAATAAGAAAAAAAAACAAAACACAAAAAGGCGACAAGCTGACAGTCAAACATACTTCATAGTTTAACATTTTTTTCTGAAAAAGAAACACACCTCACAAATTATCCAAGGGATAGCATTTAAAAACAAAAAAGTGAGATCACACAGCAAAGGCAAGAAGGCAGAGAAAATTATCATTTACAAGCTCCATCCTGAACTGGAATGGATAATACATGTTTTGCTTCTAGTTTACTAAGTCCCATCCTGTTTTACAGTTGAAACTGACGTGCAGAAAGATTTCACAGTTACAGTGGCACACCTCAATGGTACAGAAGGTTAAGCTATGAAGGACATACATAAACTTTGTTTCAAAGAACCAAAAATATCAAAGAGCAATTTCTCTTATGACTGTCTATATATTCTACCTCCAGTAAACTATCAGCAAACTTGCTGAGGGTACACTCTGCCCCATCATCCAGATCATTAATAAAGATGTTAAAACAGGACTGGACCCAGTATTGACCCCTAGGGTACACCGCTAGTTACTGGACTCCAACTACACATGGTGCCACTCATCACCACCCTCTGGGCCTGGCCGTTCAACCCACTTCACTGTCTGCTCATCCAGCCCACACTTCAGCTTCTCTACAAGGATCTTATGGGAGACAATGTCAAAAGCCTTACTGAAGTCCAGGTAGACAATATCCACTGCTCTCCTCTCATTTACCAAGCCACTCATTTCATCACAGAAGTTTATCAAGTTGGTCAAGCATGACTTTCCCTTGGTGAAGCCATGCTGACTACTCCTGATGACTTTGTCATTCACGTGCCTGGAAATGGTTTCCAGGATTAGCTGTTCCATTGCCTTCCCAGGGATCAACCCGAGGCTGACTGGCCTGTAGTTCCCTGTGTCATACTCCTTGAACTTCTTCAAGACAGGAGTGACATCTGATTTCCTCTAGTCCTCAGGCACTTTTCCCTACCATCACCATTGTTCAAAGATTATTGACATTGGCCTCACAATGACATGAGCCAGCTGCCTCAGTTACTTGTAGGTGCAACCCATTAGGGCCCACAGCCTTAGGTATGTCTCATTTGCTTAAGTATTCCCTGACCTGATTCTCTTCCACCAACAGTATGTCCTCCTTGCTCCAGACTTTTCCCTGGTCTCTGGGGCCTTGCTAGTAAAGACTGAGGTGTAGGCAGCATTCAGTACCTCATCTTCTTCCACATCCTTGTGTCACCAGGGGCCCTGCCTCATTCACAGCAGTGGGATCAAGTTTTCCCTAGTCTTCCTTTTGTCACTTATGTACTTAGAGAAGCCCTTCCTGTTGCCTTTAACATTCCTGGCCTGGTTCAATTCCAGCTGGCCTTTGGGCTTTCCTAACCTCATTCCTGCACGCTGGGACAATGTCTCCATTATCCTCCCAGATTACCTGTTCCTGCTTCTACCTTCTGTGTGTTTCCTTTTTGAGTTTTCCCAGGAGCTCCTTGTTCAACCATGAAGCCTCCTGGCATTTTTGCCTGACCGACTACTCTTTAGGATGGACCACTCATTCCAAAACATGCTGCGTAGGTTACTTACTGCTCTCAGATTACATAGTATCCATTAAAATAAAATTCTATTAAAGACAATTATGAGTTATAAATCCATGCATAAGTAAACCTCTAACAATGCTCTAACGTTTCAAGTTAAAGCATAATGCACACACTGACAGTGAAGTTTCCATACCCTTTTGTAATAGTCCACGTAGCTGATCTCAGAACCATCTGCTTTTCTGAAGGTACACTGTGGATTGGCATCCCAGTCGATGTCATCAACTCTGTATGTTCTGTTATTGTACCTAAATAAACAGTTTAATCAGTTGGGCTTTTTTAAATCTGAACTCAAACAGTAAAGAAATACAACTGTGGGACAAAAAAGCTAATAACAATACTCATGTAAGCAGAAAGTTTTGCTCATCAGCAGCAGTAACTTCAAGTTTTCAAGTGTAACAGGCTATCAGTTCTACTAAAAGCTAAATTGTAATAAAATCAAATGAAAACAGAACTAATTCAGTATGTGCTTCCTGCTTTTGTAAATGCTGTCACCTTGATTAGTTTGCTAGCTTGACAATGATACCATTTTCACGCTTTCTGATACTTCAGGACATGGAACATCCAAAAAAATAAACAGATCTCTAAGACGACAAGAGTCCAAAGAGACTTACTTTGTAAGAACAATTAAACCTATCAGCTCTTTAGCACAGGCATCTCTAAATCTTTGCTCTTCAACCTGGTAATACAGGCTGTACATAAAATCCAACACTGTTTCACTGCGAAGAACCTTATGGCTCACATCTGTACATAACATAATGCTTTCCTCATACTGGAGGATAGAACTTGTGAAGCCCGGCCAAACCATCAATCTGTCAAAAAAGAACACACACAATCTTAAAGTGCTTTAAAGCATCGCTATTCTCACCCCTTGAGTTTTTTCTGTCCACTTTCCCAGACACTAGAAAGCAGTCAAGACACAAAGAAACCGTTATCCAAAGAGGAACAAGCTCCTGAAGGTTAACAAAATGAAAAATATTTTACATGCAGGTATCTTTAGACAACTTAAGATAAAAGAAGATTAATTGAATGATGTAGTAATATAACTGAAGTGGAAAAAAAGGATGCCTCAAAACCCAAGAAATCCATTTCATGCTATTAGTCTTAAGTATCATACATACAAAGTATATGGGGATTCAAGACACTTTAAAAAGAAAAAGACCAACAGTTTATCTAGGAGAACTGTCCAGATCCTTCCATCAACCAGGTTATGTAGGCTAGGTTAAGAGCAAGGAATACACCACAGCCATATAATGGGGCCCCAGTCAAACTCAAGCTTACTAACTTGTACAATAGGCCTAGGGCCAGCCAGAAGCATCAGTCCCATTGTACAGGATCCTGACAGGGAACAGGGACAAGACATGACAGCTAGAAATAGGTGCATTCCAGAACTACCCATCCAGCAGGGTATGGCCAGATATGAATTTAAATGGCAGATTAAATGGCCTTCAGAATGAAGCCTGGACACTCCTGAGCTTCAGAATTAAAGTATTCAGAGATCTCGGCCTTACAGACATTAAAGCAAGGTTTCTGACACTGGAGTAAAATGTAATAGCAAAACACATGCTGGCAATGAGTAATGAGATCTTACACATAGAAGAAAGTAAGTTAGGAGAATGAGGTCTCATGCTTCCTGGAAATATCAGGTTTTAAGTCCATGGTTTTATTACAAGATAGACCACCAGAGCGGTATCAAAATATCACCCTTTCTCCCTGCACCCCTCCTATAGAATCCTTTTTGCCAAACCTGTGATTAGGGATGCTGATTGGGTCACTGGGGTTGTAATAATTACGTCCAATCTGCTGCAAATTCAACATCTTCAAAAGCCTAGAAGTTGAAATATGGATGTCATTTACCATTATTATTCAGTTTATCAAACTATGCATGGTCCCATCCCGCTGCACATCATCATTTTTTTTCACCCGACTAGATAAAACAGTCACGAATGTGAACTTTTCATTAAACTCAATTTAGAAAGGCCATGGACACTTATTAATGACAATTAATCAGCTGAGAATAAGTAAGCATACAACCCAACCCTTCAACAACCAGCTGAAGGTAGCAGTCTAAACAAGCTACATTTCAGATGAACCAGGCAGCCCAGGTACCAAGTTTATGTGGAAAGACTACAGCAAAAAAAGTAATTTGCCAGTTCAAGGTCCTACACTATTTGCTTTAAGAGGCAAATCCACAGACACAAAAGGAGGGCAGAGACAGGACCAACTGCCTACAACAGCTAGCACTCCAGTGCTATTCTGCTTGCTCATAGAAAAGGTATAAACTCATTTCACACTAGCATGTGCCAGAAACATGCATATAACCGCACATTAAAATGTTGCCAGAGGTGGCTGGTCACATAGTAATGGTAGCTACAATGGCTTAAAAATTTACATTTGTAATATTGATTTGTAGTCCATTCTTTGGAAAGGAAAAACTTAATATTGATTTGTAGTCCATTCTTTGGAAAGGAAAAACTTAAGTCAGATATTTTTAGAATGACTTCTTATAAAGATATAAATTGGACAGCAAACCTTCTAAAAATGATGTTGTAAAATTGCAGACATGTAGGTGAAGTAGGTGGCAACTCATTAGTCAACGTGATTGTTATCTTCACATTCTCTCCATTTCGAGTCCTACTAAACACTTCAGTAACCTGAGAAAGTGAAGTTAGTTTAATAAAACTAGAGGCAAACAGGGCTATATCTGGACTTTGCTCCATTAATATAAAATTGGACTTGCACATCAAGATTCTAAGTAATAATTCAAGACTTAGCTGAAACAGGAATTTTACTTCCTACTATGACTGTAAACTACAACCTAAAATGCTTCGTTCATTGGGAGAAGATGACTAATAGACTAGAATGCAGGCTATCCCCAAAGCAGCTGAATTCAGGATAAAGACAGGGAGATCACTTACCAATTACCATTGCAGGAAAAAAACTCAGCTTGAGAAAACAAACTTAATGTATTGCCAATGAATATATATTTAGTTACTGATTCAGGTACTGGGAGGCAAAAAGACAAACTTTAAAACACACAGTGAAAACATTTCCCCCCCCTCTGCCTTTTCCTGGCTCAGCTTCACTCTGGACTCCTCTGCCCCCTCTATTAACACCACTGGTTACACTCAGCCCCTTCAGTGAGGCAGTGAGTGGCACAAGGGGCGGAGCAGGGGGGACGCAGGGGTTACCACACCATCAGTACACGGCATTTCCCCTCTGCTCCCCCTTTCTTCTCAGATTTTTCTTCTGCTCTAGCATTTTTCCCCCTTTTGAAATACACAGAAGTGCCATCAACTCTGCTGACGGGCTCAGCTTTGGTCTGTGGTCGGTCCGTTGTGAAGCCAGCTGAAAATGGCTGCTTACAGCACAAGGGCAGCCCCTAATCTCTTCCCACAGGGGCCACCCCAGACCCCACCAGCTACCAAAACCTTGCTATATACAAAACCTTGCTATATACACCCAATACATCCAGCCTTTCAATTATGTTGGATGTTAAAATACAGAAGTTACAAAAAGATACAAGCAGAAAGAAAACTAAAGGAAAGATATTGTCTGTACTACCCACTTCTGTGCCGAGCATTATTCTAGCCTGCAGAACCTAAGCATTAGAATCAGAAGTTTATTACCAAGTCTCTCTACACAAGCAAGTTAGCTTATATTAATACATTCAATCCAACTAAATGTTGCTCAAGGGACATCAGTTCTCCAACTTCACCCAGACCAGTAAGAAACAAGTAGCATCATAAAATGCAACTCAAAATAAAAAATAAAATAGCATTCTCGTATCACACCTTATTCCCTATTTTTTTTGGCAAGAATAGTATTGATCCATCAAATGCATGTGTCTTTCCAATGAGCTCTTCATGCTGAAAGAGCAAGGCTGATCGAAGACGGCGTGCTTCCATCTCGGGACTATAACCAACATGGTACTGATATAAAGCCCACTGGGGTCGAGACGTCAAACGAAAGTAATTTGTAGTTAATTTTATCATAATACCTGAAGAACCTAAAATGAGAGGTAAACATCTTAGTAGTTACAAAATTTTACCAGTTTATAGTAATTCATCAGCTTTGAGAAATTTTAAAAAACTAAGGCATTCAGACAAAGGTTAGTCCGCTGTGTTCTGCAACTGTTCTAGCTCAGTAAGCTATAGGAAATGCTCACATAGGCATAGTGTTATCACAGACACTCACCCACTTATTAGAGCTTTTTAGAATTCTTTCAGTTTTCAGGAATGGTCTCACATCAAATGAGGTGAGCATTTAGATCAGTAACCTGTCTCCCAAAGGATTAGTACCAGGTACTAGAGAGATCAATTTCCACCAAAACAAAAACTTCCTTTGTGGACAAATCAATCTTTCTTTACATGAATCACAAACAGAACAAAAACTAACGGTATCAATCACTAGAGATATCCACATTCCCACTCATATGTGACAAGATGACATTTCTTTCGGTATTTCAAGATTTTTCAAACAAAGAAGGAAACAAACAAAAAACCCACGACAGTAAGAACTAGCTCCAGATCACTCACTCAAAGTACTTCTTCCCATTTTTTCATGTCTCATTTCAATTTCTTCTACACTTACAGACATAAGTCTAATACAAAAAATACATTGCAGACAATTATGGGTCATCCATTTTAATTTGGTTTTCATTATCCATTTTTTCCTATCTGAAATATAACACCCCAGATAAAACAAAAAAATCCTACCACATACAAAGCATGTATATTATACTAGAAAACTGTACAAAGCTATATAGACAAAACAAAAAGCCAGCAATACAGCTGCTTACAAGGTACAGTGATCCGTGATCTAGCATCAGCATAGCTCTAGACAGAAAAATCTAGGTGAGAAAGAAAACAACTATACTGCTTCTGGCCCAAAGTGACTTGAGCAGAACTAAGCCCTACCATTCCTGGGTCCGTAGCGTGCTGCACTTATTTAACTAAGCAAAAGTGGACTACAGTTGCTGTTACATTGTTGTGATGTCTCACAGAGTCACTTACAATACAAAACTATTAATCGGCACAGAACCTGCACTGTTGAACATTAAAAAGGACTGCGTTCTAGCAAGAAGGCAGGACCATCATGACAGCCTGCTTTTACTTCTTTTCATATGCATGACTTCATCAAGGAAAGAAGCATATCACCTTTTATTTAAACTAAAAAGTTTCTTCAGAAGAGGTCTCAAATTCCACATTTATTATGAGATCTTTATGAATCTGGCTAGGTCAATGTGTTACAAACCGGAACTGCTAGAAGCAAACCTACAGAGTCCTGAAGTGTCTTTCTTGAAGAAGTAGAACATAAAAGGATCATCACTTATGTCTAAATGGTTGCAATTTAAAATGCTACACAACTTCTGTCTGAAGTAGTTTGCCATCAGACATGTCATCTTATTGTTCCTCTTCAGGTATCGGGAGCAACTTCTATCTTTTTCTAGTACACAATGAAGATTTTTTTTTATTTGGCTTTCTAGGGGATACTAAAAGCAGAAACAACGCAAAACTTTTTCATTTCAACTTGCTTACTTATCTATAGTCTAATCTGAACATACCAGTTTTTGATTCTTGAACATGTTCTATGGCTTGCCGAGTATTCACCCCGAGGTCATGGAAATCTCTACGACGTCCACCCCTATCTGCTAAAGACAACTCCTGAAATCCTGCAGAAATCTGTAATCCTATTGTTTTGAAATTTGAGGAAAAGGAAGAATTACAATGAAGTCATATACAAATAAGAATTAAATACAATTCAATTTTGAAAGTCAGATATATATCAAATCAAGATAAATCATGAAATATTAGGTTTCAGCTTCTGCTATGTAGTGAATTAATCTTAAAATAGCATTCAGGTAACACATACTAATTTCCTAAGATTTACAGACACTTAACTAGTAGCAAGTAGAACAGCTCACTAGCCAGATGAAAAAAAGATGTGAAACCTCCAAATAATAATCTCTCCTGCAAATACAGGGAGGACAGATCTTTGTCTTTCATTTCAACTCCAGCTGGCACCAAAATGTTTAAAAACACTGTGATGTAAAATTCCTTATTAAGATTCAAGAAAAATAATGAAATATCAAAATAAAATTTACTGTTGGTATTCATGCAGTTAATCGTGCCAACTGCTACCTAATTTTTTTAAACTACTTTGACAGAGGAGATAGTACAGATGGAGTTAGAGCACATTGAAGGTAGTTTTCAAAATTCCTGGTTCAGTTATACTGCACCTTAGAATGACAATACTATCATCACAAGGTATGTACAGTGAACTTTTCCAAATCTTAGTAATAAATCTCATTTTGAAAAGAAAAATTGGAAATACAGTCTAAAGAATGTCTTAATTGCATTATCTTCAAAACATGTGCTCTTGTGGGCAATGAACTTTTTCACCCTTTCTGACCTTCTGGCCTTTTCCCATTCTGGCCTTGTGGAAGACTCTGAGGGCCCCTCTGTCGTCCACGGCCACCAGGTTCTTCTGATACTGACGGAGGAACATGTGGCTGCTGAGGCTGCCGACGGCCAAGTGGCTGACTTGGCAAAGTCTGTTGAGCCTGCAATAATGGGGAACAACTTTTCCTACTGGAACTGAAGAAACAGCATACTTCCAACACTACAGCAAAACAACGTCACTAACCAAGTACAGAATTCTTGAATACCCAAGTGTAACAGTTGCTTAAGTGTAAATATTTCTTCCTATATTAAATAGCAGAATTATTACTCTGTACTTCAAACTCCAAAATAATGGGGTTCAGGATTTTTTTTCCCTAAGTTAACATTCATTTACCTAGTAGTAAATGCAAATCTTCTCTGTCCAAGCTCTAACTCAAATTTCTGGACTTCTCATTTTTAACAATCCCTCTGATACTTTGAGTAGCTGATTACTTATTTTATACAAACAGCTTTTGTAATTTTAGTGTCTAGTGAATAAATAATATTAAAAAGTGTCATGCCTGGAAGAACTGCAACACACAGCCTTCAGCCATGAGCAACCCCACAATTCAGTTTCATTCTACTGGACTGCAGTCTGCCCCACAAGTTAGTTCCTCCAGGAATAATCAAGTTCTCTACTTCAAGTGTAAGCAAGCAAGAGGCCATTATCAAGGATAATCATGAAACCTCAGCTAAAGAGCCAGCCTGGCTTTGTCTTGCCCTACAATATAGCGGTAGGAACCCCCTGAACCAGTGTCAGACAACCTGCCAGCAATCCATTGCTGCAGTTCCTCTGCTCTTTTGCTCTCAGAGCTCTTGGTACGTGTCTTACGATTCCCATATGAACGTTCTGACACTGAACACAAGATCAGTAACTAAACAGGCCTCTCTGTTCTTATTCTCTCCACCTTATTTTTACATGTTATAAGATCTGTCAAAGTATACCCTCTAAGAAATCTGTAAATACCCATAAGCACTACTGCAAAGATCAAATGTACACAACCCTAAAGAGTATATGTGAAAATTATCAGAGTCCAGTACTATCACAGTAACAGGTTATTATCACGTTTTGTGCTCCCTGTGGTATTCATAAAAGTAGTTCAGGAAACATCAGTTCTGCTTTGCCTCTCTCACCTATATCCTATCTTTGCCCCTGAAGGAACTGGCAATGTCACCTACATGGATTCTTTGGTCCAACAGCTAGGCACTGAGCCCTGCTATTCTGAGCTGACTATATTCCTTTCCCATTCATTAAAGGTTCAGAGCCAAACACCATGTCAAGTCATAAACTGAAGGAAGAGATTATATTGGGATAGGGGTTCACTGTATGGGTGTGAGGAAGGGGCTTTTCAACAATCCCATTCTTCCAAGAACCACAAGATAATTCAGGCTGGAAGGAACCTCAGGAGGCCTTTAGCCCAACCTCCTGCTGAAAGCAAGGTCAATCATGGGGTCTGATCAGGTTGCTCGGAGATTTATCCCATCTCCAAGGATGTGGACTGCATAGCCTCAGCAGGCAACCTGTTCCAGTGCTTGACTGTCCTCATCACGAAAACTTTTTTGTTTATGTCCAATCAAAACAACTCTTGCTTTAATTTGTGCCCACTGTGTCTCATCCTCCCACCATGCACCATTACAAAGAGCCAAGCTCCATCTTCTTGGTATCTTCCTTGGAGGCTGCAGCTTCCACACTGGAAGGACTTCCCAGGGACTGATCAAGCTATCCTCTTTCCTACCTCTGCAGCAACAAAGATGACACGATTGTCAGGACGTTCATAAGGAAAGGTAGGCTCCTGACCTCCTTAAATCCCACTATCGCTTTTTGATAAAAACCTCAGTAATAAGAACTTGGTGTATTATGGTACCTCTGTATCAGCCCAGTGTAAAGTCAAATGGTATGGTTCACTTCTGTAACACATGGCTAGTTGTTCCCATCTTCCCCTGAGATGAGTATAGATTATGTTCTCGCTTAAGCCAAGGCAGAGTGCATGCCTAAGCCCTCATTTTCCAACCATTTAATATAAACCTTCTTATTCATTCCACAACCTCTCTTCAACATGTCTTTGGAAACACTTCTGCAACTAACCCTCTTGGAGGGAGATACACGCAATCTACCTTGTAGAACAGTGGCAGCCTAGATAGGAAAAAAAAGCCAAAATGGACTTTTCTCCACTCAGACTGCATCAATATTCACAGTCCATGTAAAGTACCTAAGCCTTACCATTTCCTTTATTTTCCTCTTCACCTACAGCAGGACACTGATACCACCTCCTGAATTCTGCTAACAATTCTATTCAAGTCAAAGAGAGCAAGTTTGAAGTAATCAGGTCTCTCAGGTTTATAAATTCTGTACCAGGTTCAAGAGGTGCATCAGTGCTACTGCTAATGCAAGATGCATTTCACTATTTGAGAAACAGAACTGTAAACTACCTTCTATCATGACTGAAGCTCATCTAACACTGGCAAGAAATGGACTAGGAACACTCCTCCAGTCTAATCACATTCTCAAATGAAAGATGATTATTAATAAACTGACAAATTTAAGGAACTGCTTTGAAAAAAATCTCGATGTGTGGCAATGGCTGCAAATACAGAAGTATCAGCCATTTTCAAGCTACAGTTTGACCAGGGCATATGTGCACAAAACAAGCCCTAAATACTAGTTCAAATGCAGAGACAGAAGGTCCTTGATATTAAAATTAAAAACAACAGGAACAGGTCAGACCACCTGCCAGAGAAAGGTTCTGCCCAAATATGCATCAATAGCAGCAGCAGCCTAGTATGTTCTGCTTCTCTACAGGGTATGACAGTAGACAAAGCAGGCTATGAAAATGTCTACCTATTTCCACTAGCTCTATCATAACAACTGTATTATAATAGAGTATTCATTTGTAAGTACACAAGAATTTCCTTATTAAAAAGGAATTAATATAACTATATACCTGACATAAAATGTACACACATATATCATCTAACATATATACTCAATATTAAAACAGGAAGTAGTTGAGCCGTAACATTTCAAAGCCTAGCTGTGCTCATTAAAAAGAGAACCAACTTACAGATGCAGCTCCTACAGAAGGAATAGAAGTCTCCAGTCCTGGAGGTCTTCCTCTTGCTCTGGCTCTAGCTCTTCCTGTCATCTTCTACGACAAACCACCTACAGCATTAGTGTTCAATCTTCTCCTTCCCCCATCCTTATTCCAATAAATATTATCAGCAGCACTATTACATTTGCCCTTGTTTAATTTCAACTGGTTCAGTAAAATATACCCTCCTCTGCAAAATTTCCTGCTCTTGGATCACCACACTAACACAGCCACAACAGGTAGCGTTGGGGAACTTACAGCTTCTTATAGTCAAGTTTGAGCCGACTGGCACAGCCCACCACAAATTCTGAAGCTGTGAACAAAGTCAACTCTAACAGAGATCATGGCAGGATCCACAACCTCAGCCAAGCGTAACTCAGGGCCTACTGATGTTAATTTCAAGTTACACTTGAGACACAATTCAGCCTAATCTGTTAGCATTATCCCAGGAGCAGCGCATGCTTCACCCAAAGCACGCGCCAACCCTTACCACCTGGTCAGCTCCTGGATAATGAAAACTCACCCCAGAGACCTGCCCGTCCCCTCCCCCCCCAGCAACCCTTCCTCTCCGTGTGCGCTCGGCCCTAACTTCTCCGCCAGCCTCAAGCAGTTTGGGGGCCAAAATCTGCGCCCAGAGGCGCCCCCCCCCCGCCCTCCCCCGACCCTGCCGGGCCCTCGGCGTTACCTCAGCCTGCCCCCGGGCCGCGAAGGGACTCTACTCCCACCCCAGCAATACACAAAAGGCCGTCCTCTTCACAACGCCACAAGATTTCGTTCCCGCTAAGGTCAAGAGCCACTCCCGCAGCCGACCGTGCCCGCAGGCCGGTCGCCCCGGCGCCAGAACCACCCCGCCGCTCGCCTCGCACCAACCGCCCACCCCCGCCCCGCCCCGCCCCAGCCCTCAAGCCGACGGCGCCGCGCGCAGGCGCGCACCTCCCGGGCGGCACGCGCTAGCGGTGCGAGGCGGGAACGCACGCTTTTCCCCGATTGGCTCCTGGGGCCCGAGCGGTGCCGAAGAGTCCCGAAGGGCGCAGCCGGCCGCGCAGCGCCTTTTCCCGCCCGCCCGCCGGCCCGCCCGCTCGCTCGCGAGGCGGACGCGGCTGCGGCTGCGGCTGCCGCTGCGAGTGCTGGCCGCCTGCTTCTTCGGGCGGGTAGTAGCACCGGCGCTGAGCCTTTCACCTGGCAATACTGACGCGCTGTTGCCCGGATGGTGAGGTTCGGGGGCTGCGGGTCCCCCTCGGGCAGCCTGTGGCGCGGGCGGTCGGCGGCCCCGGCGGAAAGGGGCCCCTCGGGCACCGCCGCCCCCGCTGCCTGCTGCAGGCGTTCGTGCCCTGGTATCGCGCCCGTCGACAAAGCCGGGCTTCTGAATGGTGTTTGTCACCTTTGCGAGAGGAGAATTTTCCCGCTAAAAATTATTTCCTCCTCATCCCGCGTCTTGCTTGAAAAATAAGTTAACCAGAAGGTGGAGCAATAAAACAAGAAATAAAACTCTTCAAGGTGTTTCAGGGAAGGACTGCGTTTGTTGGCAGCATTTACAACGATGCCGCTTAAACGTCTTGCTCTTTTCCGGAGGTGCACAAAATCCAGACGGAAATTGTTAGCAATGGACACAATGTGTGTAGCACAGAAAGTGTCCGCAGGAATGACTTGACACAAGCCGATTAAGCATCAACAGCTCAAAACACATGAGTAGCCATCCTTCCATTAAGATACGTTCTTCAGCAGACTAGCAATCAAATAAAAGGGAAAAAAAACCCATCTTTTTCTAAGTACCAAGGCTGATTCAATTGCTATGATTGTTACAGAGAATCACAACGTATTTTAGATGCTTCACATCAGAACTAGCAAATCTTACGACTTGGAAGTAAGTGGCCTTAAGTGGGAATTAACTGCATCAAGCTTTTTCACACTTCTGTGGAAAGACAGGATGTCTAGACAGCACCAAGACTAAAGTGCACATTTCTGTTGTTTTTGAATGTGCCTTTGCTTAAACATTAGATGGCTGTGATGCATCTGAAGACACTGACTTCAAGGGACAAGAGGTAACATCTAATTAAAAACTTACCTTTATAAAAGACCAGTCTGATCTCATGATGTCATTTACAATTTTTCAGGGACATGCAGTGAATAGAGGACAAGGTCCCTTTTCCATGTTCTCTGTTATTCCGGATAGAAACGGGTGACACTGTTAACATTAATACTTAACATAAATAATACAAATATCTCTTTTTGTTCAATTTAGATTGCCAGTTTGTCCCTAAAGCCCGTTTTGTTGTACTTACTGATGTCAGCGTAGCAACCCACTTAGGAAGCCAGATTCTCTTTTACAAGTTAAAAAGAAGAGCTTTCAAACTATGAAAGTGTGGATATTGCTGCTTAAAGATAGCTGAAGTACTTTTAGCATGTGATTTTTACTATTCACATATAAATCCAGATAAATATTTAACAAACTCAATACATACACTTAGATGGGGCACGTTCAGTGCTTTTAAGAACACTGATTACTCTTTGCCATAGGCTCTTCACCCACAGCGGCAACTTTTATTGCTGTGTAGCCTGCAGAACTCTCCAGTGGCTCAGGGGGTTAAAGCTGCAGAAACACAATATGCAGATTTTCTTGGCTCAGCAGTATTTAAAGATAAACAGAATATAAAGATGTTGTCAAAGTCATTTACGTTATGTAAATCATGAGAAAGCAGAATGTGTGTGTTGGAAATAGTTACGTTTGTTTATTCATTTAAAATATCTGCTGTACTTAATGTTTATTTTTTAATGCCAAATTCCTTACATTTCACTGCAGAACTTAATTATCTTTAGACAGGAGTTGTTAAAAGTACTTAATCAGGTGGGCTTACCTACAGCAATTCCTTATAAAGTGAAAATAAACATCAACAACAAGCACCCTCACTTTTATACATGGGTTGTCAGACAGTTAATTAGTACTTAATGAAAGATAGGTTCCAATTTGGTTTTCACAGTCTTTGAGACTTGCTTTTTTTTTTTTCTTTTTAGCAATTTCAGACCAGTTAAAACTGTGATGCTACAGGTGGGCTTAATGAATTTTCACAGTCAGTGGAAATGGCAATGCACCAATTGCAACAGGTGCATCATGTCCTTAGTCCTGGCTGGTTTCTCAGAAACACTGCGAAAAACAAGATTTTGAAAATGGTAACTGTTTGCGTTTTATTTTTTCTGTGTTGCCAAAAAAACTACCAATGCTGGACTTCAACAAGTTGAAATATCACTTATGAAAGATTTTTTTCACAGCTACTTGGCTTGCACTTTTCTTTGATGTTTCTTTTACCCATAATGCAATTGTTTTTGCCTACTGTCTCCTGTTGCTACAATAAGCCATTTCCCATACATGTCATCTCCAAAGGGGAAAAGACTGCATGGAAACAGAACAAAGAAAACAGAACAAAAGAAAATCAGGGATTTTTCCAAAGGCCCATTTGATGTACAAGTATAAACAGGAAAAAGATGCCTGAGGAGGTAGGAGCAGTAACTGTACTACCAGACAGCTGTTAACTTGTGTAGTTAGCAGCACTTTGGGGTTCTGAATGGGAAATAAATAAGTGATTCCAACGCACATAGTGAAGAAAATGCTCACTTCAGTGCTTTCAGTGTAATGTTTAAAGGTATTGCAAACTCGTAGCAATGTAAGTTGAACTCTTACCTTCATGTCTTTCTTGTAACACCAAGACCAGGTATCAATAGCTCTTTTGGTTCTAGCCCCAGAAAAGCAGTACCTCAAGATATCAGAAGAAAAATTATTGTCTGCTATGATGAAGCAAGAGAAAATAAGGAACACTTCACAACAGAACTCAGCAATTCATAAGTGAGGCTAGATTTTAAAAAGCCCAACATGTTGCTCCTGAATATTATAAAATATTTGTTAAAAAATTTCAAATGGGAATTGCTCAAAAATAAACTTTAAAATTCAAGTTCCTGTGGTAGGTATTAAGTATTCACGACTCTCGACCACAGTGGTTTTACATTCTTAATTAGGTTTTTTCTAAAGTGAGAGAAGCAAGGTTTTAAAGACCAACTCTCCAAAATACTATCTCATGAGTTAACAGTCTTGCTTCTTCCCAATGCAAGTTTTTAATGTCACATTTAATTTACTGTAAGTATGCTTGGAATAGAGAAACTGAGCTGCCTACACAGTGGAGCCTGCTTTACTTACTACCTTGGGTAGAGTATGGGGGGCAGGGAAACTAGTATTTACGTACCAAAACAGAAAGCAAAAGGCACGTTATGGAAGAAAATTGCTACTAAAGAGATAATACCCAGCTCACTGCATAACAAACATAATGCAAGCATTTTCTCTCAGGAAGAGGGAAAATATGTTTTTCAACTTTATATTTCCTCTGCTGTTCTCTAGTCTATTTTTTTCATCCCTAATTTGTGGTTTTCCTTCAGATCCTTACTTCTTTTGTCTAAGTCCTTACTCCTTGTAGCTTCTCTTAAAATATCACTCACTCTATTCTCGGAATCTGTGTAAGACTCTGTCCTGTTCCCCTTGACAACAGTGTGTTTTGTTTCAACAGAAGCAAACTGTTTTTCTGTTTCATGTGTTCCCTGTTTACCAGGGTATCTAATCACTGCAGTTATCATCACTGCTCATTCCAAGCCCTGTTTTTTCAGATTGTGCCCTGAGCCCTCTTTTCCTGCAGAGAAGATGGCCTCTTATTTACAAACCATCATATTCCTGCCAAAATTTCCTGTGCTGTATCAACTTAACTCTATCTTCTGTTAATCTCTGCCTGTTACAAATTCACATCAGTCCAAATGACATTTAATTTGTATCCAAATCCTGAGCAAAGTGAGCATGAAGTGATATGACATAAGTTCTCAATAAACAGCCATATTAAATGGAGAGGTCACATTAAACAGTCAGGAACAAGGCCTCCAGAAGTTAATACTATAATTAGATTTGTAAATTAGTATTGTATAAATAAGTATGAAATTCTGTAAGATGTGGTCCTATCCTTTATTGTCTATACTTTTTAACTAATAAGAGGAGAAAGAGAATTAGTGTATCGAATATGTTAGAACAGAACTGAAACAGTATTTTGATTCAGGTGTTATATAGTAAAATACTGTATTATTCCAAAAAGCAATGGGATGTATTTCAGGAGAGAGACTAGCACAAATTCTCAAGTTTAGATAGACTGATTTCAGCTCATTTAGCAACCCGGTTTGATCTAATTGTCTTTTTATGGCTCTGAACATTCCTGAATTATGCAGAGAATTTGGGTTATGTGATTTAGTGTTGGATTAAAAAATGTCACAGCTTAACTTTCTTTAAAATAGTGTAGAACTTTGTTCACAGTCAACGAAGTTCATTATTTTTTTGTTCAAAGCCCAGCTGCAGGCCTGGAGCATTTCTCATAAATATCAGGAAGTACCCGAAGCCACAGTCAGGATTAAAGAGTTGATCTGAACCTTAGATCTCAGCTTTAAAGCTGTAATGTACAGTGAATTTGGTTTCATGGTAAAGGAAATGGTAATTGCTGAAGTATGTTTTCTTAAGTTGCAAAATCATTTTTGAAATGTTTTCATTGAAACCTCTGTCAGTGCTGTGCATGAGAATGAGTGGACTTGCAGCACCGAATTTATGCATGACCACAGCAGTGAATTTGTCTGTTGGTGTCACTAATACAGAGACAGAGGCCAGTGTGGCCGTTGTGCACAGTATCAGATCCACAGCCATCCGTCTAAAGGACTGTCTAAGCAAGTGAATTAACAATTTCAGTACACTATTCCACAAATTTCTTCTGAAAGATGGGTCAAGTTCTTGGTTATGTGGCAAATACACTCTCATGAGAACCAAGAACAAAAATCCACAAGTGATATCCTTTGTTACAAAAGTGCAGAGTAAATTCCTTAGTATAGTAGTAAGGTATTAGAAAAAGCACTTTGCTCCTGGCTCTCTACAAATACAGAGTTTGGTCTGCCGGGCTGAAAGGAGTGGAAGAACACAACCAAGTACCAAACACGTTTCTACATGTCTTCTACACCTGGGTAGCTGCATCAACCAAACCACACACCCTGTATTCTATTTCCATAGCAGTTTGTTTAATCTGAACATTTTATTGCATGAAGGCAACTGTCTTTATCGTATTTACAAGGAAAATAAAATATGAACATGTGGTGGTCCCTGACCTTTCTCAAAGGATGGTGCATTTAAACATGCACTTCTTTCCACAAGTGGCAGTATTCATTCATATTCTACTGCTTCATTCATGTAAGTGATCCAGATAAAATATAATTTTTAAGACTGACTGCTGCTCTCTTGAAGACTTGGCTTTCTTGGGTACTTCATATAGCAGGTATAGAAGGTATACTTCATATAGCACTTGCACAAATAGGAAGCATGGGCAAAAGTTATTATCTGAAGCCTACATAAGAAATGACACGTCTGTTTTCACAGTTTGAGTGAATCTATCACACGCTGCCTATAAAGCGATAGGTTTTAGATAGGGTGTTTGTGAATTCAGTGTTGCAATGATATCAAAACATGGATGAATGTTTAAGCCTCTACTGACCCACCCTCAATTCTGTGGGTTACACGTAGATGGAAGCTTTAAGATCCTGGCCAGCAATTGCAGACTTTCTTCAAGGATTCATAGTTTTCAGAAACTTTGCTAGATTACATCGAAGACATTCGTAAGAGTTTCTTATCTTTTCCTCCTATATTTGATTGTCAAGACCTAAAGTCACTTTTGTCATCTTGTATTGCACCCTTTCTACGACAACATGAATATTCCAGTGGTGTTATCACTTAACTTCACTGCAGATGCAGTCTAGTAAGTATCTTGGAAATTAAATGCATTGCTTCATATTTAAGGGTGTCGTTTTAAATTATTGAACAGCAAAATAATGAAGGCTTAACCTTAATTTTAAACCTTTTCCTTAAATCTTATTTTAGCATCTCTCATTTAGAATTAATCAATCATTACGATCTGATTCATAATAAAGTAAGTTAAAATTAATAGGGCTCAATCTCTACTGCTACATATTTAAAGGAAGCATATTTGTCACTGCGGAAAGATATTTCTCCTACATGTAAAATGAATAAAAAATGAGCACCACATAATAAAGTGATGCAAAGATTGCATGAGAAAGAAAAATGAGTGCATTGTTTCATGATGAATCGTTTCAGCCTAGACCTTCCTTTCAGGGGCACAGGAGTGAGGCAATATGCTAAACCAGTGCTATTAGGGAACTGGGAGCACAAGGTACGAAAATGTGTTAACAGAGGTTGCACACTGCAATGGCTTTTTTTAGGTGCTTCCAAAGTATGGATGTAACCTCAGATACCAAAGATGCATTTCAGTTCAGGGTGTGAATACGTTTCTTACTCCTTACTATATCACTAATTTGGTTTTCGTATTATTTCAGTCTTTCATTTGTGTGCTTGAATTACTGACACAGATGTCAATAACAGGGGAACTAGCAGGAGTTATTATCTGGACTCTGATGGGAGTCAGCTCTCCCGACTGAACTCATTTTGCTGTAGATAGTATGAGCAACTGATTTTAAATTTCCCTGCCTTAACAGTTGGGTCATTTTGGTAACCGACAGCAGGCAAAGCTTCATCTAGTGGGACAGTGGCAGGTTTCTGCAGAGCTCCAAATTTATTCTAAACACTCCAGAAATAAACACATAGATTTTAATTACCTAAATTGCTTACATGACAAACTTGCCATTGAGGTACTTGGAGGAACGGACTCTGTGTGCTTATAGTGTACAATGTAGAACTTGAATACCAAACTGATACTGGGATCTCCTGCTTAAATGTTGCCTGTTCTTAAAGGTGCCTAGTTTCATATGCAATGAACTTTTTGATTATAGATTTCCTCAGGCACTCCAAGTTACTCTTTTGTACTTTCCCAGCACAAAACTGTCTTGACAAAACTGATGGGGTTCTTTGCACCAAAGAGGCAGCTTAGGAGAAAACAAGTCTCTCCAAGTCAGATGCACGCAGTCTGTGGATTACATCCATGACAATACGGGCAAGATACTGAAAGGCCCGTAAGAGACATAGTAACCAGGAATGAGCAGCAGCCAGGCTTAAGCAGCAGTCGCAGTCAGAACATTCACCTACTGACAAGATAATTTCTGTGCACTCTCAAATTCAGCCTAAGCAAAGGATATGTGGGCTACATGAATTAATCCCATAGGGGCAGCCTAATCTCAGCCATCCTTCATCTTGGACATCTTTCAAGCATGCAGTGGCTTATTTGCATGAATTACCTGCGAACTAAATGCGCAGTGAGTCCAGTCAAGAAATGAGAAAGCAAGAGAGAAGAGGGGCCATAAGCATCAGCTCTGCTTTTGAAAAATCTACATGACTTGTATGATCAAAAAGGATGGACACCACTATTGAAGACAAGAGCTGGAGGCCGTTCACTTGAGAGAGGGTTCAAGTGGAGTCTAAGTGGATGACAGTACACTCTTGAAGCCTTGAATAAGGTCAGGAAATAATTTTTAAGAGTGGTAGAAAACAGCTGTAGCCTCCTCCATGGCATGTGCTAGTACGTGCACTTCAGGCAATGTGGTGGGGGAACTACTGTTACTCTGCAGAGCTTTCCTTACTGAATCAGGCCTGCATCCATCTATAAACGCGAAGAAGGGGACAGAAGGATTCAAGTCCAGCATGCAGATGTTAGGCTGGCTATTTGGGACTCGTCCTGAGTCTTATTTACTGTGCAGCAGAACTCTGGCTGAGAGCCAGACATGTTTATTACATTGAGACCCTAGTTGCTAAACTCAGGTGCAAAGTTTGTAATACTTTGTTAGTTTCTATTGTAGCTATAAACTGATTGAAGTGGGTCTTTTCAGTGACAGAAGAATTATACAGCACCCAAATCTGCAGAACCATCTCTGAGATGGTCTGGGAACCTCTCTAACCAGCTCTGAAGGGTGTTGGGAATGTACAAATCCCTGCCTGCCAGCAGGCAGTGAGAACACAGACAGTGTTTTGCTATGTGTTATGTACACACAGACAGGCAATAGTCAGCTCCCAAAAATGTAGGTCAGAAATGCCCACTACATTCAGACTTCTGTCAAGGGAAACAAAACCCCATCCAGAACACAGAAAGATGTTTTGAAAACAGGTTCTCTTTTGCATTGCTTTGTTCTGTTTCTCTCATTCTCAAACATAGAGTTAACTCCTGACTGACACTGTGCTATGGAAAGAAGACTGGCACACGCTATAAAAACACAATGAAATCTTCCAGCCTCCCAGTAAGATAAAAAGCACCAGCTTCCAGCCCTTAGAAGTCATTAAGTACATTTTTAAAGAAGTTATTTTTTTAGAAGGACACAACTTTTTCTTAAACTTCAAGAGTTTTTAATGGTTCCCACAAACCCAGTTTTATGGTCATGTAGTGACAAATAGAACATCTGGTTGTACAGAGCAAGAAATACAAATCAGTCCTAATACCAAAATATAAAAATCTCTGAGCCATTTGTAGTTTTTTGTACTGCTAGTGGGAAATAGAGAGTGAAGGACAGAGCAGTGATGCTGGAAGATTGATCAGCATTCATTTGAAATGAACTACAAACCTAATTCTTAAGATTTATCCTTTATGATTAATGAAGAAAAATTCATGCTGAATTCTACTTTGTACCATTTTACATATCCCTGGCCCAATCAATGAATCTCAGGAGTGCATTTGCCCCCATTTCAGCCAAAGACGCCTGTGACACTAGTCTTTACTGTCCTTGTGACAGCTCCCTAATCAAAATCATTTTTTGCACTATTTTTTTACCTTGTGGTTTCCTTATTTCTCTCTGACTTACTTCTCTGATAGAAGCTACAAATAAAAGTTATTTTAGGCAAAATTTGTGCAGGAAGGATGCTTTTCCTGAAACAAAGCTGATCGGTCTTGCCTTGGACTCATCAGCAATAGCCTTCAAGGAAAAAGAAAACAACTATCTTGTTTATTCCCTGATCTCCATCAACTGCTGTTGTTGCATTCAGGACTTCCATACTGCACATTTGCTCTACTCAGACTGTGTTGTTATTTCATCATTGTAACTACTAACCTTTTAATTTCCACAGATTTTAATCTCTAAGTATCTTAATTAAGGAGAAATAATGAGCTGGTGAATTTACTTGATAGCACCTCCTGAACTAAATACAAGATGGGTTATGCTAAAACTGCTTACTCCGTGCATTTTAGACAAGAATCATAAGCTAAATTTCATTGCTACTGTTCAGGGAAGTAAAAAAGAAAAATAAAATATACACAGATTCCCTTCCATTTTTCCTTTCCCCTTGGCTTCCTTTTTACCCTTCTTTCCACTGGGGGGATTGTATGGACCATTGCTTTTGGAACAGGTAACTACCTAGATGCTACCTAGATAATTAAAACTGTAGTTATTTTTTTCCTTGAAGCTGTTTAGCAGATTCATTATGATGGCTATATTGATATTGCCTGACAATCTGTTTCATTATAGCCTAAACAAATGCTAATCCTTTATTTAATTAAGAAGATAGATAGATTAAGGCAGATGCCATGTCTTTTTGTAACAAAGGACCTGCCCAGTGTTTTTGGAAGCAGACAAAAATAAGACATGTCACATTTCAGCCAAATAAAAAAATGCAAGTAGGGCATTAGTCTAATGCTTTTGTCTTGTGCATTTCAAAGTTTGCACCCAGTGGGTGGGGCAAAAATAAATCAGGGCCTCCCATGGTGAAAATGTATTTGGGATTCAAGCATCTAGAATCTGACCCTATCTTCTGCTCTCTGGGATTGTCAGCTGCTTCAGGGGTCATCTGATATATACCTCCTTTTCTCACTTCTGAGAATTTTTAGCTTGGAGTGTGTTTGAAAACACTTCAGAAAAAGGGTTGAAAACACAGAGTGCCTTCTTTGAAATACACTCCTTTGTTAAATTCCTTTCCCAAGGGTAAAGAGACTCTCAAACACCTGAGGGCAACAAATGACTCTATTCAACGCTCTCACAAATGACCTAATAAACTCCCAAAGGGTTACAATAGCTTATTTGTCATCATTTCTTGTCAGCTATTTATAGCAGCAATGTAAATTGAAGCAAAACAATAAATACCTGAGTTATTTTCTTTATTCTGAAGATTCTTTAAAGCCCAAATGGTGCTTTGCAATTTTAAAACACCAATAATTAATATTGTAATAGTTCTCACAGATTTTATGTTACGTTAAACAAAGTTTGTATCTACCTACATGCAAAACAATCTGTCACCATTTCACTCACTTCCCTTGGAATATTTACAGATAATAACTTTATAAAGTTCTGTTTTGGTTAACTTTTGAAATGTCAGATGCCTGATGGACCATGTTACAAATGGTCCTGCTGAATGGATTTCCACATGTAATTCTGTGAGAAAGCATGGTTATCAATATGGTAGTAAAGATCCTGATCTCAGTTACAGTAATTTGAAGATGTAATAACTCCATTGTATTTAAAATCTCCTCTGGGCTGAACTCTAATCCATGTTGCCACCCATTGCATTGCTCTCGCATGTATCAAATATAGATGTGCTATCAAATATATTTAATATTATAATATATTTATCCCATCAAGGCGATGATGTACTTATGTACATGGCTTCACTGACTTGAATTGAGTTGGGCAGATATGTGTTAAATGAGTCTAGTACAAATGGCTTTATCACTATCACTAATGCTTTGTAAGCAATACTTCTGAAGTATCGCCATGCCTCTAGACACAACTGAGTAAAATGACTGAGGGCTCATTAGGTTTTCTTTTGGTGTCTCTTTTGTTGCAATTTATTTGCTCAAATCAATTCAAGTCAGTGGAGCTGTGCCAATTTACACTATCCTGCTGAAGTGGCCCTAAGAAATCTAGCCACATAGTATATTCTCTGAGTTCTCTCTAGAGTATTTTATGTGGACTGCATCATTTGTAATGCAGCATGGTATGTAAAATATGTCTTTCCATCTCTTGCAACATCTTTTGCAATATCCTTTGACTTATCAGCTTCATTGTCATCCCCACTTCCTTCATATATTTCTTTTGATGTCTGTGATGAAAACGCCCATCTCCTGGCTGCAGGAGTCAAATACCTTGGTTACTAGCTTCACTGGTCCATATACATATGCATATATGTATATATATCTATGTATGTATTTAAATTTTTGTAGTTATTACATGGATTCCTCCTGGGAAAAAGAAGAAAGAGGCAGAATTCACATGAGGCAATTCTGAACGACACTCAGATACTGCCATGGTCATGGCTGCAGCAGACACAAAATTGCGAAGAGTAAGGAAGCATTAAGGGCTGTCAGAAGAAACATTCCTGTGCCCCAAACAAGTTTTAGAGAGATTTAGGCACCTAAATCCTCAGCTTCAGTCTGCATAATTTCTTTAGCATATGTCTAACCCTGGATAGGCCTAAAATCATTCTTTGACCACTTAGTTTCCAGATCCTCACAGTTCTGCCTTCTGGACATAGGTGGTTGAGCAGCTGGGTCCAGCTGCTGTCGGAGCCCTCCTGGAATGCAGGACCTGAAGGGAGTCCCAAAGTGCCAGTTCCCGGAGGAGCATGCCAGACACATATCCATAGCCGTGAGCTTGGCACAACGCACAGTGTTTGTGGCCATTCATATTTTAAAATAACACGTCTGACTTTTACATGCAGTGGTTTCGTGGTGAGAGAGCTCAGCCAGGAGGTATAGGTTCAAAACCAAAAAATAAGGTAATGAAGAGAGAAAATGCATCATTAGTTTATATTCACTAGGAAGGGGGGGCTGTGGGTGCCCACATGGGTGTAAAGAAGTTCTTGTTTTCAAAGTCTGCATAGTGGTGTGCTCCGTCTCTTACTCCTACTAACCTCCTTGTAAGCAGATTAAAGATGTCCCGAAGGAGAAATACACTTCACTAAAAGTACCAAAGAAGATAGATCTTTTTTTCAGAGTTTTCAGGGATGACAGCAGGAAACAAAAGAGAAAATTCAGCTCATGGTAGCTGTTAATTTTAAGAAGAATTAATGATTGTGAGCATTGCACCAAATCGTCCTGTGTGGATCATCTCACGCAGTCTCTGCTATCTAAAGTTAGGAGTTTGATCCGAACTAGTTATCCGGACTCCGTCAGTGGGGATAGTATGTGCCACATCTAGAGGATATTATTTTCCATTGTAAGTAATTGATAGGATGGTCACATTCTGCAGGTGTTGGCTTCTTACCATCAGCAATAGATTCTTCTAGACTAATCATCAAGGTTCATGCCTGTTTTAGATGGCTAAAGTTAAAAGAAAGTAATTCTGCCTTTTTGTAGAGATTATAATTTTGTGTGTAGTCACTATGTTCAAGGAAGGATGAATGCCTTTAGGCAGCTGGAGACAAAGGAGCAAAGGAAAATATACATGCTTACTAATGTCTGGAAAAACTCTTCATGTTGTAGTTGTATTCCTGTATCCATAATGGCTTATGGGACTGAAAGACCCCGTCTTTTTTGAGATCAGATGACACAAAATTGGGCTAGATTTCAGGCACGGAAAATTGTCTGCTATTTATTTTTGTTCTGCACAAGGAGAACTCCTTTTCATAGGTTCTGAAGCATTATCTCAATCGGTATGATTAATAATAACAATCAAATATTACAAACACAGGTAGCTAATGTCAAATAACAATTTTGTAAAAGCCTGTTCAGAGCTGGATTAGACTTGTTATTTAAAAAGCTAACAGCAATGATGATAAATGTTATTGAAATATTGTTAATACAGACACATCCTAACATATGTCCTCTACATCTTTTCTAACTTATGATAAACAAAACATCAATCAGACCTAAGGAAAAAGAAAAAAAAGAGATGCTATAATATTGCCATAATATAATGATAAAATCAAGTGCCTCTCCAAGTCTCAATTTACATATTTAAATGATCTTTGCCTTAAACAATGGTTGTAACCAGACAGACATATGGTAAATATGTCCTGATCCATTATGCGCTATTCAGACCAAGAAAGCTGGTCGGGGAGGGGGAGGTTTGGTATTAAAAGTGATCTGGTGTTATGTACACTCAAGTAACCCCTTCATGGGGAAGAAGGGGAAAAAAAAAAACTTTGTGAAAAGGGAAAAAAAATCTTAAAAAGCAAAGCTGAACACTTTGCTGCTGTGCAGTGAAAGTGAGAAACGGTCCCCCCTGCCGGGGAAGTTGATGAATAATCCGCAGATCTCAAGCTGAGCCTTGGGCTCAGAGCGGCTGGTATCCCATACTAACACTAATCAACCAGTATGAAACATCCATTTTAAACGCAAATGAGGGGGGCCTTTTCAAAGGAGACCCAAAGAGGGGAGGGAGGGGGAGTTCAAAGCTCAAAATGGTTCTTTCTTTCTCTCTCTCTCTCTCTCTCTCTTTTTTCTAAAGAAGACAGAAATATGGTTGGTTATTATCTAAGTTATTGCTACAAAGAATTTTGAAATTAAAAGATAAGCTTTCAGAGGAAGCTCAGTAATTTTCATAAAGAAGGACTTAAAACAGATGTGCCCTCTTTAATCGGGGTGTGCTTGAAAAAATATAAATGCATTTTTAACATAGCAGGGGGAAAAATCATATGGTTACACATTTGTCTCCTGGGCAAAAATAATTAAAAAAAAAGTCTCACTGCATTAAGTATCTCGCAAATAGCCACCACTAGAACTTTCTTATCTAGCAAAAAGTCGGGTGAATGATTAGCCAGTGTTTAGAAAACAGAAAATATCTTATGGTTTTTGTTCTATTTTTCCTTTTTTTTCACTCTGTCTTTTTCCTATTCAAATAACTGCTAAAGTGAATTAACATCTTCTTCAGGGTCAGCCTGTGACTGCTAGTAAAACCCTAATATTTACTGATATATTATTGGTTGTCTTTCTTCTCAGTAAACTTTTTCTTATCATTTTTGTGTTCTGTAGCATGCTGTGGCAAAAAATTCTCTGTCCAAAATGCTGGTCTCTTACCTTTCTTCTGGCAATATGGGACTGCCCTTATAAAGTCTGCCCAGAAAAAAAGGTGCCACTTATACCAGAGAAGGTTTCCTTGAATAAAGGCTAGGGACTGAGATATTAAGGATTCAATGTTTTCTAAATGTTCTTCCTGAACACTACTAGCTTTGAATGAGCTATTTTTGCCTTGTTTTCCTAAGTCCATGCTGAAGGAGGATGCCTTTTTGGTAGGAAGTTATTGCTAGAATATGGAATAGCAAGGAGCTAATTTGATTTTCTGGAATAAAGTAACACAACAATCCTCATAACAATCCGCTTCCCAAGAAAACCACATGTCCTGACTGGTTGCTCAACTACAGCTTACAACAAGTTTGACAGCTGCCACGGGAAAGTTTTTGTACAGAACATTACTGACATGTTTTGTTAAGTACACAAAGAGCTAATAATCCTGCAGCATTAAACTTGTGTACCTTTTGGCTGGAGCAGCAAGAAGTTTTAACTTCTTCCTTTTCAAGAATGCTTCTTGAAGAGGGCTATTTCTGAGAACCTGCCCTTACCACATTTCACCCAAGGCTTTCACAGCGTGGAGGAAATCTCCCACTAGCGTCAGAGGGAACAGCAGCTCCTACATTTATGCTTTCTTCTTGTTGCTATCCAAATTGGCTCAGGCTATGAGACATCTCTAGAATCATCATCACTGTGTGCCAGCCCATGCCTGCTTACACGGGGGGAACACAGACGTGTGTCCTTGCAATACACCTTGAGAAGAGTCACCTTGAGCCGGTCAGCTCCTGGTGCAGCCCATGCAAGGGCACCACTCTGTCAATAAGTCCTCATTCCCAGGAGGTCCCTTCACCCAGGAAATAACTTTGGCACAGCAAGCTTTTCTAGCGGGGACTGAACTGGTGTTGGTACCTGGAGCCTTCCAAGAAGAGGTGTGTCAGGATGGGAAGGTTCTTCCTTATTGTCAGACCCAACCAAAGTTGTTTTCTCTTCAAAGTACCACAGGAGTCTATAGAGAGAGTCTGTAAAACAGGATGGTAAAACACCTTTCAAACAGCAGCAAGACAGGCAAGGCATAAATGGCTGTTGTATTTTTCCTTAGGCAAATATGAATTGGAGCCCTCTGTCTACACATGGATATGTTCCCAACAACCTTTTCAGTTGCCTTTTTTTTTAACTTGCTTTTTAGCAAGTTGCTAAATTATGTTAGTGGTTTACTGCTCCAAACATCTACTGTGGTGGCTGAGGACCACGGGGGTACTCTGTCCACGGGGCTTCTTTCTCCTTGTCTTGTGCTCTCCAGGACCTGTGTGAGAGGGAAGGGAGCTGGGGCCAGTGCAGCAGGGTTACACCATGGGGTGATTCCAGGGAAGAGAGTTCCCAGCTGGGCAGTGAAGCTGTTTGGTTCTTGTGAAACAACGCAAGGCACACTCATAGCTGGATGGAAGGTCTGATCCTCCTTATTTTGTATGAATATAAATTTTTGATGTTGAATACATGCCTTTAACAGTGCAGTCACATAGTTCAGGTATTATTCTGCTGTGCACAGCTATAATCTGGAACCTGATACTGCAAATCTGATGGCTGTAAATATGCCATGAATTTTGAAGGGAGTTGTCTAGCTATAAGGAATGTGGTCCTTCCATTACCAGTTATGTCAGCTGACAGCTGTACTCACAACTAAGCCACAGAATAATAAAACAGCACCTAATTATTAGAGGGAGTCAGGCACAGCAGGAGACCTGCTTTGACATTTGCCCATTTATGACTTAAATATTACGGCCACCCAGCAGTAGGAGAAAAGCAATACAACCTTTTGACATAAAAAGCACCTATTATCTAGTTTTCCTTTTGTATAAGCAAAATAATGTTCTCAATACACACTACAGCTCTTTTAATGAAAAAGTCAGAGGAAAGAAATTTGCTGAAGAAAAACGAGATGCCAAATGCAAATGTTTCTGTCCTCAGCATACAGACATCATAGGCTTGAGGTACGGCAGTAGCCTCAAGAACTATGTTCGCTTTTCTGTAAACATGAATATTTTGGTTTGGAATTCTTACTTTAATTTAATAGTGGCATAGTTTTAGCATAACAGAAATGTAATGTTCCTTCTGCTCCTGTATTCAAGAGCCTGCTTTCAAGGCTGAATGATGACTTCTAAGCTCTGTACTAACACTTAACATGTTTACACAAAAACAGCTGCTTCCCATAAGTTGTTTATGGATCATAAAGTCAGTCTTCTTTATGTCCCACATTAGACCTCAATGACAACCAGTTGCCTAAGAATGGACCAAAATAAAAAAATCTTGAACATAAATAGCAAGCAGATGACCATGATCACCTTTTGGGTAAGCCAGGCAAAGAGGGGGACAAAAACTAGAGTGCCCATAAAAAGGATTGTCGTCACCTCTCAAACCACTGGTAGTACACTAAGTTCTATCGTTCTGTAATAACAAAATTTTAAAATGCTTTGAAATGCTGATAATAAATGCAAACTCACTGTTTTTTAGTTTTGTTTTTGATTCAGGAGTCTTCCAAGTTGTTCCTCAACCTTTATACAATATTTCACTTAATACCTTGCCTAGCTGATGAAATTTTGCTGCTATATCAGTGCTATTACAATGGTACATACTCAATATGTATACAGTAAGTCAATCAAGCATGATTTACAACTAAATGCAGGAACTTAAAAGAATTGGTGTTACTGATGTACCTCTATATTAAGGATTATAATGATGTAATGTGCTCATTTTAGTTATGCAAATTTCTTTTATAGACAGGAATTTACTACAGCTTTGCACTTGTAACCCATTGCAATATTTACTTTTTACAATTCTGGAAAAAAGGCCAAGTCTTTTTTGCTGTACTCCTATGAGATGTCTCACTGAGTGAGAAAGTAGAACAGCATTTGGGCCAAAATCCAACATATTTCAAAACAATCTGCTGTTCTGTGTACCTCTCAAATGTCTTTGGAATTCTTTTAATTCAAAATTCTTTTGGCTTCTTCAGCTTCAGCACAAGTTAATCCTATAATAGAACAACACTCATTAAAATTAAGAAAATGTTAGTTACACAGCAGCTGTAATTAAAGCCAGTCCTTGATGTTATAAAAGCTGTACACTATTTTCAAGATATAATTGATACCCATGATGATTTATTCAATCTATGCACACATTTTGCTAAATCTTTTAAACAGTTTACGTTTTCTTTTTAGGGAACAGATCATTAAAATGGAGCGATTTCTGCAGTTTAGATTATACACATTTTATGGTCAACTTCATTTCAAGTTCTATTATGTAGCATATTAAATGTCTCTTGATTCTGTTTATGCATTGGTTTGAGTTGATACAAGCTGTATAGTTCTTAAGTGCCATTGATCGCTTCTACAGAACAATAGTCTATTACTTGGATGTCCTACATTCATAAAATAAATCAGTGCATTTAAGCTATATTTGCTTTCTAGTCAGTACAGTATTTGTAGCATTAATATTTTTGATGTCATATCAGTTGTAAAAGAAAACAACTATGAAGTCTCCTTCATGATTTGCTTATAAATTGTAATTGAATTCTACAGCCAAGTGCATTAATCATGGTTGGTTATTTAATAGAAGTTTTCAAATTTGTGAAGTACTTTTTGAAGTTAATGTTACCACCCTGTTTTTCTTAAGAATGATTATTTACAGCCAGTTTGGATGGGGCTACCAAAGCAGTGGGGTTTTATCCTCAAGCTAGAGAGAAGTGGGTAATCTGGTCTCTTGATTTCTGTAGCATTTGTCTGACATGCAGTCCCTGGAGAATCCAAGTCAGATCAGAACTCACAATTCTTGCTGAAATGAATATATTAGTTAAAGTTTGCTTTCATACAGTATTTTGCAATATGTCTGCATGCAGGCACATCCTTTGGTATTTTTCCCGTACACAGATGATGATGCTGTAAAATCTTCAAGTTTAGATGAAGAAAAAGTACTTTCTTATTTTTTGTATTTCAGCCCTCAAGGAGGACCTCCTGCTCCTGAATCCAGACTCATCTTTTCCCCCTTGCTCACTCCACTTTATGGACGTGTCACTGTTTCTGTGGTCGTAACTCCTTCCCCAGATGGAAAACTCCCTCCTGGGTTAAGATTTAGCTGCAGAGAAGAAGTATAAGCTGAAGAAACTGAGGAAAGGAACAGCAACTTCATTTGGGTTGAAAAAAAGTCTGAGACATACCTACCTCTCACATCAAGAGGAGATTAAACAGAAAAGGCAACACAAAGTAGGGATGAAATAATTTTCTCACAGAGTGCTCTCTCAGCATAAAGGAATTTAAATGAAATTACATCTGTATGATTCTGTGGAACAGTGGCAGAGCTGTGCAGCTGTGGCAGAAAAAAGCAGCACCGGGCTCAGAGCAAATTTTTGTGGGTACATGGTCTGTACGGAGACAGCCTCTTCTTGATTTGAAGAATCTGGTGGGTTCATGTTCAGATTTCACAAACTCTTTCATGAGAAGATAAACCTTGTATTCAGAGGAAAAACTCATAGAACCTCAGTGAGAAGATACTTTCAGTGTTTTTCCTCTGATTCTTTCCTCCCCACAAATTTCTGGTGATCTAAGAAGTGATCCAGTCCTGAGGCAACCAAGAAAGCTCGCTTTCCATGTAGCCTACAAACATCCTCATTCTGGTCTCATCTGTGCTTTGTCTATGTTAGCACAACTGGTGGCTCTTGCTTGCCTTGCACTGGCGCCAAAGGAAATGTTCACTCTTATCTAAGACAGTGGTATGGAGCAAAAGGAAGAAGAAGCACTTAAATAACCACAATAATGACCAAATATATGCAGGTTGATCAGTGTGGAGATCAGCAGATCTGTAAAACCGGGGAAGGGACGGATAGGTCTGCAAAATCATCAGCTTTAGCTCTCTCTTTCTAATAATGGAACTATTTATTACTAGAAAATACATTTTAATCTCTTGCATCAGTATTAGTTTTATTCAGAGAAACAAAACTTGCTCAACAAGCTTATAAACATGGGTAAGAATGATGATAGTTTCCAAAAATATGCCTGTATTGTCAATTTTCCAAGGCGAGTCCCCTAGTGCCAAAAATGTGTATTGCTGTGTGCCTGTGGCCATCATTCTTTATGTATGAGAAGGTAGTAGATTGTGCTTCTAATAGGAAAAAATGAAACAGTAGTAAATGATTCTCCAGCTTAATTAAAAGCATAATTATTAAAGGGACAACTAGATTGAGAATCCAGATTGTCTGAGAAGAAAAGTTCATAGATGTTTTGCATGTCCTATCCTCCGTTCAGACATCAGAACCTCACTGAGCAGCAATGGTACTACACTGGAACCTGTGCCAGGTTACAGCAATAATTGCAAGCCCCCCAGGATCCAAGCTCAGAAATTTTTGTATGTTCTCAGGAGACATAGATGAGTGATCATCAAAGGCAAAGGAACACAGCATGACTGTCATAAGCCTGAAGTTACAACTTAGACATGCAATAGAAAATATCATTGGTACCTCTCCAGTGCATAGCCTGTAGTAATTAAAAACTTGATCCCTGCTGTTTTATCATCTCATTAGCAATGGGGGCACAAGACTTTTATCCTTGTTTGTCAGGAATCAAACATACCAGAGGAACTCTGATTATAAATTGATGAAAGTAAAGTTAAACTTTTAAATAAGAGCAGTTTCAGTTCACAGTGTTTTTAAAGCTGATTAAAGAGATCTCATTTCAGTAAAAAATAATACCTAAGTCCAGCACAGACAGTAGAGGTCATCAATGGGAACAGGATGTGAAATAGCATTTGAAAAAGTATGTGTACTTTTAAAATGTACTGGTTGAGAAGTACATGCAAGCCCTTTCTAATAGTTTTAAAACAACAGACTTCAAACTTCTGATGAATTTTAGCTCTTCAAATATTTAAATAATCTCAAGTTTGTGATGGTTTTCATTGCATAAAGTTAGCGGACAGAGAGGTATTGTTACCATGTCAGTGAATACAGTATGGAATTTTGTTTCTGTTAATGATAAATTCTGTTAGTCACAGTAGTAGTGGCTTCCCCTCAAATACCTTGCCAACAATGAGTTCAGCATTTGTTTCAACAATGCAGGATTATGGTATAATTGAAAGCGTCTTGAAATCAATGCAAAAGATCCTATTTACTTTAGTGGGTTTTGGATCAGTCCCTTTAAGAAGAATTCTTCAAGCAGTTCCAGGATGGTTCCAGGTTTCCAGAAATATTGTCACTTTATTGCATTTTAATAAATCTCTGACCTGAGCAGTGGTACCAGCATTGAACTGGGCAGAGGCAAATTTGGTGGGAGAGGACAGATGGTAACATTCTTTTCTTTTTGTTTGATACCATCTGAAATCACATTTTCTCACCCTTTTTTTCTCCCATGAATCTCTGTTTCTCCTTCCCTTTCTTCTTCTTCTTCTTAAGATCTGTGACTTTCCTGTCGGAGGTCTAACAGGCTAACATACCTGAACCACTGTGATCATTTTATTAACAATTTTTTATCGCAATGAAAAAGCTGGACCTATGTCTTTTCATAGTGAGTAGGAAGCCACCCTTGATGTTTTGGGTCATTATAAGAAAGGATACCATTCATTATTTCAGAGCAATGGTGAATCAAAAGTAAAGAATCTGAATAATTTTTTTCTTTCAACCTGGCAAAAGACAAGTCCTTTAAGCTAAGAAGACTAATCAAGAACTCAAGGACTTTTTTTCAAGTGAAAAAGGCAAGCAATGAGAAACAAAGCAAAAATGATGATACAGTAACTCATTATTTTACTGTGATTACTTTATGAGAAATAAAGTTATCAGATTCAGCAGAATTCATTATGTCTGAGCAAATGACCCATCAAAGACAGCAGAGAATTACATGTTGAACTAGCTTCTTTCACAGAAAATTGCATCTTTAAAATATTGTTTTTAGAGTAGATAAGTGAGACAGTTGCTTAAACAATCTCTCATCAATATAAAAACTCAGAATTATTCCAAATGAACAGTAAAGAAGTAGATAGGCTATTTTCTGAAAAGTTACAATGAAGAATATATTTTTCAAGATGGAAAAAATATACTTCAAATTTTGACCATTTAATTAAATTGAAATGGATCAAACAGAAAAGAGACAGAAAGGAAATCTATTTCATAACTGAGCATACTTGGCTTATTGAACTCATTGTCACTGTACAAACCGTGGAGGCAAGAACTTTATGGGACTCTATGAAGAAATAGATACTTCACAGGAAGTTTTGTGAAATTATGATAGCTATTTTTTAAAACTGCAATTTTTGAAGGGCTATAAAACTATACTTCAGGGCATAACTCAGATTCAAACTGTTGTGGCTTGGGGAGAAATCTTTCCCCACAGGCAGGTTACCCCTGGGTTACTAACTGAAGCATTCCTTTCCCCTTCCTATGCAGCATCTGTTACTAGCTTTTCTTAAAGACAGGATACTGGGCTAACTATACCACTAGTCTGATCAAGTATGGAATTTTGACTATGCATCTAAATGAAAACAGAACTCAGCAAAGTAAAAAATTTTGAGCAGTATGATATTCTTTCTCTACAGGGATGTTTAGTCAGAATTGTGCAGCTCTGAAATAGACAAAGGAACAAGAGGAAACATATTACAAAATAAAAGATATTTACACTGATGCCTGAAAACATAGTTAAGAACATACATTACAAGCTTGAAGACAATGAGCCTAGGTAGTTGGATAGATAATAATATAGGCCTGAGGTTTCTGTTACAAAAGCAAAAGCCAAAATAATCTTTCTAAAATATTAACTATCTGGATACAGATATTTTCCTGTGGCACATGGCAAATCTGAAATCTGCATGATTTCTTCTTAGCACAATTTAACATTATTCCTAGTGAAATACAAATTACAGTGTTCTTAAATTATACAATCTCCCAAACAAAAAATATTTTATTATCTATCTATGCACACCTAAAAGCTACTCATTTTTTAATGATCTAAGGTATGAATTATTTTTCATAATACTGCTAATAATCTGCTCCACAGAATTCTAATATTAAGTCTTGGTACTCTTGATTTTCAGATTAAAGAGAAACAGTGGAGAGAAAACAGCAAATGAGAGTCTTCCACCAAGTCACTTTGAATACTCAAACTGAAAACACAGATACCTCAGACTAAGTTAACCCACATGGACCAGCATGACATTTCCAGAATCTCCCTTTTTTCAGCCTCAAACCCTTTAAATTAACAACAGTTGAGGAATGCATCATTGTATGAAAGAAAATAGTCTGACAAGATTGCTGTTCAATTCTACGTTTAACCTTTCATAATGTTCAGTATTGGCATGAATGTTTCATTACACTGGAATTGGTCTCAGGTCTATGTGAGGGGAGCATTGTTAGAAGAAGGAATAGGAAGCCTGTTTATTCATGTATGCCATTTTTTTCAGGGTGGCTAGTAATCTTCATATTAGGCTGAGTGATTTGCTTCATTAGCCTTCTATTTGTTTTCCCAGGTTGATAAGAAAATGATGTGTACGTGTGTTAAGGGTTTCTTAAACAAAATATTAAAAGATAAACTATTTCTACTTCTTCCATCCCTTTCTTTAACCCATTAATCCATTAAACATTATCCAAAGACAGCTATGAAAAAAGGTATTATTTTCTATGCATATGTTCTGTGTTCAGGGCTATGTGCTTCTGTAAGCAAATTTGAACACAGAATGGTCAAATGAAAGGAGAACATGAAAAAGAGACGCCAGCTAAATAGTCCAGATCCTATCTGAGAGGATAGTAAAAAAGCCCAAGAGAGAAGGATAAAAGAATTACTTCTCAAATCTTTAGTCTTTTTCTCCCCATCAGTTTCACTGGAAATTGCACAATAGAGGGGTTATTATTTAGTCATGCTAGTCCTTCCGCTTCAAAATGAACCTAATTTCCTCCCATACTCCATTCACATGTATGTGGCTTGAAAGCCAGCACTCCAGGAGAGTAGGGAAATGGACCTTCTCCAGAAGTCATGGAGCAACAGGATCTGAGAGAAAAAAAAACTTGAAAAACTATAGCAAGTGGCTGGCTTCCATGAAGCTTTCAGAAATACAAAATCACTGCTAAGTTTACAAGAGACTGGAGTACAAGGTAGCAGCAACTGGATCAACATCCTTTTCGACAACTGAACAAGTCAGCGGTGGAACCACTCTCAGCACAGACAGTAAAAAGCAGGGCTATTGCAAGGTGAAGCTATACTCGTTAGCATCATACCATTTTAATTATTTTTTTATCAGTACTGTGGAATTTCCTGTCCCTTTGTCCAAATTTCCCATCCAAGGAGAGTTAGGAATTTTGCAAGTAGGAGCTACTGCCGTCACCCTTTGACTTCAGCCTGGATAATGTTCTCTGTGCCAGCACTGATCTCCACTGTGTGCTTTTCTTATCTTGAAACTGAGGTTAGTGCACGTGGGAAAACATGCAGAGAGTTTCCATTAAATTAGTAAAACTAATTGTTTACTCAGGCAACATTCAGTGTGAAGGCAGAAGTGATCCATTAGAGTGATTCTCTGAATTGGTGTAAATTGCGACAGTTCAATGGAAATAAATGACAGCACTTTGCATCTGCTGAATATCTGGCCTTCCGTATTTAGCCATTAATGTCTGTACTGGTGTAGTTTTAAAAATTTTAAACATTAATATTTCTATTACAAGCCAAAATGCACTATGACCACCATTTTAATATTATTTTTGGGGGATATATAGCTATAGGCACATGGGTTTTTTTCCAAGTGACATAAATGATTGATCACCTCAGCAAATCAATTCATTTTTAGTGATAATAAAAACAAGTTAGTATTATATACTGTTAGTATAAAAACATTCATCTAGCTAAATCAGGTTTGTGTGGATATACTGCATATCTGCACTCAACCCCAAGTCGTTCAGAAGTGGACCTACTTAAATCAAGCTATCAACCCAGTATGTCTTCCTACTAGAAAGGAATTCTAGTTCAATGATGCTCCGTTACTGGACAGAATACATATTATATCCAATTTTACAAGTAAGGAATTATGAATTCTTTAAAGAAAAAACTTGCACAGAACGTGTACACTTTAGATATTTCAGTAATGCAAGCCCAGTATATCATTACTGCTTGCACAGAGTAATAGGATTGCATATACAATAGATTTTCCCTGTGGTTGCATACATATGAATTACTTGTCCACTGCTTGCTTTTTTTGTGCAACGCAATTCCTCCGCATGGGTTCCTTTTCCAAAAGGATCATCTAGTGAAAAGGAATAGCATAAGGGCACTGGAGTGAATATACCTTGCAGAAATTTAGTAATTGCAACACTACAACTGGGATTTGCAATAAAGAAATCAAGATTCCCTCCAAGAATTACTAGAAATCACTTACTTTCTAATTCCCTGATCTACCTAGATGCAACTGGATAAATAACAGAAAAAGCAAGTTCCACTTCCAAACTGAACACAATATAACAATAATATTGAGTTCTCCAATCTGCCACAAGTACATCTGGATTTTTTTGTTGCGTGTCAGGTAATTCAGAGTAATCTGAAACTACATATCCAGCCTTCTTGTTTGTGTTTGTAGAACTAGCAGGGTACTTACTAGGCCCTTGTCACGAATATAGTGTAAAATCCTTGTGGCTAACTCCCAGAGATGTTGAGCACCCACAGCTGCAGCTGACTTCATTTGAAATTGCAATCATCTACACCCTTAGAATTTGGTTTCTCAATAAATTAGGCAAAAAATTCAAAGTGCAGAAAACAGTTTGTCCTTAATCACATCATCATTTGGTCTGAATAAAATTAAGGTAACAAAGATCTCAAGAGTCTTAAAAAAGAAAATACAGAGAAAATGATTACTGGGAGGACACACCCAGTTGCAGTGCACAAGTACAATCTCATTACTGCTGAATATATTGCAGACTGCTTATAGTGATTGCATCTTCTGATCTGTAGCCGAGTAAGGGAATAGGAAAATGTTATTTCTATTCTGAATGGTGGAGTCTTCCCAGGTAGTATTCTGTATTGCTATTTTGATTGTACGAGATTCAAAGAGCAACTGCACGTGGATGTTACAGACCACTGCTTATATTCTCCATCTGCTCTAAGAACCTCTTCTTTCAAATTGTGCATTTGGTTAAAATAAGTAAATAAAAGCTCACAGCAGTGTTTCTAAAGTATACTTAACTTGAAATTCATTCTTTCTAGTTTAGCCATGCTGTAGTCTAAGAAAAAATTGATAGTTCAAATACTAAAGAAAGATGAAGCAAATACTGCTTGCTGTGAGATTCACAACATTACGAGTTTCTTACCAGACTACCGTATACACCATGCAAGATCCTATATAAGAGAGCCTGGCATTGGTGATACCAGGCATACTTACAGTCCAGTTACTATGGGTACAGCAACGGAAGACCACAGAAGCCAAGAATATTACAAAGACCCTTGTCAGGATGTCTAATACTCACAAAGAACTATAGCCAAGAATAGCATATGCTTGCTCCTAACTCTGCACAGCCCTCTGAACAGATAGGCAGCTGCACTGCATGTACTCCTGCCCCAGGGCATAAGCTGTGAGGACAAAAGAATTCAGAGTCTTGAAGACCGTGGAGATACCTGTTAGAGTCTGAGAACCAACATGTTTCCAGGGTTTTCAGGCTTCTAAGCAGTTTTGTTTCCACCAAAACTGCAGAAGGAGGCAGGAAAAGGATGTACAGATCAAACCATGCAAAATCTCAGTTTATTCTTGATACGCACTCACATTGTGATGAGCACTGCATTCAGCTTTTCCCTTGGGGCATCAACAATAAAGCCTCATTGGCCCATCTTAAACTGGGGATTTCAAAGCTGCCTACAGCATTTGTGGGCCTGCTGAGCTCTCCCTAAAACCCATGTATGGTTTTTCAAGAGGATTGCTCCCTGAATTGGTTTTTTCCTTTCACTACCCGACAAGTGGTCCAGATTAAGGCTTGAGTGCTTCCTGCAACTATGGAATGCCTGCAAAAATAAACCACATCTTAAACAGGGTGAGTACTAGGTCAAGTGTATCTGCTGTAACAACTGTCTGAGCTGAGCAGAGTTTAGAACAAAATCTGGAGTACAGATATCTTTCTATAAACAAACTATAAACATTGCCACGGAGAAACTAAAGAAGTCTCTTAAAATCATGTATGTACCAGCAAGATATAAATCAAGCCTACTATATAACAGGTAAAACAAACCGCTATTATTACCTTTTCTTTTTTTTTTTCTTTGCACTGCTGTTATTTAAAATATGTCTCTTTCTTCTGAGATGAGGAGAAACACTTCATTCCCAGGCACAGAAGGAAAACTTCAGAGATAAATATGTTTCTGACTCACCCAAATCAAAGCTGACCCTGTGGTTGAAGTTGGTGATAAAAAAAAAAAAAAGTAAGTAAAAGAAAACTGTTCCCCTTTACTATAAGCGGAAAAGAAACTTCAGCAAAGATAGTGTAAAAAAGGAAAGAAAAAGATTGCTCGCTCCTGACCGGCTCTTTTAGGATCTTATCATTAATACAACATTTAACAGACAGCCGTCTCAAGCCTCAAGCCATTCCCACTCTTGAAAAGTCTTTTTGCTTAGCCAAGCTTAAAAAACCTTCTTTTCAAGATAAACATTACTCAAAGTGAAGCATAAATTCAGTAAAAGTCACAAAGATGCAGCATGCAGCCAGACTATATAGGATGTTAAAATACAATCTTTCCTTACGCTTATGCCCACGACTCATGCCCAAGGCCTGATCCAAAGTCCACTGAAGTCAAATGAGTGCACCAGCTGTCCATCTGCAAGAGGGAAGTTTGCTGAGAAAAAATGAGAATAACGTCCCTGCTGATGGGATTGCACAGATCCCATCGCCAGGAAGGACACTCAGATGATGTTCTTGTTTATGCATCCCTCCTCGGGTTCTGGAAGAGACACTTCTGTAGAATTTATTCCCTATCCTGTCTAACAGGGAACGCCACCAGAAAATATGAGAGATGGAGAAAATTAATTTTTCAGGGAAGGAATCCCTTTTGTTATGAAGGAGCCATTCTACCCAAAAGAGATGCAATTCATATAACTGCTCAAATGAAATAATTGCATTTTGGATTGTTTGCATTAGTCTCTATTTTTTATTAGACACACAGAGAAACGAGTTAAATGAAAATTATCCAGGTCAAACTCAAGCACTTAAAAATAAGAAAATGCCAGGAGTTGAGATGCTCATGGAGTGGTATTAGCCTCCTGCTGTTTGTACGTTATGGCAGAGTTCTTAATTACATAATTACATTTTATTTCCAGAGAACCCATACCTCATTCAGCACATGGAGACAGATCGGTGCTGTTCAATGCTTCCTATCTCCAGTGATCGGTGTGTACCTCCCTACCTTATGTACAGCACACTAACTGGTTTTGAGACAGAATTATTAATTTCCTAATGGTCCTTTCTGTAGCACTTATCACTGAAGTATCAGTATTTTAAAAACATAACATGCTTTCAGTCTCTGTGAAGAAAAATAACAGCATTGTCGCCACTTTGTTTGCCAGAAGTTTTTAACACAAAAACACAATAAATTTATCCTTCATCTTACTCCCAGAAATGACTGATGCAGTCAACTGAGATCACACATCTCAGGACAAACAGACACTGTTTGGTATAACTATGAGCAACTGAAAGGTGTCTCATAGTAGGAAGCATTGGGCAACCTGCCTCACAGACAGTGCAAGCGGCTCCATTTGCTATTTTGTGCAGGAAATGTATGCTTCCTCCTGAAAAAACTCAAAAAGGATAATGGTCATGCCCTCTCCTCCTGCCCCAAAGAATTTATGGGCTAACTCAGACAAATAAAATACATAGTTTATTAGAAGTCAGGGAGACATTATTCATCATAGCAACAGTATAATAGACTTTCCCTGAAAAGGGTTTTAAAGAAGGAATTTAAGGTATCTGTCATATTTGGCATATGCAAGAATGTATATATGCCTTATGCAAACACTGTTGGATTAAATGTAAATTTTTTGATGAATGTTGAATCTGGCCCAGAGGGAATAGTTGGAAGAGATAATGGATACGAGCATGACAGGGAGATGCTGGGTGAAATACACTTTGGGGAAAGTAGCCAAATTTATTTGCAGTTGTTATGCATTAATAGCCTGTTGTAAGTAGAAAAATAACTTCACAGGGACAAATGGGATATATCTGCTTTATTCAGTAATATGGATTTGAAAGGGCAGATCCCCTAGTGCTGCCTTAGGGGAATGAATGACAACAGATCAAATAAAATAGATACTTCCAATTACCCTATGTTTATATAGTTTGTATTTTAAAAATATCTACTCCCTTTATATACAGAATATTTCCATAAACTGCACTGAAATTCTCAGCTGGTACTTTTTCATCCCATTTTATGCCTAAGACGTTTACAGCAGGTAAGCAGAAGTCTGGAGTCTGATGCCCATCCGTTAGAAGTTAGCATCATAGACATTACTAGCAAGACCTAACACTGAAAGTGCTTTGCCTTTACAGGAATAGAACGCTTTCAGCTCATATACGACTGGCCATTTGCAAATTTTAACTCCAAGGTTTGGCTTTCCGTTTGGTCTGGGTAGAAGCACATTTCGGATTTTTTGTCTTCCCAGTTGTGCACAGCCTGTAACCCTGGTTGCTACACTGGCGGGTAGGGCCAAGCTTCTACAGTTCCCTGTGCCCCACACCAGGAGGGTAATCCTGTCTGCTTTCAGCTCACCAGCCTGACATCACTGCTTACACACACAGCATCAGGCACAGCAGCTGTTTTGTGTGGGCGTAGGAAAGTTCCCTGGGCCTTCCAATTACTCTGCCCAAGACAAGTTGCACTGAAACCCAGCGAACTGAGGTGCTCAAACCCCCAGGAGGCCTCACTTTACACAGTCACGCCTGTATTTCCTCGCTATCCACTTAAGGAAAAAGGCTGAAGGCTGACCGTGCAATGGAGACTGAGCTATTTCTTTATCTGAAAAAGAGAGCAAAATGTATTGAATATTTTCTCCCTTTGCCACACACGCGCACCAAGCAACATGGATTTACATGAGCCTGCACCGCACAACTCAGCCAAGCACATTAAGCTATCAGCACATCATCAAACCATCACAAACACTTCCTGCCTTCCTTTTCCCTGCTTCTCGTTATTTACCCTTTGCCAGGCAGCGGCAACCACAATCAGCAGCTTAACAGCTTGCACTACACCAAAAAGAAACCCCTGCACAAAGAAATGTAACCACAAAATTGTGTCACTCAGTAGCAATTAGCTTTGTTTTCAGTATACACAAACTTTGGGGCTGGGGAGGAATTAAAATGTAACAGCAATTGTGCGGGGAAGCAGGTGAGTGGCTTATGGGGGATCTATTACTTCTCTTGGGATGGATAAAGTCCATATTTCACCAAAGCTATTGCAAGTCCAAACACTCTGGCATACAGGGAAAACTAGTGATTTGTATCTGATCTGAAACCACAGAACAAACAGGAGCAACATTACAGACTTTTGCCCTCGTGCAGTGACTGACACGATTTTTTGAGCAGCTATTACATGTCTGAAAATTGACATATTACTGGTAGCAGCACAAAAGACACCCTCTTTCAATAGCTGTTACTCAGCAATTGGTGTCCAACCCTTAATGTTTTCTTTTGTTGAAAAAAAAATCAGAAAAACTAAAGTAAACCACAATCTGGTTCTGTGCCAACAATATTAACCAGCTTCTTTTAGAGCCTTTGAAGTTAGCAGGGGGCATCCAATCTTGTGGTGCAAGTAAAGAATGATACTTTAAGCGATTCCTTTTCATCCCTTTAACTTAATGAAAGATTAATAGCCTTATTATTTTTGTTTCTGCTTATTTTTTATATTTGGGGGGAGGGAGAATTTTTGGCACTTGTTGAAACTGAAATGCTGCCTATAATGATTTTATGGATCAGTGAAGCACTGAGTTGTTTGGGTGTTGGGTTTTTTCCCCCTGTCTGTGAATCCTGTTTAACAATGCAAGGCACAAACAAAGTTACGTACTGTAAGTCCAAAAAAATAGCCATGCATATACTTTTGGGAAGTAGGTGGAAGAAGGTGGAAGGAAGCTTTTGGAGTGCACAGACCTAAAAGAAAAAGTAGTGAGGGAGGGCTTAGCAAATCTTTTCAGTCAAAGAGCTGCGGATTAGTTATAAAAATGTAATCCACTTCCTAGCTGAAGAAAGCAGCTTTATGTCGCTGCTGGCTGTGAAGATACAATGTGGGTTTTATAACCACCATTTATTTATATATTTTCAACCAAAGCCAACAAGACAGCATTCCTGGCTTGTCATTGCCATTCAGGGCATAGGAGATAGGTAGCTTTTATTTTGTCTTTCTGTTTTCATTGCATGTCCCTTTTAGGGGGGTGGAGAGGGACTGTAGGTCTCACAAATTTCTCCTAAAAATATTATTGTAGCCATTTATTCCCTCTGCTTCTGTATTCATATTTTCTGGGCGACATTGTGTAGTTACGTGTTAGTACGTGTGTAACCCCATATAAAAAATGTAGTTAACCTCAGGAGAAGTATGGTGTAATATTGTGCGACCCGCAAGAGTTTCATTTTACCAGCTGAGGATCTGGCCAGTCACCTTCTCTGAGTTTGCACAACAATTGAATATGGAAGTGTAGTTGCTATTTTTAGTATTATACCTCAGACATTTGATTTTGAGCATGGGTAGGACAAATGCATTGTGGCCCATGGCAACTGAGCGAGACATCTGATCGTGCTCTAAATAAACCCATTATAATCACTACTTACAATGTGTTTTTTAACTTTGGATCTTGTGTTCAAAAGCTCTTTACACGTAATAAACCTAGAGTAGAGTGTGCACATTCATTCCAGCTTAAGCAAACCAGAAGAAGAATATGTATTTTTACTTTCATTTTATGAAAGCAAAGTCATTAGTGTTTCACTTCCACGACCAAGGGCAAGGCAGCTTCAATCTGAGTAGACCTTTACTATAATATGTTTATATATTTTATATAATATAAATTATAGTAATATATTATATATTGTATAATTATAGTACAATATATTATTCCATATAGTATTTATATATATAATATATTAAGTTATTATATTCAATAAATTACTCTCCGAGAATCATACAGAGATTTGTGATGGAGCCAGGACCTTATTCTGTATTTTTCATCTCCTCAGCCAGGGTTTTACCCATTTATCCAGCATAAAGCGTCATTCAGAATTTCACATCAGCATTACAGATAATGAGATCTCTGCAACATCTTATAGCAAATATTTACAACACTGCTAAATTTTGTTATAATTCTTTGGTGGTCTGTTTTTCCTCAAATTTGCTATTTAACCTGGTACTAAATTTTGCATCTGATGTCCCCTATAGTTCTTCAGGTAATAGCAAAAAAGAGTGAATCAAATACATTAATACAATTACTGCAAGCAGTGAGCGAACTCTTTTCATCATAAATTATCCCTCCATGTCTGACAGAGAAAAAGGATGGGATCCAACATCTCGAAGGGGAAGAAGTACTAAGCACTGCAGTGTATGCTAGCAAAGAGATTGCAGAAATGCAGTAGTGGATATCATGTGCACAACTTAACTAAGCTTGCAATCCAAGTTCTTTATATGAGCTAGCCCTAAGGTTGGCAATTCCACTGAGCCAGCCTACCTCCCTGACATGTAACCGTCCTGACAGGCAGAGTATTACATGCTTTAAAAGTTGTCTTCATCAGAATTCAGAGGAAAGATGGTCCCAACGTACAAAATAAAACACATCACTGCTCTTGATAACTTGTCTGTTTCAAACGAGAAATCACAGTAGTGTAATACTGTAAAAATTAAACAGAATTTTTCTGCTATTATACCAAACAGCCTACTTAATAAATGGGTAATGAAAAAGAATAATTTATTACAGCTTGTGAATTTTGACAGTTCTAAAAAGATGTTCTTAGAGTTTCCCCAAAGGGAGAAGAAGGATGTTTCTTCCTTAACACACTGGCGTTAGATGTAATTTCTCTGTCTGTAGAATTTTGCTCCTGCCTGGTAGAAGGGATTAGATTTTTTTTCCTTACATCATAACCTATTTTAAGCAATTATAATCTATGAGTAATAAATCATTTTCATTCACCTCTCATGGGGAGAGAAAAGATGTGAGAGAGCGTTCTGGAGTTTTAATTTATATCAATGTTTGCATTACTATTAAATGAATTAAATGGGTTCTACAAATGTTCTCTCATAGATCTGCAATAAATTATGGAGCATCTCAACCTAAGACATTTAATTGTCTCTTTTACCAGCTTTTTGTTTTGTTTTGTTTATTTTTTAAACTGGATAGCACAAACAGTTATAAAACACACTGAAAAACTCAAAAGACTCTTGGGTATTGCAATATAGGACATAACTTCAATCATGATAAACATTGCATATCCATTTGAATTGCAGGAATTTGCAGAGACCCAGGTTCTGCCTTGGAAGCAGTATAACCTCTGCAAGTACTGACACCGATATTCCTAAAACAAAACACTGACCCTGGCAAAATCAACTGGGATTTTTCATCCATGGTTTATTCCTAGATTGTCTTCTGATGGCATGGCATAATTATTATGAAGGTATATATTTTAAATGGCAAGAGAGAATAACTAAACTAATCTGACTAAACATATGAAGGTAGAGCTGGGGTAAAACATACATTAAGGGGAATAAATATTTGAATTTACATTTCGCTCTTTCTTTTGGGGCTTTTGAAGGAACCTAGAACACAGGCACAGGGGTTCCATAAGAGGTCCAGAATTTTAAAGCATATTGAAGACAATGGGACTAACCTTATCAGGCAGATCATCTGTGCTGTTTTCTGCTTCTGACTAAGGTCAATAGCAGATGTTTCCTAGCAAATTACAAGAAATCACATGCTGAACAAAAGTGGTATTATCTGCTGATAGAAGATTACCAACTTCATGCATGTATCATGAAGCAGACCCTTTTAAAGTTTTTTATATCAACCTATTTAACAGAACAATAGAGATTTTTGTTCACTACCCCTTACTCCCTCAAAGTTTTTGGTGTCTTTTATGTATCTATTCCAAGAGATAATTGTTCTTGCAGTATAGTGAAGTGTTTTACTTCCCTTCATTTACTCTTTCCAATATAACAGAAATTCTATTTTGCCCTCACCAAACCATGTAATACAAATCTAATGTTTTAACATTATCATTAGACCAAATAAATCAATTAGCATATTTTAAGGAGTGAAAACCTAGCACTTAAGTCTACACAGTCAAAAAAAAGATTTGTCCCATTTATGTCCATTTTTACCCTTTGAAATGATTCATCTTTGAAGAAGGAACAATTTGACAGAGAATGAAACTGCTAACCTCAGAAATATTTCCTTAGTTCCATTTGCAGTCTCTGACCAAAACATCCTATTTCTTCAACTTTTCAGAACTTCTTTGCACCAAACTTTAGACACTATTTAACGTGGTTACTTTTGAACAGCTGAACAATTTCTCATCAGGTCTTTCTTAGCATATGACTTTATTGAAGGTTTTACTTTGCTTGATTATTGGATTTTCTTTATCTGCCACTGCAACACAAATCTTTATACTGAACAAGTTTTGTACGTAAAAATAAAATAATTTGATTTCAGAACAACCATTTTAAATGGTCGGTCTGATGTAGAAGAGCTACTTAATCATTACAGAATTTACATGTACAGTAACATGAAGCAAAACCCATTATAAAGCCCATCACACTTAATTAAACCAAATTCACAATTTTCCATTTCAATTCTAAGTTTGTAAAATATCAACATGAATTAGCAAAGTAAAAAAAATAAAACTGAGAACAAATGACTGAATTTTCACTGCTTTGCAACAGGACTAATTAGCCCAGGTGGAGCCCGGTGCTGCTGAAGCTAGTCAACTTCCAGTACCCCAGAAAATTTTTCAAAATTGCTTAGATCTTTCTACCATAGACTTCAGTGTGCAACGTTTTCTGAGTGACTTGAGTGAAAGGCTCCATAGAAAACCCGTAGGAAGACCCAGATGTTCAAGGAAGACTTCCTATTAAGGAACTCCTGCAATTGAGATTTAATTGAACATTGGTTCCAGTTTTTGTCATGTTGCGCTAGTTTGGGATTTGCACATTGCTATTTATAGGATGAGCACTTTAAAAAAAAACCCTTTTTTCATGGATCAGCAGCGGGGTTACTTTAATCAGAATTAAGCACAGTTAGAAGAGAACTATTTGTCATTCATTATTGCAGTTTATTATGTCCCTGATATGCAAAGGCAAAACCTGTATGAAGAAAGGTTCTGAAGAAATACTGTTGTTGAGGTTAAGTAGGCAACTGCCCTTCAAAAGTGCATTTGTTTCAGAAATTCTCATTCTGTTATTGATAACTCCTATGTAGCTGTTCCCCACAAATAATCTAAACAAAATTAGTCTGATCCTAGGTAATATTAGTCAACAGAGCCTAAGCAACTGATGTACTTTATAGTATTATGTGAATCTGTGCAGAACACGGTATTTGGATTGTAGAGCTGTTGACAAAAGACTGATATTGTTCAGGCAACCATAGCCCATGTCAGGCTTTTGTAGTTCCACTCCATCAGAATAAGCATCTGGGAAAGCTCAGAAAGAGAAGTCAATTGCTCCCTCTACACAGATAAATAATTCTTATTTCCTGAATTTGAAATCTAGCAAGTGTATCTTGTTTTGGGATGCATTCACAAACACTACTGCAAGTACTGTTACAATACTTTCTCCATGCTGGCCAGAATTTAGGGTTGCATTCAATTTTCAACAGTTGATTCTATAAAACCAAAAAGTAAAAATACTATCATAATAGTAAGCAAGACTTATACCAAATTTTCCAAGCTTAAAATGATTTTCAGACATTGAGTTGGCACAGTCCTGATGTAAATGATATACCAAGTTTACAGATTTACCTGCTGAAAGCCTGGGCACAGCTTTAATCCATGACACAGCCTCATGAAAACTGAGCCTTGGGGAATGCAAGGAGGAGCCATCTCCTCTAGCCCTCCTGCCCCTTGAAGCCAGAACTCCTCACTGTTTTTTGGTCTCCTTCTAGCAGAGATCACATTTAACACTGCGATTTCTTTCTGCAGTGTTTTTTGTCATTAGTGCCCTGTGTAAAGGCATGGTTAGTTTAGACCAGTAAACCCCATTAATTAAATTGCCTTGTATACCCTTTCAACATTAATATCCACATTTTATAGATGGACAAACAGAGGCAGGCAGAGAGGTTAAATGATTTCCATAAAGCCTGAGCCAATGTCTGTCTGGAATTAGAAAATTTGCTAGTACCTGTAGTTATCTCGTTCTGTGAATGAAATACCAACCAGTGCTGATGTGTGATGTCTTTATGGACTTATTAACTGTTAGGATGAATTTATGAATTTTGCCCAACACATGCAATGCATTTAAAAACACGCTTGATTTTATTTGAAAATTAAGCATTTGTTTTGCACTTTGCTGAATCAGGCCTTAAATGAATAAAGACAGATTACATTCTAAACCTATCTTCCATTCATTCTTAATGTACAAGTGCAGTGCATTATTCTTCCAGTTCCAGAGTAAAGGATATACTCATTTGGATCTACAGCAAACATGTATAAATGGAAAAGCCAGAGAACTGGGGGCTTGTGGGTTTTTTTGCTTGTTAGTTTAACCAAGTGTGGTGCTGCCTTGTAGATATACATTCCAAAAGCTGGCAATGGCATTTGGTTCCATTTCAATGTCACATTCGTCCGGATATACCTCTTCAGTGGGTTATTTTTTACTGTCAAATTGAGGAGGGGGGAAGGAGACCTAAGGATTCTGAAGGAAGCAAGCATAAGAACATAAGATACCAGAAAAAAATAGTAATACCAAGGACATAAGGACATAACTATGTAGCATATGATTGAATTAGGAGCAGCTGATCCACATCCAGGCAGATTCATGGAGCCATCACGAATGTTCTTAATAATGCAATTCCATCTAGACTGTGTTACTAGTTCAGTAGAGACTTTACCCCCAGAGCATCTGCAGACTTTGATTTGGATCCAGGGAATTGCTTAACAGCTGGAAAATTTTAAAAGCTGAATGGGAATTTTGTGTTATGTAATTTTCTCATCTTGATGAATGGGAGAGTTAGACATGTGACTTTAGTTAGCACAGATGGAAGTCACCCTTGCATTAGTATGTATGGAAAGGAGAATGTACCCTCAAGATCTTGATATGTGCTAGCTTGAGTGTTTTATGTATGTGTGTGCTACAAAGAATGAGTAATGAGTTCAGTACTGGTATGAAGTCTCATAAAATTGCCTAAGATTTTAAAGCATGCATTTAATTTAAGCATCAACAGAGTTAAACTGAAACTGTTTATTGCAGTCAATATAGGTAGCAACATTTAACAAAGCTGCCTTAACTGCCCCTTTTGTTAACTGCTAATTGTTTGAGCTGAAGTCTTCATTGCTGAGTATCTGATTATGGCCATTACATGAGATGAAATATTTTAGTCTTTTTTGAGGATGGACTTAAGGAAAAAAGGATGTTTTGCTCAAAAAAAAAGTTGGGTTTATATTTTTTTCTGAGACGCTCATACTACTTAAGGTTTTATGGTAAAAACTGAAGGAGGGACATATGTTTTTGAAAGAAGGACATCCTTTTTCATTAAGAATACAAATTTGACAGTTCAGTGGAAAATTTGCTGAGTGCTAACTGTCCAAAAAGCCCGTATGTGCACGTATTTAATTTGGAAATTAAGATCTCCTCAGAGCTTATGGATGCCTACATTATATTGTCAGAGAAACTGAGAAGAACTTTTTGAGAGTAATCGCTCCTTGTTAGTAGGACCACTGTGGTGGCAGGCACTAGGAATCAACATGGAGACAATACTTTCTGTAACCTCAGTGCTTCTTCAGAGGCCTGCCTGAATTCCATGTAAGAGGACAGGGGAGAAGAGATGAAAATTGCTAACGTAATAAGAAATTATGACATTAATTCTGTCACTTTCTAACTTCTGAAGGTTTAACTTGTCAACCAGAGCATGCTTTTAATTTGTTAGCTTCTTATTAGGGGTAGCTCTGGTTGGGAAGCTATATTGCACAGTAAGGATGCTCACCTGTTGCTTGTTCAAAAGTAGAGACATCCCTGTGAACCTTAACTTCTTTTGAGATTTTGGCCTAATGTTGATCAATTAACTTTACTGTGAGATGAACCATTTTTATAAGATGTTGGCAGTAAAAGAGTTTATCTGGAGAAAAAAGCCCTTCTACATTCAATCTAAGTTATGAACAAAAGCATGGAATTTTTTTTGATAGCTGTGTCTTTATCGCACACAGGCTGTAGGTGTAAGTTTTAAGTCTCACAATGTCTCCAGCTCTAACCCACTCATTTAAGATAATCGCCCGTTTGTCACTGTGTCTGCCAGAGATAACTAACCCCTCCACTGAGCTGACGAAATACTTCCCTACTCAGCTTCAGGCCAATTAGCCAAGAGAGTTTAGGCAGTTTACATAGGGGGCTGAGGTTATCTGCCTGGAACAGACATCACCTGTAGGGTGCGTGGCCCCACAAAATATTGCCAGCATAATGGTAGGATTCAGCTTGTGCTACTTAAGATTTTGAACCAGTAGAGTTGTACCAGGGAACTACTTATGAGGTCTATGAATGACTAGAGGACCACTTAGGACTTGTAGGTCTTGCATGTGACATGAAGGTCCATGAAGAGGACAACAGCAAATCTTCATTCGCTTGTCTCTGGCATGGATAGGAAAAATTCTGTGCATTCTATATCCTGCCCCACTGTATAAATTTCTGACATGGGTCTTCAATTAGCACTAATTATATATTCAAAGGAAGAGTAAGGATGTTCCTGTTTTTCCCAGAGGGGGTGAAAAATCATGTTTCTCTGAGCTTAGCTTTAATATCTCTGCATCCTCATTCTCTATTTCAAAAGCAAAGCTGATGCCATGAGGCACTGCAGGAATTTGGAAAACATGCTTTGCTTTTGAAACAGAAGCTTCAAATCCACTTTAAATCCCATATAAAAGTTAGTCCAAGAAAGTCAATGAATGGATCATGATCAAAGTCTCTGTATTGAATTTTCTAACAGCTTCCAACAAAATATGTTTTAAAAGGAACTGACTGCATCAAGTGCTTTCCAGAAAGCTGAAATGATAACTCTCAGTTCATGATAGCTGAGAGAAGTAAGAGATGAAACCTCAGTGCCTACGTAGCATATGGGTTGTTTTATATGACTTGCCAAACAGTTCTGAATTCCAAAATATTCTGTGGGAAATTTATCATTTCAACTTTCAACAAAGAAATGGAAACATCGTGTTTCTTAAGGACTACTGCCAACGAAAAATACTCAGAATGCGCGGTACAGTATTCTGGGAGTACCTTTGACTTACCTCTGCTGTGCTATCACTAAGCAACATTTTGCTTATGAAGAAAGGTACTGGTCCTTAAATTTATTGAATCTAATTCCTCATTTTGAACATTTTACATGTGATCGCTCATTGCTTCTTTCCTTCTGCACAGCAGGACATAGTTTAATATAAAATGCTTAGAATGATCAGGATGGCAGTATCTTAACAACTAGTTTGCTCCACAGTGATTGCTCAAGGTACAAAGCACAGGACAAGCAACTGTGATGCTTCAAGTAGCCAAATGCGTAGCTGGTTACTAAACAACCATTTTAGACTAAAATTTTACTAAAAAGCCTTAGGATAAAATACTTCTGCAGTATGTGGATTTTGTGAGTCATTCAACAGAGTTCTGCAGCTTTTACGGAACTCTACAGGACAGCTGGGAAAAAAACCACAAAGCAAATAAAAAGCCCAAATAAAAGTTTTCACCTGTTGAATTTTGCAGATTCAGGTCCAGTGATAGATTATTAGTTTCATGCATATTTTTTCAGGACTCGTTAACTGCAAAGAAAAAAGGATTTATTCCTGGAAGTTTCCATGCAGAGAACTATCAGTTTAAATTGGAATTAGGTTCATTAAAGGTTTGTGGAGTCAGATCCGTTTACTTTAATAATTGTAGTTTAATGAAGTTTATTTATTTAGTAGGAGACTTGCACATGGCTGATTATACTCAAGTTTCTTTTTTTGTTGCCTTTGTATTGACATGGGAAGGGTGAAATTTTTGTCTTTTGCAGACAACTTTGATCCTGTGAGTAACAAGGCAAAACGCTGTGGTCTACTAAAGAGGTTGTGCTTATCAGGAAGCCTCAGGAAACAATTCCAAAAACTGCTGTCATGACAGGGAACACAAGCATTGCTGAAGTCATTACAATCTAAACCACCACAGAAGATAGAGCCAACGGTTAAAACAATGGTGTGGAATACGTAGACATCACTGTAAACTGACAGATATTCATATTTATCTGTACAGAAACTGAAAATGCTAAGATAAAATACAGTGAGATGGTTGAGATTGTTCCTTATAAGACCCCTCCTAGGGTATTGCGTTGAAAAATTAAAGGGCCAGGTATGGTTTTCCAGTACCTGGAATCTGGCTGTGGGTCACTGTGTAAAACAGGTAAAGCTCCACAGCTCCCACTGTGACATAATTCTGTGAGTTAACTGTCAAATGAGTTTTCAAGGATTTTTTGTATTGTGACTATGAACACAAATAATGATACCTTTCTTCATATAGAGTTGTACTACCTCCAATAATGTTTTTGTAGCATTCAAGAGGATGCTTCATAATGCTGACCAATAACAGTAAGGGTGCCAGAATCCAGCCTTTAATCTTTTGGTAACTGAGTCATTGCTGAGGTGAATAATTTACTACGAGGACAGAAAGTTGAGCAGTGATAGAAGGAATTTGCTGAATTATGATTTCTGGTTCCTTTCTGCAAGTCTCTGCCAATAAAAATTCTAAATGCTGAGTTAGACAAAGTTAGGTTCAATTTATTGGTTCAAGCCTGTTGTGCTCACAGCATATTCCTGCATTTAAATCCCAATCTAGGAATTGTACTGCACAACTAATCTCCTAATAAGCATTCACAAAAAAAATCACCTTCAGAAGGTATGGCCCAATGTACGTGAGAGTTTCCGTGTTTAAATCATGTCTGTGGCTTCACAGGGAATTGAAAATACTCCTCATCTCTTAACCGGCACTTAACATTTCTTGGTGTTTAACAGTAACGCCTCAGTTTCTCTGAATGTTGCCTATCTGTCCCTCAAAGACACCAGAAAACAGGTAATTCTATTTGTGAAGTGCAGTATTGTGCTAAAATATTGTGGAAATGTGAAACATTTTTAGCACTAGATTCAGGGAGAAGCTATTTGTCTGTTAGGCTCCGATGTACCCCTGTTGTTTTGTCTTAGGCGGTCTGGCCCACCTTGTACGACATAACACCTAGAGGGAAGGTATGAGAGTTGGAGGGGCAGCTGGATACCAGTGAGGAAGAGAGAAGGGTGTTGGGGAAAAAGGCTAGTTAGGGGAAAATATTTATGGAAAATTAATGAGAGATTAGTATTGGTGCACTAGCAGGAGAACATCTCAGGGAACAGAAAACACAGAGAGAGGGAGAAAGAAAGATTGGGGGGGCAGGAATGATCTTCCAGTATAAATTCCAACCAGTATGGATATTCTTGACCACACTTCAAACAATCTTTAATTTCAGATTGTTTCAGCAATTGAGTTTATGTCCTATTTAATTTTCTGTTGTCCCTAAATTTATATCCTGTCCTGTGTACAACCATCTGTTCCTTGGTTTTTGGAACTCTAACAAAATATGATATAAAAAATGTTTACCTTTAAATCACTTTCCATGTAGCCCTCTTTTCTTCTGTGTATTTTGTGTTAACTTCAATAGTTGAGCGCCCTGCGTTTTTAGCTACCACCTCATAGCCCTGACCTATAGCTTTCCCCAGATTGTATATAACCACAGAGAGGACTGTGATGTTAAATACAAAAGAGAAATAGGAGTGTTGTAAGGTCATATGCTTCTTGCATAAGGGATTTCAAAGGAGGCAATTGTTTAAAGGACTGGAAGATGACAGAAAATAATCTGTGTAATCCAACAATCAAAACCTGTATTCATTAGCACAGGGAACTTTGTTGGGTGCCTCAGAAAATGGAAAGGTGAGTAGTCAAACTGAGAGCAGCTCTTTAATTTCCCACATTTCAAGGCGCAAAGAATAGGCTCTGTGTGTTTGGACTATTGTAGTTTTGACTTTCATATTTCTAAACCTCAGGATTTAGATCTGAATCTTGAAAGTGATTCAGACTTTCGCCAGTTCTCCCATCCTCAGCTGAAATACAATGTCGAGTTTTTTTGAAATAATTGTGCAGCTATGACCATTCCTTCAATAAGGCATTTTCTACATGAGCAGAATTCTTTGAAGTGAGGAGCCATGAAGATGGTGAGGGCCAAAGGTGAAAGCTGTGCAATAGAAGTGTACATTCCAGTCAGAGAACGGGTTGGAGGGGTGAAGGAATTAGTCTATTGATATTCACTGCTTTGACCTGCTAACAATAACTGTGGTGCAGGGGTTATAACAGCGGCACATCCCTACATTGTGTATCAGTGGAGAGAGACAGACCTTATCTGCTTTAGTTCGCGTCGGAGGAAAAATCAGCTGGGCTTTTGCCATGTGGTCGCCAGTTGCTGCTACTGGGGAGAATGGGGAAAAAATGGTTCGTAATTCCTCCAACATTGCATTGGGTCTAATAATAAGTCAGCTACAGATTTGCAATATGATGGGCATTTTTCAAAATGTGATGCTGGGAAAGAGAATATAAATTAATAGGGTATTCTGTGCTGGATTTTAAAGGGCATATAGACTGAGGAAAGCAACTCCCTGCTGCTTTTTTCCCCTTTAAGATGAAAAAAAATCCTCTTTTTTACTTTGAAAGTATTTTTTCTAAAAATAATCAAAGCAACACCAACAATTTTTTGACACCAGAGAATACTTTTCCCTTGGTATACAGCACATTTATAACACAGCTCAGCTAGCCCTGTGGGTAAAATTTTGTGCTGGAGATCTGCAATTTTTCTAACACAAACCCAGCAAGATTTAGCCCATACAGTAGAAAAGGCACTAGCCAGTTGACACTTAGCTATCCAGGCACACTGGGCTCTGCCTCTGGTTCTGCCTCCAACCTCTACCTCTAGCAATCACTTCCCAAATCACTGGTTTTCCTTTGTCTCCTGCCATTTGTCACTACATTGGCAAGCATGGCATATCAGCTATAATAAAATAGTAAAATATTATGTAACGTGAGGCACAAATCAGTGAACAGTTTAGATTCTGTTTGTTCTTAGGACTGCAAAATTTAGACATGTAGGTAACTTGATGACATCACCTAGTTCATTTTTTTGGCCAGTGTAGGACTGTTTTCAGGCTCTGGTCTGGCTTCTTTTTTATGAATTCAGACTGGAAACTTTTTTTCCCTCCCATATAAAATAAATCTTGAGCTTAGTATTCTACCTTACCTAATAAACCCTCCTCCACAGCTGCCAGCCCACAGAAGTCACAGGCCTAAGATCAATGGGCGGTCTGGACTGCTCACGCCTCAGAGGCAGAAGTGCTCAGTTGCTACTGGCCAGGGCTCCCAGGTATGGCAGTTAAATACCCTGCCATTTTGTTAAAGGGCAGACAGACGGCAGCCATAGAGCTATCAGAAATAGTCTGGTGAATGCAGATTATACTCATTCCCAGTGATTTTGAAAAGAGGATGAAAAAGGGCTTTTCACTTGGCAACAAGGTGCCAACGCTTTGGAAAAACGTCTTAGCTCTGTGGCAGCACTCCCAAGGCACGCTGGGGAGATGAAGTCCTGTTATTTCTTAAAAATAAATAGTATCCTTTATCTCCAGAAGCTGGTCAGAGATGAAGCAGTGACTGAGAGACCTGGTCGGTACTTATCTATTGAGTCAATCTGCACTTTATTAACTTGCATCCCAACAAACGTCTGAAAACCTCAGGCCAGAAAACTGTGTAGTCTTTTGTTTAACGTATTTAAGAAGCCGCTTCATAATGGAGACCCAAAGGACAGAGAGATCACTTTTAATTTTATATCTGCTTATTCAAAGGCTGCTTCAGTCAGAAAGAAAGGTACTTGAGTAATAACAGCATTCAGCATGGTTGTAATTGCAGGTGCCATCTGGGTAGTAACCAGCCCAATCTCAAACTACAATGCCAACTGCAGAGCTACTGTAAAAAGCTACTCCCAAGCAAATAAGAACCAATAGCAGGTTTTCATTCGAAATGGAGATTTTAATCCTGCCAGTGTTGACTTGAATCATACACTAAAATAAAGCAAGCCTTACAAGCCTCTCGTTAATAAGTGAGTGAACTGATATGCTGAGCTAGCAAACTGTGAGCTGTTTGAATGGCTGGTGTGGGGCATTCAGCCCAGCCTGTACAAGCAGTTTTCTTCAGAAGATCATAAAACCAATCATTTCAATAATCATTTTGATATATTGCTGCAACCACATCTCTCTTTGCAGGGCCACTGACAGAATGGAAGTTAGCTACAGGCACAGGTGGCTCTTCAGCATGCAACACTGTGGGAGTGCTCACAAAAAATCACAGGCTTTGTCCAATGTGGCATTTTGTTACTTTACCCTGAGGTGAACTTCAGAGAGGTAATTTAGGAGGAGAAACACTCCGAGGAGAAACACTCCTGAACTGTTTGAGTAGGGCTCTGATATGCCAAAGGCTATCTCCAGTTAGTTGGGTAGACCCTGCTTTACAAAAAACTAGAGTTGATTCAATTCTTGTTAGCATTTTAAATTTCAAGCCTAATTACAGATTTTGAATAGTTTTAATTTTTTCTTCTTTTTTTTTAATTAAAAATAAAGTTGACATAGTGGTCAATATATGAGCCCTGGACTTGTAGAAGCTATATTCAAATTCCTACTCTGTCCAGACTTCTTGTGTGACCTGTGGTCATTTCACACTGCCCTGCCTCAGTTTCCCATTTATGTAATGGAAATAAAATTATTTGTCTAACTCCTAGGGACATAGTGAACACGATCTGACAAATCTCAGTCTATTTGAATTATTGTCTTTTGCATTACTGTAGTGCTGAGGATGTGTCATCAGGATTCCACAGAGGGAGGTTTTACACAAAACATAAGAAAATGCAGGACTTCGTCTCAGAGACCTGCATTTGAAATAAGAAATGGATACAGACAGATGGGAGAGTCCAGCAAAATAATGAAACATTATTAATCGCTATGACAGGTTGTAATCTTCAAAAAGCAGCAGCCAAATAGTTAAAAATGAAAGTTTTCAGTGGTGTAATGTAAGGGTGTACCATGAATATTTAAGAGATGCCTCTCTCAAGAATGAAGGCCAGTGTGGGAGGTAACACAAAGGTGTTTGAAATTGAACAATTAGGTTGATTAGTTAAAACTTAGATATTTTTACACATATGCAGAATAAACAACTAGCACACCAGTGGGAGACAGTGAACAGAACACATCAGTTAAATGTGGCTTATAATACAGTCACGTTTTCAGCTCTGCTGTTATCCTTTCATGACAGTTATTAACAGAGATTTGTTATGAAACTGCTGTTGTGAGCACTGTCCAGCTCAGCACGCTCAGCTAGTGGTCAGCTAATGGTGTGAATGAAGTGTGAGAGCAGAAGCCACATCTTCTTCTGAGCTCCCGTATTACTTCCCCCTCCTAACCCTGCACTGAATTTCTAGTGGTTTTCTTTAATTTCACATGTTGAAAAGACTGAGTGATCCTTTTCCTCAGATGGTCTTTCTAGAACCCCCAACAGAGTGTGAATAATTATTCCCACTCTGTTGGGGCTTTGATAAGACTCTTATGGCTGCCTTTTGCTCAGCCTCTCAGCCTTTGTTCCTGCTAAAGTTATTTTCTTTCTTAGGAAATGAAAAAAAAAAAAGGGTAAAAACTGTAACACGATCAAGCGAAATTGCAATTTTAATAATAGTAATAACAATAAAAATGTTGACTTGAAAACTATAAATGCTTGGTCAAATCCCTCTGGTAAGTGTGTAATCATCATGTGCTTGCCTCTATTTTTAAATAGAGCACAATTTAGAAAAAGAATTGGCTGGAAAGGAGTTTGAGAGATGTCTGAATATGAATTCTAACTTGTGTCTGGAAGCAGTGTCCTGGCCATCTAGTTTAGACTGAATACAATCTGTAATATTTAATGGATGACACAGGTTTGAAAGTTTTTGCAGCCTTATTGTGATTACTGAGAAACAAGCATATTTAGAAACATATGTGAATAAACTGGGAGGCCCTATGATATAGGAATCAAAGCACATAGCTGCCTTCTGTTCCCCATTGAAAAAGGCATAGAAGGTGTTACTGTTGACTAAACAAAAACCTTTGTCTGAACATATGTATGCTCTGATGCTCACGGGACTCAGGAAAGGGGTTAATCCTAAATTCAAACATCCCTTCAAACACTGATTAGCTATCTTAATACAAAGGACCACACATTACAAAGCAGACCATTTTAACCTTTCTACCTCAGTTCATGTTCTACCAAACAAACAAGCCAAACTCTGTTCACTGTTACTGTAACTGCAATCTGAGGTAATTCGATAAGGCTTATCCAGGTGTAACTGTAGGCACATTGCAGCCTAATGCACAGACACACAATGACAGAAGGATAAAAGAAGGAATAGCTTCAAGAAAATAGGTTATTCCAGACTTTTCAAAAGCAACCTATAGTTGATATTTGGGTCTATTATTAAAATTAAATATACCTGAAGCCTATAGGTTTCCACAGCCATCTTTTTTTAGGCATTGCAGTGCTGGGTGGCGGTGTGAGATCAAAGTAATAGTGCGTACAGATATATTGGCGTTTTGAGATTGGAAGATAAATAATTCATACATTGAAAACAGAGTTGGGTTGGGGATATTATAGATTAATTCCATCTCATACTTTTTTTCCTCTCTCTCCTCCCCCCTTTTATTTTTGCTAGTGGGAGACCTACTGCCCTTGTCCCTTTCTTCTGATTTCTGAATCTGCCACAGGCACTGTTAGAATTACAGCAGTGATAAGAAAAAATCAGGCGTGGGATTTGAATTAATGCTTTTAGACAAATCTCCATTCCATCTCTAATTCTAATGCTAATTACATTTGCAGATCAAAGCCTGTTCGTTAAAGTTTTGCTTTTGAATACATGTAAAGATTTTACTTTTTTGTTTGATTTTTTTTTCCATTTTTGGAGAAATGCTTCTTCCAGTAGAGATGTTCCTAAAATATCCCTTTGGAACAGCACAGCTTTGGTTCTCTGTTTTCCTTTCTTTGAATCTTTTGTATGCATTAGGTACAGCATTGTTCTGTTACTGTATAGGCAATCCATCTTTCTGACTTATTTGGTTTATGTTTAGAAAAAGCCAGTGATAACTTAATAAGTGAGTGCAAATAATTGCAAATATGTTTAACTGCATGCTCAGCATTGCCAGCTGCAGGTATTCAAAATTTGTATCAGCTGCAATAAGACTATGAGATTACAATGAAGAGATTTAAAATATATATAGACAACTGAGTAATTTTTATTTTCCCTCTGACTCTCAGATTTATATGATTTACACTTGCCATCTGCTTCTACAACTAGGACTAGAAGCTGTTTCTTCTCTTCCTTTTTTTTTCCTATGTGAAGCAGAGCCTTTCTAACATGGACTCTTTATATTTGGGTTTTCAAAACAAGAAACATAAATATCATGCAACTCATGATAAAACCATAAAAGCTGGCAGCACAGGCACAAGTCCCATTGCACTCAAATTTAAGCTTGGCATGTCCATGCATGTTTGTAAGATCAGAGCCTATTTTGCAAGTGTCAGATAATGAAAGTCAGGGAAAGTCAGAAATTTTTAACACCACAACATAAGTCAGAGATTTTTAACACCAGAGCCTCAGGGGTTGTAGCAAAAGAGTACGAGCTCATTTCGGGAGGAAATAAAAAGAAGGAAAAAGAGAATGGTGGAATCGAAGTGTGAAAATAGGGGATTAGGTGGTGAAAGGGGCTTGGTTACATGCAGGAGGAAGCAGAAAAGGTTCAGAGGGTGAAAAAGCCAATTAGTGGAGTATAAATCTAAAAAAGCCAATTTCTGAAATAAAGAGGTGTTAACTTAAGGCAGCTAGAGAGAGGATTAGTCAAGGAAGTGACAGGCTGTAGTTAGGAAAGAGTGGGATTCTCAAAGCTGCTCAGGACTGAAAACAACTACACTGCATTACCTATATTTATAAGGTATTTAAACTGTATAATGAAAGCTGGTCCCTTTTCTAGGCACAATGCAGGCTCTTTCCCCCATGTTCCCCCCCAAGAGGTGTGCTGTAGATAGCTGAATTCTGGCTCATGTCTTCTATCTGCAGGCAGAAGCAAAGAGCCTGCTGACTCAGGCGAATTGCTTGTGGAATCTCCTTAGATGTCAGGCACAGTGTGACTCTTCCTATCTTTGCAGCAACAGGAAAACAGTCAACAAGGATCATTACCTCAGCTACGACGGAGCTGTTCAGTGGCTTCCATTCCGTCAGATCTGACAGTCACAGAGTACAAAAGGTCCCTGCTCAGCATGGAGCAGCCTTTCTGTACCTTTCCCCAAACACCTAGGAGTATTTCAGGCTCAATCCTAGTATAGTAGCTAAAATCATCCTGCATACATGACAGTAATAGAACTATAAATGCCTATTGCCCCTCCAAAAAGCTTTGGGTTCCCATCACCAGGAATCCTTTCCTTGGATTTTTTTCTCCAACATGTGTATTAAGTTAAAGCATCTTGGTTTTCTCCCATGGCAGACTCTGTTCCTATGTCCCTGCCACTACTACAAAAACTTGCAGCTCATCTACTCAGGCAGGCATAATGTTGTTATTCATACATACCTGTGTAAGGAAGAAGACAAGTAACAGATATTGCTTCTTGTCCATTTGATATAGACATTTTTTTTTTGCAGTGGGAAACTGCAAAAAAGTCTGGAGAAACTGGAGGGAAAAAATTAAACCAGAATCAAATAGTGCTCACATGCATCCACATGTATTTGCAACCGAGTCAGTAATTTCCAATTTTAGTCAATGCATGCAGAGACTTTTGGATATAAATTGGCAACCCTGAAAAATCTCTCCCAAAAGACTGTGTATTTGGCAGGAACCGTGCAATTACCTGGGTGTTAAGAGATCATGTAAAGCACTGCCACAAAAAGCTGCTTGCAATATACAGCTAGTTCTACTGATATACAATCCCCAGGAATTATAGTATTTATTTCTGAATAGCATTTGCTGGTCTCATTTATTCCTTAGAAGTTTACATACATAGACATAGAGATCAAACTTGCAACTACAGGGATTTCCCTTTGACAAAAGATTACTAGAAAATACCTAACTAGAAATCCTCTTCCCTTCTGTCTTCTACAATGCTGCAGGATGGAAGAAGATATGTTAGCTAGATTCAATCTGCCATCCTAAAGCTTATGGTTAGAAAGCATCTGCATACAGTTGGGAGATACAGTTCCATATGGGAAAAAGAATAAAAAATAAAACCATGAAATATAACAGGCCAAGCTTTCAGCTGGGTAAATCAGCATTTCTCCCTTCAACTCACTGGAACTGTGCCAATTTATATCATCTAAGAATCTAGAGAGTTATCTGGGCTTGCCAGCTCACTGTAGGGATAAACATAGCTTTAACCAATTAAATGTTCATTAGGGGCAGGACGGAAAGGATATCAGAAGCCAAAACTCAGAACCAGTCAGCACTTATCCTCTTGTTCTTTTACCAAATGAAACATTAACATTTTGTGGAACATCTTTTTCTGCATGGGTAAGCATAAAGCCTACTGTAAATACTGGTTTAGATCTACTGGGGAGTTATTTTATCTATCAGTTTGGCTTGGGGTTTTTTTTGCTTACTGGTCTTAGCCTTCTTAGCATAGCACAGTTATCTCAGTATAAAAGTACCTTATACTTATCACTAAATTTACAGGAGTCATAGATATGATATGGATACCTTAATCTGTGAAACTACTTCATAATGGTTTCAAACTACCATACTGTGATACAAAATCACATGTATACAAGACCTAACCTGCAACCTACCTCTAACATTAATCTGACAGTGAACACCTGGGTATCAGAAAAGTACAGGAGCAGTTAGCCCAAAATGTAATTTCCACGTTATGCCTAGGAGACTGAAATTTACCCTAGTATAAAGAAATAGCAAAAAGATTCATACACCATGGATGTCTCATTTAAATCACAGTCAGATTCAGTACCATCTGGCCCTCCACAGTCACCCTTGATTCATGCCCTGCAACTTAATGGTGGATTCTAGCCACAAGGAATATAAACCAATATATGCATGAAGTGTCAGCAATCCCTGACATTTACCCTTTTGTTGGTTTTATCACTTGAGGTAGTCGCCCCTTGTGTTGGAGTACTGCCACATGACTCACACACAATCGCATTTGCAAACTTGGACATGCACATGTTACAAGCTGTTCTTTAAATGAGTGTAAGAAGGCATCTCATAATCCTGAAGCAAAACTCTTTCAAAAGGTACACAGCCGGAATTTGTTGGCTGTTTTTTTCGAAGGTTTTAGAAAAGGTGACAGAAAGTAATAAGAGCTGATAATGCAAAATAAACAGAAAAAGAAAAGAACTAAGCAAATATCTTTAAAATAAACCCTTTTATAAGGCTGGTGCTCTCTTTTACCCTTGTAATGTCTGTTTAGCTGTTGGTTAGCTTTTCCCTAATGCTGTGGCTCTAAAGCTTTTTTTTGCTATGACCACTGAGCCTTCTCTCACGTGAGGATGGATATGGCAGGCTGATCATAAGTCTGTGACACTTAATTGTAGTCATCACCCTAGGCCATGGCTCTCACATTTATGATGTCTGTCCTAATAAATTTCTCACTTTTCTGGTTCAAAGTTCTACTTCCAGATTTTCAAATATTTGGGGGTTGGAGGAAGACAGGGAGATTGTTTTTGTGAGCATCATGGTTCTAAAGGCATGAAGAAACTCAGCCAATAAAGAAGGTATTACAGCATTTTCTGAAGATGGGTGAACGGAGAAGAATCTCACTCTGGCTGAGGAATGAAGAAGGGAACCTAAGAGGACTTGTCAAGTCTCTAAGTCATTAATTTCTGTGGTTTCTCAACTAATAATGAAATCTCATTATCAGCACATTTTGATCCAGTTACGCAGTCTCTCTGAAACGATGACACAGTATTGTGGACCATTGCTATAGCAATGGCTATCCCAATCTTGAGCAATAGTACACAGAAGATGTAAAAGTAGTACAGCAGGAACCAGCAGTACTGCCTCCAACACTACACATCGGGGTGTGTCTGCAGGTGTGTTCTCTTCTGTTGCAACAGGATCAAACAGCAAAGTAGCAGCATCGCTGTTGAACAAAAAGGGGCTTTTACAGAGCCCTTACTGCACCATTAATAGCACTTGTCACAATGTGAGGCCTATTTTTCCTTGCATATCTTATTTTTTCCTATTATCTTTGTCATTCAATACATAGGATGAATTATTTTTACAATACGTCGTTGAAATGAGAGAATATTATCCTTTTTAACAGATGGAGAATTGCATAGAGATATTAAGTCTGGAAGTGTTCATTAATTTAAGCTTTGACACATGGAAGGCCTGATTTTTTTCAAAGTAGTTTTTATTATAAAGTGTAAATTGCTCTGCACTTCTGCAAATCAGACTTAAGAGTCTCCAGTTAGATGTGAACTGGGGACAACATAAATTAATTACCTTTTCTGAAAAATATGGTTTAAATGTTTGCACTGACATTACGTTCTGCAGCTGAATTCAGTTCCCCAGGACAGCTTCCTTAACTAAGAAACCATCTTCCCTCTTTCTGCAAGCTTGTGATTAAACACACTTTAAATTCTTCATGAATTCTTCTTCAGTTCTTGGTCCCATTGACTCCAAGTGCCAGTCTCCTTATCCTGATAACTCCAGTCTTATCAAGATCTTTATGCAACTAAAATTCTCCAGGATCTTCATGTCTCCCTCTCACCTAGACAATTCTGCTTTCTCCTGACGCTGTACCTACTCTTCCTCCTCTAGTTTTTGGTATTCTCTTTGTCCAGTCAGTCTCAGGGATAGAGCAGGTGAAAAGATAGTTCAATCAAATCCAGACTCGCTGAGAGATTCAGGTTTTCATACTGCTCATAAATCTTTAGAGGCTTTGGATGATAAACTCTAGCAAGTTTAGGCTGCGTGTGTGTGAACTGCAGTAGCTTCAGTGCTTTTATCTTCAATAACTTAATGTGAGTTTTCAAAGGAAAAGCAAAAAGCCCATACACAATGCAAAGAACATCCTCCTGCCAAATTTCAAGTCCTCACTCCAAAGTATAAAGTCTCTAGAGTCTTTCAAAGTAAATCTTATCAGATTTCTTAGCACAGGATCATATTATGGCTAATGTTGGTCCCCTTTAATAATAGGTTGCAATACCAGCTCTGCCTATGATGCAGGCCTTTGAATCCATAGACTAAGTTACATTCCTGAAGGCATATCTGCAGCTTTTATCTACATCTGTGGCTGCCACGTGTGTGAATCTAAAGACAATTTTTTTCTTTCAAATTGAAGTCAGGATTCCAGTTTGCTTTCACTTAACTTTGTAATCTGGCTTTAACATCCTCAAATGATATTTCCCCACATTATCAATGAGGTCTGATTAGCTCGCGGCAGCTGCAATATAATTGTGACAGAGAAAATCTTTGTCTTTTGAAGTGTCCATCCTTTCTGCTTTGCTCATTTTCCGCTTGCAGTAATTTCCTCCACCATTCAGGCACCATGGAAGTTGTAATTGACAAATGGGAAAACTAATCTGGTTATTAGCTGAAGCACAGGCTTTCCAGCAGCTTCCCAAGGTGAGCTATACAAAGAGCTTTCTTACTAGGGAAAATACTGACCTGGGTGTTGTCAAATCTCTTGCAGAGACAGGTCAGGTGAGTCTCTGATCACATACTAAACAAAAGTAATTATTTTAATCCAAAGTTGTTTAAAGGAGAGAGAAAAAAAGACTTCTACGTTAGATTTAATAGCAGAATTCATATTAAGGGATTTAAATGTGGACTTCAGTTCACTAAGATGGAAAATTATTACATGAAATATGCATGAAAATTGAAGTTGCTCATGAACAAGACAGTTTACTGTTAACTTTTCCGATCTAGGCAGTTAAGGAACAGTTTAAAAGCCTGGGATTTCAGGAAAGGAGCCAGTTTATAAAGAGCAGAAAAACAGGCCAAGTTCTGTTCTTAGGGTGACATTCACAGCTGTAAAATGTCTATATATCTCCTAAAATAAAGCTAGGTTGGCATATGCAGGCCTGGCTTGGACTCCGCATAATGACCAACTTCTCTTTCAGTGGGGCTTGGAAGCCAAATCTGCAGCAGAATAAATGCCAGTGTATTTTGCTGTAGATTTCCTGTATCTGTATTTTCATGCACCTTTTCAACCTGCTAGTGGTCCAGATATACTGTAAAATCCAGAATAAAGTGTAAGTACATTAGTTTATAAAGTCATTACAAATGGACTGATTTCTGCAGTGCAAACAATATCTACTAATCTCTAATATCTTGTAACCTAAATCTTAGTTTCCTCATCGACCATTCTAATTCATAAAGTTCAGTGCTGCAAATACAAGTATCACTCAACAGCCAAGTGCCCTGTTCTGTCTTTTGTAACCAGCAATGATGTTTTGAATGTGGACCTGACATACCACGTTTCATCTCGATCCCTGTATTACTACAGGAGAAGCAAGAGAATTATTTTCAAGCAGGAAAATGAACTGTTTAAAGTTGAAGAACGTGTACATAATGAAAGACAGCTGAGCTTGCACTGACCCAAAGAGAGGAAGTTTCCAGCAAACTGACAAGCCTACATACCTGCCATTAGTAGTGCAAGTTACGCACGTGTAGAGTGAGGAAATGGACTCCTGTTAATGTGTTTGTAGAGGAAAATGCTGCTTCCAGTGTACTGTTCCCCAGCTGAGCTGAGAGTGACTTCCCAAGATAAGACCCTGCTGTTACTCAGCTTCTAAATAAGGTAAGAGAAGATTGGGCGATGGGAGGTTCAGATGGCAAAGTGAATTTGCCTTGGTGAATGTGAAGTGCTTACACTGCAGTCTGCAGTTCAGCAGTTTACCTGGTTTCTGGGTGCTTTTTTTATTTACTTTCAATTTAACAAACCTTGTCCTCTGTTGATAAGGAGTCTTAGTGCTCAGCTTAGTCCACCAATTTCCCCTCTGCTGCCCCAGGCTTTTATAATGTCACATTTATTTTGGTGACTACAATATATTTGTTTGTAAGCTCTCACACTGGGCAGCAGTGCATGTTAATTCATTAAGCCTGACAGAATGTAAAATTACAACACAACAATAGGAATATTGTCCCTGTACTGATGTATAATTAAAGCATGGTCATCCAGGGAAACTTGAGTTCTCTTCTTCAGGGAAACCTTTTGTAATTCAGAGCAGTTAAGCCCACTAGTTATTATTAAGCAGGTTAATTCTCTCTCCAGTATCTTCTCTTAGATAGGTATTTTGTGAAGGACCTCTGATGTGGGCAAATAGTACGATCTGCATCTATTCCACCTCAGGCTCTGATTTCACAAGCTTAACAAAACTGGATTGACTCCATACTGGATTAACAGACTTCTAGCAAAAACAACTTGTGCTACAGGAAATGTGGTGACATAACAAGTTCAACTTGGTCCTGATCACATATGGTCATCAGAGGATTCACTGGTACTTTCAGAGGTGCTGCACACTCTCTTCTGAGTGAATCTTTTTGGGTTCTCTTCATCAAAATGGATGAAGTTACACTGTGCCTGCTGAAATCTTCCTTGTAGCTTCAGTTAGATAAACTTTTCTTTCTCTTTCCTATCCTGGGTTGCTATGGCTGGCTAAACTTAAGTAGTTGTCATGGCTTATCTGAAGTATAGATTAAGAAGTATATGAAATAATCTGGAATAGATAAACAAGAGAAGTATAAGAACAAATTTAAATTTGGCTCCTTCTCTATTTCTAAAAGCAAATCACGTCATTCACAAAGAAATCAAAATAAATATGAATTGGATACGTCCCTTATTTCAGAATGATGGTATGAGTTGGTGTAAAGGTGTAGGCTGTTGTTAGCTAAAAGCACATTTTGTCACCTCTCACTTCTACTGCAGGGTTGTTGAAGGCATGGGGCCAACAGTCAGAAGGGTAAACTCCCACTGAGGCAATTTCAGCAGTAGCAGCATGGAGTTTGCAGCCACCTCACCTGCTAGCAAGGGACTGTGCTCATTTATGAAATTCACTTCATGTGCACTGTCCTGGTTTCAGCTGGAATAAAGTTAATTTTCTTTTTAGTACCTGTTACAGTGCTGTGTTTTGGATTTAGGATGAGAATAATGTTGATGATAACACACTGATATTTTAGTTGTCGCTACACAGTGTTTATACTAAGTCAAGAACTTTACAGCTTTTCATACTGCCCTGCCAGCGGATGATGGGAGTGCACAAGAAACTGGGAGGAGACACAGCCTGGACAGCTGACCCAAACTAGCAAAAAGGGTATTCCATACCATACTACGTCATGCCCAATATATAAACTGGGGGAGTTGGCTGGGAGGCACTGCCGCTCGGGGATTGGCTGGGCATCAGTCAGTGGCTGGTGAGCAATTGCGTTGTGCATCGCTTGTTTTGTATATTCTCTTATTAGTAGTAATAGTAGTAGTAATTTCCCTTCCTTTTCTGTCCTATTAAACTGTCTTTATCTCAACCCACAAGTTGGGGTTTTTTTCCCAATTCTCTCCCCCATCCCACTGGGTGGGGGGAAGTGAGTGAGCAGCTGCCTGGTGCTTAGTTGCCAGTTGGGGTTAAACCATGACAGCACGTGAAGCCACAAAGGATATATACTGCTTAAATTCCAACATCCATGAGGTATATTAGGGCTTGTCCCAGCATGCTGCAAAAGAAGTAAAAGTCTGCAGGAGTACTTTGCTGACATGGCTTAGGAACTGAAAGAGTGATTAGAAATGGCTAATTTTTTTTTTCAGCAACACAAACTCAGTTGTAATCTTATGGCAGCAGAATCCTGTTGCATAAGAAATCTGCTGCTCCCAGCCTCTACTCGTCACCATTGTGGCCTATATTCTTGGAGGCCTGTGTTTGCTGACCATAATTATTTGCCTGCACAAGCCCATACAAAGCTGTAGAAGCAGGCAGAAGCGACTGCATGAAGCAAAAAGATGCAATGCCACATATCCTCTCTTGTGATGTGCCTGGAGATTGGTGGACAAATGATCCAAGGGAAAAATAGTCGCCCCCCTTCCATTTTTTTTATAGCTTAGTACAGTAATCTGTCTAAAGAGTTTACCTGATATGAATACGGTGACTTTGATTTACACTGGTGGAGCACCAGGTTATAACAGTAGTTTCAGGGAGTAATGAATGAGGAGAAAATAGGAAGTAGTTCATGGGGTATCACATATTTTAGAAAAACAGAAACTTCGAAGAGTGTCAGAACTGTTCCCCTTTTTTTGCTCTGACTCTTCAAATTTTTTCTTTTGCACCAAAATAGACTATTTGTTTATTACAGCACGAACTAATATTTTCCCTGTAGCCAGTTAAAAGAAATACATCCTCTTTGTGGCTTTGAAAATCCCTACAGGATTATGAATGAATACTTCAAGAGTGTATTATAAATTCAGACATGTCTATTGGGCTTTCAAGTATCACAGCGGGAGCTTCTTACTGAGGCAACCTGAGGGTAAAGGCTTTCCCACCTTTCCAGAGTGACTCCTCCCACAAAATTTTCTTAGGCTGAAGTTAAGAAAAAAACCACCACCCTACCTAGTTGAGCTTCTTAGAGCTACTTCATTCTAAGCAGAACCGAATACAGATATAATTTAGTACAATCACATACCCAGACATTGCTCTGGAGCCTGCTCAGTTTTCCTGCTGCATGCAATATCTTGCACACTCTTTAATGGTAGGTTTTGAAACCAATGTGCTTTTTATTTTAAAGTCTAAGCAAGTTAGTTAAAAAACTTGTTTTCCAGCATGTGCTGTCCTAGATGCGCTATGAACACCTGCCATTATCTCCTCCAAATTCCGCTGTTGCTCCTACTTGCCAACTACCAGCATCACAGCATTGTGACAGTGATTACAAAGTAGGATTAGACATAGCCCCTTTCTCCCATCCCCTGCTGCGAGTGCTGAACCAGCAACTTTGCCATGTTTTGATCAGATGCACTCAGCACTGACATATAAATCAGGGACAGTACTAAAGGGAGAGGGAAAGAATCAGCAACAAAGAGGCAAAATCAAGGGCAACTTGGAAGGAAAAAGTGGGACTAAAGAGAGTTTAAAAAGCACATAGCTTTGAATCTATATGTACTTACTTCTAAAGGAGATGAGGGGTGTTGCTACTTTCAAAAGAATTCACAGTTTTTCAGGTTTTTTAATGCACAGCTGCCCCGGTAAAAAACCTCCAGTGGGCTGAGCCTCAGAATGAACTTCAAGATGAAAATGAGTTTTAGCTGGAAATTGAAGGGCAGTTGTTAAGAACTCCTGTCAGATAGTCTTTGAAATTTAAGAACCACCTGCAGCAACTGGTGTGGGTGGTAGTTGTAACACTGTGCATGATGCTGACTTAATGGCTCAGCAGATGTGCATGGGTGTAACTTCTTCATAAAGATTACCAGAAAGTCTTAAAGACATAAATACATTATCTTTATGGATGTCAGCTAAAAATACAAGACAGTATCAAGAAAAAAGTCAAAGAGGATGGTGATCTTCCAAGGATTTTACTTGATCTGTTAGTTATCAGAAAAGAAAAGCTGGTATCAAGGTGCTCCAACATTGTAGCAACAGAGGAAGATTTGGGACTGGCAACTATGCTTACAACATACAGGACACAGGGCATGAAGATGAGGAAACATGTTGTATTTGATCAGGTCTAGTGCCTAAGTGTCTATTCTCAGCACTTCGCTAGCATTTTTGTGGAAGTAGCTGCCATTAAAGAAATTAGCTTTCAAAAGAAACATCTGGAATAAGAGGCATGAGAAAACTTCCAAAACAAGACATACCCATTCTTGCACTATATTGCTATGCCATTTTCTATACTGCAACTGTAGCTTAAGTATCTGTAGAAATGTTGACAGCCTAAACCCTCACTTTCCAACACAAAATCCCATGGGTGCAGAGGAAAAACATGCACGTGACAACTAATATGCACACACTCCCAAATTCTTGCACATATACTCAGCTTTAAACATGTACGAAATTTCTCTCAAGTCTCTTGAAGAGCTATTTAAATCTTAAATATATAATATATGCAGGGACTTTCGCACAACAGTGGTCTAAGATACAGCCACTCCTCAAATACTTTACAGTACAATCTGTGACTGAACTTTGGAAAGGTGTCAGAGAGGAACCATGAATAGCATCTGATATGGGTCTATGTGTTTTAAAATCAGCACATCAAAATGACAACAAACCCATCTGATTTCATCCAAGCTTAACTAGTAGGCAAAAGTCTTCTCTTAGTTACTCCATTTCATAGTGAACTTCTTGGTCTGAATGCAAGAATTCTACATTTCCACTAGTGAAACTGAAGAGCAGCTTTGTCGTATGCTCTCTGTCTGGCTTATTAAACCTGCTAATTTGTATTTATAACTATAAATACAGAGATCATACCCCAGGTCAAGCATTTTCTAAAATTCTCTGGTGTAGACTCACCCAGTACAATACATCCCTTAGTTTTAGTTGGCAAATATAACAGAAACAAGAATGAAAGCAGTAAGATCTTACACACTTGAAAAAACAAGATTGTTATCTCCGTTTTTCAGTTGCTATTAGTGAGAAAAGTAGCCAGCAATATGTAGGTCATCATCAGTAGCTGCTTTGGTAGTCTGAGAACACTTTAAAGGAAGGAAGAGGTTTCTCTTTGTGATATAAGTTACTCTATATCCAAGAAGTAGCTGTGTCTCACCCCCAAAGGGAGAAGCATTATGAGCAAGTGAATGAACAGGGCATTCTCTGTTATGCCAGTACCACTGTCTTTGAAAACAAGAGAGACAAGAAAAGTAGATTCAGTGTGGCTTTTATTTTTCTGTCTACCATTGTAATGGAGCTCCTCCATTAACTCATTCTTGTCAGGTTGAATTGAAGGTGACAGTTAATAACTTACACCAGCATCTGCTTGCACTCGATGCAATAGCAATAGAGCTCTGCAGCATCCTGACAGTGTGCGGAGACACGTGGTTTGTGGGAAAAGATAGTATCTAATACTATTAGAGTATTAGATACAGCTGAAGAAAAAATATGGATGTGCTCTTGGGCCAACAAGCTCTCCTTCAGGTCACCTGGAAACTCCAGTTCCTACAGATGTACCAGTAAAATCTGGTTAATATAAATATTCTGCTTCAACTAAGTTATCAGAAGTTCAGTTCCTTACTGATACCACCCCACTCACTCAATTAAACTGCACTGAGTTTTCCCAGCAGACAGGAGCTGGATCTGAACTAGAAAAATAATGAATATTTTTATTTTAGAGCCATATGCAATGACTGATCCAGATGATAGCCTCTTCTGCAATATGGGAATTCAGCAACTCAGACCAGTGACAGGGAAAACTCCACCTCAGCCCATGAGGTGGTACTATCAGTGCAGCGTGACTGTGCCAAACAGCGATGGACCAGGTGGAGACCTGCATTACACTGTCATAACAGTTTATGAAGGACTGGGTCCTAGGCAGGCATGTCACCTGGCAGTAAGCGTTTCAGTCTTGTCCTAATTATCTTTCTAATCCCTTAGACAATTTATATCATTACCACTGTATATTATACTATCTCCTTGAATGTGCTCTAACCTGGAAAAAATTACATTAGCCAATACATTGGTCTACCTGACCTAGCTGTGCAAGCCAAACTTTTGCATCGCTCTAAAATTTGCACGTGGGCTTTTCTATGAGACCTTTTAGTGCTCAAGTCAAAGTAACAGATCTGTAATTTGTCTCAAAGCATGCTTGGATTAAGTCATTACCTACCATTGCACAATGAGATCTATCACACCCCTCAGTCAAATTGTTTAGGCGTTCCTTAACATTTGCTCTTATCATTACACTTTCAGTAATTTTCAAACATCAGAGACTGTTGGTGTCAAATTTTGTTTTGTCCTTCCAACAGTGTGTGGGACTGCAGGTTTTGGTACACTCACTCTGTTCCCTCTGTCAGGTAGGACAAATTCTGCCTTTAATTATACCCTACCCTAAAGGAACACTTACGTCCAGAGTGCTGACGTCTCCCAGTATGGCTACAGTGATTGTCTCACAAACCATCTGGTTGGGTTTTTTCACATTGTCATGTTGCTATTTTTTTGTGATGTGATTTATAGCATTTCCCTTTCATCTTCACCTGTGCCCTTGTCTGAATGGAGTACATGGGGAAAAAAATCTCAAAAGTGGGACATATTTCCCAGTGATAATCTTTACTGTTTCTATCCTTCTTTTTCCATCCCTCCCCTTATTTCACTAGATTCTTTTGCAGTGGCCTAGATTTAACATCCTTTTACAGCTCATTCTTATAGCTGCAAAGCCCTGCTAATATTGTATTGTACTAGTCAGAAAAAGTTATTTAGGGCAGGGACAGTCTTTTTGGTCTATGTTAGCACACAGATGTCTCCAGACAAAATTGAAACTCAGAGGTAATGCTACAATATGAATGGTAGCAGGAGAGCTAAATATATCTGTATCCAGATCTGTAGCTATAGAGAAAGGGGAAGGTAAGTGTATCCAAAATCTGAATGAAAGCTATTCTGTTTACTTAATTTCTGATCCATAATGACCCTACTCCCCTTTATTTTTTCAGAGGTCACCTACTTCCTCACTTGCCCTTCTACAACCCCTGTCCTCAACCGTTTCATTTCCTTAAGATTCTTGCTCCTGAATTATTGGTGTATTGTTCACAGCTACTCACCGTAGCAGAAGGTAACAATGGTAATGAACCATTGAAACAACTCTTTAAATTGTTAGCTAAAAATTCTAGTGTACCAAAGTAGCCTAAAGGGGACAATTCGCAAACATGGCAGTATAAGGCCATGCATGAGTCTGTATTACTATTCCATTGGCCATAACTCCAGCAAAAGAGATTCCTGGTTTCCCTTCCAACAGCCGCTCATTTCTGCATGTTCGTCACAGATTATTGTCTGTTCCATTTTGCTGATTCAGTGTTTGGATGGTTGTGCTCTATATCAGACCTTGTATCAGATTTGAAAGCAAAATGAACAGAAATCGAACCTTGCTTCTACTATTTCCTCAGTTACTATTTTTAAACCAGAAAATGTCACAGCTCTGCTTTGGGGCACAACCAATATAAAGCACTGATTCAGAAGAAAAGAATAAAGGGGTCAAGAATAAGCAGGAATGAGAATTTCTTCAATCTGTTCTAACAGGACACGGAACCACAGGCTAACAGTATGCGGAGGCAAAAAAAAAGAAAGCCTTGTTTGAAGAACTTGCAAGTAACTCAAGAGCTGCTGTTCCCTTCCCCTCAGTCGAGTGACTGTATCATCAAAGGGCTTTTTGCATCCATAACATCCAACAAACTAGCTTGAAAGTCTCAGAAATTTAGATAGCATCCTCTTCTTGGATTTTGAATGGGGCCTGCTGGATGTGATACTAAGCTTTGTTCCCTGGTAAGCTAAAGATCCTTTTCTCTGTTTAAGTGCATGTGTGTGAGACAGAGCAGCTGTGTCAGAATGGATGATCTCAGCTTCTTGAGTGGCTTTAATTGTATAGGCTAATCATCCCATACAGGCTGATTTCATTTATTCTGTTTGTGACACAGTAAGCTTCTATGTAGCACAAATAATACAAGAATAAATAAACCCAAATATTAATCATTCCTGGCATCATAACTGTTGAGTGTTGCAGGGGACCTATGTGAAAATGCTGACAAGCAATGTAGAGAGGGTTGGAAAGAGACGTATGTCTTCATTGGTATCACTTCTCTGTGCTAAATTATTCTGGACGAAGGAACATTTAATCCTTAGAACTCATATATCTGAAAAGCATCTGATTCATATTTGCGATGGGATAGACTGGACAGGCGCTCAGTACTTTCAGAATATTTTGCAAGGAGAGAATAGTCCTGTCCTGGTTTCAGAGTATGATCAGAAAACCTAAGATTAATCCTCCTGGGGACTCAGACTTCCTGTATCAGAGTAAGTCATTAATTATTTTCCAAGTACTTTACAGTGTTACAAGCAGAAAACATTTTGAACCTCTGCTCTCAGAACGGTCCATTTGCTTATTTTTTCACCCAGGCTGCATGTATGAAATACAAGTTTGTGCATGACAGCAAGGATTTTTTGGCAGGTATATCACACATACCTTAAAATGTAACTTGCTGACAATTATTAGAATGGTTTCGGAAACAGATTAATGAAAACAGTTTAAAGTGATGTTTGCCAGTAAGGATCAGAAGCCTGTTAAACAATCAATACAAACACAGCCAGTTTGAGTCTCTGCCATTTACTGTCTGGCTCCATCTCCAGACTCCCCTCTTCTCCAAACACTCACAGAAGCTTAATCTCCCTCCTCTCAGGCATAACCGAGATGTGCAGCTTCTCTTCCTGGGCAACAGGAGGATGTAGGGCTCAAAAACATTTCTCTTCAGTGGTAGCCCACTGTACTTATGGTTCGCTTGCTTGCACTTGTCTCTCTAGATGTATAGCTGAGCAGAGACTGTTCTACCTCGGTGCAGACAGTGGAGGTTAATAATGCAACTTCTTCCACAAACACAAACATTTTACCTGTAAACACCTGGAACTACCCTGTCTGCAGCAGAATTGCAGGAAAAGAGAGCTATCTCGAAAGCAAAGCTTGGGAGTTCATAGGTTATATTATGGTAACTCTAGGATTTTCTGACTTCTTCTCATTTTAACTCAGAGGTTGAATTAATAGAATTTCTTTGCATTAATAACCTCATTTCAACTAAAGGAAAAAAATGAAACGAAATTGCATGTGCTTAATCATGTTAGTATTTAAATTGTTTTAATTAGACTTTGAAGTTCATGTATAACTTAGGTGAAAGGGATAAAAGATGGCCATGTCTCAGTTTTTGCGGGTTTGCTTCTTCTAATTCTTTAATTTAAACTACAGTGAGGCTAACAGAGAAGCAGGTGTGTTTACATTGTAACAGCTGCTCTTTGGTGACAAAGCTGACTTCAGAGTTAGTAAGAGCTTGGAGTTTGTTGATTATTGAAAAGTACAGATAAATTATCAAATTGCTTTAGAGATCTACAATATCTGTCCCTTTTTTGTTTGTTATCCTTCTTGATTTTTTTCTTGTGATGTTAATGTTCTCATAGGTAAAAAAAAGGCAGAAACAAAACCCCAAAATTTACAGTTTTCTGTCTTGTTTTTTCCCCTTCCTTCCAGAATGAACAAAAATCAAGCCCTATGCCTGTCTCCATATTGCTTCCCTCTGTCATCAGGAACAATACCTCTAGGTAAAAACAACTTCAACCCTTGCAGTACCTCCAGTGACCCTCCCACTACTGAACCAAGCCATGCCTTCAGTCCTTTTCCATAATACACCCTGTTTTCTCTCAGTGCCTTTATGATTCCCCACAACGGCTTTCTCCCACCTTCCCCAGGTACCTTTGTTTGCCCTACTGGGTGAGCAACAAATAGGAAAAGCTTTGACAGGCACGAATCTACATTTGCACTGGTTAACCAACTGGTATGTGTGTACTGCTAGGCCATGAGATAAGACTGCACTACCAGGCTGCCTAAACAGAGTGTATGAGAGCAGAGCCTTCCCTGCCTTCTACTTTCTGACTGCTGAACTTCTGAAACGTGGGAATTTAAGTTCTTCAGATCTCCACCCTTCTTTTGAGTTTAGTGGAAATTAGCTGATAGGGTGAACAGAAATATAAGGAAGGAAGAGATAAACATTGTGAAAATATAAGCCTTATTTCCTTAGTATAACAAGTCAAGAATGGGTCTGAAACCCCATCTGCAGTTTTGTGTCTACACTTTAACACTTACAATTAGAATGGCTGATTTCTTACCATATAATAGTTTTCCTGTTTCTTCTGTGTATTTATATGGTCCTCATTACCATAATAATAGCACCTCACATCCTTTAATGAATGTGATTCCCCCCCCACCCCAGCTCCCTCCAATGAAGATGGACAGTACTGTCATCCCAATTTTAAATGTAGGAATTGGGCCAGAGAGAGACTTAAGGCCTTAGTGTAGAAAGTAGAGGCCTAAACAAAGGGGCATATGCATTGCAACACACAGCACTATAGCACTTCATTGTGTGTAAAACCTTAAAAACCTGTCTTGTGCTGTGATTCCCCTCAGTAACCACCACCTCAAAAAGAACATCACTTTCTGCTGTGCCAAATTCATGCTGAAGAGTAAATGCAGAGCAAAACTGCAAAGGTAATCAGATCAGGTCCTGGTTTTGGTTTCTTGCTCCTCTTCTCACTCTCCTTTCTTTCCTGTTCCATTTCCGTATTTTTCTTTTCCCCTTCTCTTATTAAATCAGCCATTAGAAAGAGGCATTTCCTATCCATAGCACTTGAGAAAGAGCTTGTTTCAATAGAGCTTGACTCAGAGCCTTCCAGCTCACACCTGTGGCTCCACAAAGGCAGGAAAAACTTCCTATTAGTTGATCTCTTGAATTGTTTTATGCTTGTAGTAAATTAGTGGCTCTCCCTTGACTATAGAGCTCTTCATTCAGAATGCCTAGCTTTCCACCTTAAGATGCTGTATGGACCATGCTCTGTAAAAAGTTTATATGTTGAAAAACAAAAAAGGCATCCAATTTTGATTAAGTAGGTGAAGGCTTTCATTGTACAGTCTCTCCATAAGCTTCTGATGCACCTGACTTATTACAGATACAGATAAGTAAACAAAATATCTTTCTTCTGTTAAAGCGGTTTAGCTGTGTAATCAAAAGTAATTCAGTACCTGTTTAGCCTTGGTACTGGCTAACAAGAGGCAGATTCCATGCCCTAGTGGAAGAAAGATCAAAGGCTCTTTTGGCATTAACAAATGCTAAGCAAAAACCCCAAATATTTAATCAAGAGGGAACAAAACCTTAAGACTCATGCAGCTGTGAGCATTTTTACAAATTTTCATAGTTTATACTTGAATCATATCTAAGGGTTTGTTACCATATAGCTGAACAGGATTAAAGTCAGGTGACAAAGGGTGGGATTCTCAAAGTGTTTTTAAAACTGCCATAGACTTGAATGGGGCCTAGGTTGGGACAATAGAGGAAGAGCTATTACAGGCTGTCACTTCTGAAAAAGCATTTAATGTGCTTTTGGAGTGTGATTATGACTCAGAAACACAACAAATGCTTCAGAGGAAGGCAAAAAGAAAAGGATGCACCTGACTGGTTTTGTAAGGCTGGTTACATGTGATAGAATAATTCTTTCCCAACCAAAGTGGCAATCAGCTGATATCCTGAAGCAGATTAGATCACTCAGCTTACAAAACACAGTGCCAGTTGTCACACAATTACCCTAAATAATTATAATAATGTATTATTTTCATTGCAGTTATGCTAGGGAGCCTTGGTGATGGATCAGAATCCGCTTTGCAATTCCCCAACATATACAAAAGAACTGGGGGTTCTTTCCCCAGACAGTTTATGGAAGATCATGGGCAGGAAAAACATGCAACCTGGCCACTGATACTGGTCAACACAACAAGAAGCAATCATGTTACACCAGATGTTTAACTAATGCTATTATTGTATAGACATCACAGCAGCAGAGTAGGCATTTTAAAAGGTATGCAGACATTACAATGCAATTACTTAGGAGATGTTTAAGAGATGCTCCACCTGTACACAGAGGTAATAGAAAAAAAGCAAAGGGGCTTAACTGAAAAATAATAATTAAGTTATAAACGTGACATCAGAAGGAGTAGTTGTGGATATGACACCTAGCTAGTGTGTGAAAGATGTTAGGTAACAAAATCCACAACATGCCTTGTAACTATTTGAAGTAGTAGAGAAGGGGCACCTTGTAAAGGCAAGCCACAAGCAGATCATGGCACAGCACAATCCAACCAAGAAATCAGGAAGATAATCTCTGCAGTAATGCGTTGATGATAAAATTGAGATAAGATGGAATTCATTGGTATGGGCAGAAAGAGCTTATACCTACTAAGATATGAGTAATCTGCATTTCACCCATGTATATAGGGAAGAAAAGAAGGACTTCAGATGTGTTTTGCAAGCAGAAAATTAAGCCTTTCCATACAGCTTGTATGTGATGATCTACAGAGAAAAAAACAAGGCAAAACCAGAGTTCAGGTGGTACACCTGTTGTGTTTTAACCCCAGCCAGCAACTCAGCACCACGCAGCTGCTCACTCACTTCCCCTCCACCCAGTGGGATGGGGAAGAGAATCGGAAAAATAAAGTAAGGCTTGTGGGTTGAGATAAGAAGAGTTTAATAGAACAGAAAGGAAGAAACTAACAA